>CM018585.1:5577230-6777230 GCA_009078335.1 Salix brachista
TAGCTTGCAAGTCTCCCGTCCATTAAATTATAAAATGACCTGGTGTTGCTTGTGATTTTGATGAAGGACTAATACCCACCAGGCAAGTCTTGATTTCATCCAAATGAGGCGATCAAATAGGCCCTGTTGTTTCATCTGGTCTACCAGTAAAAGCTGAAATGGAAATCCACAGATGATATATACTTCTGCTCGCAGCACTAAGAAATTGCAAGTTCAAAGCAGTACCAGTTCAAAAAAATGCATTAATATTGGTTGGTGAGCAGTACCATATCCATTAACCTAGACGGAAATCTCAACATGTGTCTCAATTGAGGTCTTTTGATTTGATACTAACGTAGTTAATGACACACACACACATATATATATATATAGCAGTCTATGTATATCATGCATGCTATATATATTGCTTTGGAGGTAACGATTTGCATGAGTTGGGCACGTCTCCCCTTTTACTTGAGGGCAGTTGAACAGAAGTGGGTGAGCTGCAGTTGGCTTTACCCATGGCTACAAGAGAGGGATTTGAGACTGAGACGGACTCTCCTTTCAAAATCTAGCAAACTATCTTCGTTTGATCTCTACTTGTAGGTCTGTCCAACCTCTTCTCACCTTCCCAAGTTTCCACTTTCCACCATCTTTATCTAGCTTGACCCCTTATATATTTTCAATCTTAAGTACATCCTCAGTTCTTCTCTAGCCATTCTCTTTGTAGCTCCACACAATGGAAGGCCAAGAAGCCCCACCACCTCCACCGCCACCTTTACCACAATTTCCATCCCAAAACTCTCCCTATCTCTTCACACCCTCACTACTCCTGTCCTCATCGTTGCACCCTTCTATAATTGAGCCTCAGGGCCTTCCAGATATTGATTGGGTTGGCCTTCTCTCTGGCCAGTCCGGGCTCGGGCAGAATAGGCCTATCATGGACAATGCTTCCATGGTAGCTGAAAATGGAGCTGAAGAAGAAAAGGGAAAGAAGAAAGGTGGAAGAATGAAAAAGGCAACCCGGCCAAGATTTGCTTTCCAAACTAGAAGTGCAGACGATATTCTTGATGATGGATATCGTTGGAGGAAATATGGGCAAAAAGCAGTGAAGAATAGCAAATACCCCAGGTTTGCTATTAATTAAACTTCTAATAACTATTCTAAAAAAAAGATTCTTGCATCATCTAACGTCGTTGCATGGTATGCATTTTCAGATGTTATACGTAACCCAATTACTAACTAGCTAGTCCGAAACTCCAAATTCATATTTTAGGTGAGCGAAATAAAGTGTACAAGACTCTAGACATCTCTTTTTTCAGCCAACTAAACTATATGCATCCTTCGTGAGAATTCACCGGTGATCGACACAATTATTAAATAATTAAAATCACACACACATATATATATAAGGTTTTTTTTTTTTTTTTTTTTTTTTTTATCTTTTGCTATAAAAATCTAGCTAGGGCTAGGATTCGGAAAGAAAAGCAACCGCGATCGACAGCGAACAACAACAACAGAGATTGTACAAAAGGATATTGTAGTGATTAATTGTCACATGATATTTGTGAGTTGCTATGTTTTATTGTTCATTTTTTCAATTAAATTATAGCTATTCGCATGAACATCCTATTGCTTTTCGGATGTTTAACTATCTTTCCACAATATTTTAATTTCATTGTAGGGGGATTTATGAGCTTCAAACTTGGATGAGAAGAACAAAGATTTAAATGTGGGATAGTAATCTCTTAGTTAATCGACACCAATATTTTTAAGATTATAACAGATGAATATTAGATTTATAATTCATGAATATAAAAATGATGAGAGACAATTAATTGAAGCAAAGAAACTAAAAAATATATTTTGCTGAAGTAATTAATGAGACTGCAACTTATATACACACACACACACACACACACACACACACACATATGACTTACGGTGTATGTATTTGAATTCTTCCAATAACTAAAAGGTATAGCGTGCCCTAGTTTAATTAAGATTTACAATGGCGGGGAATATTTTTTCTCTTAAATATTTAAAACACGTGAAAATAAACTCTTTGAAATATAAAGATTCAAACAATTCATTCCGTGTACTTTTATCTATTTACTAATTAGTTGTTTTGGTAATTAAGGAGACGCATATTCTCCTTATATACTCCTTTGAAGGTCCAAGTTTGAATCTTGTGACCGATCGATATGCAAGAGAATTTAATAAATTCTAAAAACAAATGTTGTTTGATATAGGGATACATCTTAAAATCATCAAAAAAAATATTTTAATTTCGACTAACATGTAAACTATGTGAAGATATCAACCATTTATCTCGAATTGAAAATATAAATATATAGATACATAGATAGATATACACAAATCACGGCAAAGTCACATGGATCAAAATATTTTGAATAATTAATGAGTGAAACGATCCCATCATTACTATAAACTTAGCAATTAGTTTGATTTTATGGTCTTGCACTATTCATGTTCCAAATCTTGGACTTAATCTAGAGTACATTTTTGTCGCTCCATCAACTATTATTTGTTTTGAGAAATACTTCTTACCCCCGACACTTTGATTTCATTTTGCGCAAAGGAGTTACTATCGGTGCACGCATCATACATGCAACGTGAAGAAACAGGTGCAGAGGTTATCGAAGGACACGAGCATAGTCGTCACGACTTATGAAGGAGTTCATAATCATCCATGTGAGAAGATGATGGAAACCCTAACTCCTCTTCTCAAGCAGATGCAGTTCCTTGCTAGGTTTTAACTTCTTCAGCTTTTCTGCACTTTCAAGAACAGGCCAGCAGACCTACTGTACGTTGGTGTCCATCTTACAGTTGCATCCTAGCTTGTTGTACTTATGCATGTTTTCAAGGTTTTATTTGTGTGAATATACCAAGATCGGTGTTTATATATAATGCAAAACTAATAAACTATAGTGTGTTAATTTCCTTTTTCGTTTTAATTTTATAATTAGATCAAGTTACCGAGCAAGTCTTTATATATCAAATTTAAGTCTACTTTCTCTGCTATATATATATATATATATATATATATATATATATAAAGCTATTGATCATATCAATATAAAACATTTGTAAGAGTCTAGTTTCATTTAAAATTAATATAAATTTAGATAATAAGAAAGAGATGGAGTAAATTTTCTTGACATAAAACAAGCTCGACAGCATTGAGAGGAATAAAGCTCCCCCAAAGCTTCTTAGTTTTGCAACTCTCTGGCCGCAGTTTGTGCAAAATGAGAGGAATAAAGATTAGAAACCCAAAATTGTATTGTGGGGCCCTGTTCTTTTGGTTTGGGCTTTGTGGTGCCAATTAATTAGGGCTAAGCCAGCAAAATCCATGAGCTAATGATCCGCGTACCACATGATAAATTGATTATGACATCTGTATCACATGTTATAATTACATTATTATTACAAAAACAAATAATCTAAACGGGTTTGAAAAACAATTTAGAAACCCACGATAAAATTATACTTTTTCCATTTTAAAAACAAACTAAATAACCGGTTATCGAAGATAATGTGTTTTTTTTTTCATACAAGGGATAAATCAGTCTTTTTTAATATATGTGACATGATTAAATTTTCTATTAGTTTTTTTATATAATCAAATTGATGGAAGGACAACTTAGTATTTGTAAAAATATAATATTATTATGTTAAAAAAATTTGTTCAAGCGTGCAATGCATCTATTAGCATGTGGACTGCTCACGTCCCCGCTACTCATTAAGAGGCTTTCAATTGTGAAATAGTAACTTCCAAGGCAATGTCCTAAACTTCTAATTGTTCAAAAGACCTCACCATCCTTGGATGGCATGAGTCGATTAGTGACCTTCATTTTAGCTTCAACATACTAATTTTATTTTTCCTTTTTTTCTCTCACACTCAATTTTCATGCATAGCAAAATTTTAAAGGAACCTTTCAACTTTTAGATTTAATTCATGTTTTATTTAATGTAATCAAATGACCTAACTAATCAAATGTATTTTTTTAATATAACACTATTATATTTAATATAATAATTTTTTAAATATTTTCAAATGACAAAATCATCTCTATCGATTCTCACTCTTCAAGATGAATCTAATAATATAAAAATTGATTTTTTTTGCGGTCACAACATGAACAAATTGACCTTTTCTCTTGCTGTCTATTTTTTCAATGGCTTTCTTTCTCTTCTCTCAACAACAGGTGACTAATATATAAATAAAGTTTAGAGTTGAAAAGTATTTTATTAGGTGAAAATTATTTTTCATTTAGCATCAAAACTTTGTGTGACGTCTCGCAAATTCAAGATTATGTAATTTGAAACAAAATTTAAAATATAAGACTATGACATAATAATTTTGAAGGCCAAAATAAAATAAAACAGAATAAAGCTCAATGACTAAAAGGGAAGGAACGAAAACTTGAGGGACAAAGAAAATGAAAAATTACACAATAATAAGTGATATATAAATAATAAAACGTGAGGGGATGAACAATGTACACATGCACAATGTCTGACGTATTTGTTTTGATATATTAAGTGATAAGCCTATTGAATAGAATATGACATTACTTTAATGTGTGTGTGTGTGTGTGTAACACTTAAGGAGGCTGTTCAACGCATCGTGTATATCCCATACATGGAATGAAGTTATATTTTAATAGCGCGCGTCTAGATACATAGTTACTTTTTTTTTTTTAAGAAAAGGAGAATGGTTGGAATAGAAATAATATGTTATATACTTATCATCCATGTGAACAAAAATTTACTTAGAAACTATCTTGAAAAAAACGTATTTTGTAATAATTATTTTCAACCCTAAACATATTTCTATCTTTGTCCTTTCTCTGCCTAATTAATAACGACACTCACATGCACATCCTGCCAATTCTCTGCATTGAAGTTATGGCCAGTGACGTGTTCAGAATTAAAAGGAAAGAAAAGGGGAATTATGGGAAGAGACAGATCCGATTTCAAAGACTTTTCTCTCATGAAAATAAAATCTCTCTTTAAAACCTTAAAAAACATAATTCTGAGCAAACCCTCGATTTAGTCCGTAATATATACGCATTCTTAATTGAGTTCCGAACAATACATTTGATTAGTTCGGTCATTTTCTCATGGCTTGGTAATATTTTTATATAAGGTGTCTCTATAAATAAAATTCCGAATTTAAATTAGTGGAACTGCCCGAAATGACCCTATCGGAGATTTAAAAAACGGCTTTGGATGTCTCTGATGAATTATTTTGTTTTAGAAGTCAAATTATTATTAAAAATACTTCAAAGGCTTCTCCTAAAATCCTCGTCGAAGGAAAAGGCAAGCACAGATCTGGACACACGGGGATACCCGCTAGCTACACACGTGGCGCCACCCACGTCGCCGGACAGGACACGCAGCAACTAGGTCAAGATAAGCATCTCCTACTATATAAACGCAAGAGTGAAGCAAGGGCTGGGAAAATCATAATTTCATAGGAAATAAACAAACACTAATCATATTCTCAGTTTTCTTGCAATCACACAAATGTCCGAGTTGCTAGACAAGGCCAAGCAGTTTTTCGCAGAGAAGGTGGCCAATGTCAAGACCCCAGAGGCTGCCGTCACTGACCTGGATCTTGAAAGCGTGCACCGTGACAGCATAGACTATGGTGCAAAGGTGTCTGTCGATAACCCTTATGATGCTTCGATCCCTATCTGCGAGATTTCTTACGTTCTCAAAAGTGATGGCAGGTCTGCGATTTCAAATATTTATTTTCATGGTCTCACTAGATTTATCCTCTCATTAATTAAAAAACTTGAAATTTTGTTTTGTTTTTCGACTGACAGTTTAAGCTTCTGCGTGATTCTTGATGTTCCCTTTTCATCTTCGATTCCTTTTTATCTAAAACGAGTGCAAATTGTTCAAAGATCGTGTGAGATCTGTACATACAGAACTATTGGATTACGTAGTTTGTTGAATTTCGTGCTGAGATTAGTTTTATTGCCAAATGTTCAATGTCGTTAATGAACTCAAAAGAAGAAGTTGATGCGAAAAAAACTCGTAATCATTGAAATTATTAACATTTTTCAATTGGAAGTGCAATTATGTATGTATGTATGTATGTATGTAAATGCAAAGGATACATGATTCTTTCTTCTTTTTGAAAAGTATTAGGAAAGCCGAGAGCATAAAAATTTGAAGAAGAAAAAAAGATGAAGAATTTCCCTGGAGGATATTCTCAAGAAAGTCGACTCGGCTTTTAAATCGGTGTACAATTTTCTTGTGCGAACGCCGAGTTTTTAAAATAAATCGGTGCAACAAATGAATGGAAGATTCGTAAGCGTGGATTTTGTTTTTACATGACTTGTCGATTTGAATGTCTGGAGCAGGGTGATTGCATCAGGAACAATACCAGACCCTGGCTCGCTGAAAGCTAACGACAAAACACTCTTGGACGTGCCAGTGAAGGTGCAACACAGTGTACTGGTGAGCCTGGTGAAGGACATTGGCAGGGACTGGGATATAGACTACGAGTTGGAATTAGGTCTCACAATTGACCTTCCTATCATCGGCAATTTCACCATTCCTCTCTCCTGGAAGGGTGAAGTCAAGCTGCCTACCTTCTCTGATCTGTTCTGACTCTCGCCCTCAAGTTGGATCTCGATCTGTTCTTCGACTATGCTAAAAGAAAAATAAAAGGAAATGTGTTTTCGTTTCGTTCAAGTTCATGATTCTGCTTTCCATGCGCTTTCAAATGGCTAGCTGTGTACCAGCTTTTTGTTCGTTAGAAATTATTTACTTTTAATTCATTTCTTAAGATTCGAGTTTCCTCGACCATAACATAAAAAAGCATAACGTGACTGTGATTATAATAACTTTACTTTTAAGCTTAACCATGGTGAGGTGGAACAAGAGAAAATCTGTTAAGAGTTGTGGAAGCCTCACGACCGTATTTTTCAACTCTAGTAATCACAGTTATCATATATATGTTAACATTAGATTTTATTTTTTTCTTTACTTTAAATTATTTTATATATATATATATATTCAGATTGATATTAAATTTTAAAAAATAAAAAACACATATTATTTTAATATAATTTTAAATAAAAAAAACATTTAAAAAACTAACACTATTGTGAGTCAAGTAACCTACGCTATCATCAAAAGCGAAGGGGGTAAATAACTGTCCGACACTCATTAAAAGTCAACGGTACCATTCCTGAGCCAGGATGGGTCCCTGGTTGCTGATTTACCTGTTAAGACTCAGAAGTCCCTGTGCGGCATAATTCAAGTATAGTAACAGTGCTATTCAGATTTCCAGGGCTACACTATGAACAATCTTATAATCCATAAGAAAATAATGTTAAGCAGGCTGTATTTTAAAAATGAAAATAATAATATATTAAATAAATCTGTGTTCACTCGTCAAATACATAAACTGAATTATAAACTCTATTAAGTTATTATTCCATGACTATTTTTATCTAACTTAATGAAATGAGAAATAGACTTTGGCTTATATAGCCTGACTACTAACAACCTGTACTGTCTATAACAGTATGAATTAAAATAGCACAAGACACGTGTGCTTAACAAGAAAGTAAAACAGAAATAAAACAGAATATTAAAACTATGCGAAATTGCTCCTTCAATCTCTCCCTTAAGCAAGTTGCTGGCAAGCACTTAGCTTAAATCAGCAATGTCGTATACCCCAAGTAATCCACGAAGTCGTTGAAAGTCATCAACCTTCAATGGCTTGGTCATTATGTCAGCTACTTGATCTTTGCTCCCACAATGAATTAAATCAATCGAGCCAGCCTTCGTAAGATTCCTCAAGAAATGATACCTTACGTCAATGTGTTTGCTTCGTCCATGCAAAACGGGATTCTTCGATAGCTTAATAGTAGAGCTATTATCACACCAAATACGAGTGCAATCTCCATCATTATAATTCAGCTCCTTCAACACCCTTTTAATCCATATGGCTTGGCAAGTGCACACCGCTGCTGCTACAAATTCGGCTTCCGTTGTTGACAATGTGACGATAGGCTGTTTTTTTCGAGCACCATGATACTGCTCCCGAATTCAGCAAAAATACATATCCACTTGTACTTTTTCTGTCTTCTACATCTCCCGCGTAATCGCTGTCTGTAAAAACAAGCAATTTTCCATTTCCATCCTTCTTATAGTGAATCCCATAGTCCACAGTTCCTTTCAGATAGCGAAGAGCTCTTTTTGCAGCCTGCAAGTGAAGATTAGTAGGCCTCCCCATATATCTGCTTATAAGGCTTGTAACGAACATCAAATCTGGTCTTGTGGCCGTAAGATACATCAAGCTACCCACCAGTTGTTTAAAATGTGTATCATTCACCAAGAAACCATCTTCATCTTTGCTGATTTTAAAACCTGGAATTATTGGACTGTTCACCTCATTGCTTTCCAACATTCCAAATCTCTTTAAAATCTCCAATGCATACTTCCTTTGACAAATGAAAATTCCATCATTTCTCTGAAGTACTTCAATTCCCAGAAAGAACCTCATGTTTCCCAAGTCAGACATGTCAAATTCTTTCATCATAGAGTTTTTAAACTCTATCAATGTATCAGCATCATCACCGGTAAAGATTAAATCATCAACGTAAATACTTACTATTATAATCTTTCCGATATTGCTCCTTTTTGTGAACAGAGTTTGCTCACTTTCACACCTCTGAAATCCCTCCTTAAGAAAGTAAGTCTCAATTCGATTGAACCAAGCTCGTGGAGCCTGTTTCAACCCATATAAGGCCTTGTGCAGTTTGTAGACCAAATGTTCTTTGCCCTTCTTCTCATAACCCCTCGGCTGTTCCACATATACATCCTCATTCAACTCTCCATGGAGAAATGCCGATTTCACATCCAGTTGCCCAATTTTCAAACCCCTTTGCGCGGCCATAGATATGATCATCCTCACAGTATCCATTCTGGCTACCGGCGCAAATACTTCTGTGTAATCTACCCCATGCTTTTGCGAATATCCTTTCGCCACCAACCTTGCCTTATGTTTTTCAATCTCCCCATTCTCATTCAACTTTGTTTTGTAAATCCATTTAACACCAATTTTCTTGGCATCATTTGGAAGCATTGTCAAGGTCCACGTTTTGTTCTTTTCAATGGACATTATTTCATTATCCATTGCTTGTCTCCATTTTTCTTCCTTCTCGGCTTCTTCATAAACAAAAGGGTCCTCTTCAGCAGCTGTAACTTGTGCCATATAAGCTTCTTCTTCACTCAAATCCTCCCCATCAACATAATCCCTCATCCACAATGGAGCACGTGACACTCTCCCTTCATGTTGATTGTCTGCACTTTGATCATTCTCTCTCCCATCAACTCGATTCTGAGTTGTATCTGCAGCTGTCAAATTTCCACCTTCTGCAGCCACAGTTTCCCCATACTCAGTAGCTTCTTCACTGCCAGTAACTCCTCCCAACACCACATTATCAGCTGGTTCATTTTCACTCCTTCCTTCACTCACATTTTCATGCTCTTTGTTCTCTGCACATTGATCTTCCCACTCCAAGTCCATCAGAATTTGTTCCTGAAATTTTTCACTCCAATCCCACCCCTTTTCTTCCTCAAAAACAACATCTCTACTAACCACAATTTTCTCACTCAAAGGATCATACAATCGATATCCTTTAGTTTCTTCACTAAATCCCAACAGCACACAACACACACTTCTATCATCCAGCTTTCTTCTTTTCTCCTTTGGCACATGAACATGTGCAAGACACCCAAACACACGAAAATGCCCAACACTCGGCTTCACCCCACTCCAAGCCTCTTGAGGAGTTACATCCCTTAGAGCATTTGTAGGGCACCTGTTCAGTACATAACAGGTCCATATCACAGCCTCTGCCCAAAAATACTTAGGAATTTTCTTCTCAGTCAGCACACACCTCACCATATTCATAACTGACTGATTTTTCCTCTCGGCTACGCCGTTCTGCTGAGGCGTAAATGCAGCCGTCAACTGCCTCTTAATTCCACTTATCTTGCAGTAGTCATTGAAATCTTTTGAGTTGAATTCACCCCCTCTATCAGTCCTCAAACATTTAACATTCAGCTCCTTCTCCTTTTCAACAGTTCGTTTGAAGATTTTGAACTGTTGAAATGCTTCCCCCTTTTCTGTCAACAACATAGTCCAACCCTTTCGACTATAGTCATCTATGCAGCACATTATGTACCTCTTTCCACTGCTTGAAGCAGGGGTAATTGGACCACAAAGGTCAGCATGTATCAACTCAAGAGGCTGAGTTGCTCTCCATGTACTTACTTTTGGTATGGCATCTCTTCTTTGCTTCCCTATTCTGCATTCAACACATTCCATTTCTGTAACCTTGAAATTTGGAAGCCCACGCACCATCTCCTTTTGCAGCAAGGTCTGCAAGCTTGAATAGCTTAAATGGCCATAACGCCTATGCCAAAGCTGAGACAAGTTGTGAGAGTTTGCATACAAACACTCTCGGTCATCCTGAGCTGCTTGTGATTCAGCAAATAGAATGAACATTCTATTCAAGCTCATTTGGGTTTCTGCAATTAACCCCCTAACCGGATGATACAACTTACAAGCCCCCCCCTTAAACACAATTGCTAATCCATTTTCTTGAAGTTGGCCAATACTTAATAAATTGTTGTTAAGTTCAGGTACATAATACACTTCATTAACCACATGATTTATGCCATTCAAAATCAACTTCATGCTCCCTTTTCCAGTCACACTAATTCTGCTATTATCACCTAATTTAACAGAATGCTGGAAAGTTTCATCAAGGTTTATGAACTTACCTCTTTCTCCACTCATATGATTTGAGCAACCCGAATCCAAGAACCATGCATCATCTCGGTTCAGATTGTGAGTCTCAGCATATGTCATTAACAACATGTCCTCTTCTTGGCTTAGCTCAGCATAGTGTGCTTGCTTATTCAGATTTGGGCATTCATACTGAAAATGCCCAATTCTGTGGCATTTGAAGCATTCAATGGTTGCTCTGTTGTAGATTTGGCTTCCTCTTCCACGTCCTCTTCCCCTATATGTATTCCCTCCCCTGCTTCTATTCGTCCCAGCAGCCACACCAGTGTTCCTCATCCTTTCATCAAACACTCTCAATGCTTGATCATCATCTCTTGTTTTTCGAAATTTTTGCTCATGCACCAGTAGTGAGCTTTGTAATTCATCTACTGTCAATTTATTTGTATCTTTTGATTCCTCGATTGAGCATACAATATAATTAAACTTCTCTGTCAAAGTGCGCAATATTTTTTCCACTATCTTCACCTCAGTCACAGCTTCTCCAGAATTTGTCATATTATTCACTGTCAACAGTACCCGTGAGAAATACCCAGTTACAGACTCACCTTCTTTCATTTCAAGCAGCTCAAAATTTCTTCGATGAATTTGAAGCTGAGCACGCTGCACTCTAGCGTTCCCTTGATACTTGATCTTCATGGATTCCCATAGTTGCTTAGCTGTGTTCTTCTGTGCTATTGTCTTCAAAATCGATTTGTCAATCGACTGGAACAGGTAGTTCTTGGTTTTTAGATCCTTCAATTTCATCTCCTCCAAACTCTTCTTCTGTGCAGGTGTGAGTACTTCTCCAGGTGATGGTTCTTCATAGCCCGTTTCAATGACACACCAGTACTCCTTCGACCTCAACAGATTGTCCATCAACATACTCCAGTGCTCGTAATCTCCATCGAACTTGGGGATGCTTGGCTGTGCAAAGTTGGAGTCCATCTTCCTTTCAATTGAAATCGATTGTTTCTCTTCTTCACCCACACTCACTCACTCAGTGTTTCCCAAGTGTTTTCCCAAATTTCTTTCTCTCACTCTTCTCACAGTCACTCTGTGTTTCCCTTTCCTTTTCACCCCGATCAGGTCCCTTCTTGAGAGCTCTGATACCACTTTGATAAACCCAGCAAAGAAGAGAAAATGTTTAATTGGAATAATTTGCTTAAAACGCAAGAATGATATTCAGTGTTCAATTGAAATGAGAAATAGACTTTGGCTTATATAGCCTGACTACTAACAACCTGTACTGTCTATAACAGTATGAATTAAAATAGCACAAGACACGTGTGCTTAACAAGAAAGTAAAACAGAAATAAAACAGAATATTAAAACTATGCGAAATTGCTCCTTCACTTAATTCTCATGAAAATGATGATAATTCTTGTGTCAAAATATTTATCTATTAATTTCTGTATTCACACTTTTAATAAAAATAAATACTTGTGAAAATAATGATGATGATGATAATGATTCTTGTTAAGCCAGCTAATGAAGCGCGCATAAAAAAAAAAAAATTTAAAACATACTCATTTTGTTATTTAAAATATTAAAATAGTAATATGTTAAATCAATTCTGTTCACTCGTCAAATACATGTATTATAAAATGTAACAAGTTTTTTTCCAGAATTATTTTATTTAATTATATAACAATAAAAATAAAAATTCATGAAAACGATGATATATATCTGTTTGAGATTGTAGTAATTCGTTAGTTTTGGTACTCACACTTTAAATTATTTTTTTGTTGAAACTGGTTGTTTATTTTGACTTTAGCCCATGGGCTCTGAGAAATTCCGCTCGATAACTTGTCGGGCAGAGGTGTACTGCTTTTAAGACCACCCGTACGCTCACCAGGCTAAGATAGGTCCCCCGTGACCTCTAAGTGCCCAGCCCAAATATTATGAACCAGGAGTAAGTTTATTGTGGATGGTAAAGTGATGATTTTGCCCACCACTCCAGTATCATCAATCCCCGGGGTAGAATAGCCTTTTCCAAATGATCAAAAAATCATGTATAAACTGGGCGGGGACAATAAGGTCTTTGCATATTATCCAGAACTTGTCAAATTACTTGATTACGTTTCAAAGCAATATTCTCTAAACCTATATCTGGGGGCTTTAAGATGTAAAATGACACATTTGCATCTGTGTGTTAGCTTTGGTCCAAGTGGATTGTGAGCTTGATAATTAACTTGACATTAATATATATATATATATATATATATAAAACCTTGCTTGCACATTGTGCACACGTTCAAGCGTGTGAAATGTCCTTGTGATTTTCGAGAGGTGTACGGGATTTTGTACCAAGTCCATCAACATCCAAATCGCTTTAATTTTTTGCTGGACCTATATGTACCACGCCCATCAAACTACAGCAGTCCATGACAATACCAGGGCCCACACGATTTTGATTCTTGTAAGCCCAGTCCAAGAGACTGCTACTCCACCGGTCCCGATGGACTATCCGAAGGCAAAGTGTCGATGGTCATGCTTACCGGAGCTAACCCGGCAACGGTTAATCTGATTATCGTGGGATTCTCTCTTTCATGCCCGGAGTTATATTAAAAAATGCAGAGTTTAAAGTTCAATATCATCTTTTATATAATTTACCGGCCTCCTAGCATGATTCTTGACCTGCTGGATTCGATTTCGATTTCAAATCACTATAAAAGCGACCTCGAAAGATATTCTTCATTCGAAAAGGCTGACATAAATTCTGATGAGATGCCGGGCGAGAGAAGTCTCTTCGATTCATTGATCATCTTTATTACGAAGGAGGTGGTCGGCCGTTGGTGTGACCCTCGGCCAACTTACTATCGCTGATTTTAAACCAACCCGACCCTATGCAACTAATCATCTTTGAATTTTGTTTCAAGTTCTTATTAGTCTCGGGTGTGAAAAAGAAATGTATAGTTGCCAGCCATCGATCACTTTTTAATGTCATTAAATCATATTTCGGTCATTAAAGTTGCTTTTTAAAATATATTTTTTTCTTCATAAATATATTTTTATTTAAAAAAAAATATTTTTAACATTAACACATAAAATACCAAAAATAAAATTAAAAAAAATCAAAACAAATTATACACCATCACTCCATCAGCATAAACAGTGATCCGTTCCGTTCATTTACACTGCATACACGAGCAACAGAGCGCTGCAGTTTCACTGGATGGAAAACTAATCAACGACTGGATCATTTTTCTTCTGCCATGCTGATGGGTGAATGACTTGACCTCAAATAAAATGTTAAAATAAGAAAAATAACTAAAATAAAAATATCTTATAAGCTTGATTTAAGTTTTTTTCATACCTCACAAGTTATGTCGAAGATGAGAAATTTTATTTGGTTTGATTTTATAATTTGGATCAATTTCTGGTTATATTAGATTGATGAGTTGGATTAGAGATGTTCTAAGAGTTTCTTAGAGCTTTTATGGGTTAAAATAAGTTTTTCAAGTAAGAAACTCGTAGCAATAATTTTATAGTCATGATAATGGTGGTTGAGATCTAAGATGGTTGATGACACGTCATGGTCATGGAACACAACAAACAATGTGTTATTTGTTTTTTTCTTTTAATTTTAATTACGTGTTGACTCGTGTCATGAGTTTAGTTGGTTGACTCAAATTTAATTATTCTTTTAATCAAGTATTGTTCTTATTGATTTTATTGTTTAACATTGAATTAATTGAATATTAACTTTCTAATTTTTTATTTTTTAAAATTATCCCCACAAGTTTTGAAAACCCTAATCCAATGTATTTTATCTCAATATTAGATAAAATATCACTTAATATATAACTAATTTAAAATTTCATGGCTAAAAGATATTTTTTTACCAAAAAAAAACGATAATTCGATTTTTAATGTCCCTGTTTTTGGCCGACATTAGAAGGAAGTCGTGGCCATTGCTATTTTTGTTAATTTGCATTTTTCACCTTCAAACTTCAACCTAAAGTTAGTCCTGTCGATCATTCCCATCAATTTGCCAACCATACTTCTCCGCTGACTCACTGTTATAAGAGCAAAAAAAACCACAACACAATACTTCCAAAATCCTTCGGACCACTCCAAAATCCTCCATATCACCACCTCCTCCTGTAAACATCCCCTGTTTGCTACGCCCTCTCAACCTATAGCCATATGGGAGAACGCGAGCAGGTAAGGCCACTAGCCCCGGTTGCCGACCACCAGAGCAGCGACGAAGGAGCTTCTCGACACCAAAAGAAACGAGTTAGGAAATGCTGTGCGGTCACCGCGGCCATAGTTGTTATCCTAGTCACAGCGATCGTAGCTGTGCGTTTCACTGTCTTTCGTGTCAAGGACCCGATCATCAAAATGAACGGTGTCACGGTCAGCCGGCTAGAGCTAACCAACGGAACAATTCCCAAGTCAGGTGTGAACATATCCCTAATTGCAGATGTATCAGTAAAGAATCCCAACCTAGCATCATTCAAGTACAGTAACACCACCACAACCCTCTATTACCATGGCCAGATGGTCGGCGAGGCTAGAAACGGACCGGGCCATGCCAGGCCCCGGCAGACCATGAGAATGAATGTTTCTGTGGACATCATCACAGACAGGATCATGTCCAACCCAAGCTTGAATGTTGATTTTATCTCTGGGCTATTGTCGATGAACGCCTACACGAGAGTTCCGGGAAGGATGAAAATAGTTGTCGTCAAGAGGAATATTGTTGTGGAGATGAATTGCAGCATGGCACTTAATATTACGACCCAGCAAATCCAGGCACAGGAGTGCAAGCAGAACGTTGATTACTAGAGTATGCCATACCACATACCATGATTTCTTCTTTCTTTATGCGTAGCGTAGATGTTTGATTGTAAAATTTGATTAGAAATCTAGAGCGAGGAATTGAGTATTATTTCATTAAAAATACAGATCAAATAATATTTACTGTATTTTTCTTGCCCTTTTTCCCCGCCTTTCCCAGAGTCATAACATAATTTCTTAATTTCGTTGGCCTGGCCTTTGTTCATCTTTCGTTTTGTTTTTTGTCCGCTGCAAGGGGGAGGAGTTAGCAAAACACATGACCTGTGTTCGGACAATTTTTGGCGAAAGAGTGAAAAGGGCACCGGAAATGCAATGCTATATTCAAATTTCAATAACTGAACTACGTACGTTAATTACTATGAGTATTGGACACTGAACTGACTCGAGGGCCAGCTTGAAGAATAAACATATAAAAAAGAAAGAAAAATTAATTTGGTTGTCGGAGACTGCCAGATCCGATTTATTAACCGACGACGGCGAATTAGGTCGCGGCGCATCCGTCCATTTTACACATGACCCTTGAAATTTGCTCGACAGTTGAACTATCATATCGCTAATTGAATGAGGGCAGCAACGGCCAAAATATTACATTTCGTATCATTTAAGAAGTGGACCATTTTGCGATGATGACGATAGAATTAGTAGCCTTCCCTGGTAAAATCGGAGGCTATCAACGAGGGCTCGTAACATCTTCTATTTTTGTTTTTATATATTTTTATTTTTTAAAAAATATTAATATTTTTAAAATACTTTAAGACCCACTTTCTACTGGCGGTGAGAAAAAAAGTAAAAGAAATCGTATCGAATTCAAAAGTTTATCTTAAATCAGAAACAAATATGGATCGTGTTTCTTTAAAACTATTCATTAAAAAAAATCTTTATTGATATATAAATCAATTCAAGAATATTCTTAAATTTGAAAACAAAAATTCCTCAAATTAGAAGCGAGCAAGTTCAGAAAAGAGAGCAACAAAAGATGGCTGCTATATTTTTAAAAATTTTAGACCAGACCTTAAGATTTTTTCTATTATAATAAATAAATATTGAGCATGATTCTTTAAAATTATTTATAAAAAAATAATCATGATTTATTTATAAATTGTTTCAAGAATACTCTTGAACTTGAATAAAAACAGCCCGGGACATAAATTAGAAGCAAACAAGTTCAAAAAAGAAAGCAACAAAATGATGTTAAGAAATGTGTAAGCTGTTAATTTTAAAAATTCAATGCACAAGGTCTTCGCAGCTCCTCCATGTCGAATTTCAAGCCAGAATTCTTTGTTTTATTGGTGTCACGCCCGAGATTTATTTTATATATAAAAAATGATATTGTTATGTAGAATCTTTTTATTTTAATATGGTTGGTTTTGGATTTTATCACGTTAATTCAATCACAATCAGATCAAGTTAGATCTATTTGAATTAAAATTAAAATATAACATAGATTATAATCTATACTATAACTATTTTAAATTATTTTTGACATCAGTATATAAAAATAATTTAAAAATATAAAAAAAATTAATAAAAAATAAAAAAACAATATTTAAAAAAAATAAATTAAAACGCCAACGCAAAAAAAATTCGTGATGGTTACATCTTTGAATCCTAAATTCGAGGTATCTGGTCCTCCTCTCTCCGAAGATGAAGACTTTTCTCGCCTTGGTGTTTTTAATTTATGCTGGTCCCGGCAGGGCATTAGGAAAGTGTTGAATTTTGCAGTGGGGAAATCAGCCCGAAATAAAAAAGGTGAAATAAGAGTTGTTATAAGAAAATCCCATTAACAGGAGAAAATGATTTTACTTATATATATATATATATATATATTATTTTAATGTATCTCTAAACAGAATTATTTAAAAATATATATATTTAACATGCAACACTCAAACAAAACACAAAGAATAAATCATTTTTCTCAATTATTTTAGGATTAAATGAAAATGTAATGAAATAAAACAGGTTAACCATGTGGTAATCTTTTTGTAATTGGATCCATATAACTATTCCTTCGCTATGTACATTTGTTTAGTGATTCAAAGTTTCAAACAAAAACACGACACAGAACTTCCGGGCTTCTTGCTTTATGTTTACTCCGTCGATGTAAATGTGTTTGCTTGGAAACCTGTGACCATGGAAAACTTGAGAAGAGATCCACTTGGCCGAAACGCTCTTGTTTCTCGATCACGTGCGGAACATGACAAGGTGCCACCATTTCTGCAGAGATAAAGCTGGCATGTTGGAAACGAAAATTCGTAGACCATTCTGTTTTTTTTTTAAAAAAAATTATTGAAGGGTTGCAAGTCTTCCGTGTTCTAGGTTATCAGAGATTTTATTAGTTATTACTTCCAATATCCGCAATCACAGTTGATGAAAAGATTTTATTCGGTATTGTGATTTTTGTTTTTAAAGTATTTTTATTTAAAATATATTAAAAAAACTAAATATATATTATTCATTTTTAAACAAAAAAAAAAAAAAGTTCAACGACGAAAACAGACACTTAAAGAAGGAGACTGCATCGCATTAAACATTGGGAATGGATGGTATGATAACATAAAACAAAGGAAAATAAGGGCCTTAAGACCAATTTTGTAGCCGAGATCAGTTTTATAAATATTTTGTGTTTTAAATTATTATTTTTATTTTTTTAATGTTAAAAATAAATTTTAATCAATAAAAAAATATTATTTCCAGCCTAAAAATAATTTATGAATAAACTTTTATCATAATATCAGATAAGCTCGTATAGGTAGTGTTATGGAGTCCGCTGAACTAAAATTTTGTCAGTATAAAAAAATAATAGAGAATGATGATTTGATATAACAAATTCTTGATGAAAAAATGCAATGAAAAAGGATCCAAAATAAGAGATATAACAATTGAGAGAGTGAGAACTAAATTTGATATGAAAATATTTTTAAATTAAATGTTAAGGGATGAAATTAAAATAGAAATTCAATTAAAAAAAATAAAAATAAAAAATGATCGAAAGAATTTTAAATAAAATTTAATATAAAAAATATATAATATCAAAAGATGAAAAAAAAACACAAAAAGAATGATGACCAGACTAAATATAAAAAAAACAAGTAACATAACGCCTCTATATTTAGCAAGGAAAAGAAAGAGAAAAGAATTCACCGAAGTCAACTACTACATCACATGTCAGGGCATCTCGGCAGGATGCATCCGGGAAGCTAAAGCCAAAAATTCAAATATTTAGGTTTTTTGGTTTAATTTTCGTTTCTAGCGGGAGGAGTAAATGAAGAGCCAAAATAGCTTTTTTATTTTCTGAAGCCATCCGGGAGCCATTCCCACATATATTGATCCAGGAGACAAAAAAATTAAACTAGCCATTAAACTAGCCGTTGGAATGACTTGTCTTCTTCTTCTTCAAACAAACAAGCACACAACAAACAAACAAGCACAAAAATTAAACTTATTCTCTTCAGATCTCAGAACTGCTGTCGGTGTCTTCTTCTTCTTCAAGGGGTGGCTGGACTATTAGGTGCGCTGCCGAGGAGAAGAGATGGAGGCTGGGGCCGTGGGGGCTGCAGCCGAGGGAGATGGGGGGAGTGAGCAGAGAGTGATGGAGGCAAGATCGCCATGGGAGAGGGACGGAGGCGAGAGGTAGCCGAGAGGGAGGGGGCTGGAGGTGGCAGAGGGAGGGACGGGGGCTGGACGGAGAGAGGGACGGGGCTGGACGCAGAGAGAGGGGGAAAATAGGGTTTGGGTGTGGGGAAGGGAACGGGTGAGGGTTTATATAGGGGGGTTTATATATTATTATTATTATTAATAATTATAATAATTATAATAGTTAGTATAAAATAATAATTAGCACAAAAAAAAAAATATGCGAAATTTGTTAATTAAGATTTTTTTTATCGGTTAAAATAGTTAGCATAAAAAAATAGTTAGCACAGAAAAATAATTATGCGAAATTCATTAATTAGGATTTTTTTTTTTGCAGTTAACTTAATTATATACTATAAATTTACTGTTAGATTTATAAATTGTTTAAACTTTGTGTTTAGAGCTGCTGTGAATTTATTCGTAAGTTGTATGTTGATAATGATGTTATTTTCCTTGTATTAAATATATGTTTTTATAAGTTAGTATAAAAAAATAATTATGCGATATTGTTTTTTAGTTTGCAGGTTTTTTATTTTAAATTCATTTTTTTATTTAAATATAAAAAAAAATTATATTGTTGGAAGGTTTTTTAAAAATAATTATTTAATTATATAACTTATTCCTATTTAATTGTATAATTAATTGCATAATTAAATTATATACAAAATAATTGCATTACATTAAAATAAAAAAATAAAAAAATAGCTCTCCAAAATGCCTTTTACCATTAAAGTTCACATCAACAAAAAAGTCATGTATACACTATTCAAACATCCATTTTAAAGATTTGGCTCTCCAATATGCCTACTCCCACTGGAGATGATCTCACACCATAAAAAAGATGGCAGTCCAAATTCACCGCATATTTGAGATTGAGAAAATTTTTAAAAATATTTTTTATTTAAAATTGTATTAAAATATTTTTTGACATGAATATATTAAAATAATATAAAACCATTAAAAAACTTAATTTAAAATAAAAACATTTTTTTTCTTTTAAAATAAAAACATTTTTTTTCTTTTAAAATAAATACATTTAAAACATAATAACAAACCGGATCTTAGAATGGCTTCCAACATCATTGCATAAGATGGTGTTTAGAGACGGATGACTACTCATGTGTCGCCCCAAAAGCATAACATTGTCCACCCGTTGACACATCTCTTGCACGTGTTAACTTTTTATTTTATTTTAAATAATATTTATATTTATCAAAAAATTAAATCTTCTCAAGTCAACTTGGTAGTAATTAAAAATTCATTTTGAAATGACAAAAAAAAAAGCACGAGTAAGAGCTTGATTTTTTTTAAAGATAATTTAGTCTTTATAATGTGCCTTTAAAATGTATTTTTTTTTAAATAATTCAATATCAATTTTCTAAAATAAATTGTTTCCGGTGTAACAGCTTTTATATTGTGGATTAAAAAAAATTAAAAGATATTTTAATGAAAAATAAAATCGGCGGTAAAGTGTATTTTACCACAATAACAAGTTAATTATTTGTTTACTGGAAGGGAAAAAGATACCAATAGCGAATAATGATTTGTATTCGAAGAAACAGTGAATTCTCCATGGCTTGCTGAATTTATTTTTTTATTAATTTTAATATCACTCACATTTGATGAATTATAGAAGAGGAAGCATCGCCCTTTTTATTTATCTATTTTTAGCAAGCCCTTATGCAGTTCAATTTAAAAACAAATTAGACCGCATTCTTATAATTATGTCTAAAAATGTAGTTGTAGTTATTTTTGTTTAAAAATGTATTAAAAAAAATTTCATTTTTTTTTTATTTTTAACACCAACCCATTAAAATAATCTAAAAATATTATTTTTTTAATTCAAAATAAAATTTTAAAATACAATAACAAACATAAGTTTAAAACCCGCGAATATTTTCTTCCAATGGAAAAGCAAAATAAAGTGTCAAATCTGGTTCCCAGGAGTCATAAAGTTTTGCAAATGCAGCCAAATATTCTCACATGCTGGAATTTAACAAGAAACTTCACATCAACTTGGAACCTTAACAACCCAATTCACAGATTTGTTACCCGTTCAACACTCAGCCAGCGTTCATGAATCTCCATTGAAAAGAAAAAAAACCCTAATTCCCGGGCAAAAACAAGGCCCGAAGCCCATGATCTCTCCACTTCCGCACATACTAAATGCCCCCCTCTGTTTCCAAACTCTGTATTAAATGCAGCAGCTGGAAAATCCACCCACCTTCCCTAAAAACAATCTCCCCTGATCCCCATACCCTTCTCTTTTCTCGCCCCTCAAATGGACTCCCAATCCCTCTTTAAACCCAAATGTCCACCCCCACAATCCCCTCCACTTTCTCCGCCACCGCCACCTCCCCTCCCTCCACCAATTACCTCACCAACCTTGGCCTTGGCTATTCCATAGCCATAGCCCTTTTCTTTCTCGTACTTCTCTCCACTATTCTCCTTGCTTCTTACATATGTTGTCGCGCCACCCGCCATCGCTCTCGCAACTCTAACAACACCAATAGTTATTCGAACTCCACAGCGGATGGCATAATACTTCCTCGCATTATTTTCGTTGCAGAAGATGATGAAGAACAAGAGCGTGATTTAGAAAGCGCTGCTGTTGGTCTACACCAGTCTGTTATCAACTCGTACCCGAAATTCCAGTTCAGTAGAGATGTTGGGTTCAGTGAAAGAACCAATAATTTTTGTAATACTTGCTCGATCTGTTTGTGTGAGTATAAAGATTTGGAGATGTTAAGAATGATGCCTGATTGTAGGCATTATTTTCACTTGCTTTGTCTTGATGCTTGGCTCAAGCTTAATGGGTCGTGTCCCGTTTGTCGGAACTCACCGTTGCCTACTCCGCTTTCTACACCGCTGTCGGAGGTCGTGCCTTTTTCGCAGTACGCAGCGGATCGGAGGAGAAGGTGATTTTGGTTTGATCTGGTTTGGGTGTGGACCGTGGAGGGGCGGGTTGTGTTTGGAAATGGAGAACTGTAAATTTTTGGGTTTTGAAAAGGGAGTAGTGGAATTGGATTCACTGATTTGTGATTGTTCTAAAATGAAAGGTCAGGAAAATCATTTGAGCCTGAACTGTTTTTTTTCTCCCAATGCAGTCTAAGAATTGGCGTGTTATTTTTGTTTGTTTCCTTCGAATTTTACCTCACTGTAACAATGATTGACTTTTTCATCGATTGCAAGATGTTTCTGATTCTTTTTTCTTGTCCTGTTCTATTTAACTTATGTTTGGTTGCTCCACTCACATTCCATACAAAAGCAATCTCCGAAACTTTCTACTTCAATAAAGTATTCTCTCTGATTTTCTTAAGTTCAATTTCGCTCATAACCCATTGCTTTTGCAGTTTCAGAAACCCTAAACTTCAATTTTTAAGCACAGATTTTCGTTGCATTTTGCATTCGGTGCTTCTCTCTTCGTTCTTTTCCTTTTTATTTCACGATGATTCACGAGTCATACACATGGACGCGCGAGAATCCGGTAGTCTAAAAAAAAAATGTAGCGTGGGGATATGTATCGGAAGAAAATGTCATAAGAAAGAGAAGCACATGAATCCCGCGACCATTTTAGGCGTGCTTAGAGTATAGTCTAATTTTCCAAGTACAAAAAAGCAAACCTATTCTTGTCCTACACTTCTACCTCCTTGTCTTTTACTGGTTCTATTTTTAAGTTTAAATTGAGACTCTCCTTGTAGCCAACTTTAACTAAAAATCTAGTTTTAAATTAATTAAAATAATCTAAAAACATAAAATTTAATTTTCAAAAATAAACATGAAACACGATTTCTATAGAAAAATAATCATCACCCTAGGATGGAAGCGTTTAGTAGCAATCTCTGAGTGCTACTGAGTAGAATGAATATTAGGGCACTCTCAATATATTTAAGGAGAGTGCCTAGAAAATATTACCAAGAAGCCCAGAACTCAATAATATAAGTAAATCATCATCATCATAATAATAATAATAATAAGAAGAAGAAGAAGAAGAAGAAGAAGAAGAAAATAAAACTCCCGACTCGATTCTCAAGATTTCTCCAAACCCAGCTTTTAAGCAAATTTTAAATAGTTAAGTATATGAAGACCTCTGGTCAAACTCATCTCTCCCCCACTCTGCCCCCTCCTGCCTCCAAAGGTTTCATTCAGCTCCAAGTTTCAGGTACTCTTAACAAATGGCCCCTTGGGTCTTTTCCTATTTCATAACTGGTTGGAGTTTGAGTACGATGAACTACTTATGCTAATATAATTGCTCGAAAGTAATTTGGGTATCTTCCCATCTGAAATTTGCAGAGATGATTAGAAACTTGCTCTAAGGCTGCTGGTTCATGGATGCGATCCATTACCAAGGAGGAGGTGCTTAGCAAGGGCCCCGCAGCTATACTCCAAGCCATTACTCATAAACGAGTCCATGAGGAAGCTACCTGCAATCGAAAAGTCCAATGGAGAGTGCCAACAAGATCTTGGCCTGGTGGTCAAGAAGGGCTTCTCCTTTCCTCTCACCCATGTTCAAGCCTTATCAGGCACGTCTGTCACCCCCGCGGTGCCTTACATGCTCATTGGGCTTGCAGGATGTTCAGTGAGCCCGGGGATTAGTTGTGGTGCGCGCAAGCAGGTCCGGACACCCCGGTTATCAAAAAAAAAAAAAAATCCAATGGAGCTGGTACAGATGCAAAAACTTCACTTGCCTTGCTAACTAATACAGCCGGCAAGTAATTCCTGAAGTGTGCAGATTGCTTCAATCTCTCGGACGAGGAACGCCAAGATGGATCAAACAAGTAGATTCTGACCCTGAGATGAATCTTACAACAGATTTTCTGACACCTGAAGCTTTTAACATCAACCAGGAAAGATCAGAATCGGATTGGATTTCAGTGTAGGAACTGGGACTTTTGCAGCATGAATGAGAGAGTTCAGTTTCCCAAAAATCTCAGCAACTATTAATCTTGGTACACCTTCTAATGAAATGATTGCTCTTCGGGGAATTGTACCTCTTGACTATAAATCAACGGCTTCTATTCTTTGATAATACTCTGGATTTGTTACGCACAACACGTTTCTTAATACACGGATAGATTTTGCCCTCCCAGATTTTATTTTTTATGATTGAGAAGTGTTCTTTTCTGCTGTGCCAGAGAAGCCGCCGAACAACACAATGCCGAAGCTGAATTTTTCTGGTTTTTGACTCGGCCGGGCTCTCCAATTTACTTGGCTTCCTCCTTGAGTCCTTGCTAAAAGATCTATGAGGACATTATATTCATGTATTTCCGTTTAATTTATTTTATTTATCTTTACATTTTACAGTCCAGTGTGGTTGATATCTGGGCATTCGACAACCATTGTACCCCGCAGTAGATTTAGACATTCCCTTTCGTTTCTGATGTGATGCTAACATCTACGGGCTTCGATACATCTAAATTCTTGCATTCTTTTCAATCCAATGGGCCAGACCTCATTAACGTGACTCTGACTGGACAACCAATAAAATTATGAAGTTGCAGAGCAAAGATGAAAGGGGTTTTCCAAAATTCTGTTCGTACTGAAAACAACTCTGAAAAAGATGCACGGTCTGTCTGTTTGTATTGGATGATGGTGCCCTCTTGAGGACCGGAAGGGCGTCACTGTTATCCTCGATGCTTATTTTGATTGCTCATTTGTATTTCTTTTACCAAGTTGTATTCACAATCTTGTCCACTCACCTTCTGTTAATTGTTTTGTCTTTTAAAATTTCAGAAAAATACGATATAGACAATGTGATTTTGAGTACCTACACTTGTCTAGTTTTTACAATTAAGGACTGATCTTTAATTCTATCAAGTATTTATTTGGTTTTTTTCCTCCTGCACAATAAAGTATTTGTATGTTGGTTATAATGTGTATGTTAAGCAATGACGTAAACATGCACACATTATATAGCAATTATTAAATTAAATGTCAAGATTGCGTTTTTTTTGTATGTAAAATAATATTTAATTAAACAAATCATGTAATGGATAAAATATAATGAACAAGTGTAACTATAATTGTTTGTTTTCGCGTTTCAACTTCTTCTTTTTTACATTATTTTGATGTGATAATATCAAAAATAATTTTAAAAAAAATAATATTATTTAGTTATATTTTTAAATAAAAAACATTTCAAAAAATAAGTCAAACACCTTCTAAAAATTTTAAAAGTAGATGAGGCTACCCGTACACCTAAGCTTTGTTCTTTTCTAAAATATAAAGATTGTTCTTTGCTTTGCTAATATATTTTTTTTCCTATGGACGATGAACTGCATTCTCAACCTGTATATTTTTAAAAGTACCCTTATAACAGTTTGATGTGTTCAACAATGATATATTTTTATGTTATTTTTTTATATTAGTTTGAATTTCTGAGATGCAAACTCGAAAAATCAAAAGAAAAACACAAATCTATTTAACTATCATAGCATTTTGGTTCGCTAGTCATTTTTTCCCCAATTATAATATGTGAGGCTTGTTAATTACAGAAATGTCCCCAGATGCCATCTCCAGCTTTCGGGTGAGGGGAGCCGACCACCAAGGCTCTCAATATTCTCTCTTTTCATTTGATTTGGAGCCGGGATGTTCCTCAATTATAGGCAGCAGGTCCGGGCCAAAGATCCCCACATGTACAGTTACAGTAGCCCATCTTTGTGCCTTTTCTTTCCTCTTCTTTTAAGGAGGGAAAGCTAAAAATAAAAATATAATTTGGTTGTTTTTTACATGCTCTAAAAGAATCTTAAATAAAATATTAAAATATCATATTTTTATATAAGTATTATTCATACATATCTTGTAAGAATATCAAAACATTACAAAACATTATTCACTTTATTATTATAAATTAAGTTAGTTTAAATTTTCTGATGGAAATTAGAATGATCAAAATACCAAGATATAACAATACAAAATATGATTATAAAAAATATAATCCCATATTATTATACAAAGTATTTAAAATTGTGATGGATCATATTTTAGTCATGAAAAAAGATATTTTTAATATTGATGTGTTTTATTTAAATAGAGAAGTTCTGTCGAAATAGTTTTTTTAATTTTTTTGCCATAAAAAAATAGATTAAAAAAAACCTATATTTTTTTATATAACAATTGAATCATCCTCAAATTATCATACGAGTTTGTAGAGGATGTTTTCTCTATGGTAGATATTGAGTCACTACGCGGACCATCAGATTTTTAGATATAAAAATCAATTGATTTTGACCAATCAACCTATTAAAGTAAAGGATTAAAGTTTCGTCTTGTCGATCAAATTATGCTATTTCATAACCTCTTACTTCCATGTCAATTCATCAATTTTTTTAATTTCATGTGTTCATTCCTAGCGTATCCATTTTAATATCTTTTAATAGTTAGTGTATATTTTACTTTTAGCACAACCCTAATTTTTTTTACTTCAATAGTAACCGGCCGACGAAAATTATATATTAATCAAATGTATTTAAAAAAAAAAAAACTGAGCTGGAGCTGATTTATAAGGTGACCTGTCATGCCCAGTACTCTCACTAACATGTAGTTTCACATGCACCGTCAACTTGCATTAATTTTTAACACTCGTACAGTGCGCAGCATCCGTGATCTGCATCTGTGTCTGTACTCGGTAGCATTAATACAGTCCATTGACGAGAGAAAGCATAAAAATGTTGAAACTTATATCAAGCTACTAATTTGATTAATATTTCATGTTATTTTTGTTCTTTTCAGTATCTGGTAAGAGTTGAAGACAAGGCAGGATTACTGTGCTGGAACTGCAGCAACACAGCAACCTCTGCTTAGACAAGTTGAACTACGTACGTGGTGGTCGAAGCTTCTGCAGCAACCTCTGCTTAGACAAGTTGAACTACGTACGTGCTGGTCGAAGCTTCTTGAAGTGAAACTGGAGTTGTCACCATCGATCTCAGTTTAGGTGGTAAAGTGGCAAAGCTATGGACCTCAAGCGCCGCGATTTAAAATCTTCACACTGTCCCTTCAAGTTTATGGTTTCTTTGGCATGATTTTTCACCTTCAATGGCTAGAAAATTTCTGATCATTATGTTCTGTATTAAACCAGAACTTGTTGTGCAAGCTGAACCTATCACGGATCCCCACGTACGAGCCTTCAATTGTTGATGAAAATTTGGAGGCTGTAGTTGTGAGGTGAGTTATTCTTTCATATTGTCTTGGGTTTTTTTTTCTTGTTTTTGTTTCAAGGACCTATATATACGATTTCCAAGTGGAATTCTCCCATTTTATGTAAATTCATAATGTTATTCCAAATCTATACATACAGCTCGAGGTCTGTGTTCTTCTGAGCTTTTTGTGCACGCATTTTTGCTGCTTTGTAGTCCAGCTACATCATCGCGTGCTTCAATGTCTTAGAAATTACAGTAAGAAATAATTTTTTTGATGATATCTTTGAAGTCATTAAGCCTGGGTATAGCAAAGAAAGGGTGGCAGGTGGTTTGTCAATTAACAAGAAGAGAGCTGACAGAGGCCTTTCACAGTTACCAGTTTTTCATTCGTGATGGTGTTTATAAGGTATGCTTTCATGGTTGCTTAATCTTCGGATGACTTGGTTGGAGTTGCATGTAGACCTAATTGGTCCCTGAAGAATTTAGTTCATTACAGCACTAAGGAGGCTTGAGAACGAGCACGCCAGCAGATTCATAGTTCCTGATCATGTGGGATGTCTTGAAATTAATGGCTTTGAGCAATACACTCTGCATGGCTCAGGAAACAACAAATTTAATGGAAGACTGCTTGGCAGATACAGGATGCGGAGGACGTCCGTTTTCAATTCTTCTCAACTTTTTATTTTTGCTGTTTGAGTGCTTGAATTTCTTTTTTGTTTTTATTTTTTCCAGTCAAGAATTTTCAATGGGTTAGCACGTGGGATGATGGCATGTCTGTCAAGTGAGTGGACTTTTTAATTTGTTTCTAATTAAGTAACTGTATTTTTATTTTATTTGAAAGGCTGCGTTTTTATTTTTATTATTTATCTCAACTTTCGATAGTTTATTAATCAAGGGTTTTTTTCCATTAGTTAATGTTTAATATTTTCGCCCATTGGCATCAGTAGTTGTGGATTTTCTTGATAAACCTTGTTGTGGGTTTGTATTTACAATTGTTAGTTTTTTTAAAAATAATTAAGATTTTTAATTTATCAAAATACAAGTAGAGTTGTATTTGATTCAACAAAAGTGGAGGGAAATGAATGAATTTTAAATCTAATTTTCCTTTTCAAGGCATGATAGTGTTATTTTTATTTTTTGATTTAAATAAATTTGAAATATATGATTTTGTTGTTTGAAGCTTTTTACTTATGTTGTTTTGATCGGATTTGACCTGTGTAAAAATGCGAGGTGGATGCTAAAAGAATCTATATTGAAAAACGTCAAATAAAATAATTGGAGATGTTTTCTAAACTAAAGATATAGATATATTTAATTTTAGCTAGGGAAATTGAAATCTATTTTTTAAGACATGTTAATTTTAATTTAAATAATTTTGATATGTATAGCTTTGTTGTTTAATTTTCTTATTTGTTTTAGCATTTAACGAGCTGATTAGCCCGCTTCGCTGGGCATTTTTATCTATGTAGAAAATTAATTGATTTTAGAAATGTTGTATGTTGTTATTTTAATATTTAATTAGTATAATTGTCATTGATAAAATATGTTAAAAATGGTTTTTTTCAACCAAAATGTGATTGAATATTGTTATTGGTTAAAAAAATTTGATAAAATTTGTTAGAAAATTTGCTAAGAAGGTTAAATGATTTATAAGAAATTTGTTGTCACGGATACTCTGGTTAAAAAAACAAAACAACAACAGAAACCCAGTTAAAAAAGAACAACTGAGTTGGACAGTAAAAAATCCAAAATACATGTGAAAAAAAGGTCACCGTTTCTTAAAAGAAACAAACAAAGGGTCTAAAATATAAATTTTAATTCAAAGCAAAAAGTTTTTTTTTATAAGATTTATTCATCATATTATTATATTAAATATCTTTAAGAATGCTGATATTAATTTTTTTTCAAGAAATCGTAGGTCATTTTTTTTCTCTTTTTATATATTTTTAGGCGATAATATTAAATAAATATTAAACACATATACTTAGTCTCACATAATATATAGTGTGATCGAAATGGGAAGTGATTTTTATATTTTTTAATTGTATATAACTTAGGTAAATTTGTTAAAAAAAAACAATATGAGTTGTTTTTTTTCCCCAGTAATATTAGATCTGACACATTATAACTAAAAATATTGCAATATTTTTCAAAAAAGGAATATATATTTTTTGCGTGCTATAATTACTTATTTGCTGTCTAAAAAGAACAATGTAGTCGAAACAGAAAGTGCCTAATATATTTTTTAATTGTATATAATCTAGGCAAATTTATTTACCTTTTGTTTTTTTGAGTTGTATTTTTCCTCGGGTAATATTAGATCTTAAATATTACAAATCCAATTTTTTTTTTCAAAAATACACTTCAACAAAAGAGCACAAAATTAAAATTTGAAGCCAATTTTTTTTTTTTTTTATAAGATTTATTCTTCATATTATTATATTAAATGTATTTAAGAATGCTGATATTAATTTTTTTCTTGCAAAAAATCCGAGGTCATTTTTTTTATCTTTTTTTATATTTTTAGGCGATAATATGCAATAAATATTAAAACATATAATAATGACTTGTCTGCCGTTTAAAAGGAACAGTGTAATCGAGACAAAAGTGACTTGTATCGGTTTTTTAATTGTAGGTAACCTAGGTAAATTTGTCAATTTTTTGTTCTTGAGTTGTCTTTTATCCCCAGTAATATTAGATATAAAATGACTATTGTTATTATTGCAAAAATAATTAAAATTATAAAATTTTAACTGAAGAAAAAACACTTAAAAACATTAATAACAGAGTAAGCAAGAAAAAAAAACTATTATTATTATTATTATTATTATTATTATTATTATTATTATTATTATTATTATTATTATTATTATAATAATTATTATTATTATTCTAATTAATGAAAGTGGAAGAAATAAATCAAAGGAAAAAAAATCAATGGAAAATAAAATTATTAGGAAAAATGTAACAATTATTTGATGAGCATTACAAATTTAAACAGGGATTTAAATCATAAATCAAAAGTTGAATGGCTGAAATGAAAATCACATTTATTATCAATTTCAATCCAAGGATAATATTGCAAAAATTCAAACCTGTGTACCAAATTTCATGACGAATGTGGACCTAATCCGGAAGAAAAAAAGTTGCAGGACCGAAGTGCAAGGTGCACATTTAATTCATTTCAACTTGAGGGACCAAATCGCAGGAAATTAAAACTAATGTAACAGAAGTGAAAGGTGCAAGAACGGAAATTGAAAGTTGAGGGACCGAAGTGCAAAATGTGACAACACGCGGGCCTCGCCTGCACTGTTACGTGCAGGGGAGAGAGGGAAAAGTTTCCGCCGTCTTCAACCGGCCTCCGCCGCGTCCACGGACATCTTGTATCAAAACGCGCCGCACCGGGAGGACGACCAACAGGAGGCTCACCGGATTAGACGTCGGTAGCTCATTTCCGGCCACCGTATCATACCTCACGCGCCACTTGAAAGGGGCGTCAGGGTGGACATCGTCGTCCGCGTGAACCGCACGCGCCTGACAGATTTCGGAAAATAAATAAATAATAATGGTTAGTTACCGTTATGTCCCTGACCTTACATAATAGATTTTGTCTTATTGGGGGCTAGAACCGTCTTTAGCCATTTCAAAAATATTAAAAAAAAATAAAGGGTTGCGGCGGACCGGACCGGTCCGTACACGTGCAATTACGTCCGCACCCCTGAGTCTAACGGTGATTTACCCCTCAGCCGACAACTATTTTGTCCTATTACCAGGGCTAATCTCGCCTCTACACTGTTCATAAGAGAAAAAAAAAAAAAAAAGGCGGACGAACAGCCGCGACGCACGGCCGAGAAATGGCCAGTCCACAGTGAGCTGAGTCTGGTGCTACAGTACCGGGAGGCCGAGCTCTTTTAGCTATTGTATAATATATATAAAACCATCCTAACAAGATGTCAATTTAAGTTTCTTATGATCTTCAATATCTTCCATATCAAAGTATTGATTACATTTATATAACTATTTATAAACATCATCACCATTAAAGTCAAGAGAAATCACATCTGGTTTTAGTACTATCTCGTGTTTAGCTTGCCATCCTTACGAGATAAACAGGTTCTTGTGATATTGGTTTCACTAATGAAAGATGTTAATTCATTGATGAGATCTTCCAGTTCATCTCTGGCTATATTTCATGGACTCTAATTTGAGATGGTAGGTTTTATATCACTTGCTTGTAAATTTTATGTTTGCTTTTTATCGACACGTTCAATAGAGTTCTCTATCCTCCTGACCAGGTTTTAGAAGTCATGTTTGAGGATTGACATTTTTCATACCACTTTAAGAAAGTCTAGCATCAAACTATCTAGTAATTGATCTAATGGTACAAGCATGAAATTCAAGGGTTATAATAATGGTTAGTTACCGTTATGTCCCTGACCTTACATAATAGATTTTGTCTTATTGGGGGCTAGAACCGTCTTTAGCCATTTCAAAAATATTAAAAAAAAATAAAGGGTTGCGGCGGACCGGACCGGTCCGTACACGTGCAATTACGTCCGCACCCCTGAGTCTAACGGTGATTTACCCCTCAGCCGACAACTATTTTGTCCTATTACCAGGGCTAATCTCGCCTCTACACTGTTCATAAGAGAAAAAAAAAAAAAAAAAAAGGCGGACGAACAGCCGCGACGCACGGCCGAGAAATGGCCAGTCCACAGTGAGCTGAGTCTGGTGCTACAGTACCGGGAGGCCGAGCTCTTTTAGCTATTGTATAATATATATAAAACCATCCTAACAAGATGTCAATTTAAGTTTCTTATGATCTTCAATATCTTCCATATCAAAGTATTGATTACATTTATATAACTATTTATAAACATCATCACCATTAAAGTCAAGAGAAATCACATCTGGTTTTAGTACTATCTCGTGTTTAGCTTGCCATCCTTACGAGATAAACAGGTTCTTGTGATATTGGTTTCACTAATGAAAGATGTTAATTCATTGATGAGATCTTCCAGTTCATCTCTGGCTATATTTCATGGACTCTAATTTGAGATGGTAGGTTTTATATCACTTGCTTGTAAATTTTATGTTTGCTTTTTATCGACACGTTCAATAGAGTTCTCTATCCTCCTGACCAGGTTTTAGAAGTCATGTTTGAGGATTGACATTTTTCATACCACTTTAAGAAAGTCTAGCATCAAACTATCTAGTAATTGATCTAATGGTACAAGCATGAAATTCAAGGGTTTTCTCTTTCATGGTCTCAATTTCGAGTCATGTGGTTGCTGATACAATAACCACTAAAGACTTATATGATCGTTAATTTCAGGGTTTGTAAGATTAATCAGGGTGCATATAGGCTGACTCGGACATCCATGTTAATAAAAAAATAAAATGAGCATCAACCTAGATGATATCCAATATTATTTTCTTGATGGATAAGTTAATGCTTTAATTTTATCAATAATATTAATTGGAACAATATAGGTCATAAGTTTTGAAAGCAGAAGAAAAATAATAAAAGGAGAGATGTATTTTCAATTCATCAAATCATCCATATCTCATTCTTGTTGACATTTTGTTATATATAACTCCAAATATATCATCTAAAAAGCAGTTATATATATAAAATAACAACACAAGTAAATAATATGATTAATACTATTATATTTTTCTATTATATAATTAAAACAAAATAAATTTATTAATCTTAATGTTATAACTCAAACAATTAATTTTTAAAACAGATTTAGTCATTGTTTTCTAAGAAAAAAGTACTAAAGTTTTGTGAGAAAAAACATGGATCCACAGTATATCATGTGACATGCCTAGTATTTTTCTAAAAAGTACGCACGTTAGGCCAACGTGGAGCCCACTATTATTTTCAGTCTACTTGCCCACCAAAAAGTAGCAGCCGTCCATTCCCGCATCACCCTCTCTATAACGGACACGTGTCCATGCCTTTTACAAAAATCCCTTCCACCACCGTCCTTCATTGTCTCCACGTATGAAAGCAAACCCCCCTAACTCTCACTTAACGACGTGACTCCTCGAACCTCCCACACTTAACACCGTCAACTCACTCTTTTCATTTCCATTTCAACCAAAGCACCAGGTTCGTAGACTCCAAACTTGAGGCTCGGACCCACAACCACGATTTAAATATCCCTCACTTGCTTTCCTTTTACTTCCTCACTTTTCATCAATCGCCTCTGTGTCTGTATCTCTTTTTCTTGCGCCGTAGATCACTGAAAATTTTAAATTTTTATTTGGAGGACCCAGATTACAATGGCGGAACAATCTGAGAATCCGATCGAGTCGGTCATGGAGAAGATTCATCACGAATCGTCGTCGTCGTCGGATTCGGAGTCCGATTCAGAGAAGAAATCGTATACTTCCGAATCGGTGAAGGAAAAGATTTGGCGTTTGTTTGGTAGAGAAAAACCTCTTCATCATGTTCTCGGTGGTGGAAAGCGTAGGTCACTTAAAACCTGCTCTATTTATTAAACTTTCATGTTTTTTTTAATTCATTTTATATTATTGATTATCCATTTTATTTTAAAATTATTTAGTTAGCTTAATTTTGTTTGTCTGTTATTTTAGCTGTTACCAGTGGTGACTAGAATGATTCAGATTTTCTCTTTTTTTTTTGTTCAGCTGCTGATGTGTTCTTGTGGAGGAACAAGAAGGTGTCAGCTGGTGTTCTTGGTTTTGCGACAGCAATCTGGGTTCTTTTTGAGTTGGCCGAATACAACTTGCTTACTCTAGTGTGCCATATCTTGATACTCTCTCTTGCACTCTTGTTCCTCTGGTCTAATGCTCACTCTTTTATCAAAAAGTAATGTTCTCTCATCCTTGAGCTTCTTAGCTCCTTTTCTGGTTTAGGGATCCGTGTATTTTGGTGGATGTATCGACAACTATTGGCTCGGAATGGGCTGTTTGTGATTTTCTTTCCGATGTTGTTTTATAGGAGTCCTCCTCGCATCCCACAAGTTCATATTCCAGAGGAACCAGTCCTGCAGGTTGCTTCAGCGCTGTGTGTTGAGATTAACGGTGCATTTGTGGTCTTGCGCAGTATAGCCGCAGGAAAAGACTTGAAGAAGTTTCTCATTGTATGTTTCTTGTATATCTCATCACTTCTATTTCTGCAGGTCCACCCAGTATTTGAAGTAGATCATCTGATACTTCTGCTTTATGTTGCTTTCAGTAGAATAATTCTCATTACTGCTACATATGGATCTGAGATTTATTGCTGTCGAGTTCTGCATTATTTGATCAATAGTATTATGTCTGGCTTTCATGTTTTGCCTTCTCTGACTAATTATATCGAGTTAGAGTATTGCTTTTGGTTCACATTGTGATTCCTAAAATTGCTGGTGTGTATTCATGTCAGGTTATCGCTGGATTGTGGGTCATGTCAATTGTGGGGAGTTGGTGCCATTTCTTGACCTTGTTTTATACATGTATGACCTTCGAAGTTGATTTAATGCGGTCTGTTTAACTTGCGTGGATATTATATACTGAAACTTTCTAATGATTTTAACAGGCTTCATTTTGCTACACTCTGTACCCGTTCTCTATGAGAAGTTCGAGGACAAAATTGACCCCTTGGCAGAAAAGGCAATGATTGAGATCAAAAAGCAATATGCGGTCTTCGATGCTAAGGTTCTGAGCAAGATCCCACTGGCCGCTTTGAAAGCCAAGAAAGTTTAGTTCGGTTGCTTGTTGTGTTTCGAGCAAAACAGTGGGCAATCGGGTGTTTGCAGGCTGTGATTGCTTCACCCATGATTTGTTAGGGATTCCTTCTGTTCGTCACCCCACAAATTGTTTTAAACTGTTTGGGTTGCATTTTGAATGAATTGTCTTTCATGGGGTTAATTTTGAAGATGTAGGTTTAATCTGTAATCCTATGGAACCTCTTAACGGTGGCTTTTGATGAGTTCAATGTACATTAGTTTCTTTTATGTTTCGGACAATTTGCTCACGGTATTTTCTGATATTCGTGTCATGTGTTTGCCTCATGACTGCAACAAAAAACAAAGTAGATGCTGGGGGGTGGGGGAAAGTGGATTTGCGTGCGAGGCTGAAAGGAATATATTTAGGAGTTTGGATGTTCTTAAAATATTTTTTATTTAGAAATTTATTTTAATGATGTTTTTTATTTTTTAGTAAAATTATTTTTGATGTTGATATATATAAACCATATATTTTTTTAATTTTAAGTAAAAGATATTTTTTGCAATGTTGAATTGTTGATTGTATTTTTAGTACTTTTGATACAAAGTATATTAAAATAATATTTTTATATATTTTAATATCAGCATATTATAAATATTTTGAAAAATATAATTAAAATTCGATGAAAATCCGGTTTAACTGCAGTCCTAAAATGGAGTGGAATTTAACCTGTGTTTTGTTAGATTAGCCGACCTGTATGGTCAGATTAGATAGCCATTGCATGGTAAGCTGGCATCTAACATGTCAAGCTAACAGGGTATTGTTCGTGATGTTGCGTGTAAACTTGTGTATGGTGGCCCGGCACAAGTGAGGTGAGGGGAAAGCCAAGTCGAGTGCAGAATTTGGCGGGCGGCCACCTCGCTGGCTGCTTCATAAAATTTGTAAAACCAGCATCTAATATGCACGTACGATTTGGCAAGCATTCATCTGACATCCAAGTTCCTTTCAGAGGTGGTTTTACAGGTGCTGCTCAAGTTAGACTGAGTTCAAACTGCAGAGATCAACAAATTTTATGTGAAGCATAATGGATTTTTGGACATCTCAACTGGCTGAGGTTGGATGGCAATTAACATTTGCACTAGATGAAGATGGAAGGAATATTGCATTCAGCCATTAAAGATGGAGAGATTGAACTGTTATTAATACTAAGAATGACCACGAGGTAGCTATTTGGGGTAAATTGACGCCTTTTCATTTCACTGTGAAAGAATTGATTGAACAGAATACAACAACAACGAGCAATCTATACCTTTGATTAATTACATAATAATTAACACATTATCAATGTTTTGTGAGCAGTCTTGAAATCCGAGAAGGGTTGTCCAAGGCTGTTAAGGGAACTGTTGAGAATTCGGAATCAGCATGTGCAAATGGCGGCGAATTTCCTCGAGGGGCTAGAGAACCATAATTTTGAGCTGGGAAAAGATTTGGTCCAGATAAAGCAGGCGTGCTAGTTCCATGGTTGGGCACTGGTGAACCAACCCCAGTAGTATTTGGACTCCTTCCTTGAGAATCTTCATCGGGTCTATCTGTATCTTGCCCGGATACCCTCTTTTCCCTTTCTTCAGTTTCCTTGAGAAGAAAATCAACCCACATATCTGCAAAGGACTGGAGAAACATATACTCAATGTGAAATTGCATTTTCATTGCACTTCTCTCCAAGTAAAATATGCACTTCCAACAATGATACTGAGATAGATGATTATCTTTAAACGGAAAGGAAAAATCATGTCCTAATAGCTAAATTCATGCATGCGCTGTTGATGCCTCACTAGAGGCTGTAGAATGTCATTTGCCAAATAGGCCTATGCTAGCGTCCGAGAACCCACACACCCCACCACTAAAAACAAAAGGGCTTTACTGTCAAGTCTTGACTACAAAGCAGCATCCTGAGTCACGGTGACCAAACCCAACAACTTTTTTCTGTGAGTCACTCAACCGTTCTAATGAGTAGATGGTCTTCGCTCGATGGAACAGTACAGAGAAAGATGCATAGAATGCAAAGAACCAAACTTTCAGTTCTGAGTGAATTCAGATCAGGATACGTTTTACAGGGGAGGCTACTAGGTTCTTGCAGCAAATTAGTAATAGGGAAGTGTAACATCAGCTCAATGAAAAGCTCAAAATCACGCAGCTGAGCAGGGCTTGAACAGTCTGCCACTAGTCTAAATGACAACCCAGATTATTAGGATGCAAAGGGCACACTGTAAGAAACACCACAAAAAGGAGTGGAAACAGAACAGAGCTACTTGTACATGAAGATCAAAAGGCCCATAGCATCATCTTGCAGATCAGCTATTAAACATCAGGAATGGAGAAAAAAACCAACCTGGTTATCGGATGCCAAATTCATTTGAACACCAGCTGCACTTCCACCCAAGATTCCACCAACTAGGCGACCAGGTAGCCCCAAAACCCCACGAACAACACCTTTTCCACCTTGCTGAGCTACACCTATTCTCTGCTTGTCTTCATCCGAGAACCCAAGCATTCGAACCATAAGATCCAAAACCTGGAACCCACAATACAAAACTAGAGTATAAGCTATGTCAAATTGGACAGGACTTACCAAAGGGATGAGAAACCAGAAGCAATAACCATTTTAAAGATTTAAATAGCAATGCTACGTGAGCACAGTGATACAATATGGATTCTTTCCAAACAAGGATCTATTGAACTTGAGATGCCCTTAAATCAAAGGGTTCTCCAGCAAAAAAAGAGAGATTTATGTAAGTTAAAGTTTTCCTTCTTGAAGAGATGGATATGGATTTCTAGATGTATTAGTGGTTAAGCTCCTAAATGAATATGAAAACAACAATCTACCTGCATAGTATAGCAGGGCCTAAATATTGCCAACAAACAGAACATTGAAAGAATGAGATTATCTTTTTTTCTTTGTTATTTTTTTATCCTGTTCAATTGTACTGAGAAATTCATACCTCTTTGCTGTAATTTCTCTGGAAGTAGGTCACTAGTAATTTAATCACAATGCGCCTGCAATAAAAGCCAGTCATACATTATAGACTGCGACCCATGTATAACAACTTCCAATTCCAACTATGGATACATGGTACAAGCCATCACACTAATTTGTAACTATGATGTAACCCGTGTATAAAAACATAGTAGACTTGAACACAAAACAATAACCCAAACTAAGAGTCACCCACAGAGAAGGCTCACCTGTCAACAAGAAAATCAGAATCCATGGACATCCTATTGAGTCTGCTCATACTCTGCTCAACAGCACGACGAAGTTTTGCATTGTCTTCCTCAAGCTTATTCACTCTGCTCTTCCCTTCTGCAAACTTCCTTTCAACGTCTGAAAGCTTGGCTAAAATTTCTTCTTTCTCCCTCTTTGATTCCTGTGTCCCTATCTCTGCTTCCTGAAGAAATCAAGGTGTATCACTCTCCAAAAAATGGGTAAATTGAACTTTTGCAAAATAAAATAAACCATTAGCTTTCCATGTCAGCAAAAGCAGTAAAACATGCTTTGGCTAAAAGCAGTACTCATCTGAAAAATACAACAGCACCTTCATTCTTAGCAAAACTTTAATGATGTTGCAAATGCATATTAAAACAAGAATATACTTGAAGTACTTCAAAACAAAAGAGAGTAAAATACAGTGTTAATTAAATTCTCTTTTCAAAATTAATCATACAAGTTCAATGACAAAATGCACAGCCTGTAGATAAGGTTGTGCACATGACAGTGTCTCACAAGTACAAGACTGCAAAACCTTAAAGAACAGAAACTTTATTCATGTCAAAAAACTAAGAAGTTGTAATGATGCTGCAAAATGCATATTATAATAGAAACACCTAGATAAGAATTTGAACACTTGCCTTATAACAGCATACGAACATTTTCTTCTTGAATAAAAAAAACTTATAGAGAAAACTCAATGACAAAATTCAAATGCCCCATCAGTAGATAAGGTTGTGCACATGCCATATCACATCAATCTAACAATACAAAAAGTTATGGAAGCCCTTAGTCTCATAGACTTTGTACATTCATGGAAGAACATCCACTCTCATAGACTGTGTACATTCATGAAAGAACATCCAGTCTCATAGACTGTGTACATTCATGGAAGGACATTCCTCTAAAAGATAATTCAACAATGCTCATAATACATCAAATTCCAGTTACACAGTTATGAAGACAGATATTCACATCACAATAAGTTCATAAAAGTAAAATATTATACATAAGAAAATTAAGGATTTTCACGAACATAAATGAATTGTCTGGTCTGAAGTAATCTGAGCAGTTCGACGATTTTTAAATTATAGGTTTAGAAAACTAATAATACTTGAAATAAGGAGGCGAGGCCATACTTTCAAAAGTTGAAAACGCTTAGCTGATTCTTCTCTTGTCAAAGCCAACTGTTGCTCCAAATATTCCTGATGCAACAACAACAATAATAATAGCAAGAACAATAGTTAAAAAAATGGACTGCAAGACATCCAACATAACCTGTAGGAAACAGAAGCAATGATTACCTTTGCTTCAACTTCAGCAAAATACTGCCCGAGAGCAGTTTGAAGATTTAGAAGTTCAACATTTTTTGATTCTATTGTGCTCATACAGTTTGCAAGTTTTTTATTCAAATCTTCAATCATCTCCTTGGACTTCTGGATTTCATTGCTGTTCATCATCCTGACTTCCTCCTGGCCTGCAATTGCCTGCTTTAAAGCTTTCTCTAAATGTAATATTTGAGCCTTTTGATATTCATTACTCTGACGGAGTTCTTCAATGATCTTACTGTCTTCATCCATTTTTTCCGATTCTTCAGATTCCTAGACAGCAGAAGTTTTTAAGGACAGGGAACTCGATAGCCTCATTTACTTCAATAACATGCAAAGGATCACAAGATCCAAACAACACAGATAATACCAAGCCAATATCATAATCATCAATATCATATATAGAGCGGCTATTTCAAGTCATGTTTGGACAAAGCAAAATTGATGCAGCAGATATGAGTTCGGACAGCATAAGCTTTGGCATGGAAATTTGAAGAATCAATTTTGGCATGGAAATTTGATTTTACTAAAATATCAATGTATCTCCAAAAGATTCCAGACGATAAACCATTAAATAATGTTTGCCACATGCAATAGTTGGAAACTTTGACAAGTTGAAATGTTCCCAGTTCCTGTAAATGGAGTTGAATTTATTAATGAGCTAGCATATCAAAGTATCTCTAGAACTCCTGAAGAGAAACAATCAATTCATAATGATAGTGCACTGGTTAGATTCTTTATCATGAAATTTTGTTGTAATATTAACCAAAATTGTAAAATAGGTAATGCAGTGATTCCAAAACCATAATTTCTTATTTATTATAGTACAGTTGGTCATTTACATCTCTAAGGTCATGCCAGTTTTATAAAAGAGAGCACTTTATGGTGCAGCATATCAGAACTGTCGATTTGAACTTGAAAAATAAGCAAAAGTCAGCAACAAATCAAAGCAATAAAGTAATGAAGCCATGTGAAATTACAATAAGAAATGGCAATTTTAGGAATAGCAACCTTTTCCAACAAATGTTGTTTGAGACGGGCCAATTGTTGCAATGCTTTGTCCTTTTCATGGCGTGTTTCCTTCAAATCTCCCTCCAATTTTTGCAGCAATAGTTCCATTTCCTCCTTTCTAGGAGACGTTGTTGAATCAACTTCCTAGTAGAGGAATTGATGATGAAGATGGAAATTTTGATAAGGATGATTATGATACCAAAAGTAAAATATTTGTGAAATTGAAGAACAAAGGAAGTGTGAACCAGGGGCAGTGAGAATATAGCTCTCTCTCAAGTAACTACCACATGTGTGCATAAGAGGTGGATAGAACCTGTGTGTGGGAACTTGTGGAAGCGCCCTCACACAAGTGCATGCAGAGAGAGAGGGGAGGGAGGGAGAGTAAAATTACCCCATCTGGAGAAGTTTTGTTAGGAGAAGAGTTCTTGCTCCTTTTCAAAGCAGCCTCAAGTTCAATCTTTGCCATCTAAAATAGAGCATAGGTGAGAAATTTAGGAGCCCAACATGGAAAAAGTATTATGAATTTTTGTGACATACATGACACCATAGTTATTAAACTCGGTTCAGGGGTGACCTGGCCAAGGGGCCAAGTCCCAGGTCACACGGGTTGACCCGGTTCTACCTGTAAGAATTTAAAAAAAATATGTTTGGGGCTTTAATATATCCCAAATAGAAAGGCTAATAAACAATCCATGTGCATGTAGGCTATAGAAAAAGAAAAAAAAATTGGGTTTTACTTGGTTAATGTTGGGTCAGCCAGGTTTCAGGTTGACCCGGCAAGTCGCCCGGGTTAAACCGGACCAATTGCAAATCTGGTTTTTGCCTATTTGAGACCTGGCCAAGGCCTCGGGTCAATCCGCTGGGCCGAGCCAGGTTTCATAACAATGCATGGCACATTTCTAGCATGGATGACATTTAAAATGCAACTAACCTTGAGATTAGCATTTTCCTTCTCTAAGGTTGCAATGACTCCTTTCAAACTCTTTAAACTGACATTTGGATCTTCATCTTCCCGCCTACTCAACTCTATCTGCAATCGTCTTATCTCTGATGTTTTTTCATTCAATTCATTATGAATTTTGCTCACATCTACTGAGGCCTGTAAATTGAGAAAAAATATCAACAAAACACAAAAGTCAGATCTCAAATCATGCATGCATTCATGCATACATTAATTAATTATTTAATTATGAAGAAGAAAGAGGTTGTAACAAAATCAGCACTGCTAGAATCATAAAATACAATAAAGAAAACAAACATAAGGCCCTAAACTGACAGGTAGTAATGGGATGATCCAAAAACATGTAATGTATAAAAGTACAGAAATGTTATACATATGCAATCTAGAACATACATATTTCTGGAAACTCCTAAATTCTGTAAGTGCTCCTTAGCAAAAAGGACAAAGAATGTTGAAAGAAACCAGAGCAGGATAAGAATAAAATTGAATGTAAACATGGAATAATATTCCACATAAATTAGGAGCATGTAATATGATAAAGCACTCAAACTATATCCATTCCCTAAAAATTACCAATTAACAGGTCTTTCCCGTAAACTAATGTCCTTAGTCTTCACAGGAACCATCAGAATTTCCTGGTATTTCCACAATAAGGAAAAATGGGGCAATTACTCTACCAACATAAAGTAACAACAAGTTCCATCTCGCTACCCACTCACGGAATGCTAAAACACATCTAGATATCAACAATATCTCACTAACAGTGACTGGATCAACAAGCTTGGACCAAACATGGTAAATATGCAACAGTTGAGAGAATGATCAGTTGAGCCATAGAATCATCAAATAAAATTGAACTCACTTTGTGATGGTCCATATTTAGAATCCTGAGCTCGTCCTGAAAAGATTTGTTAATACTTTGTTCCTCTGAATAAATGTTGGAGACAACAAATAAAAAGGAAGATGAGTGAAAAATTCTGGTAAATAATTCAAGCAAAACCAAGAAGAATTCAAGAAGACGAGGAAAACATCATAATAGATTTTTAAGTGAAGAGTTGCACCTTGCAATTTTATCTGTATTTTTGCAGATTTGCTGCGTTCCTTTTCAAGTTCGGTTCTAAGCTCTTTTATTTCCAACTCAAGAGTAGCTTTCATTGCTGACAGGGACCTATTTTTCTCCTCCAGCAAATCTGCAAGCTCCTAGAAGGCATTCATATATCTGTTGTCAAGTTTGTTCATTTAAAGCACAGATACATAATGAAAAACACTATCTGCGAGCAGACAAGTACAAAAAGGGTGATCTACAGCTGAGTTCATTTGTCAATTATAACACACTAAAACATTAGGGCGGGAAAGAATTAACATTGTTTTACAAGTAAAAGAAGGGGAGGGAGGGGCGGTTACACCTCCAAATTTAATTTTTCATAAATTTATGAACCAAGTAGGGTAGGCAAAGCACTCAACAACTGAAAAAAACAATCTTCTTACAAAACTCCCCAGAGGCATATTCTTACAAGACAGGACAGGCATGGTGCGATGTGTAATTACCTTGTCCTTCTTGGTTTCCAACTTACTCTGAATCACATCATTTGATATTCCATTGCCCATTCCATCATGTTTTGGAAAGACTCCATTCTGTATTTGATTTCCACCACGGATTTTTGCTTGAGTTGCAGGTTTATGTGGTCGTTTGGGTGATTGCTCGCCACTTTCCTGTAAAAATATCATCCTGTACTTTTCAGCTAGTTGGGAGGAAAAACAATATAGAACATACAAATGGTATTTTCAATCCCATAGTAGAAGAATCATACTCAGAAACAAATATGTTGCACAAAACAATAAAGCCAGAAACTGAGTGGAGAAAGAGAGGCAGGTCAAATTCTAGATTAAAAGGGTGCCTTCCAAGACAGCTTATTTCATGATGGACGAAGGATATATGTAAGCCCAGCATAATTCTGATATAGGTAAACACTAAGATAAACAATCCATTGTAAGCTAATCCTATGCTTCACACTTTTTTTATATTTGCTGTGAAGTGTTTACATTTTTTATCCTAACTAGCACCTCACACTGATCATATGATGGACAACTAAAATGAAGAATGAAAATGATCATCACACATTGTTTCAGTTTAAAATGTTAAGGTGGTCAAAACTATATTACACAAAATCCCACCAAAGTATACTCAGTTGGTTGATACCAAGTTTCTACAAATCTTATTGGGCAAGCTTAATGGACAACTAGGAAAGTAAAAAGGGGGTAATCTGGTCAGATAACCATGTACAAACTGGCGTTTTCCTATAGGTCATAAAGTATGCACTATAACTGCAGAAAAAATAACATCACATGATATCAAGCTGTCAAGTTTACTTTCAAATCAAATAATGCATTTTAATTGTGATTCAAATAACCACCTTGATGCTACTTGTTGACGCTCTTCGATGTTCATTTCTAGACACATTGAGAGCCTCCTTTGTCGCACCCCAATTTTGCTTCAACGAACCATTTTCTTGGTTCAATCTAGAAATCTGATCCTGTAACATTGGGATAGATGAGCAACAGATTTAATTTGTCAAAGGCCCTTCAACATGGAACTAATGAAACTAGTTAATGTTAATTGAGAGTTAGTAAGCCAAAAATATACTCCCATGAAGACAAACATAGATTTAATAATGAAAACCTAAAATGAGCAAATAGAAGATGGTGGTCAATAACTACAAAGTGAAATGCATTTGATATTAATCCTGGACATGTTGTCTCTTGCCGGTAAATATTATTTCCTTCAATAGATTGTGAAGTCACAGAAAAGATAAAAAGGACATGGCATTCAACTATCAGAGTGCACTTTGCACCTGAAAGGCTAAAGGTTTTTCTGTGATCCATCAGTAATTATTTTTCAATTTTGATGTTTCAGACATAATGATAAGCAGGAATAAAAAGCTAGCCAAAAAATTACTGAATTTATGCAGCAAAAAAATCAAACAAAGATTGATCATGTACCTCTTTCTCTTTTAGTATAGCTGCATAATTCACAGATAATGCTTTAATCTCCGCCTCAGATTCCTGGAGCCTTTTGATTTGTGCTTTGTACTGTTCAATCTACAAGAAGGAAGAAAGAAAATATATATAGCAAACACCGATCAACTAACCACGTATTCCACATTACATAACAAGAATGCTGTGAACATCAGCTTTTTATGCAAATCAACTCATCTTAACCTTTCTTCACAAATAAACATTTTCAGCCTAAATTACTTCCATTACAACTGTCGTTAGTCCAAATACTTCTAGAAGAATCAGCAACGAATCTCAAGCAAAACCGAAGCTCGCCTGCTTTCTAGCACGTTATTACAAAGTTGTCGATGATTTGGCGATTACGCCAAGATTAAAATCTCATGGCCATTCAATTAAATTAAGAGATAAGCTTCACAACTAATTAAAATGGGGATCATAAAATCCCTAATTAATTAACACGATAATTCGTTGATTTCCTTTCCTTGATTCTTTATCGAGATTGAAACCAACAGGGATCAATAAAAACTTCTTGCGGTTCCAATAACAAAAGAGAAACGTCATCGATAATTAAATCACGAATACACATTAAACAAAATACCTCAAAATTGTACGGTGAGTCATCTCCATTCGCAATAGGAGACGGTGAAACCGACTTCGAATGCGCGAAACGGTGAGAATTCCTCCGATCAGAGACCGACGAATCGTGTCCATTGGTAGAAGCATAGATCTCGAGATCCTCATTGTCGTCATGCACATCAAGTGCAATCTTTTCTAGGTTTTGCTTCAAATTCGCAATGGAGCTCCACATCATTCACAAATTTCAAACAAACCAAAAATAAAATTATAGTTGTAATTGAGGTTTGGTGAATTTAGCGTCAGAAAGAAGATCGGGGTTTAAGTTTATAGAGGTAGATCTGAAATGGAAAGGAGCTAAAGTAAGAAGATTTGGTTTAAATGAAAAGAGTTGTAATAATAAAAATAATTTCGTAATGCTTGTTCTTTTTTTATTATTTTTTATTTAATTTTTGGGGGGGCGAATAAATTGCGTTACGTGAGAGGAGTTATAAATGTGATTTTTATTTGGCATCAAACTTGCCTCTTCTGATTCTTACCGCCGCCGGGGTCGGGGTCATGAAGAAAATACAGTATTTTATTTTTTTGTTTAAAGAAAGTTAAAAAAAAAAATTATAGCTATTATTGAGTAAAATCCTAGACCGCGTAAATTTTTAAGTGTCCATAATTTCTTATATTTTCAATTTGGTTTTTTGATTTTTTTTCTAATAAATTCATCTCAATTAGGACTTAATTTATTTCAACTTCCTAATTAATAAAAAGTCAGATTGAAAGAAGAGGTATAGAAATGAAAAAGACATCTAATATGGTTGGTGTTATATAAGTTTATAACTAAGTAAAGTTTCTTCTTTCAACTTTGAAAATCATGCACATTATATAATTTTAATACCTCAATATTTTTCAAGTTCACTTTAGTACTTAAGTAAGGAGGGGGAATTTTCATTGAATTCCATCAATAGAGAGAGAAACATATGTTTGACACGTATTTAGACCACCAAAACAAATTAATTTTGTGTCAAATTGTTTCATTGGACTAGAGGAGTTCTTACTAGGTGTTTTTTTCACCTTTAGAGTTCATAAAAAAAATATTTAAACTCGGGGTGATTTTGTCTTTTAGAAGATTTTTTTTTAATTTTTTCACATTGTTTATAGATTTATCATGTTTTTAAAAGTGTTTTGATGTTATTCTAGGTTTTAGGTTAAAATCGAGTTCTTAGCAATCATAATAATTGAAATCTAAGCAAGGATAGACATATTTTATGATGATATTTTTTTCAAAAAAAAATCCAAACCTACAGGCCCAACTTAAAAGGGTTTGGTATGGCACGTTTGGCCCTTTTTACTTTTTCTCATATAATTTTATATACATATGTAAATTATATTTAGATTAATACTTTTTTATGTTTTGTGTAAATAATTATGTTTTTGAAAATATATAACTTTTACTTTCAGATAATGTTTATAATAGAGTGTAGTCATGCATCATATTTTTATTGTTATTTTATCAATTTAATATGTTTGTTTTTTCTTATTGTTTTATTTAATGAACAAGATAATAAGCAAATCGTAGCAAATTATCTATCATATAAACGATGTGGCTTTTATATTGTAAATTCTTTTACCGCTCATCCTCTCACAATTAATTGTGAATTATAATAGTGTTTTTTCTTCAATTTTTTTGTTTTGATCCCTAATTTTTTTTTTCCACAACGAAGCCCTTCAAAACTCTTAATTTCATGTTTTTCCATAAAAGGTTTAACTGAAAGATAAAGGACTTGAGTGAAAAACTCAGGTGGCTTGAATGGTTCTTTATGGTTTATTTGAAGAGTATGTTTTATACTTAAAGTTAAAAGATATAGGAAAAATATTGTTTCTCCACACTCATTAATATTGAGGGTTGCAATAATGATCCACATTTGTTTTCACTTTAACCTTTTTTCTTTATTTATTGCTTTTTTTAAAAAAAAAATGGTCCTTGTATTGTGTGTTTATTGGTCTTTAGAGTTACTGATTTATTTTAACTTGCCTTTTATACTGGTTGAGAAATAAATTGCATGATTTTATTCTTTAATCTTCATTTTATTTTATTTGGATTTGCCTTTGATATATTTTTTAATAGTTGATAATCTATTTTTTGTTATCGTATGATTAAATAAATAATAGTTTATAAAAAAACAAGTTATTAATATCATTGTAGCTATTACCTAGTTTGTAGGTTAGATTTTCTACTTGTGTTACCTAGTTCAAAGGTTTGATAGACGTTTTTACTGGTCATCCAAAGTCTTTGAACGTACATAATTGATTGATTCATTTTGAGTTAACTCTTGCATAACTTGATTAAAACTCAAGCCCGAAATAATATTAAGTTTTCTTTTAAAAATCAATCTTGCCCACAACAAAACACAGAGGCTTAACTAGCACCAAAACCTATACAGTATACCCTATCAATGTTCGCTCTTCATTGTTCATCATCTATATTTTCAAAAGATTTTACTTTGGTTATTGAATTTTTTTCATAATTATGTTTTTTTAGCTCAGATTAGAGCAAGGTTGCATGTTTTTTAAGGTGATGGTTGAATTAGAAAACAAGGGTCGAGATGAAAAAAATCACATAAAAATAGATAACATGAGCCATTACCCCGCGCTACGCCGCTGGAATGATTTTTTTTTACTCATTTTAACATATACAATTTCTTATTTTACATTTTCATTGATATTCTTTTATTTTTTTATTTAGTTTCGATCCTTTGATTTCTTCAGTCTTTTTGAGATAGTTTTTGATTTTTTTATTTGTATTTATACACCCCTGTTTTTAGTTTAGACTGCTAGTTTTTATTGTTATTTTTATTTGTATTAAATAGACGTAGAAATAAAAAACAACTCAAAAACTCTAAGGAAGCGAGAAAACTAAAACTAAAACTAAAACCATTATAATCATTGTGTAAAAAATGGAAAAAACAAAATTACATAAAAAAACAAAAAAACTTTAACAAAAGAGAAAATAAAAAAATTAAACTAAGATATCAAACAAAAATAAGAATTATTAGTTGAAAGAAACTATTTCACTTGAAGATAAAAAAAAAAATTACTGACAATATAAACATTATAACTATCACAATAAATTACAATTGTTATTATCATTATGACCAATAATGCAACTATTATTATCATGATTATAACACATAAAATTATTATAACTACTATTTTAAAAACAATTAAAATTATTAAATTACCTTGAGGAATAAAAAAAACCAAAACTTTATAAAAAAAATGAAGCAAGAAAAAAAATCTTAAATTATTACTATTATTGTGTAAATAATGGAAAAAAACAAAATTATATCAAAGAATAAAAAGGCCTCAAACTCTAACAAAGAGCAAAAAATAAATGATAAAATAAATTCATATTATTAGTTTTTAAAAATAACTTTAGTTTTCCTTGAATAAAAATAATCAAAAAACCAATAGAAAGGACAAAGGGAAAAAATAGGAAATATTATTTTTCCAATGATAAAATAAATAAATAAATTCAAGAATAATCTTTTTAAAAACAATATTACCTCAAAAAAAGAGGAAATAACAAAAACTAAAAATATAGACTATTCTAGAAATTTTGAAAACAGTAAAGGACTTAAATAAAAAATTTAAAGTATAAGGGTTGAAATTAAAATAAAGTATATACCAATTTTAATGAAAGGACAAAATTGAACAAATAATAACATGTACCGAAAATAATAAGAGATTTCAAACCAATCTGAAAAATTAAAAGAATAATGACTCAAATGTAAACAAATTATATAATTAATTTTACCTGAAGGACACAATTGAAACAAATAAAAACTTATATCACAACAATAAAGATTAGAACGCATGATTCAAAGAACAGGGACTAATGTGAAATTATCATAAACAAAGGGAACTTACGTGCAATTTACTACTCAGTAGAGAGAGATGCACACAACCAATTTCAACTGGCCACCGTCACTTATTGGGCCACCGGGGTATGACACGCGCACCACCTTAAGATAAAAGACATGGTGACGCTTCTGAAGAGATGTCAGACGAACATTTTATATGACCTAGAGACACCGCACGCGCCGTCAAACAAGCACGTCCGTTGAAAATGTTCCGGCGCGTCAGGGGACGCGCCAACAATAACCTTGAGATTAAATATTAAAATAAAGGCTAATTACCGAACCACCCTTGCCTCTATTTCTTCTATTTTGTCTTTACCGGGGCTATATGTGTAGTTGCATATTTTAAAAAAATATGAAAGACCGGAAATGATCCTCTAGGCAAACCCTCAGTTTTGTCTCATCAGGGGCTAAATCGTTATTGCATCGTGCACTTAAATTGTGCAATGACTGGGACACCCCGCCGATTTATCTAGTGTTTTGTCTTAATAGGGGGTATTTTGGTAATTGCATTGTACACATTAATAAAAAAACAAAAATACCCCTGACTCTAGGGCTTAAATGAAAGCGCACTGAGAGCTAAAATAGTCATTTCACTGTTCCAATTCACAATAAATTACGAGTATTGCTACAGTGGAAACACTACACGGTTTAGTTTTTTGTTTAAAGATTGTAATTGATTTGAATAATTTAATGGCGTCCATTATTTTACGTGGTTAATTGGTCCTTGTATTTTAAAAAAAATATATTTTGTTACTATTTTTTAATCGTCGTTTCAAATATTTCATTTCATATAAGCAAGAAATAATAACATTTATATCTTTTAATGTAGTTTTATACTTTTTATTCTACTCGCAGTGAAACACCGAGTTTAGAGTCTAGTACTGTGTTAAAAAGAAATAGTGTTTCGTGTAAAAATATCATAATTATAAATTATGCCAGTTTTTATTACTATAACGGCAACACAATTATAAATTTCAGTTTTTTAATATATAATAAAAAACAAGTGTTTCTTTTATTTTTCCCTCTATATACTCAATTTTTTTTATCACTTTATACTGATCTATTTATCACCATTTTATTTTTTATATTTATTTCTTATATTTTTTTTGTATATTTTAATACTTCAAATGGTGATCTCTGTACACTTGACCTATTTATACTATTTTTTTTTTTACAATTTTAGCTTTATTTTTTCTTTACACTTTTTTTTAAATATAATACAAAGACTAAAAAAATAGTGTTCAAGTGTAGCAATTGCAATATTTTTCTATAATTTAATCGAGTTAAAAAATAGATTGAGATATTATATATTTGTATTAAAATTTTACTATATTTTACTATATATAAATATTAATTTCTGTATTCATAAATATTATTTTTTTCTGTACTTAAAAACACACACACTTATATGATTTTAGTATTCGCACAGCCATTCAATAAAATTAAAAAAACAGTAACAATCGAATCCAACGATCGAGACACATCAATTTTTTTCTCGCCGTGCTATATATAAAGAGCTATTCAGCATTCTTTTTCTCTGTGATAGATCAGACAGCTAGCTAGGGTTAGGAGTTTCGGGGCCGTCTTTCTTCATTTTTTTCTTGTGTATATTCATGTCGCGTTGTTTCAGTAGATGCGATGATGATAAAACAGTAGGAATAAACCACTGATTGGGTGGTGGCTTCATGGCCTCCACTCAACATGAGTCTTCTTTACTGGTTCGTATTCACTGAGCATCTATAATTTTTCATATACTGTTATCTTCTTATTTTTTTGGGTGTGGAGTGGATTTGAAGTTTTAGCAACGAAGGTACCTATGGAGGGGGTGCTGTAAAGGTGCACTCCTTGTCCAAGTTTGCCTTCGAAAATTAGAATCGAATAACGGATTTCTTATGAACTACAATCCATTTTTGTGATTTTAGTTCATGGATCTGATTTTCGTACATGTATTATTATATTTGAAATCGGTTTTTCTTTCTAAAACTCTGATACAATGCGAAGGTCCCAGCAGAGGGGTAAGAAACTCTATAAATTGAGGCCTCTCTAACAATAATAAAAATTCCTTCGCAGATTAATTTGCCGAATCGTAGGATGACCGGAATTTCTCATGGCCGGCTATCCGGAAACCCGGCTAAATACTCAAGTGCAGTCTTGCATCTCACTTTTCTATTCGATTGCAAAGGTTATCAATTTTAAACGATAACCACGTATTGGTCTTTTCCCTTGAAGAAGGTCCATTAATACTCTTCGAATCTGCCATGCCAAGTTAAGCATATGTTTTGATATCGTGAAAGGCAAGGGGTATCGATAATGGCATTTTATTATTATATACAAACTAAACCACTGGAGAACTAGCTCCCGAAAAAGAGATTTTGATGGACATGTATCCAGATGCTGCTAACTTCAAATAAGGTTCATTTTTTCAGTTAACAACACTTGTAGGAGATGAATACGCTCACAATCACTTGTTCAAGGATACGTACTTTCTTAACACGAACCAGGAACTGTTAAAATGTTAATGGATTTTCTTTAACTTGAGAAATATACTGAAATGAATAAAGAAACAACAAACAATATGTTGAGCAGAGCTGGTGGTTGATGAACAGGTGTCTAGTTTAGTAATCATACTAACGAGGAGAATGGGAAGGAACTCTGGGCGGTGAGATTTGGTTTAGATTCGGAATAGAATTCTTCAAGGCTGTGCAGTTGGGTTGTGGATCACTGTATCATTTCATCATAGCTAACATACATGGATCAATGTGCCTTATGCTAGCTTGATTAAATTAAACTGATTCCAGGGTTTCTCCTCCTGAGTATTGGGATGTCAGTTACCCGTGTTTACAGAGAAGCCAGTGTTTGTGCTGATGGATTGGCCATGGAAGGGTATCGATGAAAGTCACAGGTTGACTTATTTCACCGAGCCTCCGCGTTGCGTGAAGAGGATAAATTGCAGAGATTTTTGTGACTTGGGAGACATTAGGTTACGCAACTAGCATCTTCTGTTTCCTTTTGTTCCGGGCTTTACGTCCCTGTTTAAAACATAAAAAAACTGCTATGACGCAGCAAGAAACAGACATCTCGATTCCACATTCCAAGTAGATAAAAAGAATCTATTTTCGGGTTGCATATCCAACTCGTACAGCGAGTTTGCACCGAAATTTTTCTCGTCAACAAGGAAAGTTTGCAGACTTGTGGGGCTGCTTAAAAGTTCCTGGTTTCTTCACAATACAGCGACATAAGAACACAGTAGATTTGCTCCTACATACCAAAAGAATATAGGAAGCGATTAATCAGCGCAGAAGCCAAACTGATACGAGGTTGCAGCCCATTTATTTTGGCCTAACGAGGTAGGATGCCCATATATCATCTGCCGGTGGTGGTGGCTGAACCCAGTGCCGTGGTATGCGGCTGCACTCAAGTTCCACAGAACAATCAGGGCAAAAAAAACTAACCAAAGTTGGTAAACTATGAACAGCAGTAAAATATAGCTTCCAGGAAAAAGGATGACTGGCATGCTTACCTTCCTCCTGGTCTTATATACGCATCCCATGCTCTTCTAACCTGCAAGCAAAAACGAAATAATGGATCTCAGCAATTGTCAATCCAGAATGACACATAAATGAATGTAGCCCTCATAGTTTAGGCTATTTGGACCTCAGTCAACGGAGCTCGTAACCTTGTACTGTGCTAAATGAACAGACAAACTATAAATTCAATGTGATTATATCTTGCATTCTGTAAGAAATAGTCTATCCTGGGAAGTGTGGAAAAATCAGTTGAAGAAGCTGCTGAAAATCACCTCAATAAGTGTGCCCATATCATTATTGCTGCCATGATAATAGTGGTAGAATTCAATTGGCAAATTCGCAACAGAATCATAAGCTCCACCATAAACTTGCACTTTGGACCCTTTTTCTTCGGATGGACCAGGAACTGCACCAGAGCCTAAATTGTCCGTGCCCTCATTTTTTTCATCATTACTTTCCTTCATTCCTTCTTTGTCATCACTTGCATCTTTTGAGTGCAGCCCACCACTCTGGATTGTTTTCCTAGATTCCTCAGCTGTTGCAATGGCACCCTTGGCAGCATCTGTTTCAGCTGCAGCCATTGCTTGACGCTCTTCTTCCTCAACTGCAGCTCGAACTCTCTCAAGAAACTTGTCATCCTCCTCGGGGAGAAAATGTCCTACATACAACCAACCATTATTAAAGGTAAAAGATAGGGAAACAAGACCCATACAGGGGGGCGCCAGCCATGCAACCCCCCCTATCCCCCCTGCACTCACAAAATAAATACATAAATATTGTTTTTCTTTTTTTGAAGTCCTATTATTTCTAACTTGGCCCCACTAACTATTTTTGTCACCCTTCGCCACCAGACCATGGCCCAAAAATCATCGAGTTTCACAATCACTAACAAAAGATAAAAGAGTCACTGTCTAGTTATGATAACCATCTTCAGAGCAAGCTGTTACTTTTTTATTTTTGTTGGAAATATAGTCAAGTCAAACTCTGTAATGGTCAAAGTGTATACATAATATCATTCACCAAGGAAACATGCATACATTTGAACTTGCCATTTTTTTCTTCTGAAATCCCAATTTAAACACAATGCCACATCTGATGCATCAAAGCTTATACTAGCTGAAAACCATATTCACGAAATTAGAAATGCAGTTGTATTTAACATGGAAATTATCATAGTAATGTAGGACAGGAAAAAACAAATCATAAGAACAAAAAATTACATCACAGCAGGCATGCACACAATAAATGAAAGCATACCTTGTTTCTTCAATTTTTGAATCCTGATTGAGCGCAATTCTTGCAGCTTCTCCACAACCAATACCAGTTCAAGCTGAAACATTTAAAATTACTTAAGATTGGGCACCGGCCGTGGAGGAGAAAAATAAACTAAAGAACATAAACAGCATGATATTAGACAAGTGTTTTAGCTTTAAATGGTCCAACAAATGATCTACTAACTCTTTACTAGTAGTCAACACTCATTGCAAACTCTTATCTGCAATAATGCAGAAATTAATGTGAACCAAGAGATTAGCTACATATAGCTCTGAGCTCTGTAAAACAGGTATGAATCTGAAGGCAGAAATATTTAAAAAGTTTGTAAATACTCGATTCATTTGATAAATGCTTCCGTGGATATATAGATATTAAATACATTTTTTAATAAATGCACATACTAGATCCCAACATATCAAAGCAAGAGGCGTGTTAAATGATATCAACTTGTTAAGAATATATGGGAGTATAGCATAGAAAAAAGTTGGTGCACGATGTTTCTTAAAATCTCACCTCAGATTCTAGCCTCTTCCTCTCTTCTTTTGCTTTAAGCCTTGCAATTTCTTTCATCTTTTCAACCTGCAACCACAAATGCCCAAGTTAAAAACAAAAACCTCATGCAATCTGCAAATACAACTGAAGTCAATACAATAACGTGATTTTAAAATAAAAAAACATGATGACACAATCTTCATATTAATTTCCACTGTTCAAAGCTAGATACCAAGACAAGTATAGTATAGCATACATTTATCATGCCACCATCTAACAAAAGAATTGTAACATCATGCTATTTTGAAATCTCATATTTCAGTCTCCCAGATGTGTCCCCCGTTATGTTGACAACAAGAGCAATAGAAAATACAATGAATACCATAAATATACCAATGGAACACAAAATGAACAAGAGAAAAGGCACCCGAGCTTAAACCTCATGCACCTAGAGTACTGGAATAGAATCAATATGAAGGAGTTGAACTTCAAACAGCAATTACAACTGTTTAAGAACAGATGGTTCTTTCAAGCAAGAGAAGCATGAAAGGTGATGGTGCTTGGATGCTTGTTAAAAGAAATTGAATGCCCCCAAAAAATGCATGGTGTCCTGTGAAACAAATATGTTCTTTCAGGTATCTTACTGCATCAGCCTTGCACAGTTATTCAAAGTTTGTTTGGAATATTTGCACAATATATTTTATTGAAAACTAAATTGGAGATCTCAGAAATCCATTTACTGGCCTTTAAAGCAATCAACTAGCACCCATTAATCACCTCAGTAGCACTGTCAACTGGTTTAGTGCATGAGACAATCTTATATTGTTCATCTAAATTCCAATGCCTCTTTGCAATCTTTTTGTTTTTGCTTCCAAGGAAACAGAAAAAAATTCTACCAGCAATATCAAAATTTTATGCTATGATGTCTTCCAGTTAAAACAACAAATTTTTGGTGAGTTTCTACTAGTCATATCAGAAATTTCTATGCCGACTCTAACCTAATCCAGATAAAGTACAGTGTACCGTACAAGATAATTCCTCAAACTAAGAGAATCACACAGCATTTGGAATTTTAGCAGCCTACTGATTATACCAGTTTCAAACATAAAACTCCCATTACCTTGAGCTGTGCAGCATCTTTTGCTATCTCCCTAGCCCTCCACTCATCAGCTACGTGATCAGCTTGATCAAATTGTTCATGCTCCTAAACATCACAGCAAGCAATATTACAGGGAAAAAAGAGCAAAAAAAAGACAGAAAAAAACAGGATAATAAATGAGGCCTGGAAGGCTACAATAAATCAAGGAAAACCACCTTTGAATGGATTTCTGCAGCACGTTGTCTCTTCCTCTTCCTCCAAAGTTTATTACGCTTGGACTTCAATATTTTATTAGACAATCTAGCTGCCATTGATTTCTCTTCCCATGGAGTGGCATCATCTATGATAACTCTAAATGGCTCTAATTGAGCTCTTAATCTTGACATCAAAGCATTTGCAGCATTCAGCGAAAGTGATTCTTGTGCTTCCAAATCAATTCTCCTTTCTTTCAAATACTCGTAAAACCAACAAGCATGAGGGTCAGTAGATTCCCTTTCCCCATCTTCCACAGACCCTTCAGTACTTTTGATTGTCATAAAAAACTCAAGCTCTTTCTGCCTATTAGGAATAGCAAATTATTACAAACCATGTTTGCAAAAAGCAGAGAAAAGACAATGAAAAGCCCCTTGGTAACTTTATATCCCAAACGAGCTTTTGAAATTCAAACTGAAAGAAATAACTAAGTACATTGATGTAGCTAGAGTTAACGTGTCTTGTAACTCTTTCAGCCGATCATGCACATTTTTGGTGTCCCAAAATGGAGCAGACTGTGGTGGATTAGGGGGTAACATCGGGAACCAAGGAGGAGGTGGTGCAGCAGAGGTCGCATGAAAAGGAACCGGATGCATGGCTGTGGAAAGAATTAAAGACAAAACAAAACAAATGTTGTCAAGAAAAGAACTAATTGCGGAAAAAGATTGTTTTAAGTTCTAACCCCAGCTACCTCTGCCACTCGATAACAAATTTCAAAACTTAATACGCACAGAGAATTGACGATTAAATACTGCATAATCCAAAAAACGCAGTTAACTGTAGCATTCTTAACTCCAATTCTTTTAGTGAATAAAAGAACTCTCTCTCTCCCCCCCCCCTCTCTCTCCTTTTCCAGTCAGTCAAATTCACAAACAGTTTGTGCTCCATTGTGAAATTATGTATCAATGTTGCTCCTTTCTTACTGCTTCAATTCAGAATCTTAGTCACGATTGACTCGGATATATTATACAAAGGAAGTGATTCTAAATCAACCCCTTTGCCACCGATCACATACAAAGATATGAAATATAACAGTTCTCTTTATGTTTTAGCTACAGCAACGATACATGAAATTACGTATCTTGGAAAGCAAACAATATTGAATGATTACAACAAAAGCGTAATCTGTTTGTACCTTCTCAAATTTTACAAGGTTGAAGTCAGTCCCAGGTTGCGAAGTGAACTCCGCACTCAGAGCTTGTTAAATAGGAGGCAAAAAAAAAACCCTGAACTTCAGCGAAAAATGAAGCACCCCCTGAACAAAAATATTCACACACGCACACGCACACGGACGCACATAACGACGTAGCTTTGAAAGATAATCAACCTAAGAGATGGTATTGTTAGAAAAATCCTCCATAACAAGTTGTGATTTTTAATCTCTTGTAGGAAATATATTTATATGATTTCTTATGACTTTTAAACAAGACATATATATAATTTTAGTCTCGATGACGACGTTTTATTTGTAAATAATTATAAACATATATTTTTACTTTAATAATGTAAATCCCACAAAACTCGAGTTTGTTGTTCTTGATATATTGGGTGAATTACTTTAATAATGTAAAGACCTTCAACAGTGTTTTTTTTGGCGAGTTATACTTGAATTACGTTCTTAGCCTTCTGCTCTTGGTTTTTTAATCATAGGTGGAGGAATAGGAGGGTCTTTACAGCGTGCTTCAGTTTAGTTACGCTTTTAACCTTTTTCTTTTTCTTAAAAAAATATTGTTGTAGCGGTAGGAAGGTCTTTCCGTATGTTACGACGGTCAACTGATCTCTTCGCATTGTTTTGGCTGGAGGGTTGTTTATTTGACTGCACGTCTGAATCTCCTAAAAAATATCACCTGAATCACATTCACACGTTGATGATTTAGAAGAAGTCGATGAAGACGATGAGATTACCAAGGAAAAGGTTTGGTCTTTGAAATCAGCTTTCATGTCTCGGCATTCTGTCGAAATTGAAGGTTTTTTGGTGTCCATAAAACAAAAAATGGAGCTCTTGAGAATAAGTCGAGGAAAGAAAGGGCTCAGATTGAGAGACCGAAAGCTCACCATTACCTGACTCCTTTTTTTGGTGTCCATAAAAAGGTGCAAAATTTTCTCTTAGCAGATTAACTATCTTTTATCATCGTTACTCGCCATAACATTGAGCCAATATCTTATATCAAAGTAGCCACTCATCTCCAATGGCAAGTGGCGATGAAATCTGAACCGGCCGGCCGACTTCTTTAGAGGCCAATCACATCTGGTCCCTCACCCTCTCTTTCTCCTGGTTAGAAGCCTATTGGTTTTCGCTGGGCTTACAAAGTAAACAACACTAGGATGGCACCATCAAGTGTTTTAAGGCGATGTCCATGGAGAAATATTATATGTCCTCGCCTCCGGGTGTTTGGTAATGTGGTTAATAAATATTTTTGAATTTTTTTTATTTTTTTATATTCTTAAAATATTTTCATGTGATGATGTTAAAAATAATTTTTTTTTAAAAAAAAATATTATTTTAATGTATTTCTAAATAAAAATTATTTAATTATATTCTCAAACAAAAATATCAATGATATAAAAAAATTATAATGTGTGATCTTCACAAATCATTATATGGTTTAGAGCAAGCTGGTTTTGTTCAATCCAAGGCAAACTACTCATTATTCACATGCCAGAAGGCCAAATTTTGTACAACTTTGTCGATACTTGCCAATGCCACACGGGGTCAAACTCAAACCTGTGAATTTTTCAATGGAACGAAAATTAAAACTCTCATAATCAGGTGAACTGTTTAAAGATCATTCTCAGTACAAATGACTTGCTGGTCGCCTAATTTATTTGACCATTATCCGGCCAAGTATTACCGATATTTAGTCTGTGCTAAGCAGATTCATGCATGCACCACGCCGAACACACATGAAAGCTGCTTTACGTGTGATGAGTTACCTGGAAAGCAATCCAAGATAAGATTTATTTTTTCCTTCCCATAATAATTTTATCTTAATTTGTGAGCCTTTTCTGATCCGGACTGGGTGGATGTCCAACATGGTGTAGATCCATTACAAGCTATTGTATTTTTGTTGGGATTTACCTTTATTTCTTGGCGGACAAAGAGGTACAGAATCGTGTCTCTGGTCTTCAGCATGGACAAACACAGATGTACTTACAAAGTCATTAGAAAAGGAAGCCTTATCAGCTATGGTATGCAATTTGGGTGTTCTTGACCTCCACCCTCTCCAATGGAAGGCCGTGTTGAGAAATATATGATCATTCAGAATTAAATATATTAATTTATAAAAATCTCTCGCCCTTTATACTAGAAGACTTTTTTGTTGTCCTTGAGAGTTTACTTATTTATTTTTGCCGAGGATCAACAGCACAATTACATGATCTCTTGTTCCATATCAAACAAATAAAAGATAGCGAATCCACGTACGATTCCAGTTCTAGGGATAGGCCGAGCCTTATAGTCCTAATCTGAGAAAAAAGCATAGTCCTCACCCATTTTTCTTCAAATGCATCATGATATGGCATATCGATATTCGACAGTGACGTGTTTGAACTTTGAAGTTATTTTAAAAAATATTTTTTATTTAAAAATATGTAAAAATAATATTTTTTAAAAAATAATCTAAAAATATATATAAAAAATTAATTTAGAATAAAAAATAAAAATAAAAATTTCAATTTTCTTATAAATATTTTTGATATTCAATGTAAATATAACATTGCTTTCCATGGAATGACGACAAAGCATGCCCGACATGTCCTTTTAGGCAACTCAGAGAGAAAGTTCGCCCCCCTTGTGGCCAGTGTCTACATAATTCATTGTTTGGTTTGAACATCCGGGGTTTTAATTTTTTTGGAATTATATTCAAGTTCAATTATCTGTTCTCTTCCACCTGATTGCTCAAACCATCCTATTCACTGATTCTCTAAACTGAAACTCCTCTCAATTAGGCCCGTAAATTGTCATACTTTGCTCAATCTAGTCCTTCAATCCATGCTCATCGATGATCAAGTATTGAATTAAATCAAATATTGAATTTCATTCTCCCTATTGTAATAGAATGAGTCTAATAGACAGGAATAATATATAAATAATTTCACTCTCCCTCATGTAAAATGTACAAGAGAAACAATGAGACAAGGTTTTGCTGTTCGATACACTAAACTCTTCTACAGGATTAAAAAAAACCCGCTGGTCCTTGCGATGATAACAGACAGGCACGATATTCTTTGTTATTTATTTAACGATGATAATTGTGTTTGGCTTCTCCAAGTTCAGAAATCATCATCCAACGGTTTAAAATCACTGTCTCGAAGGAAAAAACCAGAGAGGGATGGTCCGATAGCGTGGACAATAAGGCTGTGCTTCTGCTTGGCCCACTTGTGTCTGCTTGCTGAGACTATATTTCTAGCTGACGAACAAAGTAAGGAGCCGAAATGTTGTCGATAGCTAGTATGACGTACGACTTTTTGCAAGCATCTTTTGGGACGCACTCTTGCTTTTTTCATGTGATGATCAGAATCCCTTTAATAATGCATGTGTGTCTCTCTTGCATGCAGCATTGGATAAGCCGCAATTAACAACTATCTTTTTTCAAATTTCATAAATCATTCAAAAGGTCCGTTTCTCATCTTCTTTAAAATATTAGATAGGGGGTGGCAGAGAATGTTTTTGGAAAGTTATTTTGAAAAAAAATGATTTATTTTTTATTTTAAATTAAAAATTATTGGTGTTTTTTTTTTATCATTTTGGTATACTGATGTCAAAAATAATTTTTAAAAAATAAAAAAATTATTATTTTAATATATTTTTAAATAAAAAATACTTTAAAAGTAATCTCGTTACCGAGCATTCAGATGAGGATGCTGTGAAACGTCAGATTAAGGGCTCACTTTATCTCTGGATACGACTTGCAAGCTGATTGTTCAAGTGTATATATATACTCCTTTTATGTACTTGATCCAGACCCAGCACATCGCTCATTGAATGCATGAAATTTATATGAGAATTACTAGGATAGACATATTGAGAAATCAAATCTCATTCCTAGCTCGGTAAAGGGATGGTATTAAGGAATGATGACCAATACACTGCTGTGCATATTTTTGCAAGAGCTTGGAAAGGGAAACTGATTGTTAACTAATCACGATGTTTAAAGGAGCAGTGCTGATTTTTACTGAAACATTCTTCCTAAAATTAGTTTATGAAAAATTTCATCCGTTGGATAAATGGATCCCATTTGTGTGTCTCATTCATTCATTCATTAGATAAAAAGATTTTTCAGGATGTGGGCGAGGAAGAATTTTTCAGTAAAACAAAATCTATCCTTTCGAAGATTAAATGCGAGAAGCAGTAACTGTTAATTGATCCTTAATAAAGGGCAACGAAAGGGTTTCGAACCAGGAATAGCCATCCTCGTCTTCCCTTTTCTGAATTGATTAACTGGACAAAATTCAATACGGATGCCGCAACCACTCTCAACAGAGGGGTCGAATGGAAGGGTTGCATGGAAAAAAAAGCATAAAACAACAAATTTAAAGCTGGACAAATCCCTCTTGGGGGTGGGGGGTCCTATGATGCTTCATCGATCTGCTAGTATTTTAATGTACCAGGCCATTCAATATTGCTGGGAAGATTCGTCGATTAGTCCTCCATCTCTAGTCTATAATACATCGCAAGTTCCTGTCTGTTCATATGTACTATTATATTTTCTGCAATTTGTTACCCTAGTTCCTGAAATTTTAAATAGAATCTCATGGGAAAAAACAAATTAAGCAGATAGAGGTTGAAAATTTCATATCTTTACAAGATGAAGACGACGTATAAGAGATAATTTCAATTTCTATCTACGCACCATGACGAGACTATATAGCATATAAATCTATAAGGACATTAATTATTTATCAAACTTTTCACAGCTGAGCAACAATGAAAAATTGCCATCCTGAATGGACAAATGAATATATAAACAAGCAAAGGGGAAGAAGACAGAAATGGCAGATGGCAACTTGTGTTGATATCTTGCCCTGCATCTCTAGAAGCTCCACACTTCTCTTCTCCTTCCGGTCTCTTTTTTTGTCTCTGTAAATCAATCATTTGTCTGAAAGTAAAAGTAGAAGAGGATCAGAATACTTCTGGGATTTGAACCAACAAACGCAAAAATCAAGAAAATAATTAAAGATGGCATAAACATACGCATTGATCTTTTGCAATGAAGAATTGCCTCATGAATTGAGCGCTCACTATCACGGCAACCATCCGGTGAACAAGCTACTCTTCTGCTAGGAGACGCTTCCCGTGAATTGCTATGGCTCTTAACTTCCCATGCTATCCTCTCAACATTGTCAACTCTTGTGCTTATTCTCGAGCCTCTAACTCTGCGGGATAAAGGTCTAACATATCCAAAACACTTCGGCAAGATCCGCTTCCATCTTCCAAGGAAACGACAAAGAATCTGAACAGCTGAGACAGTTTTTGAAGAAAAAGAAGGCACAGCAGGGGCTAAATTCAGGGATCTGGAGGCCTCACTCTTTGATTGGTTGATAAAAACGGGTCTGATTAGGCCGTCAGAGAAAAGCTGGTCAGCATGAAGAAGAGCATCGGGGGATTGTGAAATGGGAAAATAGAAATTGAAGTTTTGGTCTTCTTCCAGGGATTTTCTCGAGTTCTGCATCCTGCACTCGAATTCTTGGGAGATGGCTTCATGGGAACTGTCGAGAGATGCTCGGAGGGAAGTCTCAAGACCTTGTAAGGAGGGATTGACACTGGTCAACCAACTGCGAGAGAAGCTCTCAATGGCCAGAGCTTCTGGGGATTCCATGGGTTGTCAGCAGCAGCAGCAGCACCTAGAATGAGATCAATAAGCACTAATTCTAATATATTAGTGAGGCCAGGATTCATGTGATTGGCACGTTTAAAGTTGCCACTGACCATGATGAACACAAGTGCATAAATTGTCTATTTTATAAAGGTCAAGCAGGAGACAAAATGGAACTAGACAATCAGAAGATAGGAGACATCGCTTGTTATTTTGTTCTACTTATCTAATTTAAATTTCATTTTCTATTTATTTTGGCCTGCCATTGTATTATTTAATACTTATCCATAAAATATGTTTCCATTTTCCGGCATAAAAAACATAACACTTTCTGTTTCCTCCTCCTAATGGTTATATATAATAACTACTTTGTCCCTGATTTATCAACAATTAACGTTTGAACCTAAGATGTCTTCCAAGTGCCAAAGGCCAAAGCCCAAGGGGTTCTTTCATCTATTTTTTAAAATCGAAAAAGTTAAAAAAAGGAACAGGTATTCATGGGAACAGAACCAGATATTGTTTTTTTTTTTTACAAAAATGATATTCTAGAGATGGCCCTTCTTTAGGTAGCATACATTAAAAACTCCAGTGATTGAGGTGGCTGCAGATGCCTGATAATAGTTCATGACCATACTGATCTATTTTAATCAATCTGCATGACATCTTGATCATTAAAAAAGTTTTGATCTGTCCATTAAAATGAAAATCTAAATGCAAGAATGCGTAGAGACACTATAAAAAAAGAAGAAAATTTAAATGAATTAGTAATGTATTTGCAAATTTATCTGTAATGAAAAATTCGTTGTTTAACACATTCTATTCTAATGTTAATCCATTGTCTGCCTGTGTAAAAACAACACACGGAGCACAATCTCCATGGTCGGCTTTGATAGAGCACGTACACGATGAAAATTGATGGTGAATAGGATTCCCAGTTTCCAAACAAAAACTTCAACTATTTGAGAAGAAAGGAAATGAATAAGCCTATAAAGCTTCTTTCTTGTCATGAGTAGCACTGTATTTAACCACTGATTAATATCCATGCTTGTCATGAGTAGCAATTGTTTCATCCCTCCAGTATTCTTAAGAGCCTTGATATTCCGCACAGTTAAGCCAAAAAAACCCATGAAAACATTATAAAAACACAGAAAGCGAGCTTTACAATGGACACGATCGATCTGCGAGCTAACAATTCAAGCAGGAGAAGTCAGAGTGTATGGGAATTGGAAAGAAAGAAAGAAAGATCTACAATAAAAGAGCGAGGAATCATGAATATTAAACATGTTACGAGGGAGGCAAAATAAAAAAAGTTTTTTTTTTAGTTCAACGAGATATGTAACTTTTTCTTTACCTTTTATTAAACAGGCTTCGGGTCAGTACTGTATGTTCTTTAAATCCAAGTTAAGTGGACATTTATTTACCAGTTACTCAAGTTGTAGTGAAATAAAGAGAAAATATTTTCAGAGACTATAAATCTAACAAATACCAAAGTAGCATTTATTCACGAAGAATTTATGAAGATCACATATATGGAACATAAACTAGTGGGAACTGAATCACCACAGACACAAGATGTTGATAAAGATCATCAAAGATTTCTAGACACCAGCCTTGATAGAAGAGATGTATCCACTTTGATCATCATAGTACTTGGACCAAAGCATCACACCGCCATACTTATCAGACCCCCTTGATGGCTGGAAGCACTTCCTGCTGCCTCAGGAAAAGCAGGTAATCCTAAGAAAAACTTAGTGGCTGGAATGTCTGAAATCCATTGCTTCCATACCTCTTCGAGATTGGTAATATCACCAGATGTGTACTGACATGGAGAGTTGCTGTAGAATTTCCTACAGATGCATCAGGAAATGGGTACTAAGGGGCTGCCGCTAGGTACACCTTTTCCCCTTGATTGCTGTATGCTGAAAGGTACCTTGCAAGATCATCCTAGTACAGGTCTGTTCCTCCTTCAACATCGAAGTCAACTCCATCGAGAACAGCAGGACCGAGTGGGAGAAATGAAGATTGTCTACCCAAGAAGCTGTTCCAGATATAAGTGGCGACTTGTCTTGCGTCATCAGAGGAGGCCAGGGAGTAGCTTCTAGAACCTCCTCCGATAGAAAGCATCAGCTTCATGCCTTTGGATTGACATGACTCGATGTCAGAGCTTAAGCCTGTGCAGCCTTCACTGTATGGATCGCAGTGACCAGCGAGGTTCATCATGGGGCTACGGCCCCTACCAAAACTGGAAAGAAAAGCAATGCTTAACAAACTCATATAATCCCGCGGCACAAGTCTCTGCCAAGGTACCCTCATTTCCATTCTGGCCCCAATAAATAGTGATGCCACCTGCATTTGAACCCATTTCTATCAGTAACATTACTAAGATGAGTAATGGAGTTGAGGTTGTTGTTTCAACTGCCATTTTAAGGTAGATTCTTAGTGTTTAAATGATAATAAGTCTATTCTACTTCTTTGTTAAGGATTCTGGATAAGCATGGCTTTTTATAGCAAAACGTTTCCCCTCTTCTAATAATGATATTTTGTGCTGGTTCTTAAGCGGAGTGCCGTAACAGTTACCCATTATTTTGTAATGAGGTATTGGGATTTCAATGAATTGTTTTTAATTTCTGATATCGAACAGTTGGTTAATTTATTTGTCTTTCCATGCCACTTTGTCTTTGCCCATTTCCTCCCATGTCTTGGTTTCTTGCTCAAAATACAGTGGAGAAATAGCCATCAACTCCAAGTCTCCGTATTGACTGCTATAATGATAGAACGTACGAGCTGTTGTTTGATTTCTCTTGTTTAATCAGTTTCCAACTCATTATCTTGGAAAGCACGGGAGTGCTTCTGCAGAATGGTTTGAATCCTAGAGAACAGTTACTCATGATCAGATGGAATTAGTATTTGTCTTCATGCATGGTAACTTTGCTTATAGAACAAGAATGGAGTATTCTTTGTGCATCCACTATGAATATCTTCTTGTTTATTGATGGTTTTTTGGGTGATGATGATCCAGCTTGGGGGGGGTTCTCCAGTGATACAGATGGATTTTCTGGTCAAAACCAAAATCTTTTATAAGTAGCTCTTATTCCAAGAGCATAACACAACCCGACAAATGGATTACAGCATATTATCCTAAGAGAAGTTGTTGAGATAACATTCTGTAAAAAATATGAAATTCATACCGTCTTGCAGTGAACTTTAATACCACGCATGACAAAGGAACAAACAGTGACATTTTAAGGTACAAAATATTGAAGCCCCCCCGAGACCAAGATTTTCGCAATTCCTATACTTCAGTAACTTCCTGGTATACTGCAGTTAACAGCAACAATAAACAATGATTTAATAGCAGAAGAGGCCAACAATTTAAGACAATTAGAGGCAAACGAAGGCTAACGAGCATGCAAGTTTTTTCAAAATGGATATTTTTAAGCTTAAGAAATTCCTTCTGGGTGAAGGTTTGAGGCAGGGGAACTTAGAAAATGTAGCTGTTAAGGCAAGGCATCATTACAATACAAAAAACCCTGTCGTCAGAGCAATCATATCCTTCTACTATAAAAGCAATTCTCCTACAGCACAATGTAAGCAAAGAACTTGAGATTTGTACAGTAGATCTCGAGTTTAAGTTAGGACGTGTATTTCTTATAAGAACCTGAAACAATCAAGGTTTTACTCGCTCAACTGGACCCACAAAATACGCTTTCTGGGATGGGGTTTCCTCAAATAAAAAAACTATAGAGCATTCTGCATCAGTACCATTCCAAGTGGGAATCAAAAGCAGCTTAAGATGGCGTTTCAATCAGCAACTACATTATCATTTGCCACACTAGTATTGCTAATTTTAGCAATCGGATCTGATGCTGGTGGAATAGCAATCTACTGGGGTCAGTACGGAAACGAGGGCACCCTGGCAGATACTTGTGCAACTGGAAACTACCAATATGTAAACCTAGCCTTCCTCACGACTTTCGGAAATGGTCAGACTCCCATGATTAACCTTGCTGGGCATGGCGATCCATACATCAATGGCTGCACAAGCTTAAGTTCTGACATTTAATCATGCCAAGCACAAGGTGCTAAGCAATGGACACCAGCCATTCCAGCGAGCAAGATTTTCTTGGGCTTGCCTGCATCTCCTGCGGCAGCAGGCAGCGGCTTCATTCCTGTACCTGATCTCACATCAAACGTGCTTCCATCGAATTTCTGTCAACTCCGCCTGGCTGCTTGTGTGATGCGTATCGGTTGTATTTCCAGATATTCTGATCTATCAATGTATCTTCGCAGTACATGTTTGATCTATGCTCGCTAGTTTCTTTCAAGCGGCTCTCTTCATGGTCTTATAGTTTTTATCTACTACTTATGCCTTGAGCACAATTGGCCAAAATTTTAACAGCTGGAACTTCGAAAACATTAAAACTGAAGCAGAACAATGCCATGCTAATCAAAATCAACATTTCATCTCGTATACAAGAGGAGGCATTACGCTATGGATCCTAGTAAACAAAAAACTGAAGTCGTAAGAGAAAAATTGGCATCACAAAAATGATGGCCACCCAATTTCTAAAATATCGTGATAGAAAACTAGTACAGCGCGGTTGTACGATTTAAAGCAAATTGAAGACTCTTCAAACTTTTTCAACCTTTAGCAAACTGATCATTTCCTAACCTGCTGGTCAACTTGCCCAGCAAACCCACCACTAGGCCTTGAGCTGGCAAACCCATGTGATTAGGTGACAAAGATTTGGATGCAAATTTGGTGGAAATGATGGGTCTTTTAAAAAAAACAACTGGAAAATAATTTCGTTTTCATTTTTTTATTTTAGATGGTTTAAGAAAGTTTGAATGTTAAAAATAGTTATTTTTAAAAATAAAATATTTTAATATATTTCTTAACAAAAAAAAAAACAACTCTTTCAAACAATGGTGGCTTATATGGAGAAGGGTAAGACGAGATGCAAGTAACACCTCTCTTGACCTGCCATGCTAATGTGCCCATCAAAATTAATTCGGATGAATTTGAGGCAGAAGCTCTCGTTTAAATATTAGATAAATTATAAGTGTGATCAGCAACCATTTGTTTTTTCTAAGAAAGGTTGCGGTATAAAAATAGATTCAAGAACGAGTTTAATTAAATATAATTTATTTTCTTTCTTGTATAGCTCTAGATGAATTTCAAATAGGAGAAAAAACGAAAGATTTTCAACACAAAAATCTAGCGGGTTGATAGTGAAGCTTGTAAAATATTCAAACTCTTGGGGTTTTCTGTGTTGTTCTTTTCTGCTACTTCATCGTAACAGGCCCCAATTCAAGCATAAAAGAATCAGGGGCATCATTCCAAGTGAATCGGGGGGCATCTTCCAGTTGTGTTTGGTTTACTAAAAATATCGATGTTCATGAGCAAAACCAGCAGGGGAATATTTTTGTCAAAAAAAAAACAAGGAAAACGAAAACGAAAGATAAATTAATCTCCTTCAGATCAAAGAGCGAGGAGTTTGATATTAAGCATGATCAGAAAAGATAATTTGGAGGAAAAACAGCAAAGGAAAAGAAAATTTCTGAATTACACTGTGAAACAGAATATGTAAGAGCAAAGAAATTCAAATTAAACAAGAAACTGTAATCTCCTTCGTGAAATGTCGACTTTCATCCGAGAGTATTAACAGCTTCCCACATCATATTTTTCGGGACAGGGTTGGCCAGGTCCCTAGCCTGCACAGCGACATTCCTGAGTTTCCTGATTGTCCACACGTTGGCTTCCCAGAAGGACAAGCTCCTGTAAGATAAATTGTGCTTCTTGCAAAGATCCTGGACCACTGGTGAAATTCTTCTCAATTGGCTTCTAGGCATCCTTGGAAACAAATGATGCTCAAGCTGAAACTGCAGACCACCATAGAACCAATCCATCCACGACGAACAAGAGATATCCAAAGTCCCACTCGTCTGTTTCTCAAACCAATCATTCCCTTCGGGGAGTCCAATGTAAACATCGGCCGCAAAATGATTCAAACAAAATTGAACGTGCTGGATTGCCGTAACAGCAAAGCTTGTAAGCACAAACATCACCCTCTCGGGCCAATTAGGGATGCAAGACACAAGTAGAGGGAACCAGGTCCAGAAGATAAGAATTCCCAGGATGTTCAAAGCTCTATCTGGGAATTTTCTCTTTGAAAACAATAGTAAGAACGTCTGTATGTACAAATTGACCCTCGCAACACACATTACTGGATAAAAAGTCCAATGTTGGTAACTCACAAAGAACCTGGCCACAGGATCAAAACTTAAGTACCTTCCATAGAAGTAAGACTTTATAGAATTGAAAAAAATCGAATTTACCGCAAAGACTGGTATGTGTTGAAGATCAGGATCATAATCAAGACTGTTGCAGGAGAGATGGTGTGCATTGTGGGTCCATTTCCACCAAGCAATGCTAATACCAGTGAGCGAGTTTCCAGCAAGGAATTGAGCAAGTTTGTTATAACCACGAGTATTCATCACCTGGTAATGCCCTGAATCATGACCAATATAGGCACCTTGAATCCAAAGAAACCCCAGCACCACAGCAGAGCCAAGATGAGCCCAAACACTCTGGCAACACAAAACACCATAGAGAACAGAACAAAACATCAATACAATGGATGTCAGTGCATACATAGTAATGTGTCCTTTCTTTTCAAACAGGCCCAGTTTAGCAAACTCTGAAGCAAGCTTCCTGTAATCCTTGGATGTCTCTGATACCTTGAAATCTGTGAGATAATACCCTGTAAAGAACTTATCAAGATATTTCCATGCTGTTCCGGGATGGTAGGCAATGAATGCATCAGTAACATCTAGGCCTGCCTGATTCAGGAGAGCAACATCTCCACCTGGATGCTCATTTGCCCAATCAGAGACATCATAAACCTTTCCCTGAATAGAGATCCACAGGTCTCCTGCCTTGTTGTGTTGCTTAAGCTCTTCGCTTGTAATGCCCTTCTTATCTCCCTCCATTGAGCCGAAAATGTAAGAATCAGAGAGATTTCGATGTTGCCAACTAAAAACAAATCAAATCAAGAAATTCCGGTTTTCGTTTTAAGAAAACAATCCCATTAACAGGGATTTCGATCTCTCTCTCTCTCTCAGTTTATCTTCGATGAGCTGCTTCTCTTCTTGGTTACTCTGGCTTTCCAAGATGACTTCTATGGTTTTTCAAGAGGTTTTATAAAGAGGAGACAGTTCTTGGATTCTCTCTCCTTTCTTCTCTCTCTTAACTTAACAGCGAAGTTTGCTGTGAGACGGTGACTTCTCAGACCCAGCAGGTGAATCTCTTTCAAACAATATTTATCAAACGACCGTTGATATAAAAAACCCGGGTTTGGTAATTGCAATCAACGGCAGAGACAAGGCTAAGTAACGCGCTTGCAGGGTAGATTTATTGTACTTAAAAGATATTTTTGGGGAGCTGTGACTGGGTCACTTGAAAGATATTTTGAGGTGCGTTGTCAGTGACTCATGGGTCTCGGAGAGTAGACTGCGCGTTAAATGAGAGCCAAGTAAATTGACTTTTCTAATATACGAAAAAAGATATCAAATGCCAGCCCCAAATAACAATATAATTAACTTCTCTCAAAATGATTTTTTTGTTTATATATATATATATATAAATAACTGTGAATTGGATTTAACCATAACTTTTACCTTTTATTTGCTTAAATCCAATAACATTTATATACTGATATTTTGGTTTTATTTAATGCAGGGTAATATCGTCTCTACAGTGAATACTAGTTTGTTGCCTGTACTTTTGAAATGGTTTTCCCGAATTTTATTAAATTTGAGAAGATAATATTTAAAGATTTTATATCATTATTGTAAAATAGTTTAAGTTTAAGAAACATTGACCAATTATTATTTTAATTTAATTATGTGAAAGTCATCCAAAAAAATCACATTAAAAAACACTATCTATATAACTAACTTGCAAAATATACAACTTAGGTTGCGGAACCTGCTGAACTGAGTTGATTTTTTTTATTTCGTAATATAATAAAAAAAATTAACTAAAAAAACTAACTTTAAAAAAGAGATTATATATATAAAGCCAAAAAAACTAGATCCTGGTTATGAATCGAATCTAATTATTATTTTTTATTTTATAATAAATTAAAAAATGTATAAAAACTAATTTACTATCCATCAATCATAATTATTCAGTTAACTCGTATTTGGGAGTCTGGTTCGTTTTTTTTTTTTAAACAATTATTTAGAAATATATTAAAATAATATTTTTTATTTTTTTATATTACTTTTGACGTAGCACATCAAAATGATTTAAACCTTCAGAAAAATTAAATTTAAAATTAAATTATAAAAAAATATTTTTTTCAAAAATATTTTTGAAATGTATTGACAAATATCTCCTAAAAATGCAATATTAAAAAATGTGGTTGAAAAAAAAGCCAATTGATTAAAACAAATCCACAGATTTTGAGCCCACGACATCACATAACTTCCAATGGTTAACCACCAAACTAGGGTACAAAATAATTAATATATTTCATTTAAAAATATGGAAACAGAGGAGTGCCCTTTGGAATCGATATGTGTCCAATATAAACCACACTTAAGATCCGATCCACGCCAAACACCAAATTATTATTGCGAGAGCTGGTAGTGAGGTCTTAGGAATGCTGGGAGAGAGCACCCCCATTGTTGCTCCCAACATATTGCATATGGACAGGCATCGAGATGTCCTGGGATTCTAACAAAACCTAACCCTGAATAAGAGTTCTTTTTTATTAATATGCCTTTTCGGGTTAGTTAACACGAATCTTGATTAATTTTACGGGTTCTAAAATTAACTGTCATGTAAATTTCTAATAATTATCATATTAATAATCACAGAATTTAAACCTGAGATCACATAGAAAATAAACACTTTAATTATAAACTATTATCACTTTAGTTACAAGTTTTTATTCATACATGTAAGCTGTTTAATATTTCGAACAGTTAAAGTAAAGTTTAATAATACTGTAAGGAAATTGTATGATTTTTCTGTTTTAAACCAGAAACAGAGCGTACGATTGTCAAAAAGGAAAAACAAAATCATGACAAAAAATACCCTGACCACACGTAAAGTCCCCCCCCAATAGGCATTATCTGTCCTCTTCCTTTTTCTTCTTTCTTTTCATCAATTCGAATATTCTGTTTTCTCAGAGAACGAGACATGGCTTCCAAATCTACCCACCACGTGGAAGGTCATGTGAGAAAATGTGCTCGTTGTCACGACGATAGGTACCCCTCAGCAAGTGGCACTGGCGAAGTCACCGGATGGGACCAGACCCCATCCCATGACAGCGTGGGCAGTTAAAGGTGCGTTGCCTTTTCCGTTGCAACCCTTTTCAACTGTTTTTTTCACGTTAAATTAATTGTTTTCCAATAATCTTAATATATTAATATTAAAATTTAAAAGAAAATAAACAGTATTATTATAAAAGCACTTTCCGTCTCCTGGCAATACTATTATTACTACGACTATTATTTTTTTCCAAATGACAGGTGGTGCTTCCTTGTGTGGCGGAAAAATCAACCCCGGCTGTTTGGATTTTACAAGGGCAAAAATAGCATTCTGTGGACGGTTGGCCAAGTACTAAACTAGTAAGCTCATGTTTAGATGCCGATTGGTCCACGTCAAGTTGAAGTGCTCTCTAAAGTCTAAAGGCGTTCTCATTTTTAACAGTTGTCTGTTTCATATATGTTATGGTTTGAATGTACAGCTGTTTTTACTTTTTTTTATAAAAAAAAACTAATAATATTTATTAATACTTGTTTTGCTTTGAAATCAAAGAGAAAATTATTTTAAAATCAATTGTTTTACTTTTAAACAAAGCAAGTATTGTATTATTTATAAAGATTAAATAATAATTAATTGCCAAACATTATTTTTACCGCACAATACAGTATCCAACATTACAGCGTAATGATATCAAACTGGTCATATGTATGATAGCATCGTGCCCCCACGCCATAATTCTCGGTACCTGTCACCATCTCGTAAAATTTAAGTTTTATTTTTCTTTAAATTGATTTTTTATATGTTTTATTGTTTTGATGTTAATATTAAAAAAAAATTCTAAGAAACAAAAAATATAATATCTGTGGTTTTTTTAGAAAGTTAGCTTGATTTTTATAAAAAAAAAAAAACAAATTCCCTTGTAAATTTTTTGCACCAGTCGACATTTACATTATCTCCCATCCACCGAGCACGGCCTACCTCGTGCAAATAGCCCGAAACAGTATATGGTACATTATGGAATACTTTTTAATGGACTTATTCCTTAAAAGTCATGATTCTTCAAGGAAGATCTCAAATGAAAAGGATCGTATATATTTTATCTATTTAAATTATATTGTATTTTATTTTTAAGAAATATTTTTACTTTTGCGTATATATTCACCATTAACTTAGTATTTGTTCAAGATAAACACAATTTAAAATGCACCAAAAATATTTACAAGTCATCACAATCATAAACACACGCGGATAAACTGTATATTTTTGCGTTTTAAAATTATTTTAAAAAAATTAAAATGTTTTTTGCTTCAATTTTTTTTTTGAGTATTAAAGTGTTTATTGTTATAACAAATGATTATTTGGGAGTGTAACTAAAGACTTGGTATTGTTTTTAAAGTATTAAAATATATTGAAATAATTTTTTATTTTAAAAAACTATTTTTAATATGAGTAAATGGAAAAACATTAAAAAAAAAAATTTAACTTTCTCATTTCGAATTGCAGTGATAAACATTCCAAATCTTTATCGAGAAACCCACAAAGAACAAAAGCATATATATATATAGGGGGGAAGTGTAGAAAAGGTTAAGACTTAAGATCAAAATTAGGAATGATTTAACGCATGTAAGCGACATATGCGAGCTTGCAACTGTCTGTATGATCTCTGACTCCTTGTCAGATTGCATCGACCACGCACACGTGTCTCAATTCAAGTAGTGCTGCTCTCGTGCCATGTCTTCTAAGCCAAATTAACGGTCAAATAAGCGCCGGCATCTCTCATTTTTTTAGATGGAAAATAAGCGACGGCATCTCTCATCTCTCATACGTGGAAAGACAAGACAATATTTCATCTTTAACCCCGTTAACTGTTCAGAACATCTCCTGCGGATTGATTGATTTGATAAAATTGTTGACTGTCGGTGCGAATATAAGACTTATTATTTAGTTTTGATTTCTTCTCGGTTATTCATAGTTTCACTTGTAGTTGATCATCTTCAAATACACCAATGGTCTACCTGGCTTCGTGGTTAAACTTTCATTTCATATGTGTTTTTTTGTATTTCTTATAATTTTAATTTATTAATATAAAAAATATTATTTTTATTTCTTGTTAATTAAAAAACTCTTTATAGATATAATAAAGATAAAAACAAAGATTAATGAAGGCGTGTAAGCAAGTCATCTAGTAATAATTGTATATGTGAAGCAAGTGATGTCTTTGCCTAACTGTTGAAGGGACTTGTTTCCTTCCTCTGCACCAGGGTTCAAATTCCACCATGTACGCCTGTCACTCCCGCGGTACATTACATGTTCACTGGATTTGCAGGATGTTCAGTGAGTCCGGGGATTATTTGTAGTGCGCGTAAGCTAGCCCGGACACCCCGGTTATAAAAAAAAATATTTGTATATGTGAAACCTGACTTGGAAGATGTGTAAATTAGAAATTCATTGGATTTGAGTATGAATTAGACTAAAAATAATTATAAAATAGGGTTTGGTTCGTACTATGCAAAGGAATATACTAAAAACAATGTCCCGATTGTAGTGAAATCAATATAAATATAAAAACATAGCACGTAGATTATTTTCTTCCTCCCTGGGATATTTACCCTGACAAGACTGTTTTCATCTAATCTTTATCTGTTTTAATTTTTTTATTCTGGTCATCGTTACATAGCTCGATAGACATAGAAGAGTCCGAAGTGAATTTTTTAATAATCCATGAGTTGGGTTCCGTATTACTTGAAATTAAAATGTTTATTTTTTATGATTTTATATTTGAGTTCTATAATTGTTAATATAATAATTATTAAAGATTTAAATAATTATTAATTTTAGGATTCATAAAATTAATTGAATTACATATAAATTGTCTCAAACACCTATATTAATAAATAAAATATAATCCTCGCTAGATTAGGGATTAAAATGAGAGAGAATTATATTGTCAATATCATTATATTATTGTAGAAAATACTAAAGGCGTGGTGTTTCTATTACATTAACTAACACTATAACAGCAGATACATAGCGTTGTGAATTATGACAGTGATATGTTTTTTTTTTCCCAAAACTTTTTATTTACTTATTTTCACTGTTGAAGTATCAAAGTAATGATTGGTTTAAATAATTTTGTCAAAAAGTGATAAAATTAAAAGACATGATATAAACTATAAAGTAAGAAAAACAAAGACAATAAGTTCAGTTTGGTTCTTACACTTTTAAATTGATACAAATTTAGTCCCTAAGATTTTTTAAATTTTAATTTGATATAATTTTTTTTTCAGTTTCTTGTCTGAGGAAGGAAAGAGAAACTTGTCGGATTTCAATTTAAAAAAAATTCATGATTGACACTAGAATACAAAACTTTGGTCCCTCGTGTCCACTAGTTTAATTCGATGAGAGGTTTGCATTGTTTTTCATTTAATATTGAAATATTGTGTCACAGTGAAGAGAGTAAGGCGTGGCAAGGAGAGAGAGAGAGAGAGATGTTTGTATGATAAGGCAAACATTGTTGAGATAATTTCAATGACATTAATAAAGACCTAAGAAAGCCACATACGCCACCATGTGCGGTGGTCGCATGCTCCAATCACTTCCCCCCATTAGTCTCACTAAAAAAAAGGATATAAATTATACCAGCAAGGGTGTGGCCTAGTGGTTAAAGGAGAGTTCCATCCTTCACAGGACTCAGGTTCGAGTCCCGGTGGGAGTGGGAGCTGGAGGGGTCCTCCCCTCTTGTTCTTGGGTTCACCCCTGTGCGGTATACCTGTCATCCCTGCTGTGTCTTATATGCTCACTGAACTTGCAGAATGTTCAGTGGGTCCAGGGAATAGTCGAGGTGCGTATAAGCTGGCCCGGACACCCCGGTCATAAAAAATATATATATATAAATTTGTTTAATTTTTATTTTGTGTCAAAGTTTTAAATTATTTCGAGTATAATTTTGATTCTGGCAAGATTCATCGAGGGGCGGTTTATATATCCCAGGAATATTTTTATTTATATATATATTATTACACGTTTGAAGCTTGACGATCCTCGAGCGGTTGATGAGAAACATCAATAAAAAACACACACAGAGCATATGAAGTATTTTTAACAATGGACCGTCTTCGCTTCTATTATCTTCTTTATTAATATCAATAATTAAGTACTATACCTCAAATACTATAAGCAAAAGCACAGCGAGTTCCATGATATCTTTTCAGATGCTGTAATTACTTTTCTTTCCCCCCCCTGTTATTGGGCCTTGGGCCCATGTAAACCAAAGAAAAGTCAGCAGCAAGGTTGCTACTATATATCCATGATCCATGCGATGGACAATCCTGTCAAGGCCCGTGTCAAATGACTACCTAACAGTTCATGCATGGGATAATTCTATCAAGCCCGTATCACGTGAATACAAGAGTCCATTTCACACATATTTGTTTTTTGCCTTTTAAAATTATTTTTGAAAAAAATATTTTTTTGTGTATTTCTTCTTTGCTTTAAATTAAACATTTCCAGTAATGGGATGATATTAATTAAAAACACATAATAAATATTATTATCATATCAATAAATTAATTTTTCAACTCAAAACAACCATAAATTATTTCAAAATTAAATTAAAATAAATGTTTTTCACAACTCTCATAAAAAACAATTAAGAGCTTGGGATCTGTATTGAATGTTTTAAGTTTGAGTCTGGTGTGTTTATTTTATAAGAGTTTAAGATAATCAAAATTTTGCTCGATAAAAAATGACCAAAGAAAGAGGGGTTTCTCAAATTAAAAAAAAAAAAAACTAAACTTAGCATATTATGCTTTATAAATCAAAGTCGTGGTTCCAGCAGGTGCAAAAACGGCGGCGTTTCGAATCCGGTGGAAAATTGAACCTGCTAGTGTGCTATCATCGAAGAGCTTATTGTCTTCAGCGTGTACCAATCAGATATTTTATATATTCAATTTTAATCAACCGATAACTCTAAAATTATCCAAAAAAATAATTACAATCATTATCCAAAACAGATTTTCTGAACACTGCCAACCAAGCAAGTGCATTCACACATTCCCTCAAAGCATTACTGGAAAATGGATAATTGTCTTTTCACTTCCCTATAATTCGATTGGCTCCTCTCAGATTCACTCAAAATCCAATTTTCTAATGGCTCTTTTCATCAATTCACCAGAAATCGCCACCTCGAAAACCCTCTTTAAACCTAACCCTAGAAATCTCAAGAGCCTTAATGTTCGTGTCAGGGCTAGAAGTGATGTTAGGGTTTCGGCATTGAATCAAAATGTGAGGCTGTACGGTCAATTCTCGGCTTCAGTCAAACTAGAAACGAAGAGGACTGAAGAAGAAGAGGAGAAGCAGAATTACTATGTGAATATGGGTTATGCGATTAGGACTTTGAGAGAGGAGTTTCCCGGGTTGTTTAATAAAGAGCTCAGTTTTGATATCTACAGGTTTGGATTGTATTTAGTTTTTGCTTCTTTAGTAAGAAATTGACCTTTTTGAATCTGTTACGTGTTGCTTTTATGATCATGGCTGATTCTTATATAGCTATTGTGAGTGGAAGGGAATTTTAAGACTGTTTTAGGTAAAGATTACAATTGAACATGGATTTCCTGTCCCTATTTTCCATTTGGTGAACAATAGTAATGGATTGTCAGTGCAGGCAACTGGGCCAAAATGATCAAATTGCAAGAGTTTCAGTAGTAACGGAAGCCGCTACATAGGGTTAGGTTGCTTGTCTTATGGCATTAAGGTTAAAAGATTGTTTACCTCTAATTGCCAAGGATGGATATTACTGATTTCAGTCTTCATCTATCCAGAAACATTGAGCTCATGTGTTTTGATCATCTTATTAATTTCAGAGGTGCGCATGCCCAAGCAGAAGAGATTCGTTGCATTGATCTCTAATGTTATTTTTCAATAGGGTTGGGCTACAAATAGGTTCCTGAAAGTTTAGATGATTCTCCCAAAATAATTGTTAATGGTATGTTACTGTCATCTGGTAGAAGAGAAGGCAGTGGTGTAGTTCTTACTGTCATTTAAAATGGTCTTCGTGAACATGCTTTATGCCAAATAACTTGCGTGAGAATCATTCTGTTTGGTGTTTTAGAGGTGATCTTATAAGGAAATTATCTTCTTTAATGGATTCTGTGCTTGTTTCAGGGATGACATTGTCTTTAAAGATCCGATCAATACCTTTGGCGGTATTGAGAGTTATAAATCAGTGATCTGGGCTCTGCGATTCCATGGAAGGATATTTTTCAGGGCTTTGTGGGTTGACATTATTAGTGTGTCACAGCCTACAGAAAACGTGATTATGGTTCGATGGACAATCCATGGCATCCCACGAGTCCCATGGGAGAGTTGTGCTCGATTTGATGGCCTATCTGAGTACAAACTTGACAGTGAGGGGAAGATCTTTCAGCATCGGGTTGACAACATTGCTCTTAATTCACCTCCAAAATTTCATGTGTTGACAGTGGAGGAATTGATCCAATCTGTTGGTTACCCCTCAACCCCAAAACCGACTTATTTTGAGGTTTCGCCTTCTTTTTTAAAGAATAATTAGAGTTTCCAGAGTTATTACCAAATTTTGGCATATTATGACTAAATATATATCTCGAGTTTGGTATCCCCTTATGTGTATAAAAACAGATTAGTTTCTTAGTATATTGCAAATTCTCTATGAGGGTGATTTTTATCTGTGGTAGATATTGTATTTTTGAGTGTATAAGAATTGCATAATCTTGTATATATGAATTAAATGCAAGGTCAGAGTAGCATAGTAGCGGTCTCAATATTAGTAGGTTGAAAACCAATTTCTTGATGCTATCCCTTTACACCCTGAGCTTACAATTGTATATTCCTGGCCCAAAACCCAAGAAGGAAGTTCTTCCCCTTAGCATGGTTTTGAAGACTTTCAAAAGAGTATGTGCTCGGTCCAGGGCTGGTCCAGAAAAAGGCTTTAGGCAGCAGGTCAATTTACAGTTTATTGAATCAACTTAAATAATGTGGTTGGTTTTTTTTTCCTTAGAGCTTACCTAATAGGGTTTGACTAGGTCAATTAACTTATGGATCCACTTGGTTAGCTCAGTCGTGTTTTTTTGGGTTGATGTTTTGCTTTGGGTTGTGAGTTTCTCTAGCCATCTCAACATATCAAGTTTAACAAACATGATATATATTATGGTTTTTAAAATTGGCCTCATGGCTTGAGTGGCTTAACCAGAACATGGTTTGAGCTAGGTTTTTAAGAACAGTATTTTAGAAGTTCATCTGGTCAAATTAAGGTGGTTTAACATGTTAATTTATAATTTAATTGAAATAATCAAGTTATCTTCAATGAATTTTTAGAATTTCTTTTAAAATGATGTTTTTATTTCTTTTAAAAAATAAACTTGTGTAATTCATTTTTTGATTTTGTCAAAAACATCATTGTTTTGAAATAGATTTTAGTTAACCAATTAATCTATAAACTAATTTAGCCCGTCGATCTATAAATTGATCCACTTACCTTCAGGGCGATTCAACAAAAATGTGGTTCAAGTAAAACAAGGTCATATATGAATGCTTGAGTTTTGATATCAATTGTTTTAAACAGGTTCGTAGACTCCAAACTATGTTTTGTAAATAGAATTGTTACTGGCGCATCCTTTTGTCTATCTGTACAACACAATGTAATGGTAGGACTCACCAAGTATTTATTTGCAGTCTTAAAATTTATTATATAAATCAATAATTTTTAGATCATCACCACATCGGATACCTCTAAGCAAAAAATAAAAATCTATATCGTAACTACTGTGACTTGTGATTATGGTTTGAATTTGCAAATTAAATTGTTTTGACATTAAAAGTAAGGTCTCGATGGTGAATTTTCCTATGACCTTCAAATAACATACCTTGGTTTCAAATTGATTTTTGAACTTACTGTTCGAAGAATCTACAAGTGTCGAGTTCTTTTCTTCCTGGAGATGCTATTTGACTATGATAAACTAGACGTTACGAAATTGTTATAGGTGATTAGATATGTGAAAAAACTTCACATGGAAATTAAAGACTTTATGGATTGGTTGATACATAAAACCTTTTAATGCTTAAGCCATAATGTATGTAGAGAAAAAAAAAAAGAGGGTTAAAGAATGCAAATCTAATTTGATTTTCATAGCTTTTGGCAAACTTGTTTTACAAGGTTGTAAATGTATTAGACTCGTGAGCAATTTATATCTAGTCTATCATAACATTGACATTCAAGACATAAAAAATATCCCGACAAAGCCTAGAGAAAATACAATTTTTAATCTATAAACATGCAAAAATAAATCTTACGTTAGACATTCTTTCAACATAAATATAACAAAAATAATAATAGCATATATGCTAAGCACATATTCAAACTTGAAATTAATATAAAATCAAAGTCATGGCAATCATGCTAATAATAAAATAACTATACTTAAAACAAAACAAAGAATGATATTTACTTGTACAATCACTTGAATTTGTTGCTGTCTATAATGAATCATTTGTTCTTATGATTTTATTGCTCATCACTTGTGCAACTAGAATGTTTGCAGCACGCCTCTCGATATTCTAACAATATTATCTTGATTTATGTGCACTTATAGAACAAAATATTTGAACAAAAATAAAAAGACTTAGTTATCCTTTAAAAAAATGAACATAAGATCTAGATTTAGAAGAAATATCAAAGCATGAAAATAAAAGAAAAACACTGAAAATAAAGAAAGAATTAGAAAAACTTGTCTTGAACTCTTCATGAACACCCCTTTTTATAGTGTATTTTGAAAGCTAGATAACAAAAGAATTAATTATGGTAATAATTATAATCAATTCTCACTGTTATTAATTTTTTGATTAGCCACCATAAATCAATGATTGAATTTAAACATAATGACAACAAATATAGTTTTTATTTACCTATAATTTATTTAAAACATGTTAATGTTTAATGATAAAGAACCCATGTTATAGATTAAATCCCAGCAAAGTCTTGACCCAAAAACGTAAGTGAATTTTATTTTTAATCAAGCATTAAATATGCTCATTAACCATATTTTAACAAATTTCCCAACATGACTTTAATAGTTTTTGGCGAGCTTTTATGATCCTCGGCTTTTCCTGACCATAATGAGCGAACCTAGTCTAGCCAACCATCTCTTCCATTCCCTTTCTTTTTTTTTTTTTTTGATGGTTGGATTTTTGTTGGACTTGAGAGGTATGAAGTTTTTTTTTTTTTTAATAAATTCAAGTATATTAAAGAAAAACAAGATACAAAGAAACGCTGACTATAATGAGCCAGCCGAGGAGGGAAACAGGCTTCCCGGATACAAAGCCTTTACGGCTGGGAGCTAAGCCTAAAGGCCTTAGAGAGGGGCCAGGGAGGCTGACCAAAACAGCCCAACAAGCAGCCCAACAAAGCAAAAGAAAAAAGCAAAAGAGGCCCAACCGAAAAACAAAACGGTAGGACCATCAAGAGCCGAGAAACTGCCCCATCCAGAAAATCCAGGCAGCCTGCCTAGCTTCAAGAACCAACTGGGATAGAGGCCAAGCAAACCTGCTCACGCGTCCATGAGGCCCCAGCATCTCTGAACTTGGCTCGGCCAATTCTGGCGATTTGGGGAGTTGATTAACTGAGAACGCACCTGATGATAAACATCTTTGCTCACCGACTCATTATCCTGATATATGTTTTGAAAAATCCTCCTGTTTCTTTCTTGCCACAAGTGGTAAGCAGTGGAAGTGAAGGCTAGAGACCCAATATAATTACTGATGCTATCTTTCTTCTTGACCCTGTGCAAGACCCATGGCAGTAGGTCCGACCACCTGAGATTTGGCCAAAGAATATTGGCCCTGGTTTTGACATTGAGCCAAACTTGGCCGAAAAAGGACATTGGAAGAAAAGATGCTCGTGCGTTTCATCAGCACGATTGCACGATTTACATGTCTGGTTTCCCAAGGTGATGCCGTGAGCTCTGTCCATAGTGCGTAGCCTGCCCTGCGAAGCTAGCCACATAACGAAGGACTGTCTGGGAACGTGCAGAGGATGCCATAAGAGACCTTGAAGGTTGGAGATGGGTTTGTGAGCTCTAAGCTTTTCCCACGCTGAAGCTATAGTGAATTTCCCAGACGCCGTGTGCTGCCAAGTAATCTGATCTTCCTGCAAAGGTTGAGGTATGAAGTTTGATACCAGCATATAGAGGACTAAGGACAAAAAAATAATAATTTCATTTCCTTTCTCTGTAATGGATTTTTCACGGGGCTTGGATGAGATAAGGTTCGGGACCAAACTAGAAAGCTGTAAAAAAACCAAGCACCAATAAAAAAATAGCTGTCAAATAACCAAGAACTAAATAAAAAATAAAAAAAATGATGAGGGGCCAAATTAAAAGGAAAAAAATATTGACGCCAACGTCTGAGGAAGTCGTCATGTTTGGCTGGTGCATGTATCTTCCTTTTAAGACCCGATGCCACTCACCTCTAATGTCACTAGAATTGTTTCTTTAACCTCACCATCCCACAATGGGGCGTATTGTCAGTGAAGGTACGAAGTGGCTCCAATTATCTTTTTTTATTTTTGTTTTTTTCTCTCCATCAATTTCTGTGGAAGCCCTAGAAAAAAAAATCGTGGTGTATTCTCTACCACAACTAATTGTTCACACACATATATATATAAACGATTTTTTTTTATAAAAAAAATCTGCTCCTATACGGTGGCTCTGCTCGTATTTACAGTGAGAAATACGGAGGACAACTTTTGAACGGTGCCGCTTGAAACAATCATCACAAGTCCCCGTGCCATTTGCGGTGCTTCTCCACCTACTCTCTGTTCCAATTAGGTGGCCATCATAACTAACATTATGAAATGCACAGTTGATTAGTTGTTGATTACTCTATTCAATAACACCGTAAAGTAGAAGAAAAGCAGGGGCACGTCATCATTAATCACCAGCCACCAACTATATATTAGCCTATCTAGAATGGAGCCGAGGAAACCAAGGACATGCAAAACGGCTTCAAGCCGAGAGTACCGGACGCTCATCCATCCACGGCTGGGAGATAGGCATTTATTGGCATTTCCCGGTGGGTGCCCTTTCCACCGCTTATCAGTTCTCTCCCAGGGGTCCCATGACTGCCTATGAATCTATCCCTGACCATCATTGCTACATGATTTAATGTTTCTGATCTCATAGTGGCAGGTAATTTTTGTTTTCTTAATTCCTCATTATTGGCCTTCATTAATAAGTAAGTAGTTTATATCAAAAATAAACTTTAAAAAATAAAAAATACTATTTTAATATAATTTCATATAAAAAAACACTTTGAAAAATAATATCTGCTAAACTCTTAAGCAGTCACTAGCTCGAGCTTTTACCATCATGGTCAAAACCACGAAGTAGAAAGTTTCGTTTTTGGAGGGGGGTCAACCACCACCCCATGAACATTTAAGCGTAGTAAATAGAATGGGCCTAACCATGTGAGGGTGAACGATTGGCCCTCTGGCAGTAGGTGACCAGACCAGGTCACCAGGATTGAACCACTCCCTTTAATGCAAGGCCAACACAGTCTTTTCAAGTCCACAAAAAGAGACCAGAAACTGCCGTTAGTTTTTTTTTTTTTTTTTTGTGGAACTTAGCAGTTATCACTAGCCTGTCTCTCTCAATTCAATCCCACAAATAAAACAGCGCTCCTTAAAATAAAATTCCTTTCCCTCTCGAGTCATTTTAGCTTGCTGTCAACTCCAAAATCTACGAGCCCCCACTACTCGGAATCGCTTCTACTTCACTCACTCGCTCTCTTTCTTGCTTTCTACTGATTTGCTTTCTCTCTCCATTTCTCCCACCATAACCTAACCCCAAATCTAACCATTTTTTAAGCACACGCTACTAACTAATAATAAAAGCCATTCAACATTTATCTTCTAATGTTCCAGGGTTTGAGCATTAAATAAATACTCAACGAAACCCGTAACTGAATTTTTTTTGGAAGACGAGAAACAGAGAGAGAGAGAGATGATGGAATTGGAGCAAACGAGGCCGGAGAATCCGGCCATGACTTTCGATGAGGTGTCCATGGAGCGCAGCAAGAGCTTCATCAAAGCCTTGCAGGTACTACTTTCTTGTATCAAAATCAGAGTCATAAGTGTGCAATCTTTGTAGAATTTGTTACCAGATCTGTTACTATTTTTTTAATACTTCATGATTGATTTGTCTTCGCTGCATTTCTCTCCTGTTGATTTTTTTCCTGTGTTTATTAGATGAATTTATTTTTATCCGCAAACGGTCTTTGTTGGATTGAGTGTTTTTTGAAGCGACAGTATTGACTATTGGATGAGTGCAAAATATGATGGATGATTTTAATTGCAATTGTTCTTTTATAGGAGCTGAAGAACTTAAGGCCTCAGTTGTATTCTGCTGCCGAATACTGTGAGAAGTCTTATCTTCATAGTGAGCAGAAACAAACGTAAGGATTCATGTGTTTCGCAAGTGAATGATTTGATTGATGTACTCGCAACTCATTGCATTATTTAGCTCATTCTGCAAGTTATTACGAAACTCTATTCTTCCGACTTCATGAATCGGTAAAGATTCTTAGTTAGATTTCTATTGAAGTTTACGCGTGGACTAGTGAATATGAAAACCTGTTTGATTGTGGTATATATGTTACAGAGTTTATGAAATTATAGAACCCGATGCGTAAATTATATTAGAACAGAAATTTTGAAGAAAAAAAAAATCTATCAAGTGTGAGGTGAAGAATTGATTTAGCCAGCCAACGTTTTTAGGATACAGAAAGTAGAGATTTAGTGAATTTTATATTTTGAGGGAAGATGGAATTGTGTCTTCAGAATTAAAGAGAGAGAAGTGGTGTACATTTCTGGATTAATTAACCTTGAATTGTATCTGACAGTGTTATATTCAAGGCATGGGTTTTTAACGTTGTGCTATAGGAAAATTAAAAGATAAAACATCAAATTCATGTGCATACACTTATTTTGGTGCAGGTGCTTGTGCTCTATGGTCATATTCACTAACACTCTTATTTCTGTGGAATAGGGTACTGGACAACCTTAAAGATTATGCTGTGCGGGCCCTTGTTAATGCTGTCGATCACCTTGGTACTGTGGCTTACAAGTTAACTGACCTTCTTGAGCAACAGGCATTAGAAGTCTCAACCATGGAGGTTAAGGTTTCTTGTCTGAATCAGGTAATTCTCAACATTTGTCTGCCTGGATGTCTTAGCATTTGAAATTATAATCATAATAAATGGATGGACTTTAACGTATTATAATTTGTTGCTATCAGCAATATCTTACGTGCCAAACATATACGGATAAGGAAGGTCTTCGACAGCAGCAGTTGCTGGCATTCATCCCAAGACATCACAAGCACTATGTCTTGCAAAGTAATACTAATTTTCTGATTTCTTTACAAGTGTGTTAGCATGTGAAAGAAGACTTAATCATTTTCTCACCTCTTTATTTTCTGCTTCCCCTTGTTTGTGCTAGACTCTGTCAATAAAAAGGTGCATTTTAGTCCACAAATACTGACTGATGCAAGACAAAATCATTTTCAAGCTAGATCTCGTCTTCAGCCTTCAGGTATAAAGTTTTCTGAGGGAGGCATCTACTTTTGGTGACTTTGATACTGTTTTTCCCTTTGTTTTTCTCTTTGTTGATGGAAAGCTTCAAATTACTTATCAAAAGGTTGCTTCAGGTTCCCCAGCATCAAAAACTCTTTCCTGGCACTTAGCTTCCGAGACCAAGTCTACACTGAAAGGGGCTCCACATGTTATGGCAAGGTTGCCTCATAAAAACTATCTCTTGAGCTTTCAACCATGTCTAGCAAGAACTTTTCTATTTGCACACTTCTTACTGGGTATGATGTTGAGGTGTTTGACATGTGCTTATCATGCAGCAATGAAGATACAAAAACTTCTGGAAAATCGTCTGTACTGTTTCAACTTTTGGGTATGTATAAGAAGAACAGTATGCTGCAACTGTAAATCAGTCCACAATTATAAATAATATGCCCTGGATTCTATGCGCGCAGATAAAGAAGAGAGTGCAAAAACAAGATCTTCGGGAGCTCCTGCTCAACTATCAAGTGGAGGTCCTGTAGCTGGTGCAAACATGCAAAAATTTGGTGTCCCGCGCAGGGTAATGCCAAAATCAGCAAGAACACAGACATGCCCAACATTCTTCTAAGTGCTTGCTTGATTATCTAAAAAGAGTATATTGGATTTTTGTTGGCATCTTCTGCATGAGATTCATATAATTGCTGGCATGTTTGCATGAATTTCTTGTAATGTTTCTCTTAAAATTCCATGTTAAATTTGGTTGGAAAGTTTTTCTTTCATATCCTCATTTTCTTTTTCACATGACCTCTTCCCGAAAAAAACCATTCCTCTAGAGTTCATGCTTGGCTATCAAGCTCCTTCTCTGTTTTCTTTTTCTAGTCACCTTTTTTGCTGTTTCTGAAAATGCTCGTGTCTATTGGCTCTGATGGAATTATACTACAATATAAAGTGGTTTATGATATCCAGCTATGAAAAACCTTGAATTTAAGGATAGACAATATATGGTATGAGTTTGAATCTAGTATCAGGTAAGTTGCCTGGGCAAATTAGTGTGCCATACAGAGGTCTGGACGCTCCAGCTGCTTTCGTTTGGAAATCATGGCAAGCTGCTCCATTATTCATATAGTGCTGAAAAATACTCAAGCTTTTAAGCTGTTTGGATCCATAGGTATTGCTGTGGCTGGTTGCTTGTCCTTGCACTAGTGCTGTACTTTTGATATTCAAGGACAGTGCAGAAAAGATAATGCTTTATCTGGGTTTGTGAAAAAGTATAATGATATGTGGTCTGAGTTCTTATCTGCAATGTAGAAATAGTCATAATTGTGGTTATCATTGGCTGGCTGTGCCCTGTAGTGAGAAACCTTATGTACCATGATGAGCTATCAGTGCTCAATTTACTTTTTGTAAAAGTTTCTTCTGATTTCGAGTGAAAGAATTTACTTTAATGAAGAAAACATAGAAGAAGTCTGTTCTCTTAATTCTGGAAGTTTTGGTTAACATCACATGACTTGAACAAAAGGTGCAGCGGATAAATTTTTGCCAAGTATAAAGTGGTATTGATGATTGCCATACCTTTCAAAGGAGTGGGAATATGTTAAAGTGCAGACTTTTGGACTTTTAGGTGCACATGAAAAAATTCACCCAAAATGGCCTATCATCTGGGAATTTGTGGTTCATATGATTCACTCCAGGAATTCATTTATACAAGCAAATCAAAGCGTCATCACTCAGCTATTGGCTGGACTTAATATATGCTAGTTTGTTTTTCCTTGGAAGGTTTGGATTTTAATGTCAATACAGATGTACATGTAGTAGAGAAATAAATTTTCAATGAAGGGTTTCTCATCAGCTTATTGCTAGCTACTTTGTTTTCCAATCATTACTAAGTCCCTCTCGGCTGTATCAATAACATTATGGCCTATCTTTCCGGCCATTTATCTAATTTTCTTTGCTAGACAAATTTTGCTGAGGATTATTGTTATCAGTTTGATTTTCTGCAAGACTTCTTCAAGTGGATGTAATTTCAAATGTTGAGGCTTGGTTGGTTTATCTGACCAATTTGCTATGCATGACTAACAGTGTGCTATACGGCTGCAATGTCCATGCTTGTTCCAGTTTCGAAACCTGCCCTGGTAGAGGAGAGATTGCTAATATAAGAATTTCTTTTTGCAGGAATTGTTGGATGGTTCTAAACCTTTGACAGCATTCAGGTCATTTGACAATCCAAGGCGTGAGATTGTGCGTGCCCCTGTTCGCAGTAAAAGCATGCTATCAGCTTTCTTTGTAAAACAGAAAACCTCGAAGTTGAAGGCTGGCTCTGTCTCATGAATCCTTGGTGGCGCAAATGGAATATGCCCCTCAGCAGGCTCTCCTGTTATGCCCGTGGAATTGCCAGCAAATTTCTCCGGTGCTTGTTGATAAGGAGTTCTTTCCAGCTCACTAGTTAGTCATCTTGTCACTGCAATGCTCTAACTCGACTCTAATTGGATATATTGTGCATAAAAATCAAGTGATGAATATAATAAAGGTTGTCTACTGGCTGAAATTATTGCCCCTGGCCTTTGTTGATAATGCCTAGTTCTAATGATGGTTAATGTCACAGTGCATTATGCCAGGGGGGTGAGATTGATGACACGAATGCCTAGTTCTAATGATGGTTAATGATGGTTAATATCATATTGTTGTATTGGCACTGCATTTGAAAATAATTTGTCGTTTGAAATTGTGATTATTCTATTCACGTTGTCCATTGGATTAGGATATGTACTGTTTTATTTTATATAATGTCGCTTGATTAGGTTATGCATATTTGTCATTTTTGTTTATCTGAGTTTGTGGTTGTAGCTACCTTTGAAAACCTCAAGCTTTAGAGAAATGGTGTTGAGGGTGTCATCTGTTAGCCTGGTGCGTTCACCGTTCGCCTGTATCTGTAGCGCTAGATTCATTCACTTTGAATTTCTGGGTTTATTTTGAACAGTCACGCTCAAAAATAAACTAAAAAAATAATATATATATAATTTTACTATATTTTTAAATGAAAAATATAAAAAAAAAACTATCACAGTCACGCTCTCATACTCCCTCTAGATATTTTATGAATATTACAACTACTAAGAGGTTGAGTTTATATTACTAATTTTTATGGTTCTTCATTTAGAGTTAGGTTTATAACATAAATTGTAGGTGTCATTACACTTCTAATGCGAGGTTACACTTCTAATGTTAGGTTTAATTTTCAATCCCTGTACTACTATTGAATTCTAGTTATTTTTCATCGTTTGTTTTATTACATTAAAGAAATTTAATAGAAAAATCACTAAGACAAACTTTAGAGCAAGAACATCTCTAAATGAAAAATAAAAATAAATACTCAATCCATAAACTATCACATATAAAAATAGAAGAATTACGAAGTATACGGTGGGTAGACTGAGTTTTAAAAATTCTGACTCGTTACTTGACCTGTGATATTTATTTCTTAGTTTTTTTACCAACTATCACATGTAACATCCACATTATCTAACTTTAACATGTTGGTCAAGTCAAATAATATAAATATTAAGCATGAACTAGTTTCCTAAAACACTTCTAGACTCGACCAGGATGACTCAAAGCACAGTTATTAAACCTTGCATGGTACCCAAGGGGTCCTGGTGTGAGTGGTGAGAGCGCTCTCATCCCTTAAGAGAGGTCAGGGGTTCAAACCCTCCTCTTGTATGGAGCCGGCCATTTGGGGAGCACTTTCACCCATAGTTATTGATCCCGTCCCGGGTACCGCCCCGGATTTGTGTTTGGAACGGGACGTCCCGGTTTCGGTACCGTTCCGGGTACCGTTCCGGTTTTGTACTGTTCATTTTTATTTAATTATATATATGAAAAAAATAAAATATTAATTTAACAAGTATAATTTAAATTCAAGATAAATGAAATTTAAATTATACAATACAAACATAATCTCAAAATTAGAAACATCTTTGAAATTCCAAAATATTATGAAAGTAAAATGTTCTAAAATAAAAGAAAAATACATCAAACATCCTCTACTACATCATTAATATAAAAGTAAGGATCTTGATCTGGCTGTGGAACATAAGGAAAGTCGTCAACAAGACATTCCAATAGCTGGTCATCTTCACCAAGCTCATTCTCCTCATTTACACATGTCTCTTCATCATCTAAATTTAAAGTAGCGAAAGGTGCTTCGATACTCTCCCAACTTATGTCATCTCCATCAAGAAGACCGGGTTCTTCACAAATCCATTCATTCAATAGATCAATGTTGTCAAGGCTAATGGGATCTAAAGCATCTCTTGTTCTGCTCATATTCCTACAAAGAATAAACACGAAAGAAATTAAAAAATTAATAGCAATGTAATAGAAAATAATTACTAATATAATAATATTGATATTTTACTTACCTCTGTTTAATCTTTAGATTATAGCGAACAAATACTAAATCGTTTAATCTCTTGTGCTCAAGCCTATTTCGCTTTTTGGAATCGTTTAATCGTTTAATACTAAATCGAACAAATACTTACCCCTATTTTTTTATGCTAACTATTATTATAATTAATAATACTAATTATATAATAATAATTATTATAATATAATAATAATTAACATAAAAACAAAAAACCCATCCACCCACCCGTCCGTTCCCCATCTCAAACTTAAAGCTAAAAAACCCTACCCCATTTCTTATCTTCTCCGCCGCCAACCCCCCCTCTTGTCTCTCTCTCTCTCGATCTGTTCGCCCTTCCCTTCGATCCATCTCCTTTACAAAGCCAAACATATTCCCTTCTTCATCTTCATCGCATCCTCCGCACGAACAGTTGGCAGAATGGAGAAGAATTTTTGAAGATCTGTTTCATTATCCTCAGCTTGATTTCGCTGTCACGGCCCTCTTGATGATTCATCACGGATTTTATATCAGAAGAGAAATCGGGCGGTGGATACAAGCCCAGCTTCTTGAAATCCGCCCTCCCTCCCATCTTCTTCATTTTGTTTCTGGAGAACCAATCACTGCATCACAGATCTTCAAAACAATTAGAATCCCAAGTCTGATATTGGCTAAACGACGTCGTTTGTTACTTATCAAAACGACGTCGTTTTAGACCGTACCGGAACGGAACGCCCGGTACGGAACCGGGGCGTTCCGGCCGGAATTCGGCCGGATTTTCCGGGACAGGCCGGGATTCTAGCCGGGACAAAAACGTCGCCGTTTTGTCCCGGATTTTGCAACGGGACGGGGCGTTCCGGCCGTTCCGGCCGGAACGGGACGGGATCAATAACTTTGCTTTCACCCCTTCGGGGCCCACCCGGTGCGAACGTGGATTAGTCTGGGCTAGCGCTTGGGACACCGCGTGGTTTATACCAAAAAAAAAAAAAAAACCTTGCATGGCCTGGTGACTTGACTTGTTGACTTGCATGCCCATGATCTCATCTGGCCAAAGTGGATCGTGTTTAACAAAATTAGAAGTTGATCTAATTAAACTTAATTGTTTTTATCAAGCCAGCCTGTATTTTAATTGATTTGGTAAAAAATTCAGTCTTTTTTTGAAAAAAATAATTAAATAATATCATTTTTTTTTTTTAAATAATCTTGAAATGACATTATTTTACAGCAACACTGGTTGACCCGCTCATAAGTGCTAGAGTCAGGTCATGAATCAAGCTTTTATTTAAAAACTATGGACCAAACCCCACTACTTTGACGTTTTCAAGAATAGCCTATCCTGATCATTTTAAACAAAATAAAGCAAAAAAAAATCATGATTTTAAAAACTTGCCCTGCCCTAAGGCCCAAATCATTGGTGGGTGGGTGAATCCAGAGTTTAATAAGTTAATCTAAATCAATTGTTTTCTTAACACTTGTTCAAAACAACATCTCGACCTAGAATTTTTTTTCATGTCTCACATTGATTTCAACTAAGTCATTTGGATCTGAAAAATTTATTATACAAGTGGTTCTGAAGGAATCTTGGCTGGTCCAGGCTCCAATTTGGGGATCAGAAGTTGAACTATCCTGACTGGCTATGGTGGATTTCAAAACTATGGATCTATCTGGGAGGTGGTAGTGTTATATATATTGCTTTACAAATTGCTATTTGCTTGAAAATATATTAAAATAATATGATTTTATTTTTCAACAGGAGGATTATAGTTCAAGAATCGGACATGGGTGGGTGCAGGAAACTAAGGGAAGGCATGCCACCATTCACAACAATCACATCACAGGTTTTGAGAAGAAGATAGAGCGTTCCCGTGATTCCAGTCTCTGGTTGGTGGATGATCATGCTATTGAGTCCCCACTCGGCATGCGAGTAGTTTGTTGAGTCCATTGGATCTCTGTTCCATATTTTGCTGGTGAATGTTTGAGAGTGTGGTTTAGATTAATTTTAACAATATTTTTTTTGTTTAAAAATATATTAAAATGATATTTATTAAAAATTATTTTTAATATCAACCCATTAAAATGATTTTAAAACATCAATTTTTTTAATTTAAAATAAAAAATAAAATAAATTTATATTTTTAAAAAAATATGTTTTTAGAACGGGGTATCAAAACAAGGATTTTATCACACCTTTCAAGGAACTACTCGCGTCTTCCAAATTTATTTCAACATCCACATATTTAAATGATTTTAATACACACACACACGTATATATAAATAAATTTTAACAAAAAAATCATTGACTTAACCATAAAAAATTAGTCATCAGTTATCTCAAGAGGATGATATACTGGATTGATGAAAAGGAATAGATCAATCAATTATCTAAAACATAAGACTTATAAGAAGTTGATTGAATGTTTTAGTATTTCATCATCCATGTTGACAGTTTAAAATATATTTTGTCAGTCTTTTCGCATCATCAAATATTTTTTGCAGTATCAAATTAAATAAGTAAAATCTCGGTTGTTTCAAATTTTTACAAGTTAAATATATCCTGACTTGAACCTGAAACCTGTAAAACAAATATCAAATCATTTATTATCAGACCACAACTCTAACCTGAAACTTATTCATAAAAATCCCTGGAAAAAAAACTTCATCGCATTGATTTCGCTCAAGTCTAATTCCAAATCAATTGAAGCACTCAATAAAAAAACAAGAAAATAAAACAGAAGACGATCAATCTAGCATTTTAGGTCATCGAATGTGTATAAAAGACCAAGAGATGACAGTTCTTAACCATCATCTTTTTCATCGATATATATATATATATATATATATATATATATATATTTGGAATATATTAGTTATTTCAATTTATTTGGAATTTTTATCGACCGTGATGTTTTATGTTATTTTTAAAATAATAAAGCAAAGGTGTAAAATAGAATAAACTCCGTCGTGAGTTCAGGGTAATTTTCTCTACAAAATAACTAGGATGTACAACACCGAGTTTAAAAAAATAGCCACGCGAGCTTTGACTTTTCTTAAAAGCGTAGTCACGCTAAGATACGCACTTGCAAGCTCCAATGTACATGGATTTTATTTTTACGCTCCAGAATATTTATTTATTTTAAAAATTCAACTTAAGTAACATTTTAAAATTCACCCAGTTATGCCATATTTTTAAATCATTGAGATTTTAATAAATATTTATTTATTTTCCTTATTTTTTAAATAAAAAATCAGTTTACCGAGTAAAAAACATATTTATTTTAATTATTGAAAAAAAGGGCCTCGTGGCATTGTATGGGCATGCCAAGTTGCCAACTAACTATAAACCACACAATCTATTTATTACATTTACTGTGGAAAACGGTGTTGTGTAGCAAAACTGGATCGCGCTGTTTTCTAGCTATACGCCCCCCACAAAGTGCAAATGGTTTTTCCTTTTTATTTATGTTGCAGAAGTAGATTGCTTTAAAATTATATTTTTTATGATAACATTAAAAATTACTTTATGAATAATTATATATGAACCTAGTATGCAGAATTGTTCAAAAATTTTGCTAGTGGATGTTGAATGATAATAAAACATTTAATTTTAATTTTTTAATTGTGTGCTTTTATATAATTTTTAAAATCAATTATTCTCGTATTTCTTCTATACAATTGCTTAAAATTATTGAGTCATACTTTTGTTTTATTGAAAATTTAAAACTTGATTTTTCAAATCACGATAAGTATTTAAACTAGTATTTTTCTAGTGTTTCCAGGTAAAACCGAGTTAAAATCGTGTTTGGGAGTATGGTTTATACTTGGTATTGCTTTTAAAATTATTTTTTTATTTATAAATACATCAAAATAATATATTTTTTATTTTTTAAAATTTATTTTTAACATAAATTCATTAAAATGATCTAAAAACATTATTTTTTAATTAAAAATAAAAATTTTAATTTTAATTTTTTTAAAAATCACTTTTAATAAAAGAAAAAGAAAGCATGCCCAAACTTATTTTTAAAAGCTGGACACACGAGCCTCGTCTCAAACTCAGAGATGCTTACCTGTTCTTTGAAGGCTAGGAGTCTAGGACCCTTCCCTGTTTTTTTTTACTCTCGAAAAACATCCCTTTTCCTACGGGGTTTTCATATCCCTATAATAAATTATCAACATTTTTTTCATAATTATCACTGCAATAATTACAAGGAAGATCTTTAGATTAGATACGAGCCGGGCTATAATTTTTTGAGCTAGTAATTAATACGAATACATTTAAATTAAGAAAAGAAAAGAAAAATCTCCATGTTTTGCAATTTTAAGACAATCATTATAATATCGAGGGATACTAGATTTGTTCGATTTTTCAGGACTCCATATCGATGTCTCTCACATCACTAAAGAACAGCTCACAGTGATAACGACAGAAAAACAAACGAGCCCAGCTCCTATCGTTAGCTTTTCATTTTCTCCCTCCGCCTCAACTCACAAGCATCTTGCAGTGGCACTCCTTTGCCCTTGCGTTTGCATGTCGTTCTACAGCGGAGGCAAAGAGTTGCTTTTTTTTTCTTGGAACTCTAAATGGGTTCATTGGAGACGGGGGGAATCTCCTTCAAAAGAGACGACGACACTCTTGTTCGTTCTTATTCAGCTGGTAGAACTGAGAGACACCCATTTTTGTATAGACCCAGATCGAGTTTTTCTCGTTTCTTGCGTCTCAAGAAGTTAGATTACATTCAATGGATTTGTACCGTTGCTGTTTTTCTCTTCTTTGTACTTCTTTTTCAGATGTTTTTGCCTGGCTCTGTGGTTGAGAAATCTGAGTTAGGTCCTTCTCCATGGAGAGGAATGGAATTGAATGATAAGGGTTTGTTGTATTTGAAGGAGATTGGTGGGTTAGATTTTGGTGAAGATATTAAGTTTCAACCTTCGAAGATATTACGAAATTTTCGAAAAGAAAATAGAGAGATGAATATGTCATGTAGCAACAGGACATTAAGTCGTTTTCCTTATAGGAAACCCCAGCTTGCATTGGTTAGTTCTCGCTACTCTTTACTAACCCATTGTTCTCCTTTTGTTAGATCTTTTGGTGGGGTTGACTTGTGGTCTAAATAGTGTTTTTTAATTCAGGTATTTGCGGATCTGTTGGTTGATCCATACCAGCTGTTAATGGTGACTGTTGCTACTGCATTGCAAGAGATTGGCTACACAATTCATGTATGTATTTTTGTACTTGAATTGTTATGCCGAGTATGTGATTTTTTTTTTTGAATTGCTCGAGCAAAATTTGTGCACCTTTCTTTTTATTTGCAATTTTACCCCAATTCCCAAGTACTTAAGGTGTAAGGAAAATTTCAAAGATACGCCATTCTTCTTACTTGCCTCAAATTTATTGGAATTTGTTTGGCAGGTTTATTCACTAGGAGATGGTCCTGCGCAAAGCATTTGGAAGAGAGAGAGATTTCAAGTTAACATCATCCAAAGCAGCCACAAAATGGAGATTGCTGTTGATTGGCTAAAGTATGCATGACCTTCTACTGCGTTTCTGAAACGTGATGAATTTTTAAATGTCTTGCCCTTTGTTTTTGAAATTTATTATGCATGTTTTATGTCATTGGATTTGGATGCTATTGGCTGCACCTAATTTTGATGTATTCTTTTCGCAGCTATGATGGCATGCTTGTGAATTCTCTAGAGACAAAGAGTGTCTTCTCTTGGTAAGATGAATTACCATTCTTTTCTTCAAATGACAGATATACCTCAAAAAATAATGTTTTCTTCAATCCTTTTCTTCTTTTCAATTACTTCTACTCTTTCGGCCCATCGTATGTGATTAGTCTTTCATAAGCAGTCAATAAAAAATGAGCCTATTTAGTAATGTAATGATTTGAGACCTCTTGTCTTTACCCTAGAAACTTAAATCGCTCCATGCCTGAGACTTGATGGCCCGTGCAAATTAAAATGGTCAGTGCGTTGCCTGATATGTAATATACTGGGTGCACAGCTTCATCACTTTGTTCTCGCTGAAATATATATACAAGGATAGGAACTGCATGTTCTTTTGTTAATTTATGCGAGAAGTTATTTGTGTTACTCAATTAACATGAATGATTTCACTTTAACAGTTTTATGCAGGAACCTTTCAAGTCTGTGCCTCTTATATGGACCATCAATGAAAGAGCACTCGCTACTCGTTCAAGACAGTACACTTCAAGTTGGCAAATTGAGCTTTTGAATGATTGGAGAAAAGCTTTCAACCGGGCTACAGTAGTTGTCTTCCCAAATCACGTCCTTCCGGTAATTAGCTACTATATAACTTCGCCTTATGGACACTATCTGAAAACTCCATGGGATTAATCTGGACTTGCAAGATAAAATGAAACCCCCCAATAAATCTCATCTATATTAAAAAAAAACAATAATCCAATATATAACAATAAGCAGCTTAATGTTTTGTAACATGACTGTTTTGCGATGTTGTCATACTCATGCTATTAACTTTGGAGCTGAAGTTAACATTTCTCTCCATTTTCTGCATTTCAAACAGATGATGTACTCTGCATTTGACACTGGAAACTACTATGTTATCCCTGCTTCTCCTGCTGAAATATGGGAGACAGAAACTACAATGGCGTTGTATAATGATGAAATACATGTGAAGATGGGCCATCAGCCCAACGACATTGTCATTGCAATTGTGGGAAGTCAATTTTTGTACAGGGGTTTGTGGCTGGAGCATGCACTTGTTTTGAAGGCTCTATTGCCAGTTTTCGCAATATTTTCATTGGATAATAATTCAAAATCTCATCTCAAAATCATTGTTTTAAGCGGGGATCCTACTGGAAACTACAGTGCAGCTGTTGAGGTATGATTTAGATGCCTGCCTGCAGAGTTCTTACATCTGAAAATAGATGCCAATTTCTGTGATGTCTTTGTTTCCTCAGGCTATTGCTGTTAACTTGAGTTATCCAAGAGGTACTGTAAAGCACTTTGCTGTTGACGATGATGTGGGTAGTCTCCTCAGTGCAGCTGATCTTGTGATATATGGATCCTTCCTTGAGGAGCAGTCTTTTCCTGAAATTTTGGTGAAAGCCATGTCCATTGGAAAACCCATCATAACCCCAGATCTCTCCATGATCAGGAAATATGTAAGCATTACTGATTTTTCATCTTCATTCTTCATGCACCAACAGATTGAATTCACAAAGTACATTGATTTAATGGATGATTTGAAAGGTGATCTCATATTCCTGAGTGGTATCAACTCAACTAGCCTCTTCATTAATAGGGTGGATCACTAGTCTTTCTGGTTTTGTCCTGCTATATTAAGGCACAATTATCTTGATGCATAAATCCATCGGGTCTTATTCATAGCCTAAACCCGAGTTCTTATGAGTCTTATTCTGACCTTGTATTTCTATGAATTAGTTTGCCTCTCTTCATCAGAGAAATAACTTATTCATTTGCCTATTTGTTTTACTTTATATAATCATACTAGTCACTCATCCCATTGCTCCCATGTAGAATTCAATCATTTTTTTGTCATCCCATCAGGAACATTCTTTAACAATTCTTGTTGCTACCTTACTAATATTCTTTTTTGAGAATAACCCTCTTCCAATCAATTTACAATGAAACACAAGTTTTGTTGCGAAATACCAAATACACAATGATTAATAAAATGTTTCAGGTTTTTATTTTTCATTATTGTGAATCATCTTCTTGTTACACACCTATGTTTATTAAGCAAACCACTGACTGTATTAACAATAACAATTAGGTTGATGACAGGGTGAATGGCTATCTTTTTCCTAAGGAAAACCTCAAGGTTCTAACACAGATTGTATTGCAAGCGCTCTCCAAAGGAACACTATCACCTTCGGCTCGTAATATTGCGTCAATGGGAAAAAATACTGCTAAAAACTTCATGGTTCTAGAAACTGTTGAAGGATATGCTACACTACTTGAAAATGTTCTTGAGCTTCCATCAGAAGTCGCACCTCCTAAGGCTGTTTCAGAAATTCCTCCAAAACTGAAAAAAGAGTGGTGCTGGCATCTATTTAAAGCATTTATGAATCCTACCCTTGAAGACAGAACAATTAAAAGTTCCAGATATTTAAAAACAGTTGAGGAACAGTGGAACCGTATACAAAAAGAGAGCTCTAGTTCCATAGCTGCTACTGATGATTCATTCTCATATGACATTTGGGAGGAGGAGAGAAATATTATGATGCTCAATACTAGAAAGAGAAGAGAGGAAGAAGAGGTAAGTGTATGTGCAGTGATAATATATTATGAGTAAGTTTTGGATGGAACAGATCTTTCTGTTTTCCATTCTTGAAGTGCATCCTTTGTAAAATTTGACCTTTGAAATATTTCGCAGCTAAAAGATAGAACCGATCAACCTCATGGAACATGGGAGGATGTGTATAAAAGTGCCAAAAGGGCTGATCGTTCCAGGAACGATTTACATGAAAGGGATGAAGGAGAACTTTTGAGGACGGGGCAACCATTATGCATATATGAACCTTATTTTGGGGAAGGAACCTGGTCTTTTCTTCACCTAAGTTCGCTTTATCGTGGAATAGGATTGGTGAGTTTGCATTTCTGTATTTCATCATGATAACCCATGTCATTTTCTCTGTTTATCTTTAAGTTACTCAACTTTTGTGTTTGATCCGATGATTGTTCCAAACATGATAAACACCACCCTCCTTTTATATGTAGCTTATGGGAAAAAAATCTTTTATTGCTTGAACTTTCAATCTTAATCTCTTCCAACATTTAGCAACTTGAGGAAAAGGTAAATGGCCAGTAATTTACTTTGAATAATATCTTTATTTTTGTATCTGTAAGCTTATTTGCATATTGCCTGGCATCATGGCGTGTTTACCTCATCTTCTTATAGTCGATGAATTTGAAGACTGGTATATATACCCGAGCCATATGGTGTGTTTTACCGGCAACATGATTTTGGTCGGCACTTGCTGGGAACCTTATGCTCTTCTTACATCGAAGTCACATACCCCTACATCGAAGGAATTTGAAGCCCTTAGCCACATACTCCTTTGTGATTTTAACTAAACCATGTTGCGGTTTCTATTCTATGGATCGTGCTTTATACTTCTGCTTTTAGCTAGAGAACTTGTAAATTTTGATGGAACTTGTATGGAAGAGGTTTTTTTTCTTTCCTGCCTGTTTTTATAGACTGACAATGGTTGCAGTCTACAAAAGGTCGAAGGCCCAGGACAGATGACATTGATGCCCCCTCCCGTCTATCACTTCTTCGCAACCCATACTACCGAGATGCCCTAGGTGAATATGGAGCTTTTTTTGCAATCGCAAATCGGATTGACCGTATTCATAAGAATTCTTGGATAGGGTTTCAATTGTGGAGAGCAACAGCAAGGAAGGTATATGATGATTCCCTGTTTTCTGTCTACCCTATGTTCTTGTCATTTAATGTTGTTTGCTCTGCCTTACATGCTGCTTTCAAGACCTGGTACTGGTCTTTTTAATTCTGCATTTTTGGTCATTCAGACTGATCTTGCCAGAACATTAATAGATTTGGTTCTACTGTAAAATTTGGCTAACACCAGGTTACTTGCAACCATGAAACTTTTGAGCTCATGTGGTGGCTGCACAGATTAATTGATGCATTCCATGCAACTATAGTTACAGTCGTGATTTGCCTTTACTTTGAAACACGCTAGATTGATGGAAGGTTTTTTGAGATTTTAGTCCCTAATTTCCTCTTTCCATTACCTTAACCATGAGTTGTTACCATTTCAGTTCTGTCATCTATGGATGTAATGAGTTTATTGTTATAGCCTTCAGAAATTTATTCTTAAAAAAAAGAACAGTGTTTTTATTTTCTTGGGATCATGATTTATGGAATGCTAGGAAATGATAGTTAAACAAGTGTGATCTCATGATTTATTTCATGCATTGAATTGGACTATATCTTACCGTGGGGTATAAACAGGCATCTTTGTCGAGGATTGCTGAAAAGGCATTGGTAGATGCTATAGAATCGCGAAAGCATGGGGACTCACTTTACTTTTGGGTTCGCATGGACATGGATCCAAGAAACAACTTACAAAGCGACTTTTGGTCATTCTGCGATGCTTTAAACGCTGGAAATTGCAGGTAAGAGCTATGCTATGCTGTTCATCTCAAGATTTATCATGGAAATCTTGAAAATTTCACTCCTCTCACTTTAATTTTTCAGCTGATTCCACCTTTTAACTGTTGGTGGTTGAAGGTTAGCTTTTTCTGAGGCTCTTAAGAGGATGTATGGCATCAAGCATGATTTGGAATTTTTACCACCCATGCCTGAAGATGGGGATACATGGTCTGTCATGCTTAGTTTTGCTTTGCCAACAAGGTCCTTCCTAGAGTTTGTAATGTTTTCAAGGTGTGACAAGTTGCTCCTGATGGCTTTGGTAATTCAAAAAATTCAATCATAAGTTGGTTCAGATGCTGATTTGAACTGTTGAGTGCAGAATGTTTGTGGATGCAATGGATGCACAGATGTATGGTGAGCACCATCAAAGTGGACGATGTTATCTGAGTCTAGCTAAGGTAACTTTTGAGTCTTCTGCTATTTCCTGCATGTAACGTGTCCCATCTTGGAATTTTGTTTGGATACTATTATAAGCAGTGTTGTCGAGATGCTCGTCGGCACTCGCCTGGGTGCTCTACGTGAGTGCAAGCACTCGGCACTGAACCAAGAGCCTGGTCAAAATAATATATTCTTTTTCCTTCTTTTTGTTAATTCAAGTGTTTTGATCTATTTGCCCATATTTTTTCTAGTCACCTCAAAAAATAATTGAAGGGTGTAGTTGTAAAAGTAAAAGGTAGTGTTTAAAAACAAAAAAATGTCAAGTACTTCTACAACCCATCCAAATGACCTTGCCATCAAGTTGGGTCACTTTTGTAATAACTGATTGGCAATTTATTTTTGTGTGTGTTTATTGTTTTCAGGATTTGCTTTTGGAACAGTCATTTTAGATTCCCTCGAAATGGACAGATAGCTCTGAGATCACCTACTCTTTTTTTCTTAATGTATTGCAGGATAAGCATTGCTACTCACGTGTTCTTGAGCTGCTTATAAATGTCTGGGCATACCACAGTGCAAGGCAGATGGTGTACGTGAACCCCGAGACTGGCTTGATGCAAGAGCAGCATGCAGTGAAGAGTCGCAGAGGCAAAATTTGGGTCAAATGGTTCTCATACAGCAGCCTTAAGAGCATGGACGAGGACTTGGCTGAAGAGGCAGATTCTGATCAGCCCAAGAGAAGATGGTTATGGCCATCAACAGGCGAGGTTGTATGGCAAGGAGTGTTCGAGAAAGAGAGAAATCTGCGGAATCATCAGAAAGAGAAGAGGAGACAGCAAAGCAAGGACAAACAGCAAAGAATGAGGAAAAAACGCCGTCAACCAGTGCTGGGGAAGTACGTGAAGCCCCCACCGGAGTACACAGAGAATTCAAACTCTACGGTGTCTTTGTCGGAATCTTTGTAGCGTTAAGTTCAGACCGGGCAGCATTGGAGGTAGGGTCTAGTTTGATAATTCTTTTATTGTTGATTTCCCCCCTTCAGCTCTTTTATTTTGCAATTTCTTACGAAGGGGTTTGTATAGTGTTGATGAGTGCAGAGCGTATACTAATTTTCTCTTTTCTTTTCAATTCTTTCTCTCATCTTTTTCACAATTTAAGTGTCATTTTTCAATAATTTATTAATCGAGTGTTTTTTTTTATTAAAAACAATACTCATTAGGTAATAGTTCATGTTTTCACCGGTTAATATCATTATATAGGATAAAAAGTTGAAAGATAAAAAAACTATTAAATAGTGGTGGATTTTATTAATAAACCTTGAGTGATTTGTACTTGAAATTGTCGTTTTTTAAGAAATAATAATAATTAATTTCTCAACTTACCAAAATAAAAGTGGAGATTTGTTTAGTTTTAGCCGAAATGGAGGAGACTTAATGAATCTAAAATCTATTTCTCTTTTTAAGGAAAACTATTTTTATTTTTAAAATGTTAATATATGTTGTTTTCCGTTCAAATTCTTTACTTATTTAATCTTGGTCAAATATGACTTATAAAAGATGTGAAGTAATTATTAAAATAATATATTTAAAAGTACACGAAATAGACAAAACGATATTTTATCTAAAAAAGTATTGATTATTTCTATAACTGTTGATATTGTTTAAAAAAGTATTATATCAAAACAATCTAAAACATATAAAAATAATAATTTAAAATTAAAAAAAAAAAAAATGTTTAAGAACACGATTCAACCCTCTTTCAAAACATCCGTGAGTGATTTTCTGCAAACAAACAAAAACTTTCTTCAGTATTCTTCTAAACTCAGCAGTCGTCACTCTCTGCACCAGCATGCTGCGGTATAGTTCATTAAAACGGCAAAGCTTCGGTGGCCAAGTTTGGGCGGGGTTGAAGTATAATTCAGATTTCAGACTGCAAGCGTGATATAGCGTAATGAAAAAGCTAAAAACAGTTACATGTTGTGAAGATTTCCTCTGATCATCGAAACAACAAAATTTCAACCCTCATTTCGAGGTAGGAAACAAATACACTAAAAAAGAGCCACAATATGGTAAAGGGCCTCAGCCATATTTCCAGATGGTAGGATAAATAACATTCACGAGCATCAGGCATCACCCTCTGTTCTCCCAATTTATCAATACCGTGGAGCTGCAGCAGAAGGACACGGAAGTTAGTCTAATCAAATCAGAGATTTATCAAATAGATGTTTCTACTAAAATCGAGTCGCGGGGGCCTACCTCCACCTACTGTTGCTTCAGGCAACCGCTCAATCGAGTATTTGTGTTGAGTGATGTACATGATCGGCACACCAGGGATCTGCCGGCAAATAAGCAACTTCAGATCAGAACCAATTTCATTTCAAATGCACAGCAAAAGATTATTCAATTGAAGATACCTTGCGGATCCTTCGCTTTAAATCTCGATCACATGTAGCAACAATATAGCATTTATGCTGTTCCCACATAGATGATCTAGTTAGTTACATTCAAAAACACATTCGATAATGTCTACGTGTACAAAGGAATCAACATGAAAGGCCGTGTCATGGATAATACTTCAGCATATAAAAAACAAAGTAAGATACTTTGAAATACTTTAACAAAATGGATTATATTCCTTGCCTATGACCATTACTGTCAAGTTTATTTTTCCAAGTAATAGATGAATGTTTTTAATAGAACAGCAAAAACAGATTGACATGAATATTTCCGAGAATAATTTTCTCCAACTTCTGTGAGCTTTATTATTTTGTCCTTTTATTGTCAGAAAGATGGCATAACCTATAAATCTGGATTGATCCTCTCAGGCTCCTCGCAACATGAGTTCCCATGTTTGCTAAATATGAGCCAAGGAATTTAAAAGAAATGGTTAGGTTTTATTTTTATTAGTCAGTGTGGTTAGTGTGTTCTATACTAGTGGGAAAGGGTTGACATTCATCAAGTGATAAAATCCAAACCATGCATTTGAAATCAACAGTCCAAGCTTAACAAAAATGATAGAGTATCTTCCTTCCAAATCCATATTAGCCCTTGTTCTTAACCAATGCTTCAAATAAACTATCTAATGGCAGCTAACTTCATCTGACAAGTTGGAAAAAACCTTCCAAGTGGATAACATTTTGAGAAAACAACAATCAGCATTGATAGTAGAACAAGAAATTATAGTCAAAATGTACCTTGGTAACCCTTTCAACAATACAGTCATCAGCATAAGTACCCTTATGAATACAGGGTAGTCTCTCAAAACGTGGATCCTTAGCAATCCTGTTAAGACACAAACATCCATCATCAAAATTCCTGTAACAAAATGAAATTTTGAACAGCAATGAACCAGTTTTTGGCAACCAAATTGCAAAGGAAGCACGTTGCGAATGTCAACTGCAAGTAACAAAATTTACAAGCAGATCGAAACCAATGCCACAGACACAATCAACCACCTTAAGTCTTGATGCAAAACATACCAGGAAAAGAAATTCAAAAACTCAGAAACATGAAACCATACCTTAAAGCCACGCGGTATTTCTGACCTAACTTCTCAAGTTCCGCCATCACACAGTCTGTGATGCAAGGTGTGCCTTAAAATAAAAAAAGGTGGAAGATATTAACAAACATAATAGTAAAATGAAGTTCCAGACTTCATCTCATTCCCTAACCAGTCTCACTACTTTGACAATTAAGATATTACTCAAATCAAAAGCATAGTATTTAGAGCTAGTAAAAAGAAGAAAGAAGAGGCTAGAGAACTCACATTTCGCATACAAGCAGTCCAGCATTGCCTTCTCTAAATCCAACTACAAAACACAAGCAGGAAATTATATGAGCCAAAATTTCAGTCCCATGTCGCTATTTTCTGAGCTCTGAACTACAACGAGGCTGGTTCAAATTTTGCAATTTTTTAATCAAAATCAGAAGGAATTAAAAATTACCAATAGCATTAAACACTCACTTTATTCTGAATAGAGAAATTAATGAAGTTAGTATCCACCAAAACCCTGTATGGCGGCCCTAAAGCCGTGTTGTATGAGAAGTAGAGAGCAGAAGAAACCTGTGGCCTATTTATATATGTAAGAAAAAAGGGCAAAAAAAGAAGGAAAGTAAGACTTCAGTACCATACTCTTTTTTGTGCTTGCCTCGAGAAAATTAATAATCACGGCGGCAGTGATAGACATGAAAGCTTACACATTTCTTGGAAGCTTTTCGAAGGACAAATCTTTCTTCTTCGGATTCAAAATCTCTTCTTTATGTCTACATAAAAAAAATAAAAAAAATAAAGTTACAGAGAGCTAAAATCAGCAGGTCAAATCCTGGGAACTAAAGAAAGAAGTGCTCACTGTTTAATTGCTTTAGAGGTAATCATCTTCTTCATTTTTGCAAATTTGGGGCCTTTTTTGGCTCTCCCCATCGATTCGTTTAAAGATTAAAAACCTAAAACAGTACAAACCCCGATAAACAGGAAAAGATAAGAGGTTGTGTTTGCGGAGAGAAACTGACAAAATATTTTATGCTGTTCCTCTCGCTAGGTATGGTGTGCCCCGCAAAGCATATTCAGTTTGGTTGATATTATACGCAGAGAGGAAGAGCGATGGCCTGGGATTCACCGTTTGAGGGTAGCTTTTGTTTGGGTCGGTGACGGTGAGGAAAAGAGTTTATGGGGAGAGTGCCTGCCGCAGGGTTTTGCTTAACCTAAGGTATATGGAGCCCGAAGAGTCCAGCCCAGCTCCGCCGTATTGGATTGCTCTAATAAGGTTATCTATTGAATCTGGCCCAGCTAAAAGCCTTTTTTTTTCTTTTTTCTCTTTAGAATGAAATCATTTCTTTTTTTCTTTTTGGAATATACTTTTCTTTTCTTTTTTCATTTTTGGATGAAAATGATAGACAATACCCAAATAAAAAATGAGTTGAAAATCCTAAAATGAAAAATGAAAAAAAAAACCCATAAAACATAAGAACATGACAAACCTAGAGAGAGAGAGAGAGAAGAGCAACATAAACCTGTAAAATCTAAGAAAAACTTTTTCAAGATTTTCAATACTTACTGGTAGTTTTATATTTTTTAAGGGCCAATATCTCAATCTATATATTATATATAGACCAATTCTCTAACCTATCTTTATATTCTTAAATAAGACAGTTTTATACTTAAATATAGATCAAGGGGATATTTGACACTGCATTTTAAAAGTATTTTTGAAAAAAAATGAAAATCTTTTAATTTTATTTTTTAATTTTAGATTTTATTTTTGGTGTTTTTTTTTTATTTTCATGTTGATATCAAAAATAATTTCTAAAAAATAAAAAATATCATTTTAATATTTCTGAACAAAAAAATACTTTCAGAAGCAACCAAAATCATACTCCTAATCAGATACTAAGTTTTTGATCTATCATTCTTATAGTTTTTTAGACTAAACCATAAAAAATAATCACGTGATTTGCACGTGAAAATCTGCTGAAGGATTGTAAAGAAATTTAGGAATAAAAATTATTCATGTATAAAATATATTTTTTAAATAAAATATTACATCAAGTAATCAACCCTTATTTTATTTTATTTTATGTTTCTAGGTTTTTAAATATTTTTTCTAATTTTTGGGTTTGTCAAGTTTTCCTAGATTCTTATAAATCAATCTTTCTGATAGTTTAAGGAGAAATTTTTTTGTCTCAAACATGGCAAAACACACAGATGAGAGAGCATCGGTCCATAGCTTTCATTATACGAGGGAGGAAATGAAACCTATTAGGATTAGATTTTATTTTTAAACTCATTTTAAAATATATATATATCTTTTATATTAGCCTGGTATATTATAAACAATGTATATTTTTTTAATGTTGGAGCTCGTAAAGAGATGAAAAAAACCCTCCTTTATCGTCTGAACTACACTTTAAGATTGCATTTCGTGATTTTAAGAGATTTGATTAGGAATTGTTAAATAAATTAGCTTTACCATTTTTTATTTATAAAGTAGATGATGAACATGGTATACATTGACAAATTGATCCTTACGTGAGATTCCACTTTATTTGGCTATTTGATTTTTATTATTCACAAGGCAATTTTAGACATTAATATTTTTTGAGAAAGTTAGCTAGAAATGGCTTGTATAATTAAAAATAATAAACAATTTTCTTTGTTTTTTTTTAAAAAGAAAATGAGTTAGAACTCTAGAAATATAGCACTACTGAAATAGCAATAGTAATTAAAGAATTACTAACCCATTAATAAATCTACAAGAATTGCTAGGATTTTAAGGATTTGAGTTAAGATATTAAGTCTCCGGTTCAAACTTGAAGTCTTATCCAGACTTTGCTCAATCAAAACAGCTGCATGACTATTTACGGGAACAGAAATGTGTAGATTTATATATAAACTGCCTGTCGTTTTGCAATAAAAGTATAAGGAGCAACGTTTTATTTCAAGGTATTAATCAACTCTGAAGAGGCAACATGGAATTACAAGTACGCTAGCTGCTCTTTGAGTTTGGCTTGATGATATTAATTATACCCGGAACTCCTTTCAAGAAGCTCAAACACTGTCCCTGATCCTGGAACTGTATCCACTTTGATCATCAGTATACTTATTCCAGAGCATGACACCGCCATACTTGGGGGAACCTTTGACAAAAGGTAGCACTTGCGATTTGAGCACATCAGTTGTTACAAAACCATTGCCGGCAGCCGCTCTAGAAGCAGGAAGCCCCACAAAAAACATCCTGGCCGGAATAGAAGATGTCCATCTGTTCCACGAGTCCTTAAAGCTCCGAGGATCGTTAGTGTTATACTCACACTGAGGGTTGTTGTAAAACTGGATCCATACATAATCGAAAAGTCCCGTGTGAAGTGCCCTGTCAAGCCAATTGTCGGGGAAAGGACACTGTGGTGCAGCCGTCAAGTACACTTTACTGCCTCCTCGGCTGAGCTCGGACAATCTAGAAGCAAGAACTACATAATGGCGTTCCCCTCCCTCTATGTCAAAATCTATGCCATCCAAAACGGCATCGCCTAGTGGCCTTGAATTGGAGTGTCCACCAAGGAAGTTGTTCCATAAATATTCTGCTACGCCCCTGGCTTCATCAGGAGAAGTTAAGGTGTAGCCACCGGATCCACCGCCAATGGAAAGCATAACTTTAATGCCGAGGTTTTGGCAGTTATGGATGCCTCTGCTCACTCTTTGGCAGCCATTTGAGGACGGGTCACAGTGACCGGCTAAATTGATCTGAGGTTTTTTGCCGTCGCCAAAAACTGAGAGGAAGGCTATGTTCACGATGCCATATTTCCCGGAGGCACATGTATCTGTGAGCGTGCCTTCCCTCGCATCTTGGCCCCAGTAAACCACTATCCTGCCAGCTTTTGTTTTGAAAACCAAAGCAAGCAGGAAGAGAATTGCACATTTTGCAGAAAATATGGGACTCATTTTTTAACAATTTGACCTTTTCACTGAGTCTGATGCAAATAAAGTATTGTAGAGCAACCTACTTAAAGAAGTGACTGGTACCATTCACTGTAGCATGGGCTAAAGAATGATGTGGGAAAATAAGCAAAGTTCTATACAGCTAATACATTTACAGTCATCGATCAGAACACGGTTTCCTTGACCCCAGGTCAAGCATCTGTACGTCTGTCGGTGTGTTCTTACCAGGAAAGGGGTTTTGGATGTTAGAATTGTTATACTAACAACTTTGCGTGAATATCACGAGTTAGAATTGGTGAATTCTAGAAAACAAAACTAGAATCCAACTAGTAAAGCTGTACTCCCAGATTAGAATTATTCATACAAACGGTGTGGGAAAGCAATGTAGTTCCCCGTAAATTTCAACAGTGATTTACCGCTATATTTTTTCTTCTTCTGATTATGCTTTTTTTTTCTATTTTTTCTAATTATTTTTTTTTTTGTTTTTTTTCCTCAAACAATTTTTTCCTCCGCTTATATTTTTTTTCTCACTTATATGTTTTTTTTATTTTGTTTTTTATAACCGGTGTGTCTAGACTAGTTTAAGCACATCACGACTAATCCCCGGACTCAATTTTTTTTTAAATAACCGGAGTGTCCAAGCTAGCTTATGCACACCACAACTAATCCCCAGACCCGTTTTTTTTTTTGTTGATAACGGGGTTTCTGAGCCAGCTTTCATATCCTCAGAAAACATTGCGAAACATTTTTTTTCTCCAGTTATACTTTTTTTTTCTTTTTTCACTTATATATTTTTTTTGTTTTTTATAACCAGTGTGTCCTGGCCAGCTTAAGCACACCACGGCTAATCCCCGAATCCAATTTTTTTTTTTTTATAACCGGGGTGTCCAGGCCAGCTTAAACACACCACGACTAATTTCTGGGCTGATTTTTTTTAAACAATATGAATTGCTACAGTGTTTTCCCGCTTATACCTTTTGTTTTGTTTTTTTCCACTTATAATTTTTTTTTAAATAATATAAAACCGTGCAAGGCAGGAGGGTGCACATTGAATCTGTCCAAGGTAGGAGTGATAAAACTGTGCAGGAGGAAATCTTCTCTTGGTCTGGGCTAATATGTTTTCTTGGGTTATCGTAAGAGTTTGTTTTTCTTTGGGTTTTTTGATGAGCTTCTATTGTAATTGGGCCTTGTACTCATCAGCCCAATTAAAATTGTGCTCAAAGCTTATTAGAAAATCTTTTGAACGCACGCTTTGATCAGCAATGACAAGTTAGGAATTAGAATTAAGTGTGATGAATAATAAAATCAGGCAATTCTCAATTAAAGAAATAGCAGCAGAAGTTATGAACTATATATATATATAAATAATAAAGCTTACTATCCATTCATTTTCATTACAAAGTGTAACGAGCAACGTTTTATTTCATACTAATATTAAAAACTCGATCTCCAAAAAAAAAGAGTATTGGTAACTCTCCTAAAAAGGAAACTCAGGCGTTGCTCTTTGATTTTTGCAGTCGTCACTGACAAGGACCGGCTCTTAGAAATCAAACACTGTCCCTTATCTGGGAGCTATATCCATTTCGATCATCGTGGTACTTGTTCCAAAGCATAACTCCTCCATACTTGGAAGAACCCTTGACAAAAGGCAACACTTGCGATTTCAGTATATTGGCTCCCACATAACCACTGCCCGCAGCCTGTTGAGAGGCTGGAAGCCCGACAAAGAACTTCTGGGCTGGAACAGATGACGTCCATCGGTTCCATGAATCCTTAAATTTCTTAGGATTAATGGTACTGTACTCGCATGGTCGATTGTTGTAAAATTGGATGTACACGTAGTCAAAAAGCCCTGTTTGAAGTGCATCATCGAGCCATTCATCAGGGAAAGGACACTGTGGTGCCGCGGTTAAGTACACTTTCCTGCCTCCTCTGCTGAGCTCAGACAATCTGGTGGCGAGAGCTACATAGTGAAGTTGTCCGCCCTCTATGTCAAAATCTATGCCATCCAAAATGGCATCACCTAGTGGCCTTGAATTTGAGCGTCCACTAAGGAAGTTGTTCCATAAATATTCTGCTACACCCCTAGCTTCAGCATCGGAGGTTAAGGTGTAGCCACTAGTGCCGCCACCAATGGAAAGCATAACTTTGACGCCCTGGTTTTGGCAATTACGGATGTCGTTGCTCACTTTTTGGCAGCCATTTGAGGCCGGGTCACAGTGGCCAGCTAAGTTAATTTGAGGTTTTCTGCCATTGCCAAAAATTGAGAGGAAGGCTATGTTGACAATGCCATATTTTCGTGACGCACATGTACTTGTGAGTGTGCCTTCCCTCCCATCTTGGCCCCAATAAATCACTATGCTCCCAGCTTTTGTTTTGAAAGCCAGATTTAGCAGTATGCCAAGGAAGAGAAAAGCAGATTTCGCAGAAAATTTAGTTCCCATTTCTGAACTATTGGATCGAAGGTTTTTACTGAATTGTGATGCAAAATGGTTCTGAAGGAGTAGCCTTTTGTAGAGTTGAGAATTGATGGAATCAATTAGTGCTGCTGCAATTTTTCCACGGTTACTATTGATAATCATATGATCCAATCCTATTAGTAAATCGGCCTGCCTGCGTTTGGTTGACTTGAAGTCAACACCTCTTTTTTTCTTCTTAAGTTGATAAAAAAAAGATGAAAGGGTAAGCACCGCAGTGGAAGGAGAACCACTTGGGGAGAGAGAGAGAGAGAGAGAGAGAGAGAGAGAAGTCCGCAAGGAACACAAGGGAAATAAAATACAAGCACTGCAAGAACTATTTAATTCAGCTCTGATCCCCAGCAGCATGGAATGAGTGGCAGAAGGAAGCAGGACCATTGGAGGGCTTAAGGAGATCAGCAGCCAAATAGAAAGTGCTTAATAAATGAGTCTCAATTGCGCAAAACTGAAGGAATCGAGAGCCAGTAGAGCCAATAGAAGACCCCAAAATAAATGGAAAAAAAAACCACATTGAACTTGGACTTGTATTATGGTGGATGTCTTATCCAATGAGGTGGGTTAAGGTCAAGCACTAAAGAGCATTAATTCAAAAATTCAATTTCACACTGAAATTGGAATATATCGGAGTGAACAGATGAAAGTAGGGGAACCTCCTATATTGAGAAGTCATTGAAAACCTGAAAGAATGACTTATAAGTCAACACATTTGTGGAAAATGAGCTCACGAACAAGAGATCCACTAGTAGTTTTCACACCTATTTGTCAACTCATCTTCCAATGTGATCTGATCAACTCCCACTTAAGGATGTGTTTTTTCTGTGTGAAACAATATTGGCTTCAACAAAAATCGAAGCTTTGAAACTTTGATAGCCCAACGCCGCATTCTTTATGAATATTTGGGACTCAGTGCAAATGGATAACTGAGCTGACACGCCGGAGTTGGCTGGTGGCACACCAGGGCGGTGCCTTAATAAACTTTGCACATAATATCCATGCAAGGGCAACATTGAAACTATTAATTAACATCAAGGATAAAATTGACTCTATGGATTGTGAAGGATAACGTTATTGACAAACATACAAAGTTCCAACCTTATAGCGAGTGCAGCATAGGTAGTTCCAACCTTTTCAAAGTCAAAATCAATAACATCCAGCGTATTGCGAGACATAGGACTGCCTTCGAGGAGATTGTCCCATAGTCTGCGACAGTCTTAGCACCATCACCGAATAATTTTGGCATTTTTTTACTCCTTTGGAGAATTTTTGGCAACCATTCGAAGCTGGATCGCAGCGACCACCTAAATTGATTTTAGGTGTTTGGTCATTGCCAAAAGTCAAAGGAAAATTACCTTCTCATCTTGTCCTCAATAGACCCCTATGTCTCCAGCATGTGATTTGACAGCTGGAGCAAGCTGCACAAAAGGTGAGAGGGCTGCGGTCCGTGATCAGAGTTTAGTGACCATTTTTGTAACCAAAGAAAAAAGAACACAAGGGTATGTTTTGGCTGTGAGCCAATGAAACTGAAAGAAACGCTCAAAAAGAATTACGCATGTTGGATGTCAAACCTTTGAAGTTTGAACATGTTAGGTTGTAATTTATTCAACCATGTCGACTTTTGGTATGGCTGAAGATTTGCTCACACACTCTCGTCACGAGCCCATAGCCAGGGTGATGAAAAAATGATGGTTAAATTAACCGTGATCATTTTAAACAACGTCGACTTCCCTTGGTTTTTTTACCCAGGCACGAAACAATTGATGAGAACTACAAATTATCAACAATTAAAAAATTAATCGTGGTCGCTTAATAGGAAAAAAAACTTGATAGTTGATGTGGAGCAGATGACATTACTGGCTTTAATGCAGGAACCACTTGTAGTTTGAAACTTGTCAACGTTGCAAGCAATTATATAATTTTCGATGAAAAAGGCATGGGGCAACATGCACCAAAAATTTTTAGTGCTCTTTATTGTATCAAAGAAATTCAATGTTTGATGTTGAGTCTGAACCATCTTTCTATAAACCAAAGAATTTGCACCCAACGGGGTGGGAAACTCCGGTGCCTGTCACAGTCACCTTGCTCAATGATCAGCTGCGGAGAAGTAGTTTCCAGCCACTTCCAAATGAGTCAGAACTTTGGTGGCAAGCTTATATTCCATGGCTCAAACCAGTGGACTCGTTACTGGTAGAAACACAATGGCCGCTCAGGTTGATCGAAAATGTTGGTCAAACCCCCAAAAGTAGCTAGGAAAGCCATGTATTGACCTGAGGCACAAGCATGCATAAGCCAAGCTGCCCTCGTTTACAGTTTTGCGCTACTAAACAGATATCACTAAAGCTCTGTCATTGCCTTATTTCAGCCCAACCCTTGAGTTCAGGGATGCCACTGAATTTGAGGAATTAGAAACATGGTGAACTGAAGAGTAGTTCCAAAATACAAATTGTTTGAGGCTACTCAGAAGAAATTACAAGTTATTTTTGAGGACCAGAAAGTAAACTTCACTCACCTGACGTTGACAAGGTTGCTTTAGGTATGGCGACACTGACAATAGTGAAACCTAGAGAGGGTATTGCCTTAGTATAAACCTCCTTTTTTCATTTCTCTCAGTCACCCAGTGATTCCCATTCCATCTCGACTATTCACCTCAATTATTCTAACCAGGTCCTGCTCCTCTAAAAAACCCATGGACCAAAAGTGGTCTGGTAAATAGGACATAAAAGCCACTTCATTGTTTTCTACTTAACCGGGTCCTATGTGCCGAAAGATTGATGACTTGGAGCAAGTACAGCCCGAGGCTAGAGCTCCTTGTTATGGCTTAAAATTTTGGGTTTGAGGACAGTTTCTGAAGCATTTTGTTTCTCTATGCTCACATTCAGTACTAATAACGAAGAGAGCAAGATGGTTTTTATTTGACTAGACAGAAGCAAAGAATGGGTAAATAAAATACCTAAGAACAAATTTTTTTATCTGCATGCCTGTCTTTGTACGCAATTCTCATCATTGACCATCTTTGGTACCAAAGGCAATAAAGTTCACAGAAATATCATCAGATAGAGACCATCGCCCAGTCAAGGGGCTGTAAACGAATCCAGCCATTTCTTTAACCTGGCGAGCACCAAACCCAAGGCAATAAGTTTTTACTAAGAAGTAACAGTAGTAGACATGTCAAAATGTCAGGACAGAAAGCATTCATCTTACATTGATAGAAGCACGCTGTAGGATAAGCACCAGCTCTTCAGGAGTAAGAAAGCTTGACCACTGATGCGTGCCTTTAGGAAGCTGTACAGCATCGGTTATTAATAACAGCACAAAGAAAACAAAAGGACAGAATCAAACTATAATACATCGACAGATTACTTCCAGAAATTTTGGGAAGACAAACTTTCACACCACCTCCACCACCAGCTACAGCGATACGAAGATTGCATGCACTGGGTAATTCCTAGATACAAAGTCTTTTGCTATAGGAAAAATAAGTCATAAAATGCAAGAACAGTTCCACTACCGATGAAAACTGTGGGATTTCAGATTAGGTTTCTCGTCTGGTTATATCACACCTCTTTTTCTGAAACAAATTTTCATGGCACGATTCAACTGTTGTGAACATGTAAACCCCGTAACACTTTGATACCATGTAAAGTATGGATCAAGTTCATGTTAATTAAAACAAAATAGAAAAGCTGGAATGTCCACAACCTAAAAATATAACTGCAACTTATACTGGGGAAAAAATTATTGCAAGTTGATGCGAAGCATTAATAAGTTTGAAAAACATTGAAAATAGTAGTCTCCACTATACTGAGAGCCTGGAGTGTGATTTTACATACTGTATGTAGCATTTATTATAGAGATGAATTTCCAAGCAAAAAGCAGGTGAAAATACACAAGTATTGAGATATTAACAGATGCGAGTTAAAAATTACATCCATTCTGTAGCATGACCAGGTACAATAAATAAAGTAAATGCTTTGCAAGCAAGCAAGGATCTCCACATGGAAATGAACAACATGCACAAAGATACCAGAATGAGCTAGAACCATACCCAATGGAGAAGGTACTCTGCTGCAACAATGGCAGTCGCATACGCTTTCATAGAACGATTAATTGTTGATAGCACAGTGGCTCCACCAGGATAAGCCAGTGCTGCCAGAGACTTGCAGAATTCAGCAGGAGCTGCCACGTGCTCAATTACCTTCAGATAAAAAATTATGTTACACGCAAATCGGCTGCCATTGCTAAAAATGATTAGACAAGTATGATGCAATTGTCAGACATTAATAGCTGAGTTTTGTCATATAGAATCCCTTGGAAGGTTTTTCATCACATCACCAAAATCCATTCATATGCACTAAAATTGCAGGAGGATTCTGAAGTCATTTCAAGATTGCATTTGCAGCAATATGATTCATGCCTTCATGAGTGGTATATGACATTCCAGATGTTCATGCAGCATACATTGACAAACTAGGCATGTTATTTATGCCATGACCGAATATGTTTCTACGGGCCAGCAATTGGATTCTAATGTATGGTTATGATTCAAAAGCTGAGATACACTATCGTACTGCTGTAATTATTAACTCTTTACTTTTGCTTGCAAGAAAGGAGAGCAGGCTATGCACTCTCTGGTTCCTTGCTGACAATATTTCTACTGAACTGTAGTTGTTTTATCCCAATCTAAGATAATAGCATCATTTCCTTCAACCAATTTATCCAGAGTGTCTTGCACTACACAAGCAACTCAACCTCACCTTGTTCATCAAAGTAACAGAATATAACCTCTATGATACCTGCCAACTCTACAAGATAGCTTGCTTCATGATGAAGCATTTGGCATTTGGGAAGTAGTTGTAAGTTAAGAGACAATTCTCTACATGGTTAATATATAGTGAATTTAGTAATCTGCCCTTACTCCTGCAAGTCTGGAAACATGCAGGGTAGTAACATTACAGACTTCAGTAATAACTAAACTGAAAAGGTTAGAGAGAGAGAGAGAGAGAGAATTCTAGAGCATGCAGCTAAGCAAACTAGATTTGTATAGACAGAATGTTTAAAATAGGCAACTGCAAACATCTATGGTAGATGCAGAATATTCTTTGGATGTTAGCTTTCTGAGAGAATAATCTTCTTGAACCAGATTATGGAGTGGACAGTAGTATTCCATCCGACCTACCATTATTTTTCACAGTAATGCCAGATCTAATAATCAACTCTAGAGTTCACCAAAATTGTGTATTCTCCACCCCCAGATTCAGAATCGATACTTGGGCCTATAAGACAGGAGAAAGAAAAATAGGGATAACAAAATGTATGATTGCAATAAAGAGTCAGCTTCTATTGTCTGTAGCGAAAATCAGAAAGCCTGATTTTTTGGATAGAAATCCGAGATTAAAAAAAATATAGGAAAATTGCAAACCCACACAAGGAACAACCAGATGGGATATACATACATGGCATACTGAGTGTTCTGTGTGTGAGAGAGAAAGAGAGGGAAGGAGAGAGCACCTCCAGTGCAATCACAGCATCAAACTTCCTTTGCTCCTCAACTAGCTTTTCTGTTCATGAAATTATATGTATATATAAGGTTCTCTTCTGTTTAGGAATTGACTCCTATTTCTAAAGGATTTCATGATAATACCGCTTAAAGGAAAAATTGCTTGTAATGTAAATATTACAGATGGAGCAGCTTTAGAAATGGGATACAAATGATGAGAAATTTCAGACTTTTACGTCAAATTTGGCAAAAAAGTCTCAGAGAACATTTATTCTAATACTTCAGTAATGTTTGGTCAATAATTTGAAACGTGAACTTGTATTTTTAATAAATCATAAATATTAAATGCAAAAACATGTGAAATCTTTGTATATGAGATGACTTCCAACAAAACCACGCTGTCTGTGAAATGTAAATGCACCGTCAAGGCATGTAAAAGAAGCACTGTAAGAACATGATTACCCTTCTGGAAATCATGGAAAACAAAGTTGCATCATAAAAAAAAACTGGACTTATTAGTGCGACCCATTTAGTTTTTCTCCACCAAACAGCATTACAAGGAGCAAAAGAACAGCACTAGACTATATTCTCATCTATGAACCACCAACTTCCATTAAAAAAAATTATCATCATCAATTAGAAAAGGAAAAGGAAAAAATAATTGGCATACCAGCTGTTGTGCAACAGTATTCAATGGTTGAAGTCTCTGGATCCAAATCCTGAATGGATAGATAAAGCAAATATCAGTGTTGAAATCTAAAAGTCTCTAGACTAAAAGAATAAATAAAGCACTATTTAAACACTTTATGTGGATTTTAAGATGATTGTGCTTAATGACAAATAACTCGATGCAATCAATATAATGACAAACTTCAAATTTGAACAATTTGGTGGGGGATTGAACACCACATAACTAAGCCAAGATCTTTTCGGGGTTTTTTTATTATTATTATCATTTCTTTTTATATGACAAAACAGCCACGACTCCCTTTCTAAGGACCTTGCTCGCTAGTAACTCTGGATGTATCTCACATGGTGAGATGACACTAACTTAACAAAGTTTTGATATTCGTAGAATTTGCTAGCAGGATCTACTACCAAGAAGTGTTTAACCGGAGTTAATACCTTCTTCAAAAATATTATTATGCAATATGCGTTCCACCTGATTTAGAACAGCCTTGAGGATATTGAATTTTAGCATTTCAGGCTTTTTAGCTGATTATCAAGGTGGTGTGATGCAAGTGAAAATGTAGTTGAGTGCTGATTTATCAAATATCAGAAAGAAAAAAACTCTTGATTATGAAAACCAATTAACTTATAATTTGATGTTAGCCACTCCAACAGTATCTAAATATGGCATGCATTAGATGTGCTAGCACTGGGGCTGACAGTTCTGCCCCAAGATACTCAAACCCCTCACCAGTCTCCCGTCCCACTCCCAGAAGGTACAGGTTTTAGTCAATTTTAGGGTTGCAGAGTGAGTTAGCACTGACTACAGGGCCAGGTGGCAGAAGCACGCCCCACTCCTAACATATTTTTTTATATAATACAGTAACATGACACATGATATATATTCTCAAACATACAAAAACCAATAATATCCTATATAGTTCATACAGCTGGAGTGGGCTCAGCAATCACACCTTGAATGCAATAGTGTCTTTTTGTGTGCTTTGAAATTTACCTTCTTCACACAAAAAAAAAGGTGAAAACATAATGTTTTTCAACTAGTATTTATTAAGGTCCATGCCCCCTATTTCCACACCAATTAGCCAAGACATTCCTATGTTAGCAGCAATGCCCGCAACAAAAAATAAATGATCCAGAAAATCATCTTATGCAAAACATGATCTCAGTGGTTTAAAATATAAAATAATCATACAGCGTGAAGACGTGCAACATTGATATTTTTCTCCACCGCATCAACTCCTGTTACAGCTGCTCCCATCCTAGCTAAAGGCTGGAGAAGAAAAGAAAGGGTAAGTATTATCACGGTTTTGATTTGAAAATAATAAATATAATCATTAACCAATATATATATATAAAAAAATAAAAAATAAAAAAAACATGGTAAACACACTGAGGACTGTACCAAATTCAGTCATTGGAAATCACAATAATACCACAGCAGTTTTTCTTTTCTAGCGTGAGTGTGTTAGAGCGTAATCCTAAGTAGGATATTGAATGATTTGATGTACCCATAAGAACTTGAAATATTTTACAGGCATTTGCAACTCTTTTTTTTTCAGAATTCTTTACTAAGCCACGAAGCATGAGAGACAAAAACTAATATACAGCACTATTCCCTCAAAATCTTTTCATTTCTCAATTAATCAAAACTTAGCATGTCTACCATTAATTGCAACATATTTATATGGATAAGGTTGAAACCATAAAATTCTTCTTTTGTCAGGAAATTGTATTCTATGGCTCCATTTTCCCAGTACCACAAGTAAAACATGAGAAAAACCACTAGCCTAACCGGCAAGACAGAAAACTCAGTCATCCTTGATAGCAATAGACAGACACTTGAGTTCTATCGACTAGCCTTAAAATTTTCTAAATTTTGCTTTAAATTTTATCGCTTGAATCCTAGACTTGAATTTCAAAGAACCCTGGTTGCTCCAAGACTAATGAAGCTTCACTTTTTTTTAAAGCACCTGGCCGGAACTGGTCACTGCAAATTTAGCAACACTAAGAAATACTTTGGAAAAATAACTTTACCTCCGAAAGAATTCCACCACCACAACCAACATCAACAATTTTAAGTCCTTCAAAAGGCCTAGCGCAGTTTGGATCCTTGCTGAAGCAAGTAAAACAAACAAAAAAATAAGAAACAAAACAGGTAAAAAAAAACCCAAGAAATAATAATAATCACTCAGCTGCAGTAAATCTACCTGAAATGTCTACAAAGCGTGGAGCGAATGAAAGCGATTCGTGTAGGGTTCATGACATGCAATGGTTTAAATGGACCTTCTGAATCCCACCTGCTCAAAAAATTATAGAGCAAAATGAACTCGACATCTTGATATTGATCGAATCACAGAAAGCTTTAAGAGAAGGTGTGACTAACCAGGTATCAGAAATGGCTGCGAATTTAGCAAGCTCGTGCTGTTTCAAAGATGATGTGGTGGTTTGTGGTTTGTTCTTAATTATAAATTTGCTATCATCTGTTGTCGAAAGATTCGAAACTGGCCTGTCAGAGAAGAGTCTGGTGGCAGCGAGGAGCCGGTGGTGGTTGCGGTATCGAGTGATTTGAAGATTCTGATGTCGGAGTTTGCTCAGCAGCTTCAATGCCATGGTGTTTTATAATTGAAGGTTGACTTCAGTGTGTGGAAGGAGGAGAAGGTGTGTTACTGGTTTGTTTGTTGGGGAAGAAGAGAAGAATGACATGTCAGTATAAATTTCGAAATTGTACTTCCACAGTACCTGCTGTTAACTGAATCCAAGTCCAGTGAGCTGGGAATTTTCGGACTATTGTGTCCAGTAAAACAAAGGATCAGGTATATTTAAAAGGGCCTGCACAAATCTTATAAACTACTCTAGGGCCCAAACTAAAATTCTTGTTTATCAAACTTCAAATCACATGGTGTTGTTTGCATTGTATTTTAAAAATGTTTTTTAAAAATATTTAGTTTTTTAAAAAATAATAATAATAATGTTTTTAAATTATTTTCACATGATAATATAAAAGTTCATATTTTTTATATTTTTTATGGCTATCCAAAAGTTTTTAAACGTATAACCAAGGCTGTCAAAATCACGATTTTGACACGACACAGAAGGTGCTTTTGAAACTTGGATCATAAAATCGGATTGTAAAATCGTACCTGAAATTTTTCAGTACAAAAATCGTAAAATCACAGATAAAATCGTGTAGGTAGAAAAATCATAAGTAAAATATTTTTGAATACAATACAACACAATTATGGTCATAAAATTTCATTAGTTAAGATGCATACATGATTTAAAATAACTTAAAAATACATTACAGCACAATTATGTCTATAGAATTTCACTAGATAAAAACTAACATAATTTAAAACAATTATGTCCAACCCTCTAGAAATTAACCTCTCCACCTCCCTTTGGCCCACGTATAATATACCCTAGATTCAAAGTATATGATCATCAATCCTCATCAATCCACATATAATTTCAAGCATGCAGTTTAGACTTCATGTTTGAGTGAAGAAAAATAGAAGTTCTTACCAAGACAACTGAGTATACGATTAGTTGGATAATCTGCAAGAAGAGCAAATAATTGTTAAAGAAACTACTTGGTGATCATCTCAATAGTAATACTTATTGGCAAGGAGAGACGAGCTATGTCACCTATGGCCACTCTAATAGGAGCACCATTGAGGCCCGCGTTCATTTAAAAGAAGAAATCATCAAATTACTTGAGTTTTCAAGGTTTCCATTTTCAATGCATATATACCTTATTGATTGAAATTCTAAGATCAAATAGGCCAACATGGACTACGGAAGAAAGCAACTTTCAAGCAAATGAAAAAAGCTGAAACAGACAATGGAAAAGGCAAAACCACAGGACATGAACATATCTCTAGCCCAGCTGATAACCAAAACAGGGCCACAAACTTCTGTTTTCAGATATGGAAAACTCAATGAGCTGCAAATCATTTGAAATTGCAAACTTTCTAGATTATTAGATTGCCAAATACGCTTAATTAATTATCGTTCAAATCTCTAATTTATCAGCAGACATTTGAATCAGATTCCATTGTATATATTCGTATGAAAAAGTGCTTATGTCCATTAATTTATTGATGTCCCATTGTATATATTCGTATGAAAAAGTGCTTATGTCCATTAATTTATTGATGTCGTCTATAATGACGAATGAAGGATGACACAGAGCAGCAACTTTGATGAGAGCAGAAGATTTTCCTAGTTCAACTACCACCTTGGCTGAGAAGAAATCATGATACCAAATCAGCAAGCTCCATTCATAACTCAATACAAAGCAAAATAGAGGATTCCTGAATTCAATTGGTAATTCACAATACCCAAACATCATAAATTCACAAACCCAAAAAATCTAGTTCATTCCGATTGCAAAGTTGTAAGAGTTAAAGAATTAGAAAACCTAACCTTCAACAAATGTTTTTGTCGCCTTGCCGGACACCAGCCACCAGATCTTAGAAAGGCCGACGACACTGACGACGGCGACAACCTCCGAGCTTGCTGGGATCAGTAGAGCGAAAAGGAGAGGAGCGAGGGAGGAGTGAGGACGACAAGAGGAAGAGGAGAAGAGAGAACTGAGAAGAGAATTGCAAAATTAATTATCGCGCATATTATTATGATAATAACATATACTAAAAGAGATCAGACATTCACTGTGGACTGGACATTTGCTATTGGTGCTTCGCGGGCGTACATGAGCTTTTTTTTTCTCTCCCTCATTTCGACTGAACGGTCACATGACGAGGACGATAGCTTGGGTATATTGTTAACAATGGCAGATTCCCAGACGAGCCCGATTCATTAATTGATCATTTCTACTTAAAAAAACCCAATGCTGAAACTACATAACAAAATCCCTAGCGACAATAGCAACCCTTCTTTGGCACTGTGATCAATAAACACTTCCATTTTTCTGGCCATTTTTACATTGCCGCCGGTCAAAAGAACCCACAGTAATTGTTTTCATGACACCCAAGAACAGTAAACGGAACTGAGACTTACCTGTGAACTTCAGGAAAGGGCAGATCAACGGTTGCGTGAGGAGATCTGAGGAGAGGAGGCGTGATGGAAGTTGGATTCGGCGGCCAGTAGATGATGAGGAGAGGAGGCGTGATGGAAGTTGGATTCGGCGGCCAGTAGATGATGAGGAGAGATTTAGAAGGTTAATTATTTTGATTTGTTCTTTTATTTATTTAATTGATATTGAGCGGGGAAGAGTGTGTGAAGTGTTGACAAATTGTATTTAATTGATATAAAAAGATATTGCGTTGATAGTAATGAGATTGGAATTAATTTTTGTAATTAACAACCGAATAATACATTGTAAATATTTTTAATCAATAACTGATATTCTGTTGTATTATTATTTAAAAACCATCAAGGAGCTTTGTCGTTCACTATAGATATACACACAGTTCATTATGGATTTCAATACTGAAATTATTATTTTATTCCTCAGTGCATCTGACTTTTAGCCTTTGAATCAATGATATTTTTTATTATTAACATTACTATGCACAGTAAAATAACCATAATACCTCGTAATAATATAAAAAACAAAAACTCTTGGTGCTTTGCACGCGTACGTGAGCTTCTTTTTTTCCCTTTGATGAATAGTGGATTAACGCCTTTACCCCTCGAATAGGACAAAAAAACGGTTTCTGGGCTGACGGTCATGGAGGTAATTGCACGTATACGGCCCGGCCCGGTCCAGTCCGGTTCGCCGCACTTTTTTTTTAATATTTTTGAAAATGGTTAAATGCGCATATAACCCCTAATAAGACAAAATTGATGAATTAGGCACAGGGGTAGACCGGTAATTTGTCATCATTTTTTTTAAATACTGTCGGCACATGCGGAACACGCGACCGACAGTATTCCGCCTCACGCCCTGTGAAGGTGGCGCGTGAGGGGTGCTCGCGTCGACGGAGATGGGCTACTGGTGTCTCCGTTGATGCACCTCCACAAGGTCTTCCTCTCGGTGTGGCGCGTATTGGCACGTGGTGGTCGTGGACGCGGAGGTGACCGGTTAAAGCCGCTTGCCCCGTTTCTCTCTCTCCTGCACGTAAAAGTACAGGAGAGGCCCCCGGTTTTGTTACTTTTACACTTCAGTCCCTGTACTTTGAATTTTGTGTATGGTCCTGCTTTCTGTTATATAAGTTTTGATTTAGTTCGATTGGGTCCTTTGATTTAAATTAATTAAATGTTAATGTTTCACTTCGCTCCTCCTTAGTTTAATTTCCTGATTGGGTTTAAATAGCTCAATATATTCGGTACAGAAGTTTCAATTTTTTCAATTTTGTCCTTTCATTGAAATTGATAATATATTTGATTTTCATTTCGGCCCTTATACTTTTAATTCTTGATTTTAATCCCTTTATTTTTTTTATATTTCTGGAATAGGTGTGCTCTTAGCTTTGATTTTTAATTTTTTATTAGTTTTTTAATTTGTTGAGGTGATATTTTTTTGAAAAAAAATTAGCTCTTAAATTTTATTTTGTATCTATGATCATTTGAAAATTAATATTTCTTCCTTTTTCTCCCTTTGTTCTTTCTTTTGGTTTTTTTATTGATTTTTTTATTTATTTTCAAGTCAAGTGAATTTTTTTTGCCTAATAATTTTTATTTTTATTTTCTTTTTTGCTTGATCTTTTGTTAAAGTTTTTAGGATTTTTTTAGTATTTTCATTTATTTTTGTTTTTTTTATTATTAACACAATAACAACAACAACAACAATTATTTTAATTTCAATTATTTTTCTTGCTTACTCTTTTGTTAATGTTTTTAAGTTTTTTCCTCTCAGGATAATTTGATAATTTTTATTATTTTGACAGTAATAGCAATGATAATTTTAGATGTTAAGACTTTGATGTTGCTATTTTTATAATATGATGTTGTTATCTGTTTTATTATATTAAATTTTGTATATACAAATATTATATTTTAATTGTGGACCAACAAATCTTATTAATTTATTTAATAATAGAAATTATAAAAATTGCTTGCTTAGCCCGCAACGTTGTGCGGTCAATTTTTTTAATTTTCAAGTCAAATGATTATTTTTTAAGCTAATAATTTTTATTTTTGTTTTATCATTTATTTTATTTTTTTATTTGCTCTTTCTTTTAGTTTTTTTTATTGGTTTTTTATTATTATTTTCAAGTTAGATGAATTTTTTTACCTGATAATTTTGATTTATTTTTTTGTTTGCTCTTTTGTTAAAGTTATTAGGGTTTTTTTAGTCTTTCATTTATTTCTGTTTTTTTTCATTTTTAACACAATGATAATTGTTTTGGCGGTAATAGCAATGATAATTTTAGATGTTAAGACTTCGATGTTGTTATTTTTATAATAGGGTGTGGTAATCTGTTTTATTATATTAAATTTTGCATATGTAGATATTATATTTGAATTTTGGACCAACAAATCCTATTAATTTCTCTAATCCCATCATTCATAAAAATTGTTTGCTCAGCCCGTAACGTAGTGCGGTCAATTTTTTTAATTTTCAAGTCAAATGATTTTTTTTCAGGTAATAATTTTTATTTTTGGTTTATCATTTATTTGATTTTTTTATTTGCTCTTTTGTTAATGTTTTTAGACTTTTTTATTCTTTGATTTAATTTTGTTTTTTTTATTTTTAACACAATAAGAATATTAATATTAATAATAATAAAAATAATTTTAGTTTTTGTTCTTTCTTGCTTTTTTATTATTTTCTTTGTGTTTTTTTCTCGGGCTAGTTTAATAATTTTTATTGTTTTGACAGTAATAGTGATGATAATTTTAGAAGGTAAGACTTCGATGTTACTATTGTTATGATAGGGTATTTTGATCTGTTTCATTATATCAATCTTTATATGTAGAAATATTATATTTTAATCTGAACAGTTGCAAAAATTGTTTGCTCCCCCGCAACGTAGTGCGGGCATTTAACTAGTACAATAATCTAAAAGAGCTCAGACATTCACTGTAGCACCACACTCAGCGCACTGTGGACTCGCTATTTTTTGTCCGTGCGTCGCGCGAGTTCGTCCGCCTGTTTTTTTTTTTTTTTTTAAACAGTGATTTAACAAAAAAGCCCCCCGAAAATGACAAAAAACGCTGCCAGACCGAGGGGCTCCGTGGTCATTACGTACGTCGGACCGGACAGGTCCGGCCTGCCGGTCTTCTTCTTATTTTATTATTTTTCGAAATTGACTAAATACGGTTTTAGCCCCTAATAAGACAAAAAAGTTGCGTTTCGGAACAGGGAAAGGACGGTAATTGACCTGATTTTTTATTATTTCTTTCGGTGACTGTCAGTGCATGTTGGGCACGCACCGGCCGGTGTTCCGCCCCACGCACTGTTTAGGTGGCGCGTGCGGCGTCATACGGTGGTCGGAGATGAGGTTTCGGAGTCTCTCTCGGTGCGCCTCCTCTTGGGCTTCCTCCCGGTGCGGCGCGTTTTATTACACGGTGGACGTGGACGCGGCGGTGGCCGGTTAAAGCCGGTTTCACCATCTCTCTCTCTCCTGCACGTAAAAGTGCAGAAGAGGCCCCCGGGTTTGGTTGCTTTTCACTTTGGTCCCTTGACTTTTAATTTTGTATATGGTACTGATTTCTGTTTTATAAGTTTTCATTTAGTTCGATTGGGTCCTTCTATTGCAATTAATTCAATGTTAATGTTTCACTTTTGTCCTCCGTCTTTTAATTTCCGTATTGGGTTGAAAAAACTTAATATATTCGGTACAGAAGTTTCAATTTTTGCAACTTTGTCCTTTAATTGAAAATGTTAATAAATGTGATTTTCATTTCAGCCCTTAAACTTTTAATTTTTGATTTTAATGCCTTTATATTTGATTTCATTTCAGCCCTTGTACTTTTATTTTTTAATATTTCTAGAATAATCCCTACTTTTGTCCATGTATATATAAGTGTGTTTAACACAAAAACAACAACAACAATAATAAGAATTTAATTGTTTTTCTTACTTACTCTTTTGTTAGTGTTTTTTTGTGTTTTTTTCTCCGGATGATTTGATAATTTTTATTGTTTTGATAGTAATAGCAATGATAATTTTATTTTTTTTAACTTTTGTTAAAGTTTCTAGCATGTTTTTTAATCTTTCATTTATTTTTGTTTCTTTCATTATTAACATAATAATAATAATAATAATAATAATAATAATAATAATAATAATAATAATAATAATAATGTAATTGTTTCTCTTGCTTACTCTTTTGTTAATATTTTTGAGTGTTATTTTCAGGATAATTTGATAATTTTTATTGTTTTAATAGTAAGAGCAATGATAATTTTAGATTTTAAGACTTTGATTTTGCTAATGTTATAATAGGGTGTGTTGAGCTATTTTATTATATTAAATTTCACATATATAAATATTATATTTTAATTTTGATCCAGCAAATCATATAAAATTTTTTTGCTCAGCCCGCAACGTAGAACATATATTTTTTAAAATTTTCAAATTAAATAATTTTTTTCAGCTAATAATTTTTATTTTTGTTTTATCATCTATTATATTTTTTTTATTTGCTGTGTCTTTTAGTTTTTTATTGGTTTTTTTTTATATTTTCAAGTTAGATTAATTTTTTTTGCCTGATAATTTTGATTTTATTTTTTTGTTTCATGTTTTGTTAAAGTTATTAGGATTTTTTTTTGTCTTTCATTTATTTCTGGTTTTTTATTCATCATTAACACAATAATAATAATAATAATAATAATAATAATAATAATAATAATAATAATAATAATAATAAAAAAAAATTTAATTATTTTTCTTACTTACTCTTTTGTGAATGTTTTTGAGTGTTTTTTCTCTCAGGATAATTTGATAATTTCAATTGTTTCAGCAGTAATAGCAATGATAATTATAGATGTTAAAACTTTGATTTTGCTATTTTTATAATGGGGCGTGGTAATCTGTTTTATTATATTATATTTCGTATATATAGATATTATATTTTAATTTTAGACCAATAAATCCTATTAATTTTTTTTATCCCAACAATCATAAAAATTGTTTGCTCAACCCGCAACGTAGTGCGGTCAATTTTTTTAATTTTCAAGTGAAATGATTTTTTTTTAGGTAATAATTTTTATTTTTGTTTTATCATTTATTTTATTTGTTCCTTTGTTAATGTTTTTAGACTTCTTTTAGTCTTTGATCTAATTTTGTTTTTTTGGTTATTAGGCAATAATAATATTAATATTAAGAATAATAATAAAATTTGAGTTTTTGTTCTTACTTGCTTTTTTATTTCTCTCGAGGTATTTTAATAATTGTTACTGTTTTGACAGTAATAGTGATGATAATTTTAGAGGTGAACACTTCAATGTTACTGTTGTTATCACATGGTATTTTGATTTGTTTCATTATATCAAACTTTACATTTAAAAATATTATATTTTAATCTGAACAGTTGTAAAAATTGTTTGCTCCGCCCGCAACGAAGTGCGAGCCATCAAACTAGTATATACTATATAGATGGGATCAGACCGATCTGGTCCAATTTTACGATTCTACTCGATTTTACCAAATTTGATCCGATTTTGATGGGAATCTATTTTTTAACCCGATTTAACTAGTTTTATAGGTTTAACACGTAAAATCATATGATTTTACGAGCTGAACCGCGAGTTTGACAACCATGCGGATAACATCAATCAATATACATCAAGTTTCAATTAGAAAATCTCGATAGAGAAGTAGTCAAAAAATTTGAACTTGCTAGAATTTAATAACACTATTAAATAATTGTTTATTATTGTGTTTCAAAAACATTTTAAAAAAAATTAGTTTTAGTTTTTATTTTAAATTATATTTTATTTTAGTATTTTTAGATCATTTTGATACAATGATATCAATTTTTTCTTTAAAAAAATATTTTTTTAAAACAACTAATTTAAAAAAAAATATTTTTTTTAAAACAACTAATTTAAAAGATAATTTCAAACTCACTACCAATCAGACGCCACAAGTTACAACTCCACCACACTGCTTGTTTTTTTTTATGTTTCAAAAAAGTTAATCCAGCCCATGATAAAACGCAAACCGATGAACTAGTTAAGGTCCCGTATCCCTACCTCAGTAATCTTGTCAAGAGAAATATCATCCTCGAGAACATGCCAATTGAAAAGAAAAGGTCCGGGGAGGAACAGAGTTCCGTAGCATAGCCCGATATCTCTTGATGCCGATGCCCACATCTAATCAGATAGGCCCGTTACCAGCATGGGGTGGGCTGACAAATTTCTTCGAAACTGCATTTGGTTTTTTTATTTGTGATTGTTTTTAAAAGTGCATTTAAAATTTTTGAAATGTATTTATTTTTATTTTTATTTTAAACTAAAAAAATTGATATTTTTAGATTATTTTAATGTGTAAATATCAAAAATAATTTTAAAAAATTAAAAAAAAAAATTATTTTAATATATTTTTAAATAAAAAATATTTTAAAAACAACAAAAATCACATTACAGAACAGTCGCTTCATCTCGACTTTGCGGAGATCACCTCACCCGACTTCCATTCCTAACTTGGTTTATTGCTGGTCTCAGTAAGAAAATCATCATACCAAAAAAACACGTGGGCCATATCTAAGGAAAAAAAAGGAGGACGGAAATTGCAGAGACGAGAAAGCAGAACAAAATCAGATGTAATGAGGTAGCAGAGAATGCAGCGTACCGGTGCATGTAGGGTTAGGTGTAGTCCGTGTAGCAGTTGGATAACACGGTGAACGATGTGATTGATTTGATTAATATTATTGCTATTAATTCACCTACAAAGCCTGCTGGTGCATATAGGGTTAGCTGTAGCCCAGTCAGAGATAATATGGAAAAGTAAATTTTTGGAGGTAATGGTAAATCTTACAGCGGTAGGCAACTAGGAACAAAAAGTAAGAGCAAGATTTCATTTTCTTAGGATGGAAAGAAATATGATGCCTGACGCACGGCTATGCCGCTCCCTGTTTCTTTTGCGTGACCTCGTTCTCCGAACTTTACCGCCAGTTTTAAAAATATTTTTGAAAAATAAAATAATATAAAATATTTTCAAAAACAATGATTTAATCTGATTTTTGGAGTGTTATAACGTTTACAAACCAATTTCTCCTTTCCTTTTCTCTCAGTTTTTTAATGAAAAATCAGTTGAAAAACATATTCATTTGTTAAATAAAGACGACTATTGCTCATTATAAATAAATAAAAAACATCAAATTTAACTATAGTTTATAAATATTATCTCAATATTTTATATTAGTAGTGATCTAATTATAAAATATTATTTTTATTTCATTTAAATAAAAAATCATCATAAAAAAGTTATATTCTTAACTAAAAAAACTTATATTAGTTGTATAATAATTTAAATTTATGTTATTAGCTAAATATGAAAATGTGAAAAAAAATTAATTTTTATATTGTTGAAAATACTTATTTATAAAATAAAAAATGTAATTGTTATCTTTTTTATTGAAAAATAATGGGGAACTCGAAGAAAAAAAATTATGATCATATTTAAAACACATTTTTAAAATCTAATACAAATTTGAAAAACTAAAAACTAGTTTTTGGAGAAATATTTTTTTTTAAATGGTTTTCCTTTTTTTTATCTTACGAAAAAATAAAGTATCATTCTATATCTAAACAAACTTGTGACAGGTAACGTCAAAAAACTTCTTAGCTTCGCTTGATATCGAGCCTAGTGAAAAGCCCATTAACCAGCCTAGGTAATAGTGACTTTGAAGTGACCTGGTACTTGCAGGAAAAAGGTAAATGGGAGAAAAATTTGAGGTCAATGTGATTACGACGTGTTTGTCTTTGTTTGTTTTTTCACCCCTTCTTCTTTCTAAAAAAAAATAATTTTTTTTAAATTAATTTTATATATTTTTAAATTATTTTAATATATTAAAATTAAATTTTAAAAAAAATTAAAAAAACAAACTCAACTAAACTCCAAAAAAAAAAACACAGTAATCTGGTGTCCTAATGATTTTCCAGCGGCGATGACTTGTGTTCGGAAGAAGGACGTTTATAGTGGTTTCATGTGATTTTTTATTGCGAGACCCATTCTGCCCCCCGGTGTTGCTGCCTATACAGGCAACAAATATATAACTTCAAATCACTGACAATTACAAAAATGGTTGACATAAAAATTTATAGCATGCCAAAGGTGTTCGGTGCAATTTAATTGCTGCCATTTGCATTTAAAGCTACGAGATGTAATTTAACAAAGCTAAAAATGGGCTTTGCCCCTTCTATTTATGTCCTTCGTGAAGGCATGTATTACCATTGATCTTAAGGCTTGCACTCGTACGTGTGGGATGAAAAAATATGAAGGAAATGAGATTTCAGAGTGAAGTTTCTGGAAGGTGTTAAAAAGGATTGAGAGATGAATCGTTGAGAATGTTTGATTGGTAAGAGAAAAAAAGTCTGGTGTTTTGTCACGACTTAAATATTTTTTTAAATATATATATATATATATATATATATATATATATAGGATATGTTTTTGAATAAATAAAATAATTAAATTTCAAAACCTTATACATATAATTAATTAATGATTTTTTATATAAAAAATAAAAAATATTAAGCCTGATCTTTACCGAGTTGGTGTTACTGAAACAAAGTTAATAAGATAAACTTGTAATTCAAATCATTAACTTAGATTAAATAAAAAAATATATGTGGGTGTAATAGACATCTATGAAATCAAAAGTCAACAAAACTATTTATGAGTTTAGATCTACAATTTTGAAGTAAAATAAACACTTTATATAAACTTTTTTTTACAAAAGAGAAATCATCAATTTTCGTGGTCAAAGTTGGTTTTAACTAAGACTTTCTTTTTCTACCGATAAACTCAACAAACTTCTTTCCTAAACCGGAGATAAAAAAAAATGAAGTTACAGACTAAAATTAATTATTACAAAAATATTTAGAGAGTAAATGTTTAAAACTTAAAAAGTTAAACGATCAAAGTGTTTGTCTAGCTCGAGTGAAGAAAAACCTCTCTTCTTTGGCTTCTTTTCATTTTAATCAACTTCTTATTTGGAAATCAATTATTTAATAATCTGAATTTAATGCTGTAATCATTTCAATTGCACTATAAGCAAAATTAATTAGCAGAATTATTGTAGCAAAATTAATTAGCAGAATTAGACATAGATTACTGTGGATTGTTATAACGAAATTATTATTTACCTCTTGGTGCACAATATTTTGGTATTAGACTTAGGGATATTTTTTATTTTTTATATTTTTATACATAGTAAAATAATCATAATACTTTCAAATAAGATAAAACTCAAGAGTTATCTTTGATGGTGTTGCCGGAATTTTACATTTTCAGTGCACGTTAAAATAACCATAATACTCTCATAAATGACAAAAATCAAGAGTTGACGGTGAGAGTTTTATTAGAATTTCACATTTTTTTTAACATAAATAAATACGGATATATCTTTTATTGGAATTTCACATTTTTTCGAACTGTGGTGATAGCAATATTATCTTTAATTCGACAAACGACCTTTCATTTATCAATTTCTGTAGCTCATTCGCGTGGGCTGACAAACCCGTGGTTTTTTTTATAAAAAAAATAATCATTTGATTTTCTTGCTATTTTTTAATTCTATCATTTTAATGTTGAATTGATTTTATTATTTAGTAATGAGTTTCTGGTATATTAGTTTTTTTTTTTACTTTTTACTTTATTTTTCATTATGTTTTAGTCTTTAATTCAAAAAAAAAAAGTGACTGGGTTTAAACAGACTCGAACCACCGAGGTTTGACTTTGGTGTTGATTTTATTTTACAGATTCGATTTTCATCAAAAACTTTGTTTTTCTTGTATTTTACCCCCCAGTTTGAGAGATAATACAAAATTAAGCTAGATTTTAGTGATAAAGAGAAAGTCTTGATCGACATCAATATAAACTATAGTAGTTTTGCATGTCTATTTTATACTCTTAAGTCTTAAATGGTTTTTTGGGAGTGTAGTTGAAATTGTTTTTTAAAGTGTTTTTTGTTAAAAAATATATATTTTTTATTTTTTAAAAATTATTTTTGACATCAACACATCAAAATAATTTAAAATATTATTTTTAAAAAAATTAAAAATAAAAATTAAATTATTTTTTTTATAAGCGCTTTCAAATTTGCACAAGACTATAGAAAAAAAAAACCCTCATCCCAGCCCCCATCCTACAATCAGTTTTCAATAAAATCCCCAGCCTATTATTTTCATCGACTAGATCCCTATTGTAGTGTAAAGCTATTAATTAGGCCCCTCCATCCAATTTTTATAAATGCTTTTTTGACTGAATTGCCTATTTTGCAACAGAAAAATGTGTTTTCTTTTTTCTAAGATGAATGTGAAAAAATCTACTTTAATTCTAGATGGAAAGGCGCAGTTGAGGATATATGAAATACTGCGATGTAATTGATAAAAAATAGATTAGGATCCAAGCGAGAATTCAATATGGTTGCTGGTGGGATATAGCTATATCAAGCGAATATACAATTTTTTTTTATTAACACGAGTGTTTAGTACAGTTTATGCGTCAACCACCATGTAAATTTTGTAATAGAGAAATCAAATTTTTTTAATTTTTAAACTCTTACTACAAGACCACCTACTAGATAACTAATGTCTAGACATTTTTAACTTTCACAGCCACGCATCTCAACTTTAATTTTTATCGATCAAGTTTGTTTTTATCTATTAATAGCAACACAAGGAAGTGCTTTGGTAGATGCTTATTAAAAACTCGTGAGGTCTGTTTTTTAAACGATGGCACGGGCACTTGTATCACGAGAAAAAAGGTTGATAAACTAAGTGTGAGTTTGAAAAATGAGCAATGTTTCACTAGATTTTAAAATTATTTTCTCTTAGAACATGTTTCAATTATGAAATCTGGATTGAAAATATCTGTTTCTTGGCTTAATCATTGGCTTGATACACCCTGGATGATATCGGTTTTGTTTTTTTACAGTCTTAGGGTGCAAGTCATCATTGGATGAACATATCAGAAAATTCTATTAAAATTCATAGTTATCTCTGTTGATCATTAATCCAAGAAATATCCGAGGATTTGATAGACTCCACCACCACCAACACCACCACCAACACCAATTACTTGCCATGCACACAACTGATGGAAATTCCAACCCCAGCACCACGTTTTTCCAAATTTCTCAGTAGCAGGTGTGCCATGGATGGAAATACAATCGTGGGCCTACTTCCACTGGTCTTGTGCGGTCCACGATATGCGCGAGACTGCTACGAGCACTCCAGGTAAGTTAGGTTGACATATTTCTGCAAAAATACAAACCCCACTCATTGTGATCACTTATCCAATGAGCTGGTAACGATTCTCTCTTAGATACTCAACTACGTTCTGTCTCTTTTATCTGATTACAGCCGGGCTGCACTTCCTTCCTTGCATCTTACTTCTTGTCTCTTTTTTTATTATTATTAATGTGCGTTTTCAGACCAGTTTATGTGTTGTCTTGTTCCAGGGGCTGGAGGCTAAATCCCGGACTCAGGTACAGATCAAACCCTGGCCAGCCAGAGTCGTCTTATTAACTCTACAGTAACCGAGTTTAATTCTTTAAAAAAGTCACTGCACCGTGCATCAACTCAAAATCCCTGCTCCGTTTTCTTTCTTTCTTTTAGGGTAGTGGTTTTCTGAGATCAATTTTATGTTAGTGATTTGCTGAGACAGTAAAGGGATCTGACCTTGCATGCGAAATGTTGATGCCTGATTCGCTGTACCCATCATTCAACAGAGCTGAAATCCGTGACTTCACAGAGACAAGATTGTCCTTGACACTCCGGGACAAAATATAATTTCAAAAGGATCGCTAAAAATCTGTCTCTAACGTACAAATCAGCCCCAAACCCTCTTGGTTCCATTGCCATGAAAATACAGAGATTGGTTTAAAAACGTGGAACAGGAACGTATTTATTTAAATAATCACTTCTAAGTAATGCTATGTTTTTATATCTCAAGTAAAGGTATAAATTGAAATTTCTGCGTAGTTAATCGCCAATTTCTCTATCAGTTTAGCGATTAAGTTATTGTTTAAGAGTGTGATTGCGATTGTTTTTTAAAGTACTTTTCTTTCAAATTAACATCAAAATAATATATTTTTTTTATTTTTTTTAAATTATTTTTAACATAACACATGAAAATAATTTTAAAATACCAAAAAATTTAATCTAAAATAAAAAATAAAAATATATTTTTTAATTTTTTTCAAAAATATTTTTAAAACACCGTGATAAACACTTGCCTATTATTAAGAAACTCGGGGGATGGGCTTGAATAAGGAAAATATATGTAGTCTGGGGGTCTAATTTTTAATAATCTAAGCTCAAAAAGTGGATCACAACCACAATCAAGTTTTCCATTAGTTGCCTTTTAAAAATATTTTAAAAAATAATTGATTTTTTTTTAAAATACTTTTTTTAATAATATACTAATATTAAAATAAATTTTTTAAAATAAAAAAATATCATTTTAATATATCATTTAATTTAAAATAAAAGTCGTCGAGACTCTCAACCAATCACATGTGCGGTCAAAGTTAGCCACAGAAAAAAAGAGAGTAAAATGTCCATTCATAGCATGAACGATTAATCCCACTCGGGCGAGTAGTGAGATAAACATTTTTTTCAATGTTGTGTTTCCACGACAATCATATCATGTCTTTCCATTACTCTATGTTTCAGACAAAACATTTGGTGCGTTTTACTCATATGGCAGGGTTTGTTTTTGGCGTAGCATGCTTTATTTTTTATATAAATCAAAAAGTTTTAAATATCTTTTTATGTTGATATAATTTTTTTAATATATTTTCAATTAAAGAAATACTTTACAAAAACATTGCACCGTGTTGCCAATAACACACTTAGACATAACAAGACAAAAAAGACACCTAATAAAATTTGTTCAAGGCAAAGGCAAGGGATTTAAAAATTATTGGAAGTGACAAATGACTTAACGTGCCTGGGGTGGGTTGGCTGGAAAGAGTTGCTAATGGTGGTGTTGCCACTAAGCTTTTTGCAGCTCTTTTCAGTACAAATAGAAAGGCTCGTGCTAAATGCTATAGAGTCAACGCCACATCCTCAATGCTTTCTCTGCTGAGCCATTTGCAATCCCTAACTTCTTCTTTTTAATTCTTTGATGTATATTTTAACGCACTAGTGAAAGTTATTTGGTGATTAGCAATTGTATATATATATATATATATATATGTTGTTTTTCAAAAGAGAGCTTGGTGACAAAAATAGAAAATTGATTAAATATTAATTAAAATATAAGAAATGTCAAACTCATGTACTAAAAGTCCACGATACAATCTATGTTTGATGAATCTAAAAACCTTTAGTTTTCGGGACAATGTAAAATTCCATGAATAGAAAAACACAGTTTTCCTGTAAAAGTCCACGTTACGGTGAAATGAGCAGAAAACATTGTTTTTCTTCTGTCAATACTCAATACCGCTTTGATGCGTGGAATATCAATCTCTTTTAACGTGAAAAAATCTATATAAACATTGATAATGTATTTTTCTAGTAAAAAAATAAAATCATAAACTATAAATATCATGTACATTAAATGATATATTTGTCAATATTGATGTAATAATATATTAAATAATATTTATTTTCAAATAATAAAACTATAGCATAGCAGATCAACTTAAATTGAGTTGAAATGTCAGCTGTAAAATCTATGCCATGAAACCGTGACCATCTTATACATGGTAAGTCAATATAAAAAATATACATAGTCAACTCATGTCATGAAATCAAAAGAAATTTATTAAAATCAAATAAACTTTTTTTATAAAGCCCGAGTAAAAAAAAACCAATTGCAAAGGAGCCTAAAAAAATAAAGATTGTTAGTCCAGTTTCATGCCAAACTCATGACCCTCGTCGTGAGATTAATATCATCATATTGAATATTAAATGATATAATAAAAAAATTATTTTTTTTTTAAATTTTTTAATTAATTCAATATTAAATAATATAATAAAAAAATAGTTTTGAAAAAGAAAGTCCAAAAAACAGTTTAGCTTAACTGGTTAAACCCGCAAAACTATAGTGATACCAGGATAAATTCACATAGAAAAAAAGGAAAACGAAGCCCCACTTCTTACATATAAAGTTGAGATTAAAAAGAAAGAAAAAACTAAATCCAGGAGACTGTTATATAACAAAGATAAAAAAATATAATTTTAAAAATAATTTAATATCAATTAATAAAATTAAAATTAAACTGTAGAAGGATCAGATTAAAATAATATCAGCATAGCGGAAAAAAACAAAAAACACTAATTTAATGAATAATATTTTATAGAAGTAACTTTACAGTGATTCAGCCCTGTTTTTTAGTGTTCAGTGTTAATAGAGTACTCATATTTCATTAACTGTTCAGCTTGCACTTATAGAAAGCAGTGACGGAAGAGCATCTCCTGACTGGATATCTTCTATTCCCTCGCTTTGTTTTATCTCCCGGAGTCTTCTTATTGCCACCCTGATAACGAAAAGGAATAAAAAAGGCAAGGTTTTCAATGTTAATATCGCCAGCACCGCCCCCATTGGAATGCATTATCTTATAAACAATCCCGTTACATCATCTAGTTATCTGACCTTTTCTGGATGGCTCACTCATCATGCACGAGATGCTGGTGTCCCCATAAATAATTATTCTGCGATTCAAAAAGTTGCTGTTACAGCCAATTAGATTCAAGACCTGCCCAGAATTGATCAATTAGGTCAGGAATCTTAGCAACAACACTAGATACTCCACTCCAGAATTGATCAAACGCAGACGTGCATGGATAATCGAAGGGACGCTGCGATTCGAGCTCTGCCAATGATGGTGAGACCAGAAGATTTTGATCAGTGATCTGCGAACTGGCAATGGTGTTTGAAAATAAGATTTGACCTGGGACATAAATGGATTTAATCCGGGCAAAGTATATACCAAAACTCCAGAAATCGAAAACAAAGTGTGCAGAGAGAGGTGGGGGAAGGGAGTTGCCATGAGAGCTGCTGGCTTCTCATAAATCTTGCCAGACAGAGGAGGAGACTGTACATGATTCGCACGTGTGGATGAATCCTGCAAATCCCATCCACCCATGATTTGATGAAACCATATATAATTCATAAGCGTCGGTGAATCTTGCCACCGTATACCCATCAACTACCCTATCAGATCTTTCAACGATTCATATAAGCTGATAAACGTTGAAAGCGATTCATGTGTGGGGATGAATGGCTGAGATTGCACATCCGCTCACAATCAGGTGAGATCACCCACATGCATTCGCAACCATGTAAGATCATACATGATTTCTGCCAATGCATATCCATCATGTGTACTTAATAATAAGAGGTGTTCGAGATTACATTTGTGGCGAGTTTTTTTTTTTTTTTAAATTGATTTTAAAATTGTTTCATTAGGCTATATATGAAAAATAAAAATATGATTTTAATATATTATAAAATAAAAAACACTTTAAAACTATACCAAGCTTCAAAGCCTGCGATTATACCCGACAAGTCTTTTGATAAAAGAAAATAAAAGCCAAAGAAGTTATAGAATGTTTGTAGAGAAAGAAAAGTATAAAAAAACACGAGGGTTGATGAGGAAGACAGCATCATTATTTTCTTTTCGATTGCTATCAAAATCCAAATGTTTTCCATTAGAAATCGATGGTTTGCTTGAATAACACCTCTAACACACACCGCCCCCTCCCTCCTCTCTCCCTCTCTACAAAAAACACCTACTACCTACTTTTTAGCCCTCTACAGAAAAACCGCCTCCTCGCTGCTTTCTCCGCCTGTCGTTTTTTCTCTCGCACACGCACGCATAATATCGAAAAAAGAAAAGAGCTAATAAAATAAATCATTAAAAACCCTCTTTTTTCCTCTCTAAAATTGGTTTCTTCGGCATGAGTTTCTTGCCAAATCTGAGGTGACCCGTTTCATTGTTCCTCTACCATTACTAGAGAAGACCTTCAGATACTCCCATCCCAGTTCTCTTCATCTGCTTTTGATACTCTCCCCTGTTTCCTCTGGAAGGGGATTCAATTTCTTTTTTCTCTTTTTATGCCATTTTTTTCCTGGTTAAATTTGGCAAGACCGAGCTGAGGGTGTTGGTGTCCTTAAAGAGGTGAGGGACTTCATTGCTTTTTGGTCTCTTCTTGAAATTTTTTAAATGGGTTTACAGTGATCTGTTTGTGTGTTTTAATTTTTGTTTGGAAGTGGGGTTTTGATGGTTTAATTGATATATAAGCATGGCTTGATCTTACCTCAAATTATTCTTAGTTTTATTGGCTCTCTAAAGCAGTATTGTTAGGGTTTGATAACCATAACACTCTTTTCTAGTAGAAAGAAACACAAATTGGTCTTTTTTTGGATCAATAGATTCATTCTAGGAAGATTTCCTGTTTTCAAAATTCCACTTACATGTTCTTCTCTTTGAACGCCGTTGTCTTTCCGAAGCAACAGTTTAGCGATTAATGCGGGATGCATCCAGCCATACTTCACAGATATCATTATAAATCCAGAAGCTTAAACTTTTGCTCTGCATTTGGTTAAGTAACCGGTCCGTCAGTCCCTTTAATTTCATTTTTTTTTAAAATGAGTAAAGTTATATATAACAGGTTGGCTGGTAATCTGTAATCTGAACACCATGCTGGTCATGTTAAAAGCTTTCTTCCATGGCCACTTGTTTCTTGTTTAACAACGTCTAAGTTTTTTAATCATGTTTGTCGCGTAGGTTATGCTGGGAGTTGCGTTTTTAAAGTTTTTTTTGTGTAATAGTTTGACTTTTACTCCAGGCCGTACATTTTAAAGATGAATTTATATATAATCTGAAACGTGGAAGGATGGCAGAATACGATCCTGGTCCTATAAAGTAGTTCTTGCTTTGCAGGTGCCCTTGAGACCATCCCTATAGGGGGTAGCTTTTTTTCACAGTTTTGCATCTGGATATGGCATGACTGTGAGCTTGAAGGGTTATTCTTATTTGCCTGAAAGTTGAATTTTTTTACCTTGTTTGGAGGTTTTAGTGGCGATATTAATTGTCTCAAATCTTTCTTTCAAAATCACTTGGCTTTCTCATTTTTGATCTCTTGCTGTCTTTCTCGTGCCAGATCTTTTTCTGAAGGCCCCTTTTATTTTTGTCATGGAGGGTGAAGCATCTTGGGTAAATAATTCTTTTGAGAACCCGACAAGGGACATTGGTGAGTTCGATTTATTTTCTGAACTTAGCGATGAAGGGAATAAAGAAGTTAATGCCATTTCAGTTGATTTAATCTTGCCCGATGATCTATTAGAACGTATCCTAGCCTGTCTCCCCATTGCTAGCATCTTCAGAGCTGGCTGTGTATGTAAAAGATGGCACGGGATTGTCAGTTCGAGGAGGTTTTTATGGAACTTCTCGCATGTCCTGCCACAAAAACCATGGTATTTTATGTTCACCAGCTCTGATGAGCCTGTTGGCTATGCTTTTGATCCTATCCTTCGAAAATGGTTCGGCATTGATCTTCCCCACATCAAAAAGTCCAACTGGCTCATTGCTACATCACGCGGCTTGGTCTCCTTCATGGATAACGACAGCAGAAGCGAGTTGTATGTCTGCAACCCTATCACCAAACGCTGCAGGAAGCTTCAGGAGCCCCCAGGCTTAAAAGTATCTGATTACAGTGCACTCGCAATTTCTGTGAACCGGATATCACATGGTTATACGATCTCGATTGTGAAGTCTAAACTAGGCCCTGGAAATTTTTTCCAATCAGATCTCTCTATCCATATTTATGATTCTGAAACGAGGATGTGGGTAACTTCTTGCACAGAGGTTTTGACTGGATGGAGAGGTGGTGATGAGAGCGTCATATGCGGTGGGGTTTTATACTTATTGTTATATTCTGCCGGAGGTGGTTCCACAGATACCCGTCATGGTCTAATCAGGTACAATCTATCTAACAGATCTTCTCATGGCTTGTTGATAAGAAGTTTCATTAAAGTACCCTGCCCTCTCACTTGTGGCCGTCTGATGAATTTGAATGAGAAGCTTGTAATGGTGGGTGGAATTGGTAAACAAGACCGGCCTGACATAATTAAGGGGATTGGTATCTGGGTTCTAAATGGTAAGGACTGGCAAGAGATTGCCCGAATGCCCCACAAGTTCTTTCAAGGATTCGGGGAGTTTGATGAGGTTTTTGCTAGTAGTGGTACAGATAATCTTATATACATCCAAAGCTACGGGGCTCCAGCACTTCTTGTTTTTGACTTTAACCAGAGACAATGGAAGTGGTCACAGAAGTGCCCAGTGTCCAAGAGGTTTCCACTTCAACTCTTCACTGGGTTTTGCTTTGAGCCCAGGCTTGACATGGCACCATAAATTGTTATTAAATTTAAGGTGGCCGTGCTGAAAAACTTGTCTGAAATCCCCCCATTTTTATCTTTTTGTTTGTTCTTGCCTTCTTTTCAATCATTATGAAATCTGTTCCGGAAAAATTTACACAGTTACCTGCAAACTATTCCTGCTAATTCATGAAAATGGGATGTTATTCTTTGCAATGGCTATATTTTTTTAATATAAACTACTTGTATGATTCACCATGAATTCGTCCAGGCACTGGCCTAATCACAGAATGTTCCTCTGATGGTTCTGTACGGTTTATGCATCATCGAATGCATATTCATCTAACCTGGATTTCGGCGCATTTCTTCATGGTTTATGCATAGAACGCATATTCATCTACCTGGTTTTGTCGCCTTTTAGCTTAATACATGTAACCCAACGTTGAGTTGTTTCATCAGGACGTTTGCCCGGGTCCAAGTTTACTGGCTGTCTTTCGCATGGTAGTAGAGCTTACCCAGTAGATATAATGATCTCATCAGATTCAAAGCACAGAAAATTTTGTGATTAATGCTTTTGTTGTTTTTCCGGATTTGGCGATTCTGCCATCCTCACATCAAAATCGAGAGCAATGCTACCGCTGCCCGTCCTGCAATTTACCTGTCAAAATCTAGTAATGGGTCGCCATGCAAGTTTCGTCGCAGTTACTCTTTCATCCCCCAACAATTCGATGTTGATGATTATACCATCTTCTCCCACCAATGGCAGGGCTTGAAAAATGTAATAACTTGGGTTTTGTTTCAGCACCACGCTTGTGTAGGTGGCAAGTCAACCAAGTTTCCGAGGTTTGTGCTAGTTGTCACCATGTTCAACGAAGTAGAGAGAGAGAGAGAGAGCAGTGTTTGATAATCACCGTGTCCTTAAAGCAAGCTCGTGTCTCTGTTTTCCTGCAACATTCACTGTTGATGCTTCTTATTGCGTGTTCGATGTCTCTGGAGCACATCATGCTCTCTTTTTATAGAATTATGAATTCGACCGTGTGCCCCCGTTACGCCGTGGAGTCTTTGTTGAATCTGTTACGCAAAGTTATCTTTAACAGCATATAAATACTGCACCGTGCAAGCAAAGCCAACATGTTTTTCTCTGTGCCTTCGGTTTTTGATGAATCTCTCTGGGAACAAACAAACCACTGTCAACGCGGCAGCTGCACATAAGCGGCATTCACGAGGCATTAGAGGTTAGAGATTAAACTATTAAAATCGATAAAATATCCACCGATGTTAATTAAACTATTAAAATCTCAATCAAAAAATAAAAATAGTTTGTAAACCCAGATTGAACTGGCACCAACATTTCCATGCAGTACCTGATACACTGTATTTTACTTATTGAAGACATTAATTACTCAGCATTTTCATGCTGGGAATTGCGACCAGTTCTAGATAAGACGTAGGGATTCTGATGTCATTTCCTGTAGAATAAAACCAAGTCCCACGTTATTAAGTAGTCTGATTGATCCAGCCCATTATATTTGAGATAATTAATAATCCTCGTGTAACGATCAGTTCAAATATCCAGCAAGGCACAATATAGTTCCAAACACCAAACTATTGCTGATAAGCTCAATTTATATGTTTTCTTCAATGGCCTCAAAGATGGCTTTCGTGCTTTGCGCAATGACAAAAGTGGTCCAACATTTCAGATTATTTGTCAATATTGGACGATTTAAATGTGTTAGGGCTCATCTCATCAGCCCCCTCTAACGCAGCCATCTTTTATGATCCGACAAAAACTAGTCGATCCTAACAATCTCTTGATAGAATAACTGCCTAACCTTCTCTCTGTCACTGGCAAAGACAGGAAATAGTCCAAGGCAGTTTGCTGCGAGAACTTCGGAAATTTACAACCTTCAGCCATAACGACGACCAAATTTGAAGGCAGAATTTATGTAATTCAGCTGTCCGATTTTTGTTAAATTTTTTTAATTTAGCAGGGCAGGCAAACAGTTAAAGGTTACTAGTCCAGACTGTACGATTGTGCCAGCGCCCATGGTGAAATGTAACTTGTAAATTCTTGCTGAAAGTAAATTCTTGTTAACAACCCTAACAGCACAGAATCTGGCGCCAAAGGAGGATGGATTTTAGTGTCTGGTTAACGATCTCAGAATTATTATTTTTAAATAAACAAGCAAAGGTTTCGAAACTGGCAAAACGGTTACAAGGTCATCGATTTATATGAAAGAGGCGTATAAAGGGACGTGGGTATGGGATTTAGAAACAAAAGAAAAATATATTTGAAGGTAAATCTCTGCAAATTTATTTTCTTAATTTTGGTAGATTTTTAAGTTGCAGTTTTCTCTTTCTGGGGATTTTTTGTTTGTTGAATCGGGCTAGTCAAATTCTGTGAATTCATTAAGGGTCTTGCAATTCTGGTGGGCTCTGTATGAACTTCATTCAAAATTGATCATTTTGGTATTGATATTCAGTCTAGTTCATGGAATTCCCATTTTTTTAAATCAGAAATCTGATTGTTATTCCCCTTGTATTGTGTAATTTGGTTGTGCATCTACCTTAGCGTAGAAAATGTCTTGAAAAAATGTTGATAGAGATTTTTCCTGCTGTTTTTCAATTCAATGTGAGTAACACCTCCTTGAAGGTCCTGATTGATTTTTAGTATGCAGAGCGTTGACCGGCTCCAACATTTCTATTCACTGACCTTTTGCTGTAACCTGTGACACCTTTCCAATAAAAAAATCATTTCATTCTGATTGATGGGATATAGGCATTTTGAAGGGCAGCAAATGACGATGTATTTCAAAGACCTTCCTTCTCTGGCATTCAGGGACGCTCAGAGGAACACGATAAGATATCGTAAACAGGATCCCGGATGCGTTGAAGATCGCGTGTATAGTGATTATAAATGCAAGGATTACTGTCCTGATGTTTTCAGGTTATCTTTTCTTTTCATTCATACCTGTCTTGTCAGTCTGTTTTGACTCATTATTTTATATTTTTCCATGCTCAAATTCATTTATTTATTAGTGAAGAAACACGCTTCTCCTATGATATGATGCAAAGATTTAATTGCAGTCAAGTTTACGCCTACAAGTCTACAAATGTCTTTTTTTTAATGTTTTACGCGTAACTCGATTACGAGACGGTTCTGAAAGTCTACAACTGTCTGTAGACCCTTATTTTGTCTTTCCAGGTCTGAAAGAGAAAAGCAGAACTGACACTACTGCTGTTGTGTTTGTCACAGACGCATACAAAAGCTCAGAAATATTGACTGCTCTGATTACATGATGTCGATACGCTCAGATTTGACCATAAGGGAGATATTTTCGGCAGGAAAGGATACCAGTGCGATCCCTGTCAGCATCGACGACCGCCTCGTTGTAGCAGTCGTGCCAAAATCTGAAAAGAAGGTAGGGAGATTAGTCTTCAGAGCTGTCCTGCCAAAGTAGTTACAAACGAAATATTATTAGCAGGGCAGAAGCTAGTTTCTTTTTGTCTAATTCATCTTTTATTGTTTTGCATCAGAAGATTAAGTTGTGGCTTTCAAGTTGATTATGGTGCTGAATATTCACTGGCTGCAGTTTTTTGTTTTTCCATTTCACTAGAAGCGTAAAGTTGACCACACTTGTATTTGTAGGCAATGCTGCAAATGCTTCCAAGCTATTGTTTCCATCTTGAAATGAACCGTGATTCGCTGTTAAGCATCTTATATGGAATCCACTATATGAAGCCAATCGGTGGCCCTAAGGTACAGAACATTTCAACCCTCTTCCATCAAACAGCATAGCTTGCATATTACACAGCGTTTTGTTACACCTGAGGTACATAAACACCAGAACAAAAAAATCAACTCCAGGACTTTGAAATCATAGTTGTTAGACTCCACTCCTCTTCAGTTGTTAGACCAAACTGGTTAATCAGGCAGGGAATCAATCGAATTTTCACTCTAAGCTGGGCTGAGTAGCTAATTAAACCCCACAGAAAGTTGAAGGGAAAAAAACCTGTCACCCTTCAACCTGGTAAAAAATCCAATAAATCCAGTTAGAAAATGGCTGGTCCATGCATCGTCTGATTGGTCATGCACCATCCTCTAATTTGCAGGCGAGATGTATATGCTCTTTCTATTGCATTTCATTTTGTTGTTTCGTCAACAGATGCAAAACACAGTTTTTATGTCAGGATTTTGAAAAAATGTTTTTCTGTGTTTCTTGCATTTGTAGACATGCCATCACTAAACAAAAAATCCTTTCTCAAGTGACGATCACAAAACATGTACTGTTTACAAAACAATTTCTCATGTTTTCATTTGCCGTTGCTATCCATTGAATTAGAATACTTAAGTGAAATAATGCTATTGATGGGTGGTCTAAGACGTCCGATTTCACTGTAAGTTTCGATGGGCACTGTAGGTTGCTCTTTGATGACACATGATATATGCCATGGTGATGAAACAAGGCTAGTGGAAAGAGCCATTGCCTGACTGAAAAACTCCCATAGATCTTTCCTTATGTTCTGGAACAAACATTTTTTAGTCGCTTCATTGCACTAATCATGACTTTTTGTGGGCAGGTTTACTTTTCTGTCTATTCCAGAGTGATTCCATCAGATGCTAACATATTCAGGGTTTTTGATCTGAAAGGCTCGTGGAAAGGACGGAAAATAAACAAACCAAGAGCCAAAGAGAACAGCATTTTAAAGGATATGGACTTCAGTTTTCGTTTTTACCTTGATCCATTGATCCATGAAAAACTCTTAGGGTATGTCAATTACTCCACTTCTTCTTTCTTGACACATTGGTCTGAAATACAAATAAATATTTGAAGAGAGAACAAAACGAGGTGAATGAGATCTGAAATTGGACTTTCAGGTTGTGCAGATCAATTTTAAGAACACCGCTAATTGTAGTTCCTCCTGGAAATTTCCTAAATGCAATATTAAAAACCAGTAAAAAAAACTTGGAAATTTGTTGTAACCTTCGAACCTTTAGGCATTTGATTGTTTACGCTCTCTCTGTGACCTATGTATTAAGTTTCAATCCCGTCTTTACTTTTACAGGCAAATCAAGCATGATTGCGATTTTTTGGAAGCTCAGGGTATAATGGATTACAGTCTTTTGATTGGTATAGCTTTGCCACCTCAAGATAAAGGTGATTTCCCCTCCTAATCTCCTACAGTGCTTTGGTATCTGTGTAAGGAGGAACAGAATAGGAAATTTATTGATAAAAGAAACGCCTTGACCATCTAATGAAACTGGACTTAAGCACATAGAAATAAATATCTGTGTAGTTTGTAGAATGTGCATTTCAATTCTTACTCAAAATTTAAGAAATGAAGTAGAGGACAAAAGTTTTCCATTCTTCTACAGATTCAGTTGATAGCAGAAGTTCCTATAGCGAAGTTACATTCCCATGCCACTCTCCTGTGAATTCGAATGGTAGTATAAACTCCAATGTCCAGAATACTGGCCATGGAGACTCTTCTCCTGTAAATTCAGCTGATAGTAGCAGTCTTGAAAGCGAGAGAATCTCAAGTTGCTCTTCAGAAGAAGTTGAGGGAACACAGTCAGTTCATTCACACATTAGCGAAGAGCCTGACAGGTAAATAATGTCTTCCGCCCACAATTACGTAGTTTACAGAATGAATGATAGACTATCTATATTGCTCTAGTTGATCAATTGCAAGTCTCTTCTGTTGTTTGGGTTCATTGGGAGTGGTTCCATTTAGATGAACACGATCTTGAATTTGCCATAGATCAAATCCTTCCCAAATTGAAATTGGCAAAGAACATAACTGAAACAAAGAAAGTTAAGCTCAGGATCGTATTCGAAGTTTTCCTTCATCTCAAATTCTGAACTCGAACCTTTTCTTTCGGACATACTTGACAGTAAATTGCTTCGAGTTTGAGATATCTGGAAACAACAAACAAAAACTCCACACACACTTCTTCATTGTAGTGCTTTATTTATATACAAGAGATTATGATTTCATCAGTGGGGTTATGCCTCCTGTCAAATATTTTATCCAAAGGAAACCAGGGGTGGTTTTGCCCCTCCCTTTGTTTCCCCCCACTGTCTACTGGAGATGAACTTGATAATCTGGGATTGGATAATTCTTCACTGATGAAATACTTTCTGTCGTGGTTCTATTGCAGTTCTGAGTTTAGATTAGGTGTGGGGATGCCAGCACGTACTATCCGTTCAAAACTGATTAAAGCTGGACATGTGTCATCTACTCGAAGCTCTGGAGGACCGGAGTGCACCGACGTCGTGTTATATTTTTCAATTGTTGATATATTTCAGAACTACAATCTGGCTAAGCGCCTTGAACATGCTTACAAGTCAATCAAGTACGATTCCAAGTCAATAGTTACAGTGAATCCCAAAGCATATGCTTCTCGCTTCCAAGATTTTATGAGCATGATTTTTCATGTGGACTACTGATATCTCTGGATTTGCAACTGGTAAGTTTTGTTTATCTTACCATCTCTCCATATGAATTACAACATGAGGACATTCTCAAACTTTGGAATGCTGTCTATAGATGGTTTAAATCTTATTATCAATGTTCTCCATACTCATTGGAGATGTAGTGCGTTCTAGCAAAGTCAAAGAACTTTCTTACCGGACTTTCAACCAAATTGTCCGAATTAGACATCCCTATGTAGTGCTCTCTTACATTTGATCTCTTTTTACGAAAGTTAACACCCAGCAACGCATGAATTTTCAACATTCTTCCCGTGCATGTGAGTGGATGAGAAGGTAAAGAAAACAGCCCTTCCTGACCTACAGTTGCCCAAACCCAGTCAGCCTCGAGCTCAACCAACCAGATTTGAGATGGGTTTTTGCTCACATTCTCATTCTTTCCTTCTTTTTTTAGCAATGCATGCTTGAGTTTTTCAAATTTTAATCCTAAGTACCCAGACTCCTCTCCTTGTTATGTGCCATGCAAGTTTGTGACCATCTGGATAGCATATATATAATAGACAAATTATCATTCATTATGGAAATGGGGTATGAAACACAGGGACAGCTGATCTCATTACCTAGCAATATGGCTCTGTCAACTTGCAATATCTGGATGATTGTTGATTTATTTCCTTTTATCTTATTTAAAACAGTGTTTATGGCATCTCCAATAGCCAAATGTTTATCATGGCATTTTGAATAGTATAATTTAGCTTCTTTTTTTTTCATGTGATACTCCAATAAAAATAAAAAAAACTATTTAAACAAGTTATTTGGTATTGTACATAGAATAATGAAAGAAAGAAAAATTAAAGACAAAAAATAGTTAAAGTTTCTTTTCTTTTATAGTTTTCCTTGGAAAATATATAGGAATGACTAATTATTTGATAAAAAATAACGTCTCATATAAATATCTAGTCATTTCAGTGTTTTTTTCTCCTCCCTCCATATAGCTTTCCTGCTGTAGATGACTTTCTGGGAGGAGGATCGTTCCTACTCTATTAAGGAGTTCAGTGTTTATTTCTTTTTAGCGTTATTATTATTATTATTATTTACAGTGAATGCCATCGTAGTTTGAGTTCAAGGCCCATAAATTCGTAAGCCTCTACGGCACCAAAAAAGTTCAGAAAAAATCTTTGAGCTAACAAATCACAACTGCCCTGAGGGGACTGAAATTAAATGGCATATTAAGCCCAGGCCAGATTTGGGCCAGAAACTGAAAGGAAGGATAGAGCAAAGATACAGAGCCCTCTATATCAAATATATAGCAGCCCACTTAAACATCTAGTGGACTTTGGGCCCGGCCCGTGGAGGAATACGATAGATGTTATTTTTTATTTTTAAAATATACAAAATTCCTTGGGTCTATATGGGCAAGATGCCGATGCACCAAAAAGCAGCAACCAGGTTGATCTTCCTCGTCCTAGGATCCTAACTAGCCTCGTCATCACAGGTGGTCTTGCGTGTCCCACTATTCCAAGAACCGCATGGTTAAGCGTATATATTAATCAAAATTATTTTTTTTGAATTATTTTCAAAATGTATTATTAAACATTAACTCAACAATCAAAATAAAAAACCATTTTTTTATTTTAACATGGTGATGTTAAAAACAAGTTTTTTTTTTAAAAAAATATTAGTTTGATATATTTGTAATAAAAATATTTAAAAAAACAATTATTATATCAATAAGCCGACAAGAGGAGAAATGTTTCGGAATGGTTTGGCAATTTGGATAGTGTCAACAGTGATGTAACATGATAAGTTTTACTTTGGTGGTCTGATTGAACAGAAATGCTTCTGGCTTATTATTACTTTTTTTGACTTCGAGCACCTTCATGTCGGTGTAGATTGTGTCGAATGCGGAATTGATGCTCAGGAGGACTATTCCCTCATTTTGAAATAGCTGTCTACCGATAAGGCAATTCATGCTTTAGCTTATGAGAAATTATCAGTTAAGCAACTGTAAATGTTTTTTTTTAATGTTATATTGCATGGTATTTGGATCTTAGCACATTTATCAGAGAAATGCTTCAGCACAGTTGTTTTTCGATGTGTTTTTTATTTAAAAATATATTAAAATATTTTTTTATTTTTTAAAAAGTATACTTGTTATATCAACTAATAACATGGATGGGAGATCAAGCAGGAGATGTTAAGAGGATAAACCCCCACAGATAATTAGCAAGCTAATCCATTCATACACTGATTTCTTTCTCAAAAGGCACGTAGAATAACCAATTATTAAAGCAAGAGAATTTGTGAATCCATATCTTCTTTTTACCCCTGTAATGGGTAGCGGTAAGGAAAAAAAATTAATTTAAAATAAAAAATAATTTCAATCTCAGTCCCAAAAAGCCAGAAGCCCCCGATTGAAGTTAAAAATTTCAGTCAGACACTGGACTTGAAACATTGTGAGTAGAAGCAAGCTGACATCTCTAGATAGTAGCTACAAATCACAGCAATAGAAACATCACAAACACAACCAGACTGAAAATTGCAGGCCAAGCTAGATGATTGAAACAGAGAAGATCCCAGAGTTTGGAGTTTGAAGGGAGAAATGGAAAGAAAAGAAAAGGGTGTGGAGAGAGAAGGGAAAGGCAAAAAGAAAGTTAAGTTATTGGCAAGGCAGTCAAAATCGAGATTTTGACACGGATCGGAAAGGGCTCCGAAAAATCGGATCGTAAGATCGGATCGTAAAATCGTAGAAAGATCGTACCCGAAATGTCCGTACAAAAATCGAAAAATCGTAAAATCGTGTGAGAAGAAAAATCGTAAAATCGTGTGAGGTGAGAAGAAAAATCGTAAAATCGTTTGTAAAATATTTCTGAATACAAAATAGCATAATTATGGACATAAAACTTAATTAGTTTAGGTTCATACATGATGTAAAATAACTTCAAAACACATTACAAAATAATTATGTCCCTAAAAGTTCATAAGTTAAAAACTAACAAATTTCTTCTATCACAACTGCTCCTATCATAATTTCATCAACCATCTATAAAATTAGAGAAGTAGAAAACTAAAAAGGGTTCAAAAGTTGTATGCTATTTAATTTTCCCAAATTCAGTGATGCGCTTTCTAATTTAAAAATCGTAAGAATTACAGAAATGATTTCTGGCACTAAACTCAAAACTTACTTCGCTAGAATGATTATTAATACCCTCATCTATGTTACTATTGCTTAATAGGGTGTTCAATGTTCTGCTCTGGGATTTTACATTTGTATGTTCACCTTCCATCACCTCGCTGCAAAAGAGTTTATAAAAGAAAGAAAAATAAAAAAAAAATCATTAACCCTTAAAAGCAAAATAAAGAAAATTGAAATATTTAATAATAACAAGTGATAATTCTTCTTTACCTTTGCTCAACATTTTCTTGCAGCCTCTGAATTGAAACCTATCGAAAACCAACAGCTGCAGTTAAATTCTAAACTTGAATTGCAAAGTGAAAGTTCTCATCAGTCCTACTGGCAAGGAAGGTCTTATCACTTGTGGGAACTAAGAATTATATCGGTGAGAGATGAATGGAGACAGAGAGACAAGAGAACTCACATGCAATACCCCATTAGATTTTGAATTCTTGAAAGGAATAGAAACTGTGGAAGTTTTAGTAGCCTCTGCATAATCAGCAAAATCTATTGAAACTTCCCCTACCAAACTATTTTTTGACGATCCCTGCAAATATCCAGAAAGTCCAGTCACATTGCAAACACTAAATAAGAAGTTGCGCGAATTTTTTGGTAAAATTCCTTACAGTGGAGACAACAAAATGGTATATTCTCTCGTTGATCTTCCCTGTTTTCACATCACGAATGTATTTCACAGTTTCATAAACCGGATAGTCCCATCGACAACTTCCTTCTCTGAGTATACCCTTCTCTGAACTCACTGTTGGCTTCCCCACATCTCCAGGAACCACAGATACAACCAATGCATTCGTATTCAGTTGCGGCAGCTACATTCACAGATCACCCACAGATAAAAAATTCCTTACTCTATCCAATCTATCACATACAATAAGCAAACACTTCCTGAAAAGAAAGAAAAGAAAAACTTTCAGCAATCGAGCCAGTGTTTATTTCTGTTCTCGAAAGAGTTCTGAACAAGCCATATTAATCTCACTACAATGGCCAGCCTTACTGACTAATTCTATACTCTCATTAAGTCACTCAATCTCGAGTCAATCTAGTGAGAATCCTATTGATAATCTGCAGCTAATTACCCCTCAAATCCTGATTCACCAAGCAGTTTATACATATAGCTGATTCTATGTTATGGAAAAAGATCATTAGCCAAAGAACTTCTAGCAGACTGTCTTTAGATCTTACCCACAAGACTAAGGAGTTGTGAGCTTGGAACTCAAATACCCAGTTCAACATGGCATCACTAAGCAAAGCATAACAATTTAGAAATTTATTAGTCACCTGTACAAATTGGTGCATTACGATAAACAGCTAATAACAAGAGCAAGAATACCCAAATTTGACTTTGAAGAATCAAAATCAACAACTTTGAAATAGAGTCATTCAAGAACAGCAAAGGGGGGGAAACGATTAAGAAGAGAGAGGTTCAAAAACGGCACAAACCTGCAGCGACTTGAAGCAAAGAAAACCCAGCTCTACAGACTTCCAAACAGCATCATCTGCAATTGGCAAAGCTATGCAAGTTTGAGAGAGCAGTACAGAAAGATTGAAGGAGAGGAGAGAATGCCGCGAGGCTATTAAAAGAGAGTTGAGAGGAGAGGACGATCAGGGGAAGAGAAGAAACGATTTGGGGGAAGAGAACGGGTCTGTGAAATGAAGACAAGATCAGGGGAAGAGAAGATTGAAATGAAAATTTTGGGGAAGAGAACGATTCAGGGCAAATTTTAAAATTGAACTCTGCGCAGTGCGCACAGTGAACATTTGCACAACTCGTGAAATCGGAACGTTTTTTACGAGTTTACGATTTTGAACGATTTTTCTACGAGTTTGACCGAGTTTGACCGGATTTCGGTTTTTCTACCGGTTCAACCAGGTTTTCGGAGCTAACTTGCAAAATCGTACGATTTTGCGAGTTGGCTCGCGATTTTGACTACCTTGGTTATTGGAGAGTAAACAAAAGTTGAAAGGAGGGATGGTACTGCTGGTAGGGAAAAGAGGAGGCCCATCTACCCCATCGCCCACTTGGAGACTTGTGTTATCTCCTTCGCCAAATGACAACGACAACGGCAACCCCATTCAAGAATTCCTTGATACTACTACCACTACTGTCTCTGCTAGAAAGCTCTGTGCCAAGTTATGGGAGACTCATCCCCAAGTTCACCTTTCTGTGTCTAAATTGAACAAGAATCTCGGTCATAGAAGAGCTCACCTTAGCCGCCGCCACCAGGATAAGAAGGCTTTTGAGTCACGTGCTCAATTAGTTGATCCTCCTAATAGCCCCCCTGACCAGGTCTAACCATCTCTAAGCATTTTTCGTTTTTTTTTAATGGGGTTTATGACTAAGTTCGAAAGAGATCGTGATTTAAAAAAAAAAAAAAAATTGATTTGTGAGTGGCTGGTATATCTAGTTGTGTTTTTTCTTTTTGTCATTTCCAACTTTGATTGATTTTTGTAAGCCTTTGCTTGTTAGGTGGTTGGGGGGGGGGGTTTGCTTGCCTGTTTTTCCTGTGCTTTGGTTGGTCTGTTTTCTTGATCTTCTAGTAGTATATTATTAACATTTTAGTTGAGGAACTTGAACCGTCAATTAATGCAGAAAATAGCATTATTTGAGTCTGATGGCTGGGGTGCCTTTTTTTTTCCTGTTGCCTTTGGCTTTGTTACTCGCGGATTGCCTTTTCTAAAAACATATTTTAATTGATTTGTCTTATGATTTCTACTCTTTTGCTGGTGGCCCATAGGCATATTTGTTATATGTTAATTCTCGGATTTGGTAGTTAGTTTATGGCTGAGTTGGGAGTTTTCTTCTTTGGGGTCTTGTGGCTCCATTTTCCTAAATTCATCTCCTGGACTCCAAATTGAGTTTCTGTCTGTGTTTGTGGCTTCGTCGTTCCAGCCTTTTACTTCAATGTAATACTATTGCAATAAGACATGTCTCCTACTAATTTTACAGGGACCTTTTCCTGATAATCTTATTAGGCTTCTGCTTGTTGATTTCTTGTTGGTTCTCTTTTTTATTTTTATTATATCATATTTTATTTTATTTTATTTTATTTTTCGCTTCTTGTTCTGCAATTATCTGTTGTCTAGTACGGGATTTCGTTCTTCATTGAGTGCAAAATTGCTTTGTTGCCAATACGTAAAAATCTGATTCTTTGTTATATGGCTGGAAGTAAAGTGTCTACCTTCTTCTGGTAATATATCAAACGTTTTGAGGTAACAAATAATCTCTTTTTCTTGTTTTGGTTGAATACATATCTTTTGCATTGATGTTTTTAGTTTGTTCCTTCGAGTTGAAATCCCCTCGTGAACTGGATGAGCAAGAATACTGGATGAAGTAGAAATTCCCTCTTGCACTGGAGTTCCTGTTTAACATAGGAATTGCAGTCATTATCTAAGGGGGTTTTATTTTTCCTTTCAGGAAATAAGGCTTTTGCATAGTTTGTCGACGGATCCTTACTTAATGATAAATTAGCTTTGAGTATTATAATTTTCACGAGTTAGCTAATCCTTTTGCTTATATTTCCAGCCAGCAAGTGCAAGTCCCTTGAGGAAGCATGTTACCAAGTCATTTTTGCTACAACACCATCCACCGGATGGGAGAAATGGCAATGCTCTAAGGCCTCTATCACCTGCAAGTTGTGATAGGCCAATGGAGGTATATATGTGTTCTCCACCCTTTATCCCTCTGCAATTTTTCTATTGATTTTGTGCATATAGGAAATTCCAAAGAAGTGGGAATTAAGTATCCAATGAGTTTTTGTAAATTCAGTAATCCACAGAAGTTCAAAAGTGACTTCTAGGACATGATTACCTTCTATGTATGAACCATGGAGTAACTGTGGGAATCTTGATTAGGAAATTGTCTTGTGTTTGACATAGACTGATGAAATGAACATGAATGCCTCTGCTGATCTTCTCTTTGCAATCATCAGTTAGGCAGCCATGCTATTTGCTACATAAAACTCACAGTATTAACTAAAACTTAAAAGTATCCAACTACGCAATTCCTGTAATTTGGAATTTTCCTGAGAAAAGTTCCCTGTACAATAAAAAGGATCTGATTACCAGCCTTGTTCAAATAAAACTTGAGACTACTGAAGTACTATTTTTTGTTGTCACCTTTCATGTACGGAAGAAAGCCAAGGACCTTAAACCATAGTTGTCATACTGAAGTGGAAAATGATGAACTAGGCATGTTATCTTGTTGATGGTTCTCATTTAATCTAGCATGCTTCTGAGGACACTGTTTACGTTTCCAAGTTGAACTCCAAGAGAAGTTTCTTTGCTTAGTGTCACTATTTCCTTATTATCATTAGACTCCCTGAATTATTTCTCTATTTGCTTACCCCGGTTTGTATTTCTTTAACAAATTTTGAAGTGGCTCTTTTCCACAGGTGGCACTTTATAACCCTGCAGTTACCCTTGCTAGCTCTTCAGATTTTAGGGACGGGATGGGAGAGTCAAGTCATAGTCTTAAGACATCAACAGAATTGCTCAAGGAACTCAATCGGGTCTGGAGTCTTGAAGAGCAGCAAGTATCCAATATCTTGTTGTTAAGAGCATTAAAAATGGAACTGGATCATTCTCAGTCTCAAATAAAGGAGTTGCTGAAAGAGAAGCGAGCAAACAGGCAAGAAATGGACCACTTAATGAAGCAAAGTGCAGAGGATAAAGTTATCAGGATGAACATGGAGCAAGACCGAATCAAATCTGCTGTTCATTCAGTGCAAGAAGAACTGGAAGATGAGAGGAAGTTAAGGAAGCACTCAGAGAACCTCCACCGGAAGCTAGCTCGAGAGCTTTCTGAGGTAAAATACTCTTTCTGTAATGCCTTAAAAGAGCTCGAGAGAGAAAGGAAAACATGTTTTTTGTTGGAAAATTTGTGTGATGAGTTTGCCCAGGGAATAAGTGATTATGAGCAAGAGGTGCGGTCCCTTAGGCACAAATCTGACATGGATAGTGTAGGTAGGGAAAAACCTGACCGGCTGGTTCTCCATATTTCAGAAGCATGGCTTGATGAGCGGATGCAAATGAAACTAGCAGAAGCAGAAAATGATCCTGCTGAAAAGAATACAATTGTTGACAAATTAGGTCCTGACATTGAGACCTTTCTTCAAGCTAGACTCTCCATTGAACTGAAGAAAGATGGTAACTTTGAAAAGGAGGGGACAACAAGTTGCTCACGACGGGAATCCTATCCATTGAATGAGGCTGCGAGTGCACCTCGAGATGCAGACGATGAAGATTCTACTGACAATGATTCATATTGCTTCGAACTAAACAATGCAAGTAAAAGACAAACTATAGGCAACTCTAAACAGCAAGCAGATAATGCTTCAGAAATTCAACTTGAAAAAACAGTGAATTTAAATTCTACGAAGAGAATGACTGGATCGAGGGAAAATACAAAGTTTCATAACCCAGCCCATTTCGAGGTGCAGTTTGAAGACCACATGGCTGGAAACAAAACACGATTTTCAGGTAGAGGGCAGAGTGAATTAAGCGGAGAGAGCCAAGGTATATCCAAAATCTATGAAGCCAAGCAAGATGGTCAACATGAAAGGAAAACTAAGCAGGTTGTGATCCATGGATTGAACTCAAATTATGTGCTTGATACCCTAACAAGAAATCACTCCTTGTCATCCGAGGGTGATAAAATTCATCCTGTCAGTGATTTCAATGAAGATGCTTGTGCCCAACCTGTATTTGTTGGTCATGCCAGTCCAGTGCGTCAATGGGCGTCGAAGTTAAGATCCCCAGAATTTGTCAAGGCTAAATGTTCCTTAAAACTAACAGGGGACTTGAAGGAAAATACACTTAAGGCAAAGCTGCTTGAAGCAAGATTGGAGGGCCAGAAATCTCGCTTAAGGGCTTCAAAAGCTGTCTTTTAGGTTGATAGAGGGAGGTGGACATGTTTATATGCCTGAAGTTAGAATCTTCTTTATAAGAAACTCCGTATAAAATCCGTGCCCAGGGCCTTCCATATCGTATATTTTGTTCCGCAACTTCCAAAATAAAAGGTCCGTGTAATGTGTTTCTTTTTTTCACTTGTAAGTTTTTGCATTATATTTGTAGATGGCCAATGTATCTGAGTCGCTGGTGATGACTCCAATGAGCCTTTTTTTTATCCCCACTGAAACCTGAAAGCTGTCCCTCGAGCTTCAAAATGTTGGCCAAATTTACTTTCGAAGTAGAAGTTACGTACATTTGCAGCATTTGATCCGAAGTAGGGGATCGGCCTCGAGCGTACACGTGCATTCCCAAGCACATCCGTGGATCCACAGACAGGCTAGTTTAAGTCACGTTGCATTGTTCTTTATAGTAATCTGAAGCCTCCTTCTAAATATTGATTCAGCATAAGTTGTTATCTCGTAAACTTTTTATTTTTTTATTTTTTTTATTTTTTATTTTTGTATATGAGGAAACTTTATTTTCTAGAAAGCGGACTTTATTGGTCCAGGTGAGTGAGTAAAATCCAGATTGTCCCAGGTTCTTACAAGAATCACATGTCCTAACTCGAACGCGAGACCTGTTATGCAGATCTTAAGCTCTTTATCATCACGTCACGTCTTTTGAAGACATTATCTCGTAAATGATTAGTAAACATGTAACTTGCTTTCGGATGTTTTGTAGGCTTGTAATAGTAGGCTTGAGTTTTCATTGCAATCAAGTAGCTTGCAATTTTCATTTCTCAAAAGTAGAAAATACAAAATAATATCAGTTCATGTTTTTCTGTTAAAAAACTCCAGTGTTTGTAATAATTTGAAATGAATATAGGTTCCTTGATTATAAACTATTTCGTTATCTTTTGCATTCGAATTATTTGATTACCTTGGAAGTCTTAGTTTGCATTCCATATATTAAAAGAACATAAAGATTCTAATATATCACAATAAGTTTACAGTTGTAAGAATAATATCTGAAATTCAAATGATAAATATTAAATTTTACATTTAACTTTGAAACTCAAAGTTTATTAGTCGAGACAGGCACAAGAGCCCGAAACAGTTTCTTCTTTTGTTTTGCAAGTAGAAAACCTGGGCATGCAACAGTCCCAGCCAGGTTTTACTTCCTGGTTCGTTAAAAACCTGAAGTAAAAGCAGAGGCACGAAACCTCCCCAGATGAATCGAGGATCCCGAAACAACACAACAGATCTGTCTTGTAGGAGTGGGCCAACTACCTGGGCCCACATCAAGAGCTCTCCTACACGGGCCCATATTTTCATGGAAAGTTGGGGGGGGGGTTCACGTATAATACCAAATTACTAGACTTTTACTATCATCGCCAGGTTTCATAATGAAATTAAAAAAAAAAAACAAAAACAAGATGTCCATAAAAGCCCTAGCCGCACGGGCTTGGATGCCCAAGGGTGCCTAAGCCTTAATAAACAAAGTTGAGTCGAGTGGTTCTGCTAGCCTAGGCTCGCGCACTTTGAATTTAATAAAAAAAGAATTCTTTTGTTAGGAGGTGGATGACTGCCCCCATCATTTTTAAAAAACAGTATTAACTGTTTTTTTTTTTAATTTTAATATATTGATATTAAATAAAAACTATTTATATATATTTTTGAATAAAAAATCCTTTTAAAAAAACATACCAGACACTTGAATCATATGCAATCACGTTGCCTGTATTTTCTTTATTTTGATAGCTCTACAGGCCTACAAATTGAAGGCCTCAACCAGGCCTTTCGGCTTATAATAATTTAGAAGCCCAGTCGTCCTGGCAAGACCAAATGCGAATGACCGGATTCCAAAATATTTACCCAGATGTCTAGAGACTGATTTTTATTTTTATTTTAAATAAAAAAATGATTGATTTCAGTCTCTTTGGTCATCGAAAAATCAAAGCATGAGTGTTTTGCATCTCAAAATTTATTTTTAATTATTTTTAACCCAAAAACACAAAAAAAAAACTGCCCAAAAAACCTAAACAATCCGATTAATATCTAAAAAAACAAAAAATCAATTAGAAGACCAAAAACTTTGTGAGATCATATCTACTTTTGTGCCTATTTTCAAGGTGGAATAACACCCAATTAAAATTGTTTTCATCAAATAAAACTTGTTGACACCTAAAACATATATTTTGGTAGTCAAGATTGGTGTCAATAATTTTTTATCTCTATCATTGAAATTCAATGATTTTTTTTTTAGCATCTCTAACAAGGATTGAAAAAATAAAAGAAATGAAGTCTTGGACCAAAATAGGTTTTTTAAATAAACCGTAGGGACTTAAACTAGGCTAGCTGCAAAGTAAGAGGGTCGTGGTGTTCTATCTTGTTTTTTCATGCTTTTAACTTTCGTTCTCTATCTTTCAATTTTATCCTTGTTAATGAATTAGAAATAGTTGACCTTCAATTTGGTCCCTAAATGATCCAATCAAGGAGGGGGGAAATTTAATAGCTAAAATGAAAAACAAATCACCTCGAGAATGCATCCGTTGCTTTTCTGGGTAGAAACCAAATATTTTTTGTGTCCATGTATGCTCTGCAAATTTACCATTGTTGTCGAGTGATCTTCATCGTGAGTGATTGCTGTTGTTAAAGCAAATTAATTTACAAATGATAATTTAAAAAGGATTTAAAGACTGAAAAGTACAGGGACAAAGCCAAAGCACATTATCAGGTGGGTTGATTTGATATAACTAAAAGCTCATTGCTTTTGACCAAACCCAGAAAATATTGCAATGATGACATAATCCACTGTAATTAACCAAAATGCTGTTTTTTTGGTTTGGGAGATTGTTTCTTTTTATGTTTAAAATGTGTTTTTTTAATTAAAAAATGGTTTAAATTATTTTTTAATGACTTTAGCTTATTTTTATTTACCGGTTTAAAAATAAATTTTAAAATATTATCTTAACATATTATAAAAAAAATTACTAGTAAAATTTTAAAAGAAAAGTGTTCTTGGAAATCTCAACTGGGGCTGCCGCTAGGTTCTCCCTCGTACTTAGTGTCTTTTGAAATTGTGATTTTAGTTATTTTTTAAAGTATTTTTTTAAAAAAAATATATTAAAATAATATTTTTTTATTTTTAAAAATTATTTTTGACATTAATACATAAAATGAAAAATAAAAATAAAACATTTTTAATTTTTTCTTAAAAACATTTATGAAACATAATACCAAATATCTCTTAGTTTTTTTCATTTTAGTTTTATCTCTCATATCTACCCATGAAATCAACTATCCTATCCTCGTGCGTGGGTAATTTTTCCTGCTCTTTGAGGATGAATGTCTAACTTGACAGCAATAAAGAGTTTTGGCAAGATTTTGGTCCGAGATAATTTAAGATGTATTTAAATTGTAAAACAAATTAAAAACTTAAAAATTAGTAAAATTATATTTAACTCATACAAAACTGATAAAATTAGTAAAATCAGACCGAGTTTATTAGGTTTGACTTTTAACATTTACCTTTACTCAATAATTACAAAATTTAAATCATTTTATAAGAGCTTCATTGTTATTTCTCTTACAATAATTACAAATATTATAAAAAATCTAGTTGATTATAATGAAATAATTTTTGTATTGAAAAGTTTTGATTTAAAATATTTTATTTCTCCATTTGTCTTTTTTTACTTTATTTAGATTATTCATTGATTATAATGTTGTTTCCTTTTTAATCAAATGTTGATGTAATTTAATTTTTATCTAAAATTATAAATATATAAAAAGTTACTTATGATTTTACAATTTAAATTTAAATATATTAATTATTATGTCGGGAAAAAAACATTTTTCATAACTTTGGTGAAGATTTGCACACCTAAAGCCATCATTTTACAAACAAACGAGGAGTTTTGAGTCTTTTGACTCATCGAGCCACTGCTGAGCACACAGCCTGCAATGTCCTTGCGGTGGATACTATACTATTTAAATAAATTATATAATCAATTTGTTTTTTTTTAAATAGCATCAACCCTTCAAGAAGCTATGAGGCATGGGTCCGGCTGTATCACGTCAAGGATTTTGTCCAACTAATTTATATCTCCGTCAGCCTGTTTGGATGAGCGGTGCAACCGGCGTTTTGTCAAATTTTAATTTTTTTTTTTTTGTATTTTAAATGAAATTTTTTTAGTGTGTTTAGATTATTTTGATGTGGTGATGTCAAAAATAATTTTTAAAAAATAAAAAAACATAATTTTGATGTATTTCGGCATGAAAAACACTTTAAAAAGCTACCGCAACCAACATCATTAAGGGCCTGTTTGACACAGCTGTTGCTGTTGTGGTTGAGGTTGAAAAAAGCAGTTTTATGAAAAGCGTTTTTAGATGCGGTTCGTAACTGAAATTTAAGTATTTGGTTAAATCTGTGGTTGAGATTGAGTTTAATGAAAAACAGTTTATTGTGTTTGGTTACCATGTTTTTCATATTGTTGTCAACTTGTGAAATTAATTTAAAATATATATATATATAAAATCTACAAAATTGAAAAAAAAAATATATATATATTTATATATTAAATAAATATATAAATATATTGTTTTTTTAATTTTGTAGATTTAATAATTATATAATAAAATATTGTTGTGATGGTGTGTTTAATTTCGTGTGTGTTTTTATATCTAAACTTATATTGCTTCCTTTTGCTGTCATTTTCTATTATTTGATTTCAGACCACACAATCAAGGCAGAGAGAGAGAGTGCTCTTGTTCTTGTGCTGCTGGGTAGGTGGAGAGAAAATGAGAAAGAGATGGGAGCAATCAAGGGAGCCATATCTTGAAATGCATGTGGGTGTTCATCGTTCCTTTGCTGGGTGTTTTCTCCTCCATCATATCAACATATGTGGGTGTTGAAGCCATGTCCATGGCTTTGTGTTTTCCGGTACAGGCAGCTGGTGGGGTTGTGGGTGCCATGGCAGTTACAAAAGTGATGCCAAAACAGTACAGGTATGTCGCTGAGGGAGGGGGAACGGTCGTTTTGCAGGTGTGGCTGAGGGGACGGGACGGTGGTTTGGGTGATGGAGCTAGCTGAGAGAGAGTTCAGTCTGTTGGGAGAATTTGGTGAGGCAAGAGAGGGAGGTAAGTGTACCAGGGACTGTCAGTGAGGAGAGGCAAGAGAGGGTATCTGTGGGGGACTGTCTTGAAAGAAAAAAAAAAGAGATGCTTTGCGTTTACACGTGGGCCGCTGATGCAGAAGCATCTCTCAGATGCTTTTGCGTCTGCGGCAGATTTATGTTAAAAATGGTGGGACCCACCATCAAAAAATATGTATCTGTTTGATTTTTTTGTGTTTGGCTCCGCGTTTGGCTTCAACCACAGGTACAAACGCGGAGCCAAACACCTACTAAGAGTTTTGTTTTTAAGGAAACTCGATTTTTTTTATTAAATAATAATTGTGCATGTAATACGTTAAAAAAATCAGTTTACCAGAGTTATAAATCCCATCCCGTTCCACTGAAAAATCCGGGATAAAACGGCGACGTTTTTGTCCCGGGTAGAATTCCGGACCGATCCGGCCATTCCGGCCGGAACGCCCCGGTTTTGTACCGGGGGTTCCGTTCCGGTGTCAACCAAAACCCAAAACGACGTCGTTTTCCTCGGAGGTGGTTTTCCTCAGTTTAGTTCAGGAAAACCCAAAACGGCTTTCATTTCTGAACTCATTTTCGGGTCTGTATCCGAGTACACACCCAACCAACCTTGCTCTCCAAGTGATATTTTAGAAGAGTTTGGAGGAGAGGAAGAGAGGAGGGTCTGGTCGTGCGGAGAGTGATTAGAGGGAAGGATCGGAGAAAAAGAGTCATGGTGATGGTGGGGTCAAAGAAATGGCGTGGAAATTTTGGAGAAGGAGCAGAGGGGTTGAAGCCTGAAGGAATAAAAAAGATTGGGTTTTTAGCGAGGGGGGGCGGCGGCCTGAAGAGAAAAAGATAGGGTTTCTTAGCTTGAAATGAAAGTGAAGGGGACAAAAACGGGGTGGGTGGGTTTTTACTTTTTATAGTAAGTATTATTATATTATAATTATTATTATATAATAATAGTTATTAATTATAATAATAATATGTAGAAGATGTTTGATGTATTTTTCTTTTATTTTAGAACATTTTACTTTCATAATATTTTGGAATTTTAAAGATGTTTCTAATTTTGAGATTATGTTTGTATTGTATAATTTAAATTTCATTTATCTTGAATTTAAATTATACTTGTTAAATTAATATTTTATTTTTTTCATATATATAATTAAATAAATATGAACAGTACAAAACCGGAACGGAACGCCGGAATGCACCGAAACCGGAACGTTCCGTTCCAAACAAAAAACCGGAACGGTAACCGGAACGGATTTTACAACTATGAGCATACAATATAATACTCCATTATCAATTGATTCTCAATTATTTTATTTTATTTTTCCTCGGATATAATTGATGTGAGATAATGTCACCTCTACCGTCCATTATTAGCGGCATTTAAGAGTTTTTTATTTTTTTATTTTATCAATTTTGTATATAATTGCATGTGTTTATTTTGTTTCTTAGTTTATATAAAAGAAGATCTGAGTTAAATCTACTGTGATTTTTCATACTAAAATTGCCTTTTCAGCAAATCGGGTCTTATTTTGTAAAGGATTTACATGGAAATTGGGTTGGATTTTTTAGCGGTAGAGTTGTAGATAGAAGGACGAGATTTATACAGCCCAAATAATGAGGTTGGGAATAACCTGAGATATCCTGCCAAAACTCACTATTCATATCATAAAATCAAAATTCTTTAATAAAAAAATATGAGACTTAGAAAGTGGTTTTTGAAATTAAAAAACTTGTGTTTACTTTTCAAACTTATAATCTGGGTTATTAAACCTAGAGTATCGTATTTAGAAGAATCAATTTCTAATCAATCTAATACTAAAGGATAAAGTTGTAAAGAGAGTTTTAATTATACATAAAAGATTCAAAAAATAGGAATGAAAAAAATGAGGATAAAAATTGTTGAAAAAAAATAAATGGTCAAATTAAAAAAAATATATAATATATGATAAATTAGAATTGAAGGATGAAATTTAAAACAAATAAGATCTCTAGCAAATTTAAAAAATAAAGTTGAAGCACAAATAAAAAAGGGGGTCAAACTATAATTTTTGAGAGGCAAAGAAAAAGAAAAGAAAAAACTCCATTAGTAAAAAATTGAAACACCAACGCCGAAACACATTATTTCACGTGGAATAGGACATATTGACGCTTCCAAGGATATGGCAAAGGAGTATTTTTGGATATCAAACGTCATAACACATACTGCACGAAGTGCAGGTACCCCTCACACACCTATACTTTATTTTATTTAGCCAAATACCAAAAACAAATTTACTTTGTAATTTGTTCATTTCATTGTGTTTTTTAATTGTTTGTTGTTTTTCATATTTGTTCAAATACCAAATTTCTCCTTAGATGACTTTATAATAACCAAAAATCATTGTAAGAAATATAAAATACCCTTTGATGTTAGTTTTTTTTGCTTTCTAATATATTTTGGTCATTTCACTGCAATTAAGATGAAAAAAATTTATTTATCCTCAATTAATTTTTTTTAATGACTAATAGCTTTCATAAAAAGATTTTAATGTCCTTTATAGCCAACGTTAAGTATCTTGGATGAAGAGACAATAATCATTACACTAGTGAACAATGCAGAGAAGTCTAAAACTATAGTGGTTTCCTAAGACCATTTAGCTTATTTAACAAGATACTTGAATTAAATATGTTTGATTTGTTCTTAAATCAATTAAAACAAATTGTTGACATTTATTAATCCATATTATTCTACTGAATTTTTCATTGTTCCAAGCATTATTGTTAAAATCAGGAGTTGACTCACAAAATCGTATGATTATACGATTTTACGAGTCAACACTACAAAACTGGTTAAATTGGGTGGAAAAATCAGGTCCTGTTAAAATCGGACAAAAATCACAAAAATCGGTCTGAATCGTAAAATCGGACAAAAGTTGTCGCCTCTCAAGACTAGTTAACTTAGTGATTTCCTTTTAAGTCCAAGCTTTTCTATTCGATTTTTCCTCCTATTCTTTCTGGGTGTTTGTTCTAATGCACAAAAAATAATGTCAGATAATCATAGCAATGAACTTTGGTTTTGTTGATAAAAGAGACCTTTTGGTTGAAGATCAATTTTTTTGTTGTTTTAGATTTAGGCTGAAAGAATTTTGGTTTCTTGCTAATGTTTTAGTAGGGATGATTGAAATGATAAATTTTACATACTGAATGAACATTGATGGATACAATTTGGACAAGTGAAATTTATGTAATTAGTAATGATGTTGTATAACTGTAGATTTTTTTAATGAAATTAACCATAAGTTTTTTAATTATGAAGTTTACTAGTGCTGTTTAGGCCGTTGCGATGTACCTATGTTCAATTCAATAACAAGTTGAGGGAGTTCTGAATGAGGTTCTCTTTGTAGAAAATGTAGTTATTGCTACTCCGTGGGACTTTTGAGGTGGTAGTATTGCTCTTTTTACAACAGGGGCTATTGAATTTGCTCTCCGACTCATGCTTGTAATTCATTTACTTTGATTCCTTATTCCATTTTGTGAATGGCTGGAAAAATATAGCAATTGTTGAATGTTTCCATTTTTTGAATTTGATTTCCCACCATAACCTTTAGGAGTGTAGCACCTAATGCTATCATTTATTGCTTAGAAAAAAGCAAATTTGGATATTAATAACCATTTCAAGTCTAGATAAGATTCTTATGTCGCTTCCCTTTTCTTTTCAACAAAAGTTTTCTTATGATTTATTTGTTAGTTTATCATTTTCTCGAAGTGAGTTTTTGTTCTTGTACAACATTTTCCTAAAATGAGTGTTGGCATATTAAAGTTACTATCTGGCAGTTTATGGGACCTCTACGAAATCATTTATTGTGAGGAGTTTTTTACCTTGTCCCTGATTGTATTCCACAAGAAGAAACCGAAACTTCATTTTGTTTCCTTTTAACATTGCTTGTTAATACAAAGGGTTATTTTTATAAAGTGTTCAAGCATGTCACTACAATTAATGCTTACAACAAAGAAATATTTGATTAAGTTATTTTAAATCATGTATGGACCTTAACTAATGAAGTTTTATGGCCATAACTGTGTTGTATTGTATTTAAAAATATTTTACTTATGATTTTATGATTTTTCTACATACACGATTTTAGCTACGATTTTATGATTTTTTTATGAAAAAATTTCAGGTACGATTTTACGATCCGAGTTTCATAAACGCTTTCCGTGTCGAGTCAAAATCATGATTTTGACAACCTTGGTTCCAAGATACATATTAAGGTAGTATTTAATATTATTGTACTAATTGCTTTTCAAAATGGTTTCTTGAAAATATATTAAATTAATATAAAAATACCAAACAAAATTAAGACCTATTAAAAAATATATTTTTTAAAAAAAACCCAACATTATCGCAAAAACAAACATTGTCTTCATGGATTAACAGTAAGTTTTGCCTAGTTCGATTGCGGATCTGGGTATTGTGGCGGAGCCAATATTCATGTTTTATTTGGCCAATATTCATAAACTATGCTCGTGAAATGATTCTCAAGCAAGAATCAAGATGCTGTAGCAAAATTTATTATGAGTTAAGAATCTCCATTGATGAAAAGAACTGAAAAGTTACAGAGGCACCTCTTGCATGAAAAAAGCATCCAAACAGACCCTTAGCCTCTTGGTCCACGGTGATGGTTGATCCATCGACTAGACAGTAATTAAGTTAAATCAACAGCTAGGCAGGGCCCTCGATCTCCACGGTCGATCAGGCTCCATGATCAATAACCAACTTAAATATTAATGCGTATTTTTCACAATTCACGCATTAGTCCAGCCAGTAATTACACACTAATGATACGCATTGAGAAAAATACCATTCAGATTCGCAGTGAGTCAAAATAAATTAGGCAAAGAATCCCCTTATCAGATTTTTCAATCTCGACGGTTCAGATTAAATCTTGAGACCCTGTGTTTTCCCTATATAAGGATTCCTCTTGTTCACTAAATCTTAAGCATCGACTGCTTCCTACATCAGTGTGGTTCTCACCTCTGTTGCCGCTCCCCTTCTTTCTCTTTCTTCCCCCCCTCCCTCAAAGTACAAAACAAAAAAAAGTGCAAGAACATGATTCCATAGATATTATATTGCTTCACACACACACACATATTTATATATTTATATATAAATGTGAATTATACGTACTAGACCATGCTTTATTACATCAACATAGCTGTGCTTGTATTTATTTTCTTGCATTATCATGTAGCAATTAAGGTGGTTGGGATACTGGTGAGGCCCCAATGGAGCTCTCTCCACTCCATTCCTGAAAGGAGTTCCAATGGTAGACCATGGCTGCTAGATCATGAATACCCCTGGGTGCGCATAATTAGGCGAAGTTGCGCAGGCTAAGGGTTTGCATGACCTAGGAGACGTGGTTACCCTGGCCCTTACTGTATTGGAGTGAAGGGAGCTCGATGGTCTTTCACCCTGTCTTTCACATAGCCACCTCTGTCAAAACCATTCCTCTTGTGAGTTATCATTATATATTTTGTTTTGACCAGTTTTCATGATATAGGACCAACGGTCACAGCTTGAGGCCTCCACGTGTAGGATCGATCTGCAGCTGATTGGAGTTTAGAAGCTGTGTCCATATTAAAGAACCCGCAGGTTGATGGCGCATCGCAAGGCATCCAGCGGAGAAGCTTCCCTCGCTACTAGCCAGGCCATGGGAAGAATGATGGAAATCCTCTTCGAAGTTTTATCAGCTTCATTATTAATTCTGCCTGCGTCATCAGAACATTCAACATTGTAACGATTCCTCCGTCGGGGCCGTCCCCTTATTACTGTCAATAAATTATTTATTAAAGAAATTCTCCAAATGAATTGTCGTATACGTGGGCTGCATGCCTTCCGGCACTCAACAATCGTGTTTTCATCTTTTAAGGTTTTGTCGCTATAATTTAAAAATCTTTTTAAAAAAAATGATTTTTTTATTATTTTAAATCTAAAAATTTTAGTATTTTTAGATCATTTTAATATGCTAATGTAAAAGATAATTTTTTAAAAAATAAAAAATATAATTTTAATACATTTCTAAACAAAAAATACTTTTAAAAACAATCACAAACAAGCATAATAAGAGTTAAAAATACCGTCATCCTTTGTTATACGAAAAAGTTTTTTAATAATAGTGATTACTGTTTAATTGATGAGTCCCTTTTGGCACAAGTCTCGCTGTCGTATATTAATTCTCGTTTATTTTTTACTTACATTATTTATAAAAAAAATCATATTGTCATAGCATAGCAAATTAGCAATGCAATGCGAAATAACCACGATGGGGCCAAAAACGCTCCCAAACTACTTGCCTTTTGTGTTTCAAAATTACCTCAGAGTTCTCTGTAGGGAAGATATGTTTCCTAACCAGGAAAAAAAATCCCATGTTGGGGAGAATTGAAATCTCCGTTCTATTATCAAATTAATTACAGAATTTTCAGGATATGTAATAAATAAAATCAGTAGCATTCCGGCTTGTAGAGCTCAAGCAGGATAATACCGTGAGTAAAATTGAAACTTTTTATACAGAAGATGAAATTTAAAGCCTCTATTTCTCAATGGCAATCTATCTACCAGTTGCTGAACCCTACCTCTTTTACTTGTGTGGAAAAAGCTGCAGTGACTCCAGATGTTTTGAAAGCTGAGGGTTAAAATGATCATATTTTAAAATCTAATATGCTCACGAAGATTTTTTAAGTATTTGGATAGAGATTAATCGTACATCCATGTTAATATTATATTCTAGAGAGTTTTAAAAGTTGATGATTGTTTATAGAAGATTTGACCCATGCAAGGTAGTCAAAATCGAGATTTTGACACAAATCGGAAGGGGCTTCGAAAAATCGGATCGTAAAATCGTAAGATCGTACCTGAATTTTTCCGTACAAAAATCATAAAATCACAGCTAAAATCGTGTGAGAAGCAAAATCGTAAAATCGTATGTAAAATATTTCTCAATACAAAATAGCATAATTATGGACATTTTTTTTATCTTATTTTAAATAAAGTTCAATTATTTTATATATAGTTTAATTATACAATTAATTATACAATTAATAGGAGTAAGTTATATAATTAAATAATTACTTTTGAAAAACCCTCCAACAATAAAATTATTATTTTTAATTATATTTAAATTAAAAAAATGAATTTAAATATAATTAAAAGACCCACAATATTTGAGATTTGAAATTTAAACTATTTATTTTATGTTTTTCAAGTAATTGTATATTTTTTTATGGTTGTTGTATTTGAAATTAATTAATGTTATTTATTATCTTAAATTAATAGAATTTTTTTAAAATTATTTTTTATGCTAACTATTTTTTATGCTAATTTTATTATTATTATTATTATTATTATTATTATTATTATTATTATTATTATTATTAATATAATAACCCCTCCCCCGTATATATTATTATTATTATTAATAATAATAATTTATAACAACCCCTCCCCAATAATAATTTATAACCCCCCCCCCCCCCCCTAGAAAGTAGAAACTAGAAAGTAGAAACCACCACCTTTTTTTTTTATAATTATTATAAGTATAAAAGGACCAACTAACTTAGTTAACCCTAATTCTCTTCTCTCAGACTCACCGTCTCACGCCGCCGCCCACCCTCTTCTTCCTCTGATGGAGATTGTGCGACAATATGCTTCCTCTTCTCCAGTTGCTTATGCCTTTAGTTAACAAGTTAACAGTGGACCATTCAATACTAGTGTCTTGCTTCATATTTGTTAATTCATTTTTGGTTTACACGACTTCAGGCAGATAAAGCATCTCCCTTTCTTGTGCTCATCTCCCTCATTTTTCTTGTGCGCATCTCCCTTTTCTTCAGTTTTTTGTGCTCATCTCCCTCCCTTTCTTGTGCCTTTGCTTGTGCTGCAGATAAAAATCCCTTGAACTCGTAAAATCGGATCGATTCGGTCCGATTTTACGAGTCAACCCGATTTTGACCGAGTTTGACCGGTTTCGATTTTTCTTTCCGGTCCAACCAGGTTTGCTGAGCCAACTCGCGAGTTTGACTACCTTGGACCCATGCAAAACAATTTTTTTATAAGATTTAAAGACGGTATAATGATAAAATTAGTGACTTATAATAAAGTATTGCAATAAATGAAAGAATGAAAATTATTTTTTTAAGAACAAGAGTGTTTATTCTTCATTCTATGTGATAAATGCTTTGCAAAAATAAAAATATGAATATAGAATAAAACAAGGTGTGAACCTTTTAACTAGATAGTTAGGACAATATATATTGCCTCTAAACTGTCATATTTGCTTGAATGAATGAGTTAAAATGTTATTTTCTCGTGATATGATTAATAAAAGATAAATATTTATTACACATTTTTAATGATATATATATATATATATATATATATATATATATATATATATATATTCCTTTTATTAAATTAACATTGATAGAAATAGGGTGTATCATTTAAAAAATTATATGCACATAGGGATATGAAAAGATAACCATTATTGACTTTTAACGTCTTATGCTAAAAGGCATGAGAATAACCAAACAAATCCACATAACTCAACACGAGTCTAAAAACACTATATACTCTTTATATATTTGGTTTGGAATGATTGCAAATCCAAAGGTGATGGACACTTGGACTTGACACGTAGTTGAACCAGGTCAGTTGAGTTTAGTGTCTTGTCAACCCTTCATGCACTTAGATTGAACGCGTAACTAAACTTAATGACATTGAATTTGATACCTTATTAAACTCATATATACTCGAACTCGGTACATAACTGAAACTACAAATATCTTGGTCTAACACCTTGTTAGATTCATATTTAATTGAAATTAGTGTGTAACTAAACTCAAATGCACTTGAATTTAGTGAGTAACTAAACCTAGAAATATCTTGTCAGACCTCACATGTATTTGAATATAATGCACTATATTTTTGCTTATATAAATTCATCAATATTTCACTCCCGCCTTCAATAATTAACAACCTCCTAGTTTTCAATAAACTTTAATAGAGATGAATCCGGGTCAGATTATTCCCATTCAATTATTTATTTATTTTCTAAAACTATTGGCATTGATTCGGTGGTATTCGAATAATAAAATACAAATCGCTTCTTTTATTGCCTTCCTACCTTTTCTTTCGGCGATATATATGTAAATCGGGTCACTGAAGAATTCGCCATGACAAATTAAGCACCGTTCCAAGAAGCCCACCATGGAATCCTTAAATTCTACAGCCATGGCTCATTGATGGTGAAGCATGTATCTATATATAATCACTGCCCATAACTAATTCTTTCCGAAAAAGTTCGAAGAAGTTAAGAAAAGAATCTCATTAGCACTAATTTCTCTCGAGTTTTATATATAAAGTTTCATTGATTTGGACAAAAAGATCCCTTTCTCGGATTTTGGACATCCTCGGCATTAATGGTGTAGATTGCATATTCCTGGCCTTTATAGAGACACCGCCACCCTTGTTCGCCTCACATCCTTTTTATATTATTATTATTGAGTCGTGTTTGATTTCTGCTATCGCTAATGAATCAGTCTTAGTGTATTTATTTAGGGTTTTTTCTTAACAGTAGTTGATTAAGAGATTAATGGGTGCCATTAAATAGGAGCTTGCTCACTCCAGATCTGAAAGGAGGTGATAGTAAACCACTTCTGCTACTTCATGAACACCCATGGGTGCGCAGGTAGCAATTGTGAGTTGCGCAGGCTAAGGGGTCTGCATGTGCTGGGAGAGGTGGTCGCCTTGATCTTTTTGGTCTTGGGGTGAAGGGAGCTCCTATGGACTTTCAAACCTTACTTGCTCCTGTTAGAAAGCAAAATGTTTTATTTCAATCGAGCTTTCTTTCGTTTTTTCTGGGATTTTCGGATCAAGAATAGTTATATTAAAAATTTCCCACAAAATCTTCCTCACCATACTGGTTACTGATCGTCTTTGTATTCTGTGCATGGTCGCTCTTTCCTGAAATGCTTGATTTGTCTCTCTCTTTCTTTTTTTAGATGGACCAGATATAAAGATGCTCTCAGGTTTTTACATGGATGAGGACGGACGACGGGGGGCGGTGGCAGTTTTTGTGGACGGCGGACATAAAGAATATATAATAAATTTGCGGGAGATGAGAACAGTAGTTAGGAACATTCTGTTAAACATCCTTTTCAAGTTAACTGTATCCAGATTTAGCGTTTTGGACTTCTGTCTTCTTCTCTTGTATGATGTTTTTTTATTAATTTTATTTTAAAATTATTTTGACGTCTCAATTCAAGTTTTGTATTGAAATCAATTAACGGAAATTGCTGGGTTCAGTTTAGTTGAAAACATGGATGAAAAGCCTTACAAATATCATTTTTTAATTGAGAATTTCTTAAATGTAAAGGTATGGTTGATAGTAAAGAGACTATCTACATATAATTAAGGGTGTTTTTTAAGAGTATTTTTTAGATTTACTTTTTATTTTATCAGTGACCCCTTCAAAAAAAAAAACAATTATACTAATGCTCATTATTTTTTTATTTTGCTTTTGCTTTGGTTAGTTTTTAAATTTGCTTTTTCTATAAATTATGTGTTTAATTTTTCCTAAAAACAGAGGTTTATTGAGCGGGTCATATCAATAATCGATATTGAACTCTATTTATTTATAAACAATAAACAAATAATATTTATTTTAATTTTATTTTTAATATAATTTGACGAATCACTCGTCATACTCGATATACAATGCTTGGTTTTATTCTACCTTTGCTATTCAGAACCAAAACCTTCACAAGTATGGCAATAATGAACATGTACTATTGTTTTTAATATTATTATTTATGCCTTTTGTTTTCCCTTCATGGCTTGTTGTTGATTTTTTTTATAAATTATAGTCTTTATTTCAATTACTCTAAACCTTCACAAGTAAATCAGAATTTACTTTCGTCTTGCTTCGAAACTATTGTTTGTGAGTTTGGGAGCTTTCTCTGGTTCAAATTGAGGAATGACAGGGGTATACTCGTCTGCTTGTTCATGGATTACCTCTGGGCTGGGCTGGGCTGGGCTGGTCTTGGATGGGCCGAGCATGATATACTAGTTAGAGCCGCAGCTTAAGGGTTTGCATGACCAAGGAGACGTTGCCTGCCCTCTCCTTTCGTTTCTTGGATTGAAGGGAGCTCCTATATGTATCTCAAGCTTTCCCGCAAGTCTCATCTTTTGCAATTTTTATAGTAGTGAGATACCTTTGCTGTGGTTAAAAGCAAGAATAAATTCTTTTGAGAATCTATATTTTAACACAATAAAATTACAAAGTTACCCTTTAAATGAGATTCGATTCGGGCTTTTTTGGAGGTTTTTTTGATTTTTTTCACTTTAACTTTTTTATATTATAATCATATTAGTAGAGAGAGAGAGGTAAATTGATATTTTATATTAATTAAAAATTATTGAACTGTCAAAGTTGTCAAGTGTGTGTCCTGTACATTGTCGCACATGGAAGGGTTTTGCCACTCTTTGACGGCGAATACCGTGTCCTCTATCGGTCAAAAATTATCCTGTTATGTCATAAGATTTTTCGCAAAGTTTTTTTTTATCAGTGACACATTTATGAACCCTAACACAATAAAAAAATTTCTTTTTTTTTTCTCCGAGCTCAAAACTCGCACTGGGCAATTAAAATTTTAAGGTTGTCCCCTTTGCTGGGATACTTGAGTATTAGTCAATATTTTTTTAATTTGATTTTTTTATTCTTGTTTGTTTTTAAGTTTTTTTTTTTTTAAGTTTTTCATTCAATCTAAATTTTGATTTTCAAATTTGATCATGATTATTTTTCTTCTCCTGTCTCTTTTAAAACCTTTTTTTTTTCAGTTTTATCATTAAATCAAATATATTTAGTTTTTGATTAAAAAAAAAAGAAAAAATATCCTCGTTTTCAAGGTGTTTTTTCTTTTAATTCTTTCTATTAAATCTAACTTTTCAATCCAAAAAAATCCATTCTTTCATTTTGTTTTTCAAATCCAGCCCTTAATTTATATTTTTAGTTTATATGATAATATTTTTCTCAATTTTGTACTTTGACATTTGTATTTTTTTAAATTAAGTTTCATGATTTTTCCATATTCAATGCTTTTAATCAAATAACCTAGACATAAGTTTTTTATATTTATTTTTCGAAAAAATGAGTTATGACTCTAGTGGGTTATCCCATGACTCATTCTTTCTTCTTCTTTTTTTTTTTTTTTGTAATTTTCTTCTTCCATAAATCATTTTATGTTATTTATTTTATCTTTTAATATTTGATTTATTAAGAATTGATTTTTTTTACATTATTATTTTATAATCTTAAAATAAGTTGATATTATTTTTTTCCGGAGTCTTTTTTCATTTTATACTTCGATGTTGTATGAATTATACACTTTACCTGTATTCAAAAAATAACATAACTATAAATAATAAAGTATACTGGGATATAGAAGTGATATAATTAGAGATGCTAAAAAAAACTACATAACAAATTTAGCCAATATATTTTTTATAAAATATATCATAGGTATGATTAAAGGTGCTTGGCAAATGCCCACACGATGAATCCAATATTAGAAATGATAAATGAGGCACATAATCATGATTGCTAGAGAGAGAAAACGGTCGATCATGAACGGAGCTTGCTAACATTACATGTCTGCTATTCGATCCGAAGAATTTACTGAATAATTCAGTAATTGTTTTTCTTCGCACTGATGCAGAGCTCATCCGGCCAAAACGCGTTGATTAATGTTGAACGAGGTAATTAATTGGATCAAGTCACGAGCCATCATCGGCATGCATTGATTTTATATGACCTGGACCAGAAAGTTCCATCTCAACTATTACCATTATATAAATGTGGTGGTTTCTTTTTTAATAAATATGAATATAATATTTTTTGTATAAAAAAATCCCATGACGAATTCTTCCCCCACCCCCCCCCACCCCCTTGCCTTTTTATTTGAAGATGTATTACATCTCAAGAACAATAAGAGTGACGACCAATCGATCCAAAATAAATTTATTTATATTGATTTAAATAAGTAAATATTTTTTGACCCGATTAATGTATGAATAATTTATTAATATCTCTCTTTTTTTCAATTGTTTATTTTAAGGGACGTCGGAAAGATTTGACACTCATCGTTCCAGCATTTTATATGTTGGCTCTGGATGTCATCTTTTGTATTTGTTCTTCTTCATGGAGGTCGCAAAACCCTGGAAAGACGACTTAATAAAATAATTTTGGATTTTGAACAGAAAAGTCTTCTTTTTCATGGAATTCTATATTAACTTATTTACAAGTGTTGTTTAGGTGTTATGTCAAATACCCAGCAAGTTCTTATACGAACAGTAACCCTTTTTTTACTAGGTAAAAGCTAGTAAATGTTCTTAGCACACCTGTCAAGCGTTATACGAATTAATTGTTAAATTCTATTTATTACTGGATTTAATTAAATATAATAATAATAAAAAACGAGATATATTAATTAAATAAATTAAATAAGTGCTTGTTTTAAGTCCCATGATAGAATATCATATCAAAAGGTAAGTGTAGATTGAATAGTAATGCTACAGACTTGTTCACATTTCCAGTTCTTAAACCTTTTCAATTTTCTTTATTTGAGTGTTTTCATTTTTATTTTGGTTATTGGAGTGCATGAACTTTTATTTTTTTTAATAAAGTATTTTTATTAGTCCTGTCTATTTTAAATTGACATGACCAATAAATTGTCATGCTATATAATAACATATCGGCTAAATAAGCATCAACTTTTTAGTTTGTATATAATTTTGTGCTTGTACATTTATTTATTTTCTTATTTGTATTTTTATTTTATTATTATTTAAGTGTCTCAACTTTGAATAATTTTTTGATTGAGTGTTATTATAAACTCACTAGTTAATAGTTTTTTTCAACTGACATCTTAATATGGGATAAGTTTTTTTGAAAAAAAATACTACATAATGGTGGATTTTTTCAATGAAATTTAATAAATTTTAAATATGTTCTTTAATGGTATGCTATTTTTTTCAATTTGAATAATTTTAATATATATATATATAGTCTTAGTCAAATCAGACCTATATAAATACACGAAATAAATATTAAAAAATATATTTAGAAAATACATGAAATGGGCAGGATAAGATGTAATATAAAAGGAAAATGATTATTATTAAATCTATTGAATCTTTTTTATCTCACTATAATTTAGTCTTATAAAATAAAATGATTTTGGATTATTTCGAGTAACGAATTACCTTATTTTCTTATAAAATCTTTTAACGAAAGTATAAAGACTAAAAAGAGAAAAACTAAAAATGCATATACTTAAACAGAAACAAAATACAAATACAAATACTCAGATAGAAACAAGTTAAAAAGTTTATCGGTGGACATTTAATTATGCCACGTGTTAATCTATGATTATGCCATTGTAAAATAGACAAAACTCAACAAACACTTTATTAGGACAAAAATTAAAAGTTCACAAAGTGATCCAAAGACAACTGCTATTAAAACAAAGTAGAAGACAGCATGCCATGCCATGTCATATTTGTAATTCTTTGCTAAACCTACTTAGAAAGAAAAAAAAAAGATTTTCTACACATAACTAAACTTTTTTTTTTTTTTTTTGGATAACGTGGAAACCACATTACCCGGAAAGCGCACTTCATGGGCCCAGAACATGTGTAAACCCCCGGCTGTCCCAGGCTCTTACAGGGGATCTCGAAAGATTGGCTGTCGAGGCTCGAACACCTGACCACCTCGGGTAATAACCAAAGGTGGCAGGGTGCTGTTGCCGCTAGGCCAAGCCCCTGGGGACCACATAACTAAACTTGCTCACATAATTTTATAATGGATTTATTATTAATTATCTCATTTCATAATTACGAAGGGTGTAAGGATTTATATTTTAAATGTGATTTGCGCCGGATAAATTTTAGTATTTATAATAATTTTATCGGTTTGGTAGTGTGAAATTACCAAAAAAAGATATTTGTTTTATCGCTGATCAATTCAAAAGATAATAATGTTTTAAAATCCCAAAAAAGGCTAAAGTTTAGTACACCACACCTGACTTGACCGTAGATTTCCAACCATCAGGAAAAAAAGAAAATTGATTTAAACAAACCCATATTTGCAAACCACAAAGGAACGAACAAAAAATACCAAATTAAATAAATTTCTTCATCTACCCCCATAACCGAGAAAAATAAAGCACCGCTATATCTTCTCCCTTTCTGTGGATATCGCGGCAGGTCACTTTATCCAGGGTTTCATAGAATGATGAAAGGGTCGAACTCGGATCTCTTTGACCCAAGAACGGAGATGGACTCCGATTCTATGCGTGGAGGCTCTGCTTCAGATGGAGATTTCGGGTTTGCTTTTAATGATAGTAATTTCTCTGACCGGCTTCTCCGGATCGAGATCATGGGCGGCTCGGCTGAGAATAGAGCCGATGGTGAAGGGTGCACGAGTATTATTGATTGGGCCAGGCATCGCAAGAGGAGGAGAGAAGATATCAAGAAGGATAATAATAACGGTTCGTTTCTCTTTTTACTCCTCTCTCTCTCTTTTAAACGTTGAAAATCTGTTTGGTTGCGAAGAAAATTGAGGTAAAAGAGAGAAAATATTGCTTTTTCGTGGTTGTTTGGCGATATTTATTTTTTATTCTATTTTTATTTTGTTGCTGTGAAATCCAGGAAATAGAGCTCAAATCAAAATGAAAACAAGGCAATCATTTTTTGGTTTGCGTGTATAAATATTTTTGGATTCCCAGTTTTTAAAATTGAACACGTTCTCGTAAAGGTTTGCTGGGAAAGTTTTTTTATATATATAAACCTCAGCTGGACTGCGATTAATATGAAATTGAACCGCTGTTTTGCAAAACTGAGAAGAAATTTGGCCTGGCTGAGCCGCTGTTTCAATCCCTTTGTCCTGGGAAACTGAAGAAAGAGCTTTTAACTGTTATTTGTTTCCATACCTTAAGCTTGTGTTATTTTTCATGGCTGAATTGTGAATTGGTGCGTGCTTTCTTGCTTTATATTATGTTTTTGTGCTGTTTGGTCTGGATTTAGCTATCGCAAGGTTACTGATGTTGTTAATGTTTACAATGTTTGTGCAGGTGATCTATGTGTAGGTGCGGAGGAGCAGATTCTAGGTAGTAACCAGCCTGACATAGATGATTGTGTGGTGGGTGATAATCAAGATGAGGAAGGAGAGGCAATGGTTGAAGTGTCACCTTCAGGTAGTCAGTTTTCAAAGTTTTGATCTAGTTGTTTGAATGTAATCTTCTGAATGTTATGCCTCTGTCTACATGTGCGTGGTTGCTTGGTAAGTGATATATGTTTTCTCCTCCTAGAGGTTTCCCTGGCACTGGTGTATCTTTAAGTTAGAACTAACTTGATTAAGAGCCAGGGAAGAAGCGCGCAAGTATTTTAATTGATGGAAGTAAGTTAAACGAAGACTGGAATGTAAAAGACGTTGTAGAATTCTATATAATTGCAATAAAAAGGACAAACAACACCTTGTGGCTTTGAGAAATCTTTTGAGATGGTCCGATACCTTTGGGTAAATTTAGAATCTTGGCTGCTATAAATTCCTTTGCACAACTACTTGTTTAACATGGCAGAGAAAAATTTGTGCACTTCGAAAAGTCTGCCTGTGGTTATTGTACTTGAATACCTGCTCTGTTTTTCCCTTTGTGCATAATATAAATTTGCTTGTAACTCTGCAGATGATGAAACTGGAGATGGTAACGAGTCATCCTGGAGCATGGATTGTTCTACAGTTGTGAGAGTTAAAACATTACACATCAGCTCTCCTATTTTAGCTGCCAAAAGTCCATTTTTCTACAAGGTAATGACCCCCCTTCTTTTTTAAATTCTTTGCTTGCTGGAATTACCGAGGTGTTGCTATTAATTAATGCTCTTGCTTTGGATAGCTCTTCTCTAATGGAATGAGGGAATCAGAACAGCGGCATGTGACACTACGCATCAATGCCTCTGGTATGGAAAACATCAGAACCTTCTTGTCTTTGTTGTATAAAGCACCTTCATTCTTCCGTTTTGTTTTTTGTCTTTTCACCTGCCCGTTCTTCAAAATATTTTCATGGGGTTTCCATTTTCTCTCCTCTGTACTTTATTATCATTTTTATGTAGCATGCACTCTGTTTTCAGTGGTCTGGGTCACTGTCAAGATTGTCATAGAATATAGTCATGATGGAACAAGGTTTTCTCACAATTTTCTACTCTTTTTTTCCTCCTGGAACAGAGGAAGCTGCCCTTATGGAGTTACTAAATTTTATGTACAGCAATGCCTTAACTGCTTCTCAGGCTCCCCAATTGCTTGACGTGCTAATGGCTGCCGACAAGTTTGAGGTTGCTTCATGCATGAGGTATTGCAGCCGACAGTTGCGTAACCTATCCATGACGCCAGAGTCTGCTTTGCTCTATCTGGAGCTCCCATCAAGTGTCTTGATGGCTGAAGCTGTCCAGCCATTGACTGATGCAGCAAAGCAATACCTTGCAGCCCGTTACAAGGACATGACCAAGTAAGCTCCTGTTCTACTTGAAATTTATTCTTAATTGAAATCCTCCCCATTCAGCTGTAATTGGTTTCTAGAGTATATGCTGCCTTACAATTCACCAGAAGTTTTAGCAGAGATGCCAATTGCTTCGGATTGGAGAAACCAAAAATTTTCTTCAACTAAATTTTCTTCTTATTCTTGAATGGAGATTTATGTGTATTTTCTGGGAGGCTTACGCTTCAACTGCTGTATTCTTGACCAGGTTCCATGAAGAGGTAATGGCCCTGCCCTTGGCTGGAATTGAGGCAATATTATCTAGTGATGACCTGCAGGTTGCTTCAGAAGATGCTGTATATGACTTTGTATTGAAGTGGGCAAGGGTTCAGTATCCAAGATTGGAGGAAAGGCGTGAAGTCCTTGGTGCACGCTTAGCACGCTACATTCGCTTCCCTTACATGACTTGCCGGAAGCTTAAGAAAGTTTTAACCTGTACTGACTTTGAGCACGATGCTGCATCCAAGCTTGTTCTTGAGGCTCTCTTTTTTAAGGGCGAGCCGCCACATCGACAGCGAACCCTGGCAGCAGAGGAATCAGCCACCTCGAATCGTCGTTTTGTGGAGCGTGCATACAAGTATCGGCCTGTCAAAGTGGTAGAGTTTGAATTGCCCAGGCAGCAGTGTGTGGTGTACCTGGACTTAAAGCGGGAGGAATGTACAAATTTGTTCCCTTCTGGACGGGTATATTCCCAGGCATTCCACCTGGGTGGACAGGGTTTTTTCTTGTCAGCACATTGCAACATGGACCAGCAAAGCTCATTCCATTGCTTCGGGCTGTTCCTGGGGATGCAAGAGAAGGGATCGGTTAGTTTTGCTGTCGACTATGAATTTGCAGCAAGATCGAAGCCAACAGAGGAGTTTGTCAGCAAATACAAGGGAAATTACACATTCACTGGTGGCAAGGCAGTTGGATACCGAAACTTATTTGCCATACCATGGACGTCCTTCATGGCCGAGGACAGTCTTTATTTCATAAATGGCGTTTTGCATCTTAGAGCGGAGCTTACTATCAGACAATAATTTAAATCCTTCACCAATGAGCTTTCTGCTTTAGAAGTCGTAACCCTTTTGATTCCCTTCTCAAACCAGATATGAAATGTAATAAGTAGGTACAATGTGCTGATTTAGTTTTGGTTTGGAGGTTGAAATATGATCAGAGGTGTTTCTTTTCTTCCAGGCTGAATCGTGCTTGGAAACGAGCTGGGAAATGTAAATGTGGTTAGATCTTGGCAGAGAATGGGTTTCTGTTCTCGCCACTTCTATGTTAAGAAAGCAAACTCAAGAACAATACAGCTGATTACTGTTGCGCTGCTCAATATGTCGACCTTGCATCTTTTTGTTTTGATTAAATTCATGCTGGTGCTTGTGAATGCATGGTTACTGCCCTGCAGCCAGCTGCTCTAGACTGCGGCCTTCGGTGGCAAATGCTAATTTGCCGAGCTGCTCAGTGGTTGCATGCATTCTTCATTTCTTTCTAATCCTTTCCATAGAGCGGGGATTGCTATCAACCCGACAAATACGCTGCGTATTCGCACGAGTCCCACACCTTGACCAACCGGGTTATACCATCCCAATTTCATGTGGACAGAGAGTAGCCACCCAGGTTCCTGTAAGGGACCGCTAGATGCTCCTTGAAAAGCTGTGGGAGAACATTTAAGACCTCTGCTCGTGCCACCATATTTTTCCTAGCAGCTCTCCTCTCAAATTCTTCCTGACATTGACAGCCCATTAATGACTGGACAAATTGAATAGTTCAAGGCTCCATAGTCCTCGTGATGAACCGATAAACGAAGAAAAAGAAAATCCTATTTATTTTATACGGCTAAAATGCTGCCGAACACCGTTGATAATTTAATATAGGATAATTCTAAATTAACTAGGGACAATCAGCACGATAATTGTGGAGTCGATGGATTTTTCTTCCGGAATTTCGGGTATTTTTATAGATAGTCGATATTAGTTTTGATCGGATCATATTCGATATTAGTTTTGACTGGATTATTTGCTCAAGTTATGCTGTGGATCATTTTTTTTTATATATATTTTTAAAAAAATCTAGGTGTTGCTAATATATTTTCTAGTAGATTTTGTTTTTAAATGTGAAGGGATTGATTTGATATTACTTGATCTTTTTAACAGGTTTAATGGCAAATTAAATTACAGGTAAAAACATAGTTTAACTGAAAATAAATATTTAATAAGAGATTTGTTTTTTATAAACACTAAAACGACAAAATACTGTATTAATTTGGGTAACCTGGATTAACCTTTCAATCTGCATACTAATTCATGAGGTTATGATAATTTTATAGAAAATAAATTATAAAATTTGATTTTCAATAAATTTAATGTTGAATGATGAGATTTTAAAAAAATTAATTACAAAAATTAATTCAAAAAATAACATGAATGTCTGGGTTAATTTGTCAAATCTATGACCTGAATCATGAGACCGAGATAACCGATAAAAGTCTAGTTAACTCACTGTTGAAAATAAAAATAAAAACACAAATAATAATTCTAATTAACTAGGACTAACTTACCAAACTTGTGACTCAAGCTATGAGGCAAGGATGATGTTATAGAAAACAAACCAAAATATATAGTTATTTTCTAATCAACGAAATATTAAATGATAAAATTAAAACAAAAATATAATAAAAAAAACTGATTTAATTTATTAAACTCATGACGTGTATCATTAGCCTAGAATAACCTCCATACAAAAAACAAAATACAAGTTAGTTCTTGAACGATACAAGTATAACAGTGGATGAGCATTGTTAATTTGTAGGCCTGATTCTTCTGGGTTTGAGAATAAAAAATAGATTTCTGGGTTTTTTGCATTATGACAGTTTGATTTACATGCCCATGTTTGAGATTGCAACCTAATTATGAAACTTACAAGCTAAACGATTTGTTCCATAGAGTCTCTGCAAATCAAGTCTAGAATTTGACTTGATAGCAGACTCATTCCAGCCGAGATGTAACCTGTGTTTATCATTTTTATTTTTGTTAAAAATTAGTTCTTTTATATATTTTTAGATTATTTTTACGTGTTAATATTAAAAATAAATTTAACTTGATGTTAAAGATGTGAAATAATTATCAATGAATACAGTTCCTACATCTGATTATGTAGTTTTTAGAATTATACGTTTTTTATAAAAAAAAATTAAAAAAATAGAAGAGCCAAGAATTTTTTTAAATAAGGATTAGTATATGAATAAAATAAAACATAAGAGATTAACTTAAGAAAAAATAAAAATTCAAAGATTTAAATGAAACTTCATCGTAATTAAACAATAGAAATGAATCATCACATTATGATATATAATTAATTATATTACATTACATCGTACTACAATTACTGCTGATATTTTAGATTACTAGTGCAACGTGTGTAGATGGCTCTACAAGTAATTATTTTATCAAGAAGAAGAATATCGTGAGATTTCTTGATGGGGGGCCGGGGTGCCCGGGCTTGTCTATGGCTAAAATGATGCAACATTACAGTATTGCCCTCGATATAATATGGTGTGGACGTGGGCGAGCGTAACCTCTTGTGAATCATCACCATGTAAGTGGTATAATCAGTATCCATCTTAAAAAGCACACATGAGATTTCCAAATCTTATTACAGTAATGAACCGGGGAAAACAGAGTACTAGAACTCATACAAGGCCTATTCTACATTACAGAATACAAGATACTACAACATCTCACAGCAGGGATGCAGAGAACCAAACCACGCTGCTTTGTTTTTTGGAGAAGATACATCCACTGCCCAGCAATGTAAATTTATTCAGTTCCTGCAATCTTCTTCTTCAATGCTTCAATATCTGTGGCTAGTTCTTTTCTGCTCGACTGAGGAAGAAAAATGTTTTATTTATCAGCAATTTGTTGGTTAGGGGCATTGTATTATCATTTCTGGCAGAATGTCTACCAGGTGCCCGAAGGACATGCTTCAAAACCAATTGCTATTCAATGTTGGGTTTTAATCTAATAAGATCTGCCTAATTAAAGACCATTACCAGTTCTGTCCGACATTATCTCAACCTGTGGCAATTTCCAGGATGCAGAATACATGGAACTCAAGTTATAGTTAATAAAAAATGGGCTGGCATTGATGTTATTAGCTTGTATTGCCTAATATATATTTCTTCTGCTTGACCTGAGGCTTACTAGGACAGGAGCAGATTGCACGAAAACATTCAAAAGCATACATAAACCCGCCACGAACAGACCAAACATGCTGAATCTCTTACCTTGAAGAGAAGATATCTGTAGACAAACCATCCAGTGTAACCTAGCCCCACCAGCTCCAAGATTTTGGGTAGCTGATAAAAGTGGAAAGTCAGTAATTACGAGAACTGAAAAAGAACCTGTGTCCTCTATACTTATTTTAAAGAATAACCTACCAAAGGTACGGAGTTGACAGCACCAATTAGAATAGATGATAGCCAAACAGCAACTAATGCCCCTCCTCCATAGATAATCACTGTGGATTTGTTTTCGACTGCATCCCACTAGAATTGACAGCAGATGGAATTCATTTCAGTCCAACTATATAGGGGATTCGAGAAACGAATAAAAAGCCGGGCCAAAATGGGACCATTCAGAAAGAGAAACACCACATAAGAATGCCAAGCTGTCTATGGGAGTAGCGTGTCAGGCTTGTTCCTTACCTTTTCCTTCAAGTCTGTGAAAATCTCATTAGCATCGACTGGGGATTCTTCTGAAGAAGAGGCTCTGGTCTGGAAAGGAGCGAGCCTGCGGGACTCTGTTTGATAGGAATGAAAAACCTTGGTAATAATTTCAAAATCAAAACAGGAACAACTAGTCAAGATGAAGAGCAATACAAGACACTGAAAAGCCACCCAAACATGGTCTGCAAATGTGTTTTTAACCCTCACATATTCCCGAAATGTGTTTTTAACAGTCACATAATCCAAGATGCTGTATATCCTCGAAAAGAAGAGAAACAAAAAGGAAAGCCACGTATGTTTGCCAGGTGCATATCTTGCCCCGTCCCTAATTTGAGCCCCATTGATGAACACCAGCTATAAAAGGTAAATAAAATTAGATCCACTCTATAATAATTTTTTTCCTTGCTGCCATTACCAGTCACTAGTCATCAGCATTAAACATAGCCTCCTATTTTTCCTTCTACCCAACTCTCCTAAAAAATACCACGAATTACAGTGGGGAAATCAAAAGCAATACTAGAGTTACTATGATCAAGCCACCTAAGATATAATCATTCCTATTTCAACTTGTTGGTGCTTTTATTTCAGGGAACCAACTACATCCCTTTCAAAATAATACACTTGTTTTCCTTTTACGTGACAAAATATTATGATAATAATCTACAAGGACATTGCTCTAGCTGAAAATCCCACGAAAAACACACTCAACAATTAATAATTCATGCTAGATTGCTTCCTCTCAGGACTTGTTTTGCAAATGAGAAAGAAATACCTCTTAAGTAAGCTCAAACCTAGCACTTTATAGACAGATTGGGAAATAAATAATGTACTAGCTGGTTTAACTCTACCAGAACACATTTCCTAATAGAAAACTGTGAAACTTGCGGGCCAAAAATGACCAAAGAGTAACGCAAAATTAATTATTAAAAACTTTCTAAAATTACTATGCACCGCGTTTGTTTACATTTGTTTGTGAGAGATTTTCTTTGCTTTGTTTTGTCTTTCTTGTGTGTACTCATGAATTCAACTTGAGTAAAGAACAATGATATACCTGAGGCTGTGAGTGAGACTTGTTTGATGGGAAAGGATTGGGAAGATGAGGCGGAGCGAGGAGGGAGGTAGGGCAAGGCATAACAACGGGTGGCTCTGATGGCGCTGGCCGCCATGGAGGAAGATGCCGCCGCCGCAATCACCGTCGATGCCATTTGGATTTTCGATGTGTGGCGCTCTTGCTTTCTATCCTCTGTTTTTCGACTTTTCTCGTGTTCGTTTCCTTTATTTTTCTATTCCCTCCGTTCTTTGTTTAATTGTTTATTTATCCAGTGATGATATTTTTTGTGCTGTGTTTCGGTCATTGAATTATAGGATAACACGTGGACTCTGTGTGCGTTTTGATTGGTCGATTCCCTATCTGAAAATCCACGTTTATGGCGCTCGCTCCCTCCACATGGGTGGTTGGTTTTATGGTGCGAGGGTCGGCACTTCGTAAAGGTGAGAAGTTAAATTAATAAGCCAATAAACAATACAAAGATTTATATATATATACTAGACCATGCCCCCGCGCTCCGCCGCGGGCGGCACAATTTTTTTTTCAATGTAAAAAATATTAATTGTGTGTATTTTTTATTATTATAATATAAATTTAGCTAAAATAACAAATCTGTACAGAATTTATGTCAAGTGCAAGTTTTCTATAAAATATATGAATTTCAAATCGATATAAATTTATCTGTTTAGTAGTTTCACACGAAATAACCAGCATAAATTTAACATCATCATTAAAAAAGCAAGAAAACACGGATATCTGTCAAAAAGATATCATCATTACTATAACAGTTAAAATATGAATACATAAATTGAAAATTTATCCTTATGTTATTGTTATCATCATTACTATAACAGTTAAAATTATTATCAACATTACTGTCAAAACAATCTCAATAATTAAATTGTCCTGAAAAATCATTAAAAAAAAAGAAAAAGATTTTTGTATAAAAAAGAAAAAAAAACAACAACAAAAATTATCATGATAATTGCATAAATAGTCAAATCATTAAAATCACCCAATCAAAAGAAGAAGAAAAAAAGAAGAAAAGAACAAAAGAAATGAACAAAGAGAAAAAAGGAGCAACATTAATAATGAAATGATTATTATAATAGCTAAAATTATTATTAATATTACTGTCAGAAAAATTAAAATAATTAAATTGCCCTGGAAAATAATTACAAAAAAGCAAAAGATTTGTATTAAAAAAAAATAAAAAATAATAAATGAATTAATATCAAATATAAATACAAAATAAATTAGTAAAAAAATAAAAAAAAACATTATAAAAAAAACAAATGAATTAATAATAAATAAAAAATTAAAAGAATAAGGACCAAAATGAAAAATAACATATATTAAATTAATTCCAATTGAAGGATAAAATTAAAGAAAAAAATTATTTACAGGACCAAAAATAAATAATGAAAACTGCTGACATTTAATAAAAAATCAGAAGAAGAGGGACTGAAATCAAACTTTGTATATATTACCAATTTCAATTGGAGGACCAAATTAAAGAAATCAAAACATCCGGACCGGAATAATTGAAGGAATAAAAAGTAAACAAAAAATCAAGACTATAAGGACTGAAATGAAAACTTCTTATATAATCAGTTTTAATTGAAGGGCACAATTGAAAACAATAAAACTTTCAATTAAATAAATCAGTAATGAAAACGAAATCAAAATCTCAGGGACCAAACTAAACGTTACACAAACATCAGGGACCGGAGCTGAATTTCCGGCGGTAGGAGAGAGAAAAGCGACGCCCGAGGAAACACCGTCCGCCGCCGCTTACAGGGACATCCACGACGGGAACGCGTTGCGACGGCAGATAGAGGACCTCCCGGCGCAGCTTCTTTCGTGGCGGAAGGTATTTTTTGACGGCGTAAAGACACCGCACGCGCCTCCTAAGAGGCGCGTAAGCTTGGAACGCTGCTGGCGCGTCCGTACGACGCGCCAGCAGCCCGAACGGAAAAATATTAAAATAATGGCGTAATTACCAAGACACCCCTTCCCCCCTCCGGTATTTACGAAAATACCTGAGGGGAAAATACGACCCTGCCCCCGTGTGCTGTTCGCTATTTTGTCGTTTTCTGGGCCCTTTTTGGTCTGCGCACTGTGCAAAAAAAGTGGGAAAATCCAAGAGAGCCCCTGCAACTGTGCACTATTTTGTCTTTTATGAGGGCTATATTCGTGAATACACTGTTCACAGACGGAAAAAAAAAAAAAAAAAAAAGGTGCACAAACACACGCGAAGCACCGGGACAAATTGCGAGTCCACAGTGCTTTGTGTCTTGCGCTACAATAACAATGTGTACAGGAAAACATGGACGCCATTTATTTTATAGTTAATATAATGCCAATGCCACCGCTATTTTTTCTTCGACAAAAAGGAAAACTTTTATTCACAAACGGGTCCTTAATTGTTAATATATTATTGTACTCCTTACTCATTTTTTATTCTTTTACTTTTTACACTTTAGTCACTGAACTTTTTTATTTTTCATCTCATACTTGCAAGTTATGTTAACATGGTTTTATGTGTTAAGATATTTTTTATTAGCACGTTTTACCAATCTCCTCAAACTATACGAGTTTAATGGATAAGATAAAAGATAAAGGTGGCTTAATTCAAAGTAAGCATTATTATAATCTTAAATAGCTTAAAAAATAAAATAAAAACAAAAGGTAAGGGAATTGACTAACCACTCAACTAGTAGCATCTGAAGTGAAAAGGTGAGTAAGTGACAAACACACTATAAAACTCTTCAAGTTCATCAACTATAATAAATATATTATGGTTGATCAATTGAATAAAACCCCAATAGGGATCTTTTTTCTTTCATATTGTCCTTAATCGATTGGGTGGCTTGAGCCCATCCCTCCAAGCCTAATTTTTTAGACCCTAACTAGGTCCCTTAAGGTTTTTTACTGACCCAATGCATTTTATTTTAGACCCTACTCTTCGTACATCTTTAGGTGCACAAAAATCTCTTTAAGGATTACCGTATTTTTATCTTATTAATTCCTATATAAGAGATATTGATCAATGAATATGTAAAAAATATTTAATTCTCATTAATATTATAAGGGTAAAACAACTCTTTAGCTCTTGAACTAAATGTTCATGGACTATAAATACCCCATTAACCATATAGATAAAAAAAAATTATAATTTTTCAGCATCTCACATATCACACCAAGCCATCACTTATGTTGGCTAAGAAAAATAGATCTTTAAAAAAAAAAAAAAAACTAAGTGATTAACCTATTTTTCAACTACATAAATCCTTGATTTTATAACATCATCATTGAGTAACATTCATCAATGGTGTTACCCATCTAAACCTACATTATTTCAATTTCAAAGTAGCAAAATCAAGTCAAGGATAGTGAAAATAGCCAATAACCTAATAGTGCACGCATGAAATATGTCGATCCTACAATAATAATCCCATGTGGATAATTGGATACCAACACTATCTTCAAAACATTTTATTAATAATAATTATGTACGTTTTGAAATCATTTGATAAGTATCGAAATGGATCATGCTGAGGCTATAAGAACAAAATTACTTCTATTAAATGGTACAATCAAGAACTACCATAGAAATAGGTCGTGGGTCTGCAAGTGACTATATTTCATAGCTTCAAAAATAACTTCATGGCTTTTTATATAAACAAAAGTCATCTATTTTTAGACTTGTACCAGATTCCATCCTCTCTCGTTGGGCTAATCCACCCTAACACTGCGTTAGGTTGCTTGTCATAACCAAACCATTTATTTCTAATCAACCAATCCAATTGACCAGGTATCACAAAGGCACTAGAGAATCTGAAGGGGGACACCATTAAAACAACTCAAAAGAACCCTTTCTTTCTGGTGCCAGTCTAGCCTGTCACCCCCGATCATAGCACAGCTGCATTTTCTCCAGGCCCCTGATCTCATCCTGGAAACCACCTCCAAAAATATCACGACAAACCATTGAAGAATTCTGAGTTTCTGATCTCATTGTGAGACCACTTTCCTGTGTTAAAATTAAGGTGATTTGGTTTGCTTTATCAATACACATTGCATTTACTTGACATATTTCTCCGGGTTCCTGCTGCCCCATATATATAATATTGGCGCAAAGGGTGATTTATTATTATTATTATTATTATTATGGCATTCATTAATTGATGATTTATCAGGGGGGATTCAACAATGTAAATCAGGAGGCTTGTGGGCTCAATCTTGATGGGGTGCAACAGAAGCTGGCTCATCTTTCCCTTGTTCGTCCTGCTAATTTCACCTGTTCATGGCGTAACAGGCTATGACCCTGAGTCTTTAGATGTATTGATTCACCAATACGCGATGAAGGTGCAGGCAAAGAAACGTACAGGTACTTCATTAAAAGTTCCTCTCCCTGCTAATTTCTCTGGAATGGAAGTCTCGGTTGTTAGGCTCAGGAGCGGCCATTTCTGGGAAAGGGGAGTCAATTTCAGTTCTTTCTATATCCCACCAAGGGTTACTCCTTTCCCATTTGTGAAGAGACTATCTATAGTATATCAAAACTTGGGGAATTGGTCTACTCTTTATTACAGGGTCCCGGATTATTCATTGGTCGCTCCTGTTGTCGGCTTCATGGCTTACGATGCTTCAAATTCAAGTGCATCGGGTAATCAGGCACTCAAGTTTAACGTTCTGGGTGACCCTATTTTGATCAAGTTTCCTAACCTCGTGACGAAAGGTAATCCTGAGATATTGAAATGTGTCGAACTTGGTCCAGATGGATTGGTCCACTTTAGGAACATAACTAACGAAAATACATGCATAACACAAGGTGATGGCCATTTTTCAGTTGCTGTTAAAAATTCTGGAGTAGATAAGAATAACAGGGTTTGGATATGGTGGGTGATTGGATTTGGATCTGCTATTTTTGCCTTGGTTTTGTTGGGTGTGATTGGATTCACCACTTTTAAGCTAGTGAGGAGTGAGAGATTCAGAGGAATGGAGGCGGAGTCTGAAAATGGGGTGGCCCTTGATGCAACCTCGATCGGAAGAAGTAAAATACCTTCAGCATCAATGGTAAGAACACGGCCAGCCCTTGAGCAAGATTACGTTCCTTGATTACGTTTCAGATTCTTTGTACACTTCTCACTCCTCTTAATTTGCTAGAGATGATACCTTATATTTTCTTGCTATTATTATTCAATTAGTTATTGAAGAACTGTTTGTAAAATGGGCTGCATGTTCTCAAAGGTGAGGCATCTATGCTCGAAACTGAAATTTATTTTCGATTGCCTTCGTGCACATGGTTCACAACATGATTGATGAGTAATTAGCATGTATTTGTGCAGTACTTTCCTGATTAGGTCAATTTGCACCTGTTGAAATCAGGTTCTGTCAGGTCGGCAACTTGGCTCCCATGACTGTAATAATACTCGCCGGATATCAAATGTTGAAAACAACACTTACGACGTCGTCGGCACTCATTATTAACAATCCATGAACTGTATTATTCCCAGTTAAAATAGCCACAAACACCATTAACTGAATGAGCCAGCTACTGATAATCTAATTCAGAAAAACAAACGATTTTTTTCATCCCGCGCACCTTAACAGTTATATATGATCCAAAAATTTAAGCTTGGAATTAGTAATAATACTCCACTCAAGCTCTTATATACTCAAGATCTCCCCCATTCTTTTTTAATATGGGATTGATGAAACACGAACTTCCCTTCTTTGTGAAGAAGCTCACACCAAACACATCCCAGCTTACCACGCCACAGAAAACAGGAGCTACGTCTCTCGAAGCTCGCATGGAGTTGCAGGGACACCATTGTTGAATTATTTTTTAAAAAGCAGGGACTCTTGATGAGATATGAACATTTGCTACCAGATTTACAAAGCTCTTGTGATGTCAACACGCTATACTTCAGTGATTTTTTATAACGAATCAGTTCTCCAGTCATCTTAATGAGGAATCGACAGCAATGGAATTGCAGTATATTCTTTTATTTGGTTATCAAAAAATATATTATTGATCAATTAAATGGCTGTTAGGATTTTCACTTGTCCCCGAGGATGAGTTTCTTGTTAACACGGTCACCTCTGCCATGTTTCAACGCATGGATGGAGTTACAGTATTCCATCAGCACAAGCTCAGTGTTGCTCAAGTCCAGTATTTCTCAATTACAAACTACATCTTGGGAATTATGTTACAATTTTATTTTATTTTTTAAACAATGGTTTTATATTTTTACCATTTTTTTTTAAAAAAAAATGCCATATCATAAATAAATTTTAAAAAATAATAAAAAAATATTATTTTAAAAAATATTATTCGTTATAGAGATAGGAGAAAGGCATGGTACTCATTAAGCCCATTTTAATTCCCTGGGCCGCTGAAAACATTAACAGAGTATTGTTTCATTATGGGGTTCACGCCCCGCCCAAGCCTCCGTTTATTCACAACTGATTAATAAGTGTATATAATTTTATCATTTACTTAATTAATACTTTATATTTTTTTAGTTGAGTTGATTTTTGATAAAGAAAAAATTAATCGCGCCATAATTCTTCTTTTAATAAAAAAAATCTATATGATATGTACATAATATAACGTGTCTCTATCTTTTTGCCCCATCATAATTCTTCTCTTCATCATCGACAATCGAGGACTGGTTTGAACTCTGAGGATCCAGATAAAAATAATAAATGAAATTTAGGGGATCGTCAGCCTGGCTAACATCATGAAGTAATAATTTTATTATAGCTCCTAAAATTGATGAGAAAACATCAATTAATAGGTTGAAGGTCACAGAGATGATAAAGAGGAAAAGGAGGATCAAAAAAGGACCCATTCAAGATAGCTATTGTAGCAAGCTTGTTTGCTGCTTCTGTGGCATGTATCCCATCCCAGCTAACATAGCTGTCTGGGTCTCCACAAGCTGATGCTGTTACAGTGCTTCCATTAATCACTCTGGTATTTCCACAGTAAGCTTTAGGATCAAAATTGTACGGGCCTCCCCCGCGGCCACAGCATGCTTTGGTGCCGTATTTGAGTCCTGCTCCAAAACAAACAAATCTTATCAGATGTTTAATCATCGGATAAACAAATGAGTAGTTTAAGTCTGCATAATACCATGAGAACTGGGATGCCGGAAGAGCTCTAGTAGAATAGCATGGATGTCGACATATATAAGGGAAGCTTCTGGGAGTGCCATTCTAGCTTGGCTGAGAGCCTTTTTCAACATGTTATTGTAGTCCACCACCGCGTTGTTGTAAGAGATCAAACAGCCGGAGGCGTCGATGTCGGAGGTGCTATGATGAAGCTGTACCAAGAAGGCCGGATAACAGCCTATCGGTGCGAGATTGAGAACCAGAAATGCTCGCCCTCCTAATGCGTATAGCTCCTTCAAAATTATATAAATTAACAGGAGAACAAGTCATGTTTGCATTACAAAAATATCCAGCAAGCATTCACAGTGAATTCGGGCACAAAGGCCAGGCTGCAAGAGTCTGGCTGGATCATACTGGGCCTACTTTAGGTCATATCCAATAAAACCCTTATTGGGCCCAGTGGCCATCATGCCTGTTCATCGTTGCAAAAGAGCTAACCTTGATACTGCCAGCAATTTGTGCAGCCACTTGAGGGAGATATTGCTTCACTCCACCTATACCAATAGCAGCTAAATTTGAAGTAAAATCATTCTGACCAATATAAAATGTGTAGAGGGATTTTCCAAAAACGTCCGGTGACGGGAGAGGTGTTGATCCTGAAAGACAAAGTGCTAAAATTAGCTTCGTCTCCGAATAGATGTCAATCCGTAATGGTGCATTAAGAAACAAGAAAAACTAGTTTCGCGAGCTAGTCTAGAACAGAGCTGTGAGGCCTGGATCATGGTGAGGACACTATACACACCTTGTTTACGAGCGGAGTGGAATTCATGAACCTTGACTTTGAATTCCTTCATCTGGTTGATCTGAATAGCCAGTGAAAAGGGGCTGATCCCAGTAACAAACAGGGAAGTGTTAGGCAATAGTACAGTAGATGCCAATGTTGCATAGTTGGCTCCGTGTCTATAATCAGATCCAATTGATTGCAAATATGGGCTCAGAAATGGCAATCCCAGAGCTTGTGCTGTCAAGTGAAATATCGCAGGTCATTTCACTGCGTAATGAAACGAGTTTTTAATATCCAGAACACTACGAAGCATCACATCACTGTTGAGTTGATCATTATATATTCCAGTTTCTTTTTAGAACAATCATTTAGTTTAATTTATAAATAATTATACAGAAATATATGTATAGAGTTCATTCTGGTATCGCAATTTGTTTGTGCATGGCCTGTGTTACCTAGAGATCTAAAGCCATATACCATGGGCCGAAGCTCCCAGGGAAAAGAAACGGAGAAATGATATCATATCGCCGTCGGTATGTTATTGGTGGCTGTTCTTGTCGGCAACTTGAATGGTCCAAAAATTCCCACGTTGTTGTTTTGTCTTCTGGTAAGAAATTACCAAATAAAGATCATGGTGTTCTGTCTGGATCGAGCGGAACTAGGTGTTAGACCTAAGGGTGCCATGGCACTCTCATATTTGTGGAACTTGACATTTTAGTTCCAAACAGTTCCGCGCTTGAGGGAGAAATCAAGCGACTGTAGCCTTGAAGCTGAAGGCTTCTTCAAACAGTAAAAAAGAAAAAAAGAATCTTTGAATTGCTGGGTTACGTGACAGAAACAGTCCTCCTAACATTTCATTTTCATCTCAAAATGAATGAGCTCTAATTTTCAAATTGCTGGAGACAACCAACCACACGAGTCCTCAGTGGCTCCCATGCATGATACTGACTGTCTACCGTGCATGTGATTTATTTTCAGAATGTCTTTCTAAGATACCAAGTATATGATAAGATAAAACAAACAAGGCCTAACTATGGTAGAAGAGAGATTACCTAAGAAATCAACCATGAGCCTCCCGTCCGAAGCCCGACCAGCCGGTCTCTTGAAGTAAGTCATGCCAAAAGGACCGGACTGTGCCGGAAAAGCTGCCCAGAACCCGCCAGTGTCCGAGTTTGAGTCGCCAAAGTTGAAAATCGCCTCAAAATCACATTTTGAGTAACTTTCACTGCCCCACATTGCCACCATCACCACCCAGACGACTAGAAAATGCTGCAGCGTTACAGTGCTGGATTTTGATGGCCAGGGACTCATTTTCTTGGGATATGATTCCTGACCTTAGAGAGTGAAAGTGGATAATTATTGAAGTATACAGAGTGGAGTGAAAAGTTCCAAAGGAGTAGACAGCTGGCATTTTAACATCCTGTTAATTATGATGGTGATGCTTGCTAAAGATAATAGTTGATCTGATGTTCTGAAACCAGATGTGTTTTTTTTTTATTGTGAGGTAGCTGGCACGTGGATGTCACAAAAAGCAATAGTGGACCAAATGTTGTTGGGGAGTTAACAATGGAATGAATTTAACAAATAAATGCAATCAGCAGCTCAAAATAGTAATAAAAATAAATATTTAAAAAGTAAGGCTTGGAAGGATATTGATATAGTACGTCGCACGTATTAATGCTATTTAAAAAACAAATCCTCTCTTTGCACTAGATCAATTTTGCATATAATATTTTTCTTTTATGAACACAAAAATTTATTAGAATTTTTTGATATATCAAAAGTGTTCTGAATATTTCGATCACTTTTTTTTTTCACTTGAATTAATCATTTAATTCTTATTCTTTTGATTTTTTTAATTTTTCGTAAAGATTTTGTTTGTTTTTTAAATTTCACTTCAATTGTTTGTATTATATTTTTAAATTTGATACTCATTGTTTTGGTTTTTATTTTTTTCTTATCCTTTTTTCAAAAGATATTATTCTTTTTAATTTCACCTTTCACCCTTCAATCATAAATTTATTTTTATTTTATTCTCTATCTTCATTCTTTTGATTTATTTATTTTTTGTTGTTTTACTAGATTATTTTTTCTTTTCAGTTTCACCATTCAACTAGTTATGAAGTTTATTTGGTATTTAAATTTTGATCTTTATTCTTTAATTGTTATTTTTTATATTCTTTTGTATGATTGATTTTCTTTCAATTTCATCCCTTCGATATTTAATCGACTAAGAATTGAATTTCATGATTTTAAAAATAGAATCTTTCAGATCTAATAACCCAAGTCATGGGTTTAAAACATTTACATGTATTTTAAAAAAAAATCTTTATAATTGTCTTTATTTTTCATTTGATTGTTCTAATCTCGTGACATAAATCGCAAGTTTGACAAGATATTTTAGGTTAGCTAAACCTTGATTGACGTTGCTACAAGTTTGTCATGCTAGCTTGTATTAGCCAGAATTGATTTGTAACCCAGTTTTGTTTTTCCATATTCAAGAGATTGGGAGTTGGGATGTCATTTGTATCATTTTGGGAGAAAAAATAAATCACAGGGTTATTCTAATAGCTTTTATTTTCTAAATTTAATTCATGTACCCTCTTTTCTTCTTTTCTTTTCATATGATTGAATTAAAATTAGCTTATTCAATTAAATTTATGACCCGAAATAATTTGGTGCCGCGGCAAAGCATTCACAGAATCTTGTTACCAAAAGAGCAAAAACAGCTCGGTTTTCCACTGTGCACCGTGACTCATTGTCACTGTTCATTAGCAATTTGCTCCGGTGCTCCGCGCACATCCACCTTTTTTTTTCCACCTTTTTTAACAGTGTATTAACGAAAAAACCCCTCGAAAAAGACAAAAAAACGCTGCCATTTCCAAGGGCTGGACGGTCATTGATCGTTTTTGGCCCAGACCGGTCCGGTTCGTCCGGCCGGTTTTTAATTTTTTTAATATTTCATTGAACAATGCATTAACCATTTTGTCCCTCGAAAAAGACAAAAAACACACTTGGGGTGAGGGGCTTTCTGGTAATTAGCCAAATTTTTATTATTTTTTCTCGCTGACATCTGCTTGCGCGTCTCCGGACGCACCGTTCGTTTCAGCGCTAACGCGTTATTCGGACGGCGCGTGCGGCTCACTACGGCGTTGGAAAATGCCCAACCGGCGTCTATAATGATTTTCAGGCATGTTATCTTCCACCTGGGGTGGCGCGTGTATCACTATGGTGTCCGGAGACGTGTCCATGGTTGTTTGAATTCCCCCCCCCCCCCAATTTCTCTCTCCTGCCTGCGCCAGATGACGTCAGCTACGCTGTTTTTTATCAAAGTTCAGTTCAGTCCCTGAACGTTGTAATTTGGTTTTCTTGCCCTTAATGCTATTATATAGGTTTTGATTTGATTCAATTTCGTCCTTCAATTGAAATTGATTATATATTGGACTTGCAATTCGGTCCTCATGCTTTTAATTTTTCGGATTGGGCTGGAATTTTTAATATTTTTGGTATCAAAGTTTTGATGGATTTCAATTTCATCCTTCCATGCAAATTTATTATAAATCCTTAATATTTTCGGTCCCAAAGTTTGATTTCTTTCAATTTTATCCCTCTATGCAAGTTAATTATGGATTTTAGTTTCATTTCGATCCCATTTCTTTTAATTTCAGGTTATGTTTTCAATTATTTAATTTGAATATTTGGATTTGCTTCAATTTTGTTCTTAAAATTACATGTATTATTTAAAGTATGCCAAATTCATTATATATTTGTATATTTATGTCAAATTAAAGTATGTGAAACTAATTATATGTTTTAATATTTATTGAATATTATCGCCTAAGAATGTATATATAGAGAAAAAAACTATCTAGGATTTTTTTAAGAAAAAAATGTAATATCAGTATTCTTGAATACATTTAATATAATAATACAAGGAATAAATCTTATAAAAAATAAAAATTGTCTTCGAATTTTAATTTTGTGCTCTGTTTTTTAAAGTTTATTTCTTAAAAAAAAATTATAATATTTTGGTTTTTAATATTTCATATCTAATATTACTGGGCAAAAAATACAACTAAAAAAAATGACAAATTTACCTAGATTATCTACAATTAAAAAATATTTGAGTCACTTCCTGTTTCGATTACACTATTTTTTTTAGACGGCAGATAAGTAATTATAGCACGCAAAAAATTTAGGTTTATTTCTAAAAACAAATTATAATATTTTTATTTATAATGTGTCAGATCTAATGTTACAAGAGAAAAAAGGCAACTCATAAATTTTTTTTGACAAATTTACCTGGATTATCTACAATTAAAAAATCTACGACCCACTTCCCATTTCGATTACACTATAAAGTATGTGAGACTAATTATATGTTTTAATATTTATTTAATATTATCGCCTAAAAATATATAGAAAGAGAAAAAAAATGACCTACGATTTCTTGCAAAAAAAAATTAATATCGGTATTCTTGAATATATTTAATATAATAATATGATTAATAAATCTTATAAATATAACTTTGGCTTTGAATTTAAATTTCTATTTTATACTCTTTTTTTTAATAAATGGTAACCTTTTTTTCTCATTTTTTTTATTTTTTAATAACCGTCGTGTCCAAGTCTTTTTTTTTTTTAACCGGGTTTCTTTTTTTGAATTTTTTTTAACCAGAGTATCCTTGACAACAAATTTTTAACAAATCATTTCACCTTCTTAGCAAATTTTCTAACAAATTTTATCAAGTCTTTTACCAATAGCAATATTCAATCACTTTTTGGTTGAAAAAAATCATTTTTAACGGATTTTATCAATTATAATTTTACTAATTAAATATTAAAATAACAAAATACATCATTTATAAAATCAATCAATTTTCTACATAGATAAAAAAACCCAGCGGAGTGGGCAAATCGGGTCGCTGATTACTAAAAGAGTTATCGTTAATTGCAATTGGTGGGCGACCTCAACCAATCGTATGAGAAAAACTTGATGGACTCGATCTGGTTAGCGCTAGCGCCTGGGGGGGTGAAAAGGGGGCTGTGATTTAGCCCTTGACGTTCTCTGAATTTGTTATAAAGCTTAATGGACTTGAGTTTCCATGCATCCGGCACAGAAGCAGCTCTGCCAGGTTCAGTGATCCCGGGCCACAAGAAGCCAGGGTCAGCTGATACAAATAAAAAGTTGGTCTGGGTAGGCCCACTTTAACTCCTCGGCCAGCTGGAAAGTCGACTGTGTATGGCTGCTAAACCTATTTATTTGCACCTTGAATTTTCAACTAGTCATGAAATAAAAACTCGTCCATTATTAATTCAATTAATTAAGCACATTTATTTTCAATTCGAGTCAGTAAATTTATCTCTACTAATTTTCTTTCATTATTATCTCGTTATTTTTACCAGGATGAGTTTTTTTATTTTAAAAAATTATAATTAATTAGCTAGAATACAAAATTTAGATTTTCAATTGATTTAATTAATAATAGAAGGGTTTCTTTCTTAGCGAATAAATGAAAATATAAAGTGCAAATGACGAGTTTAGCACATTTTGCTCTCATATTTTTCAATTAATCAATCATCATCGTTTGAGTTTGAATAAAGAAGAGGTCACGGACATATGTGTAATATTTATTTTAACATTTATTTTGTTCAGCAGTAATCAGTATTTTCGAATAATTTTGTGCATTAACTAAGATTAAGTTTTCTTCATAGATGGTTTTAAAAGCACTTTCACAATTTGAGATAATAAATTTATATGAATGCTGGTTCTCGTATTCAAATTCAATTAACTCGAAGGAAGTTTTTTCCACAGCCGGGCCAATCTCTATGATCATGCTTTTAGAATAATGACTTACAAATCTTACAATGCAATCAATAGTGACATGTTTTGTCGTCAGCGGATCTACCCTGACTCTGAGGTTACAAGTTCAGTTTCCAATAAATGGTAGAAATTGAATTTATTCATGTCTTTTTGTAAAAAGTAACAGGGTTAGTTTCTTATTATATAAAAAAAAACATTAAAAATTATTTTGGTTTAAAATAATATTTATATGAATAGTAAACCATACCAAATCTTTTTTTTATTATATCATTCTTTTTCTTTATATTAGGTTCTTTTGTTTTTTATACAACAATCATAACTTATTTTTGCAAAATTGATGAAATCATGAACGTGTGATAATACAAAATAAAAAAAAATCCGGTAAACCATGAAATCGGTGTTTGAAATGTGATTTCAAATTTGTTTTTGCAAAAAAAATCAAATTTTTGAAGCACGGTAAAATGAATATATTATTTTCAAAAAAGCAAAATTTATTTGATTTGGGTTTCATGCTTTTTTTTTAATTATTATTTTTTTAATTACAATTAAATTAATAGAGGATAAATTTGAATTCAACAAGCCAACATATAGATTGTGCTTGGACTATTCGGGGGCACGTTCCAACAATCAACATTCAAGTGATGATAGGTTTAAATTTTGTGATTATTAATATGGTAATTATTGAAAATTTATATAATTATTAATTTTAAAATTTATAAAATTATTTAAGATATATATAAATATTCATATTAATAAATAGAAAAACATTCAAGCGGTGGCTCATGAGCAGCATTTGAAGTGGGGTGCCAAGGTATTTCTTCTCGGATGGTGCGGGAGGTGGATGAGTGGAGGTGCAAAATCGATGGTTTTTCTCTCTCATTATCCATTTTTCTTTTTCTTATCGTGAGAATCCATCCAAGTTTGCCAAAATAAAAGATGTCCTGCCATATTATTTTTGTATCAGGTTTTATCTCATTATTTTAACAACTATTTATTTTGTTTTGAGTTTATTTTTTGATCGATTTTGTTCCATGACATATTATTTCATTTATTTTCAACAAATTTGTTCTTTCTTCTTTACGTTGTTATTTGTTTTTTTCTTAATTAATTATATTTTGTAGTTTTATACCTTTATATTTTATCTTATTTTTTATTTATGTCAAATGTGGTCTTTATTATTTTGATTGCTATTCATTTTATTTAAAATCCTTTATTGATTGATTTTTTTTAATTTAATCCCTCATTATTTGGTTGATTGAGAATTTTAATTATGATCTTTTCAAGTCTATATTTTACAGGGCAATCACACCATTATAATCAGGATCACGGGTTTGAAATAAATTGATTTGACTTTGATTTATTTCAATTTCATCATTCAATCTTTTATTTGGCAAGGATTAATGTTAAAAAATAATATAAAATATATTATGAGACATCACCCAACAACTTAAATTTTTAGGTGAAATGGTTTCTTAACATGATATCAAAGCTTTGTTATCCCAACGGTCATGAGTTCGAATCTTATCACTTCCATTCTGTTTGATAAAAATCAAGCACAAGATAATATGGGTATGTACAAGTTTTAAGCCTAAAATGTTTTCACTTGAGAGAGTGTGTCAGAGAATACTATAAAACATATTTTAGGACCTCACCTAACAGCTTAAATTTTTAAATTAGATGTTTCTTTAACAATTAACCTTTCACGAGTGTTTTGCATTTCTTTTAATGAGGTTATCCATATCTCATGTCCTATTGTTGCAGACTTTGTGGGTTAGCTTGGTTTCAACCAAATTTTTTTTGTTGTTTTTTTTTAAAAAAAATTCTGCTTCACCCTCCAAAACTAGTTTTTTTTAGAATCAAAGCTTTGTAGTTTTATTCAATTTGTTTCCCACAATGTTATTATAATCTCTAATTACGGTATACTTAAATTTTTGTTTTCATCCTTTAACATCTAGTCTACTTAAAAAAAGCTTTATATTTTTGTTAATTTTGCTTTTTATGTGACTGTTATTCTTTATTATTTTTTACTTTACTATCAAGACCATAAAAGACCTTTTCAGAATATTTTAAATATATATTTTCATATTTAGGGTATTTTAGAGTGAAGTATTTTTAGTTTTTTGTGTTTTATTTTTTATTATATTAATAAATCAATAAAATTTTGAAATTCGAACGATTTAATAGCCTGATTCTTTATATTTCTTTGAAAATATTAGTGTTGCGTGAACATTGTATTTCAACGTTATGAAAAAATTAAATAACTGTTTTTTTTTTAATTTTTAGATCATCTTAAAGTACTGGTATTAAGAATATATTTTTTATTTTTTTTAATATATTGTGAATGAAAAAAATAAAAATCACATAACCACTTTGAAGTGATGACTCTTTTGCTTCTTTTTTTTCTAACTGTTGAAAAGCTATTTACTCTCATTCATTAATATGAAACGAAAAAATATATTAACACTCCACGTCCAGGTTGGAAAAAAAAGGGAGAAAAAAAAACTATCCATTTTAGCTATAAAGGCCATCTGGTCCAGTGCATATTGGAAAATAAAGAAATCTACATTAGCAAAATGACTTCAAAAGAAAATTCAAGTTTCGACGGTCACTATTATGTTTTTATTTTTATATAATTAACATTATATTCTATATAAATAATTTTTCTATACTGGCGTGTGTTGATCACCTTTTTAAATGGTTATGGCAGTTCTTATTTTTTAAAGTATTTTTATTTAAAAATATATTACAGTAATATTTTTTATTTTTTATTTTAATATCGATTTTTAAATTAATTAAAAACGGAAAAAGGAATTTAAAAAAAAAACTTTTAAAACAAATATGATTTAAGAAAAACTCAGAATCTAGATCTGATCTTCCAGTATTGCTTCAGGTCCACGTCAACTGGGACCCGCCACCTGTGCGTAGTCAACTATGTGCCTGCAAGACACGTCATCTTGTCTGTAAGAACGCCTTGTCTGGTTGGGAAAAAAAACACGAAGAGAAAATATAAAAGGAGAGCACCACGTCAGATCCCTCCAATCACCGATCTCTTTCCGAATCTAACCGAGACTTGCGCATCAACGTTAGTCCTGACAAGTAATCGACGGCTCATGTTTATCTCTGACGTGGCTTTCTGACTCTTAAGTCACACCCCATTAGGCCCATTCACGTGCTCGCTATTAATATCAATTGGAATCGGCACACGCATGCTGTTCCTTCTTCGGTGAGCAACCCTCAAATTTAATTGAACAGTCTCAAATCTCAATTATACATCTAATATATTTCCGGTATCAATTATATCATAAAAAAAGTTTTATTTTTCATTTAAATTATTGTTATAAATATAATCATTTAATATTAGTATATTTCTCATGTGATTCTAACTATAAAAACTGGAAGAGAGTTTATTTTTTAATTCCTTGGTAAGATAAGTGCTGGGAACTAGGAATAACAAAGTGGATTAAAAGACTGCACTTCTTGGCTTAAATAGCCTTACATGGTCATAACTAATTAGCATAAAAAAGCACGTGCAGCAAAGTTGTATGACTCGTAAAATTGTACGATTTTACAAGTTAAAACAATAAACTTAGTAAAATTAGATAAAAAAAATAAGACCTTGTTAAAATTAGAATAAATTTGTTAAAATCGGAATCAGTCAAATTTTACAGCCCTAGACTAATACTCTATCAGACTTTCCTTTTCCCTGTTGTTATGCTTTTTTATGCCAACTAAGTCATGCCGTGTTGTCCCTTTCTCCTCTCTCTCTCTCATGGTTTGAACTTTGAAAATCAAATAAAGAAAATTAGTATTTTTTAAATGCACGCGCATACCATTTCTTAAACAATAAATATTTCTTTTTTCTTATGTATTGATTTAAATATATTTACTTTAAAATGTATACTTAAAATTAAAAGAATATACATATTTAACACCATTCAAACTATAATTAGCAATACTTACAATGTAAAAAGGATTAATCTAAAAATTAGCAATTACAACTTAAACATAATCACATGAAAATAGCATCTACAAAGAGATATAAATATAATTAAAGCGTATTTAATATTATAGTGCAAAATATTTTTAAAATTACTTTCTACTCGAGATACAAAATAATTTCTAATATATATATATATATATATTTGCTTTAACATATTAAGCTTTGACATGCAGCTTGTATATAAGCCACGAGATAAGGGAAACAAGAATGATTCAAGTACAAAAACAAATGTCCTGGAGACCAGGGACTATTCGAACAATAAGCAGACCAGGTAAAACTTTAACTGAAGACCCCTAACTTCTTGCAACCGACTCCATCAATAAGTCATGTATTCTATTCGACACTAGAAAACAAAATTTTAAATCTCACGAACAATAGTTCTAGTTATTTGCTCAAGCATCTTTCTTTCATAGAGTACTAAATGAGAAAATTTAATAATAATTAATACTTCCATTAGCTATAATTCAAAATAGCTTAATTTAAAAACATACAACTGGTGAGAAAATATTTTAAACGTATAATTGAGATTGGTTTAATAATTTGATGATAATTAAATTTTTTAGCTATGATTAAAAGCGAAAAATAATTATGTGTTACTATACAAAATGAATTCTTAATCCTCGTATTCTTTAAAATGATATTTTTTTATTTTTCAAAAATCATATGTGATATCATTACATGAAAATAATTTAATAATACAAAAAATAATTTAAAATAAACAATAACAAAAAATCAATTCTCTTCAAAAACTATTTTTGAAATGCAGTGTTAATCAAGGTTTTAGTTTCACGAGTGAGAAATATGGTGTTATACTTGTCAATTCAGAAAATCTCATTGCGCTAGTTACAATATTTCTAATCTATATGTTTTTTGTATTTTATAAGAAAATTATTTAATGTTTTCTCTGTTTAATTTTTTTTATATTCAGATCTTTTTAATATGCTAATATATATATATATATATATATATATATATATATTATTTTAATATATAAAATGTGATGCTCAAGAGTTTCATGTTTTGATTGCAGCGCTGTCCAGTTGAAAACGCAAAATACATGTGATGAAGCTATGTTGCGATTATGTTCCGCTAGCTTTACTTCCAATGCTACAACGCCGGGTGAGATTTTTCTTTTTCCCCGGACATAACAAGAGTGCATTTAGTTTTTGCAAATGGAAAGTATTTTTGTATTTTTTAATATATATATATATATATTAAAAAATTATTTTAATATACTAGTATTAAGATTAATTAAAAAAATAGTAATAGAAATAAAATATTATTTTAATATATTTTCAAGTAAAAACACTTTAAAAACTAACAATTATTACAATATCAAACAAATTTTTAACCCATCGGGAGATTTTTGATATTGTATATTAATTAAAACTGGTGCATCAAATCTAACTTAAACATTTATAACTTTACTCTTTAGCATTATTTCAAACAAGATTAATTTGAAAAAAAACTCGAGTCAGTCAAATTAATTTATAAAATTTGTGATATTAATTATAAAACCAAGATAAATTTGAAACGAATATATATAGAAAAAGAAAAGGAAAGTAATCATCAAATGAAATAGAAATAAATGAAATGTAGCTAATAAATTTGAAACGAATACATTTCGAAAAGAGATAAGATTTATTGTGAATTACTTTATTTTTTAAAATAGTACAATTTTAAATGAGATAAAATTTATTGTGAACTATTTTATTTTTTAAAATTGTATAAGATATGACGACAATTCCAAGCATAACATTAAAAATTGACAACCCTTTTGAAAACTGTAATCCAAACAAAAATAATGTTTTTTTGTTTACATGGAACGTGTACAAACAAGTAGACAAATCGCCATGGGTCATGAGTATGGGTTGTGGTGAGGTTCGAGTATGGGTATACCTAATCGGGCTATCCTAACTGTTGCTAGCGCTGATTGGATGAGCTGGACGACGGCAGGGTCCAATAAAATGCAACCGCGTGTTCTCCTTCCTCGTGGAGTATTCGACACTCGGACAATTTAGATCTCCCGATAGTACACGGGGCGTGATACATGCATGAGATGGTAACGCAATCTCTGGATACTCGTGGGTCCCACAAGGCTCTCAGTTCGGATGCTTGGGACACGTCAGAGCACGGACCACAGCGCACTGACATGTGCGAAAGCTTGTGGGGACCCCTTATTGTGCGTGGTAAGATGCTTTTTAAGCCAAGGCAGGCCTTGGTGGCAGAAGATACGTTCTTATTCTAAGATGGCGTGGCCTGTGTTTGTCCGTTGGATTAAGTGCCTGCGTGGCCGCGTGATCGTATAACTTCAGAACGGGACCCACGGTTTGATTTAAGAATGTTTTTCTTGTTTCTGATATTTTGTAATTGTGAGGCAGTGTGCAGTGCGTACACGTGGGCATTTTGTGAGGCGACTTGTTAAAGTGATGAAGATTAGCAATTGGAAAAGAATGGGGGCAGTCAAGATTGGAAAAGGGGAGTGCCATGGAGTCAATGCTGGCTGTAGTGCTCTCCGCGTATTAAGAGTTCGATCCCACTAGCATATTTCCCTGGACTGCCCCATGTTATTTTTTTCTTTCTTCGCGATCACCTGTGAATTGATGACGGTGAAAAACAATAAAAGAATTATTAAATATTACCAGTGCTTGTAATTTCTTGACTAGTAACAGTCTTTGTAATAAGAAAAATAAATGATATTTTACTAAGTGATTGTTAAATAATATAGTTCAAATTGTTTTTTAAAGTGATTTTTATTCAGAAATATATTAAAATAATATTGTTTTTTTTTAAAAAATATATTTGACATCTGCACATGAAAATGATCTAAAAACACATAAAAAATTATTTTAGAAACGAAATGCCAAACATTTCAAATTATATTCTTTTCAAATTAAAATTTCCCACGTTGCTAGCACCTTTATTTCTTTTCAAATGAACCTACAAAAAGTAAAAAGAGACCTGATATTGACCAAAAAATTAAGAAGAAGAAGAGAGAGACTTAATTGTGACTATACTCAACAATATAAGGACTAGAATATAATTTTTTGAAACCACTTAAATAACTAATTAATTTTTCGAAATTACAAGGAGTAGTTCGATTAATTTTTCGAAATTACAAGGAGTAGTTCGATTAATTTTTCGAAATTACAAGGAGTAGTTCGAATTAAACCAGAAAGTATTCCACTAAAAAAAATCATCGTCAAGAGAGCCTATCAACATCCACACAATCTACCTCGACCCGCGATTGGTATCTTAATGATGTCGTTATTATATTACACCCGTTTATGAGTGCGTTGCAACCGGTGTTTGGAAAAAAATTAAATTTTTTTTTTCATTTTAAAAACCGGCGGTTTGGTATTTTTAGATCATTTTGATGTGCTGATGTTAAAAATGATTTTTAAAAAATAAAAAAACAGCATTTTGATGTATTTCGGCACGAAAAATACTTTGAAAAATTACCGCAACCGTACTCCCAAACAGACCCTTAGTCAAGATATAGAGTATTTATAATATTATAAAAAAACATTTCATAAAATACCTGGGTATTGAGATTCAAATTTCGATCACATGGATGCTTCGTCTAAAATCTCAAACTATATACATGACGAGGTTTTGTCTCATGAGTCAGCGAATATTTAAGATATTTGGCTTCTTTTTTCTATTTTTTTTAAATTTTGATAATAGGATTTGTTTATTTAATGGGATAGCTAGCGAATGATGTTTGATACCGGCAAAAAGTCTTTTTCTTTGAGTTTGAAGACTATTTAATGATTAAATCAATGTTATATTAGAGAAAAAACTTTTACTGTTTGTAAAAAAAAAAATTAAAAAGAGAAATTAAACATCTTGCATTAGGGGTTATATTGATTCATTTTATAGCTATTGGGTCCATCTGTTTTTTCAAGGGGAGAAAGTTTATGTATCGATAAAATATTTTTTCTTATTGAAATAAATTATTTTTGACTTGTAATCTCATTGAGGAGCTCAAGATTCTTTTGGAGTGAATAAGAACACAAACCTGGTATTGTCAGGTGGAGCACATCATCAAACCCATACTCATCTAAGCTTAACGCTTGATTAAGTCCATAGATGACGAGTATGTAATCTCGCAAAACTCATACATGCAAAGGTACAAAAAAATGAGCTGCCCCCTTATTTTCTTGCGTGATCGGTTACGCAAAATAGCATAGTGATACAGGATCATAGATTTGTCTCTGTGTAATTTGATTTTAAAAGTGTTTTTTTTTATATTTTGATGTATTGATATAAAAAATACCAACGGGGGCGTGGGTGGACTGGTAAGGGGTCCTCCCAGCTTAACCAAGGTCTCGAGTTCGAGCCTTGGGTATGCAGCTGCTTTAAAACTCGCTTGGGAGAGCTTTGCCGCCCTTCAGGGTCCTACCCGGCTCGAATCCGGATTAGTCGGCAGTGGCCGGATTACCGGATGGTTTCTACCAAAAAAATAAATAAATAAAAATAAAATAAAAAATATATTTAAAAAAAATATATTATTTTAATATATTTTTGAATAAAAAATATTTTTAAATACACAACAAAAAACAATTTACCAATCATTCACTTAGTACAACACGAACACTGCTAGTTTATGACAGGATAGAGACTAGTGTATTTTTGAAAGTGTGATTGAGGTTTTTTTGAAATTAATTTTTATTTATAAATGTATCAAAATAATATTTTTTTATTTTTTAAAAATAATTTTTGATATCAGTATATTAAAATAATCTAAAAATACCTAAAGTTTTTAATTTATTTTTTTAAAAACATTTTTCAAAAGGATTACCAAACCCCCCCTAACTACGAGAGCATTAGTTCATGTTGCAGCAGCCAGTCGCCTGAACAAACAGGGGCAAAATATGAAACAAGTGTGTACGGTACTGGAATAACTAGAAAATGAAGAAGAAAATTTTAAAGTAGGAAACGGTCTCCAAGCAATCCACTTGTATTGGAGCTTTCTTTCTTTTTAAATGAAGATATTTTTGTTTTTGCCCATTAAAATGTCATAAAACTATTGATTTTAGGTCTTTGTTTGTCCATCATAAAAATACTTTCCTCACGTTACATTATTTTAAGAACTGGTAAATGTAACTTAATTTGTAGCGAAAAAAATATGGATGGTGAAAAATATTTTATAATTTAAAATAGCATAAAGAATTTAAAAACTAAAATGATACCATATTCAATTGTTTACACTGATGGTATCATATTAATAAAATAAAATAAAAACATTTATAGAAAATAAACCATTCAAGAAAAAAAAATATCAATAAAAAATATCATATCAATTTTATATATTAGTGCATATTTACTTTATTTTAGATAACATTGCTATACAATATGCTATATTACACAACATGCTACGTTATACAAAAAACTATTTATTTTAGATTAAAAATAAATATTATAGAAAATAAATTTATTTCTAATGTCCTTCAAATATATTTTAAAGATATTTGATAGAAATAAAATTATATTATTTTTTCAAATCATTTTCTTTAGAATTTTATTTTCCATAAAGAATCCACCTTCGCTTACGCAAAGGAAGACGCACCGTGTATCTTCCCCTTTCTCGGCACCCAAGTTCGCTTCGTCGGAAATTTTGACTGTTCAGGGAATGGAAAAAATAAAATAAAAATTACCTAATATAATTAAAAGACTTATGAAACGTGATGCTCCTTTTTTCTTTTTGAAAAGCGAAGCTCGTTTTCTTTCTTTCCTTTTCTAATAGCTTTTTTTTTTTTAATTTCTCATATTTTCTTCTCTAGTTTTGTCTTTTTTTAAAAAGAAAATCACCCTCATATCATTTTTTTAATAATCATTCGAGTTTGTTTTTTTATATTGACCAAATTAACTATATCACAACAATATAATTCTAAAAGTTTTTTTATATTGGCTTATCACGCTAAATTTAATGATAATGCTAAATAATATTTACGAAATATGTTTTTTTATTACATTTATTTATTTTTATTTGAAAGTGCAGTGCAATTCCAAATAAAACCAAAACACTCATTTCACCTGGCTCTCCTCAACTTTCAATAAAATTGAAAATGAAAAAAGAAATCAATATCCAAACATCAAACAGACTGCATGCACATTGCATGATATTTTGATTTACAGGTGGTAAAGCACAGGCCAGCTAAAGGATGACATCAAATAAGAGAGAAGAAGCTTCATGGATTAAATTAATTACCAAACCATAGGAAAAGTTGCGAACAAATCCTTTATCATATTTGTGCATATAGTTAAAACAAATGTGGGCCCGGTTGGGAAATGTGGTGTACGCCCCCCCAATCAGGCCCGTCGATGAATGGCCAATCGTGGATTCCAAAGGGTCTATTCAATAGAGTTAAATCTTTTCTTTCAGGGAAAAAAATATTTAAAGGAAAGATTAGTTTATTTAAATAAGTTAAAATGACTAAAAGAGACCACGTAAGGCACATGACGGGTGGAATAGGTTGGACCCCCTTATATTTAGAGAGACGCGTAGATCGAGTCATTTGCTAACACGTTTACGGCCGGAGGTGACGTTGGAAATAAATAATAAATTTAGCCAGCACAAATATCAATGGGCCAGCTCAACAACCACCATACCCCCCCTCGTATATACGGCTGTACTTATACGCTTCCCTAACATATGACACGTGTCTGTGACGTGGATGTTGCCATGGCGCTCCCTCTTTCTCCCCTCCACCATCTCTCTCTCTCTCTCTCTCTATCTGTTTCTTCTCCGTCTAAAAAAAATTGAACCTGCATTTCCCCCTCTATTTTTTAAGAAAGAGAGAAAAAAAATGCAGAGTCTGTGAAGTAAGTGATAGGTTTTCTAATTTAAGTTACTTCCTTGTTCCTGTAAACTGAAGACAGAGTGAGCATTACTTCAAGTCTCTGGAATTCACAGCTTGTTATCTGTAAAGATAAGGAAATTTATGATTTGAGAATTGGAAGGTATGTAGAGCCTGGACTTCTCTCCTCTTTTTCTTAAAATACCGTGGTTGTTTGAAGATATCTTTTTATTATTATTTTATTAATGGTTTAAGTTTTTGTTTGGTGAGTGAGAAAATGTGAGAAAGGCGAGGAAAATGAAAGTATCGAGACATGTTAAAATGAAAAAAAAATCAAAACTACTGTTAGCTGTTCCATTTTGAGCTTGCGAAGGAATAAAACATCGAATTTAGTTTTATTAATTGTAATTTTTTTTGGAAAAACTCTCACCCCTTTCTTAGCAACCGAACAGAGAATCAGTTTACCAACTTTCTGGATCCCTCAATTTTCTTTGTCTGGGATCGAAACAGAGAATTTGCTAATTATTCTTTTACTTTTAAAGTTTGCTTTCTGTCCTTTTGTTTCTCCAAATCTGCGAGAAAGAATCGAAATAGTTTATAACTTAAGCTGTCCTGATAAAATTATTAGGCAGAACCTGATCGTGCAGGTGTAGAAAGATGTTAGATTTCCAGCTAAACTTGTAGGGGTATTTTAGTCCTATTCACGGATAATACCCCTGGTGAAGGATTCGGTGTTCGTGACCGTCGCTTTTTTGCGACCCAATGGTATGGTGGAAAGACGTTAATACCCTCAGATTTCATAAATTTTTTCAACGGAGTTTAACTTTATTTGTTTCTTTTTAATTGAGGATGAGAATGTTTAAAAAAATAAATATTGAAATTCATGAAAGAAGTTCAGAAACACATCCTTAATGATGTTTATGGTGTACTCAGCTGTTGATTGTTAATGATCCGATGTATCACTGTACAGAAGCTGGTGCTTGATTTTCTCTCTCAAAGTTTTATCTATAAATTACACAGTTTCTTAAACAGTGTTCTATTTTCCCTTGTCTGAAAAAAGCTTAGGAAAACCTATATTTCACTGTACCGGGTTCGTAAATAAAATTAGTTTTTATCGAGTGAAAATCATTGGTGTCTTCCCCCCTACAGAAAGCTGATTCATATAGGGATAGCTGGTTTCTGACTTTTTTGACAGGCCTTGACCCTAGAAGTTGCGGGTCTTTAGTGAATCTAGAAATTGTGCAATGGCTCGATATGAATGACTGGATTTGTCATGATTCAATCTTTATCTTCTGTTTTTCTTCTATATGCTCATACTCTGCCTCCCATACCTTTGCCAACATTTCTCCTTTTGTTGCAGGTGAGATAGTTAAAGCAGTCGTATCATCTCCAAATTAAGCAAGGATTTTTTTCTGGTGTTTTACCATGGGAAACAATGAAGAGGGAAAGTCTTCTGCGTCTGATAAATCTTCTCCTGCCCAACAAGTAAGCTGAGAAGCGTTTACATTTCAGTTGCGGAAACTGATATCGTCACATTCTTTTACCTTTTTTAAAAAACAAAAACAAAACTGACGGGAAAGAATTCTGCTACTTATTCGAGTGATCTTTTGCACTCGTAATTAGCAAAAATAATCTGTCCGGTTTCATATGCGATACTTGAATTTGGAGCTCAATTGATTGCTTAAAAATAGTTTTTTTTTGGAATGTTTAGCAATAAGTTGAAAACATTTTCCGGCTATGAAGTTTTATTGTGTCTATTAGAAGTAACTAGTTGCCTCCTATTAATTACTCCTGAGATCTATTTTGAAGAAAAAAACAAACACAAACAAAAAAGAGAATTTCTATACATAGAATTTATCTTTCCTATTTGTGCTTCTCTTTTTTTTATGATGGGCCTAACTACAGTATGCTACTAGTTACTCTCATTTTGGAAAATCACTTATTAATGTTTTTTTTTCCTCTTCAAGTTATCTAACATATATTAAACATTAAATATAGGCCACATGCAAAGAAAAGAATAAGGTATAAAAACTGTAATGATATAAAAAGACAATTTATTATGTCATATATTATTTATAATTTATTTTATAAAATGTCTATACTTATAATATAATATGTTAAATATAATATTAAAGATAACAAATCTTTGGTGTTTAGAGAGCATTGAAAATGATATTCTAATTTTATAACACAATTAATATGATTTAAATGTATAACTATTGTATAATATAACATGTTTTATATTTAAATTTATTTTCTAGCAATATTATCTATATTAAAGTATTATATGCACTGATATATCAAATTAATATACTTTCATATTTCACATTAATATTTCTAATATATTATTTTCCATACAAATATATTAGTAATTTATTATTTTCTAATAATTTTATATTTTAAATTATCTTATGTATATATTGTACCACTTTAGCTTCTGTTTTTTTTCATGAAAAGTGTTTTTCAATCTATTAATTAGAAGACTTTCCTCCATTAAAAACATGTTTTATTTTTACCTGAAAGTGAATTCTATTGATCAATTTTTTACAATGTACTCAAACATGAGAAAGAAAAATACTTTTCACCCAACAAACAAGGCCTCTTGATTAGTTTGTTATAATTTACATGCAAGTTTTTTCCTGATTTTAGGTCAATCCTTTTGTATTGGCAGGACCAGACCAACATTCATGTGTATCCTGATTGGGCAGCTATGCAGGTTATCTACTTAATGCCTGCATTTGTTTTCTGCCTTTTCATTTAGTGGTTTGCAGTCAAGACATCACCGGCATATTCGGCTATGCCTTTTCTTTTTTGTGACACTTTCAATTCAGTCGGGATACTAAGTGAATTTGTATCATCTTAAGGCATATTATGGCTCCCGGGTGGCTCTCCCACCATATTACAACTCGGCTGTGGCATCTGGCCATGCCCCTCATCCTTATATGTGGGGCCCGCCACAGGTATTGCTTAAAGCTCTTGATGGGCTGTATTTTTCTTTCAAGATTGCCAGCAGTTTTCTATTTCATCTTGGCAGAATTAATGAAGTAAATTGAGACTTGAGCACTGATATAGACTTTAAACTTTGAATTCTTCCAGCCTATGATGGCTCCTTATGGGGCACCATATGCAGCAATCTATTCACATGGAGGAGTGTATGCACATCCGGCTGTTCCAATTGTAAGTCTTCATTTTTTCAACAACTTGGTTGTTGATGTTATTCAAGAAGTGTTACAATGCTTTCTAACTTTGAGAATGGCTGGATAAGTGATAAACAAAGTTTCAACGGAATACTCAAAGTTGTAGTGTAAATATTGGCGAGTTTATAACATGCTTATAGTTCCATTCTATTCAATTCCAGGGATCTCATCCCCATGGTCCTGGGGTTCTGTCATCTCCTGCTGTAAGTGAAGCCTGCTCTTTGGAAATTTCCTTTTCTACCCTTCCTGTTCTGATTCTATCTGTAGTATTCAATATCAGTTAAACAAAATGTGTTAGAAATGCATCAGTTGGAAATATATAAACTGATTTGCCTTCACTGTGTAAGCATATGTAATACTTGTTCAATTATGCAGGCTAATACCCCTTTGAGTGCAGAAACACCTACAAAATCTTCAGGAAATACTGATCGGGGTTTAATGAAGAAGTTGAAAGGGTTTGACGGGCTTGCAATGTCATTAGGCAATGGTGATGCTGAGAGTGCAGAGGGTGGGAGTAGGCTACCTCAGAGGTTTGAGACTGGCACCGCCTCAACCTCGTCCAAAATTTCTTTCAGCTTATCTTATCTTTTTCTTTTTTGTTCGGGTGACCAATTTGGCGATCTTTGAGAGACTTTCTTGACCGAGCTTTAATTTTTCTGGCCATGTGCAGCATGGAGACAGAAGGCTCCAGTGATGGAAGTGATGGGAATACAGCTAGGGTGAACCCTTTTATCTTTCATGAGTGTTTGCATGTTTTGAAATTTAATACGATTCTGAATGTTAACTGGAATCTTTTCCACTTCTTTTGTTAGGGAAAGAAACAGAGCCGCGAGGGAACACCAACTGTTGGTATGACCTCATCCTTTATTGAGAGTGTTGACCTGCAAACTCAATTTCTAGTAGCATTTGTTCTTTTCCTGTCATGTCGCATCTGTCCATGTTGCAAGTTGAGAAATGACAAAGCCAGTGTCTATATTGACCAGAACAGTTTTACCAAAAAGAGCTCATTTGCAAAGGGATGGTTATCAGATGTGAGGGGCGTGTTGTAGTGCTCCTCACCATTCGATTTGGTAGTCAATCTAAGAATGACTTCTTTTTAGGCGAAATCTTGTATAAAGACGAACTACTCTTAGCCAGAAAGAAACTGAAATAATGATATTTTATTTAAGAATGATCAATGTTGTGGGGGCAATGGTGGATAAACCTCGCAGCATGCTCTGATGAGGAAGCTTTCCATGTAATTGAACAGTATGCATGCATGGCAATGGATTCTAGGCTTCTAGAACAAAATAAACTGCCCAGGGATGGGAATAAATAATGGACCATATATTGTTGATCCACATTTTCTTTGGATTTGATGTTTTTAAGCTTCATTTATATACGGTGTCCCAAAAAAAGAGCTTCATTTTTTTAACTCAATCATCATATCAACAGGTGGAGATAAAAAAACAGAGACACACCGTGGCCCTCTTCTTGGAGAGGTGAATCCATCCACTGACAAGGTTTTGGGTGCAGTTGTTGATCCTGGCATGACCACAGCGTTGGAGCCCCGGAACCCTTCTAGTGTGAATGTTGCCAAGACAAATCCTGCTACTATTCCTCAACCTGGTGTCTTGCTGCCTTCTGAAGGCTGGGTACAGGTGTAATATATGCTGTCAAAATGTCGTAATTTGTCCCAACCATTTCTTCTGTGCCCCCCCAAACATGTTAATGTCAAATTTTTCTTCTTTTTCGTAAAGTTTTTGTTTCTAATTAGAATAGTATATACTCCCTGTCTTGTGCATTTTCTTATGAATTCTGGTGGTGTGCTCAGAATGAGCGGGAGCTGAAACGGGAGAGGAGGAAACAATCGAACAGAGAATCTGCTAGAAGGTCAAGATTAAGGAAGCAGGTAGAGTAGATTTGTAACTCCCCTCCCCCCCAGACATCCTGTTGTCGTTTTAAATCTCTATTAATATATCACTGAAATCATGCTTTGTATTTGATCCTCTAGGCTGAGGCTGAAGAACTCGCATGCAAAGTAGAAACGTTGAATACAGAGAACATGGCACTCAAATCAGAAATAGATCAATTTACAGAGAAATCGCAGAAACTAAGGCTTGAAAATGCAGCATTAATGGTACACCCTTTCAGCTTTTTGGCAATCCTTCAGTCCAGGAGGTCGTTTATTATTTAGCTTTTCGCTGGTATTTAATGATCCATGTTGTAACTTTTAAAGTGGTTCAATTGGCAGGAGAAACTCAAGAATGCGCGATTAGGACCTACGCAAGAAATGGTTTTAAACAACATCGATGAGCAGCGAAACTCCAACTCTGGTGCCAAGCTACATCAACTCTTGGATGCAAGCCCCAGAGCTGATGCTGTGGCTGCTGGTTGATGAAACATGCAGTCCCTTGTCATATATTCCAAAGCAACCATGTGATTTTGGTATAATTACAAGCCCAAAATTGCGTTTATAGTTTAGCAGTTGATAGAATATCTGGATAGGATTGGCGCCGATCCTTGAGACTCTTAATTTTAACATGTTAAGGTAGCTCTCTCATGGCAGAACTGATGCGTTTTATCAATATTCAGTGCTGGGATGGCCATTGAAAGGTAATGTACATTGAAGAGAACTAGAAACTCATTCTGGGAAGGTTTGGGAACTCGTAATTTATAAATACGAGCTCGAGAAGATCGTTCTTCTCTACAAGACATGCCCTTGCTATTATTATCTGATGTACACTATGAATTATGATTGAAAATTGAGATGCCCTTTAAAATGAGCCAGGAAACCGATTGTCTTTAACTGGGTTCTGGGCGTTTGATTATGTGAAGCTTCCTGTGGATCTTGCCTGATGACCACGCATGCAACTGCTTAGCTAGAAAACAGATATGAGAAATTGATCACTGTAATTATGTTTCAGAGCTGTTTCAAACTAGAGAAATTCTAATCAAAATATGAGCGCAGATAAAAGATGAGATGATAAAAGGTCAGATAGCAGGAGTCCGGTTCACCGGAAGTGGACATCGAGAATACTTAATTGCCCCTTTTAATTTGGCAAATGACTAATGAAATTACATTCAATAGAGATTTTTTAGTTCATATTGCCTTCCCTGATAACATGTTTTGAACATCACATTGCCTCGAGTTCCAGCTTCCAAGTCTTTGTTTTGGGAAAATTATATCTAACTTGTTTGGGATTTTAAATAAGAAGTGGAATGAAGGAAAATAAACTATTTGTTTGGATAGGAAACGGAAGGGAAATATAATGAATATTAATAAATTTCTAGCTGGGGAGGGAGGGTGAAATGACAAACAGATTTAACATATATATATATATATTCCCGACAAGGTTGATTCTCCCTCTCTGGAGCATTATTTGGATTCCTCCATAAGAAAATGGGTTTGGCACTGCGACGGTGAAAAAGATTCTTGATTTTCATTACCCAGCAATATAGAGAAAAATATATCTTTGTTCGCTTTGAAAACTAGAGATGACAAAACATGTTCCATTTCCCCATTCGAGGGGAGAAATGTTAAGCCAATATTTTCTCGCAAGACTTTTTTCTATCAATTTCATGGTCTTTTCTAATTTATTTTATTCTTTTCTTTTCAGAGAAATAAAAAACGAAGAAGAGGAAGTAGGCATGGGCAGACCTCCGTCAAGCTTTTAATTTTAGTCTTTAAATTTTCAAAAAAATAAATTGTGGTTAGCATTAAATCTAAAATTAAAGTTTAAACACACGCACACACTATTAAATTAATGTTAAATTTATCATAACAATATATTTTAGACAAAAAAACTATTCAATAAAAATCTAGAGTTTATACATGTTTAAAACTGTAAGCATATAAAAACATAATTAATAGCAAACATGCTTTCAACATTCAAGTAATAGTAAAATACTAGCATGCATGCTAGCCATATATATCCAAACTTGCAATTGATATAAAACTAAAAATCCTAACATGTATAGTTGTATACTATTAAGAAAATTAATTATACATAAATTAAGAAAAAAATAACACTTATTTGTTGAAACACTTTAAAAAATATATTTTTTAAAGTACTCAAATATATTAAAAACATATTTTTTAAAATACTCAAAAAATGACATTTATACTAACATGTATAAGATTTATTTTATTGATAATTTTGGTTTATTATTTTTTAGAGTTTCCCTTATATATGGTCCGTCCTAGCTGCTTGACCATGGTCATGGATCTTGAAAATTAACGACTCAACTTTGATTTGTTTTCATATTATTTTGTGTAGTTATCTAAATCATCTTATATCCATGATCACAAGGTTTAGTGGATTATTCCTTGTTGATCTTTATGTATTTTACTCTTTTTTAAAAAAAAAATATCATTCCATATTATATTATTTAATGGTTATGTTTTATAATTCATCATTAACTTTAAATGGTTAGACTTGTAATTTCATTTGGTTTGCTTTCATTAAAAAAAAAAAGTTTTTATTGCCATATATAATTGTTGTAAACAAAATTAAATACATAACCTTTGTTACAATAACAAATATCTTAATCTTAATTATTTAATGAGTTGTGTATATGTTACGTGTTAGAAATTGCTTAAGGGAAACAGAGGGAGATTTGGGGAAGAAAGATGATGGGTAAGAGAGAGATTTGGGGAATAAAGAAGAAAACGCCTTCTGCGTAGGAGATAAGAAGTTGAACACGCACTATGCGTGAGCCAGAATAAGAGCAGGGGAGAGGATTTCAGAATTCTTGTTGTATTTTCTTGTTGTTTTCTCTGTGCCTATCAAATGGCAATTTAAAGGAACCCAGTGTCCTTTGTTCATGGTCGTTACATACGTGGCACTATTCTAGAATTAAAAAAATCTACACAAAACGACTGCGTTTTGTTTACAATGTATTTGAATTCTAATTGTTCCAGTTTTCCCTTTCGTTTCTCTTGATTCTTCTATTTTCTGTTCGTGACAATGCCCTGCTCTTCGAAAACCACCTTGTCCTCAAGGTGAAAATTGAGGAAAACCTGCAATCAAATTCTTCAACGTCCTCCCAAGTAGCTTCTGTCAAAGGTAACCCCTTCCATACAGGCAATGGTGTGTATTTGGGTCATAACCAGGAAGGTTTCTTTGAAGACGGATATAGGACATGGTTTCGTGTTCCCCTTCACCAGGAACATTTGCATCAGAACGAATGACCTTGATTTTCTTCCCTCCAGGATCATAGCAAGCAATCTTCTCATTACGCCTAATCCCAAAAGTTCTAACAGTATACCTAGCTTTTGAGAACACCGGGGTTTGGCCACTGAGTTGTTCGAGCACCTTGGCGGCACGAGTGAGCCGGTCTCCGCTTTCACCGACGGAGATGTTGAGGACCAGCTTCTGACCTTGATTTCTCTCATTGGGTTTGATAGCTTCTTCTCTGAAGCCATTTTGATGGTGTGTTGGTTCGATGGAGGCAGAGGAGGAGGAGGAAAGGCTTGTTTCTCGGATATCTTTGGTTGGGATCCTTCTCCTACCCAGTCTGATTTAATGACAGCAGCAGGTTGCTGAAGACTGCTGGGTTTTTGCGAAGAACTTGCTTCACCTAACAGGGTTTGTAGGGTTTGTTTGATTGCGATTTATTGAGTTAATATCTCTTTCATCATGGCCTTAAGCTGTGCTAGATCATCAGATATTCCATCGATTCTCTGATTTACAGCTTCCAGAGAATCAACCATCCTTCTTGCGGCTTGGGACCAAGTTTCTGGTGTCATTAATCTGAGTCCGAAGACGACGGGCTCTGATACCAATTTGTTACGTGTTAGAAATTGCTTAAGGGAAACAAAGGGAGATTTGGGGAAGAAGATGATGGGTAAGAGAGAGATTTGGGGAATAAAAGAAGAAAACGCCTTCTGCGTAGGAGATAAGAAGTTGAACACGCACTATGCGTGAGCCAGAATAAAAGCAGGGGAGAGGATTTCAGAATTCTTGTTGTTTTCTCTGTGCCCATCAAATGGCAATTTAAAGGAACCCAGTGTCCTTTGTTCATGGCCGTTACATACGTGGCACTATTCTAGAATTAAAAAGATCTACACAAAACGACTGCGTTTTGTTTACAATGTATTTGAATTCTAATTGTTCCAATTTTCCCTTTCGTTTCTCTTGATTCTTCTATTTTCTGTTCGTGACACTATACACGTTTCAGTATTGAGATTTTTTTATATTGAAAATCATGACATTTATTTTTTTATTGAGATTTTTTTTATCAAACCCACGGTTAAACGAAGCTCAAAAAGTCAGTGGTTACCTATTTCCCGTTTCCAGAGATATTCAAGGATTCCTTTACTAGGTTAATGACAACCGCACCACCTCATGTCATACTCCTTGCCAAATTTACTGCAGTGTATCAACAATTCAAAAATGATGGTGCAAGGCATGAGTTCAAAGTTTTTGGTTAAACCAAGCACTTCCAGCAACAAGTTAAAATACAAACATGGTGGTCACAATCTCTCCCAGTACGCTACGACTTCAGCAAATTAACGATGTCGAGTTCACGAAAGAGATGGCAACTCCGGATATGCAAGAAATTTCAAGTGATGACTGGATAAGGTTAGCCCTGTCTGTTTTTGTCAAGTTGCAAGCATATGATAGCATTTGGCCCAGAATTCTTACCCTTCTTATGAACTACAAGCCACGTCGATACTCTAGCTGTTTGGTATTCTCTAGCAAAACCTGCCATAAGGTACACAATAAATAGTTCAGATATAATGAAAATGTTTAAGATGCGTGCCGATATATAAATTTCAGTCAGACATGGTTAAGATGCATAGGTCATTCATTCATATTCAAACTATCACTTACTTCGCGAATGTAATTTGCTATTGCCTTGCAGCCTTCAACAGCAAGTTGCATAACATTTTCAAAGGTATCAATTGGCAGTTTAGCATCCATCTGCATCAAAAAACACCATAAATGAGGGATCTAGCAGTAAAAGCTCTGCTAAAAGTAAGAATTCTAATTCCCACACTAGCAATGGAGTTGAAAGGCCGGGATCATGCTGAACACAAATGATAGATTCTCAAGTTCCAAGACATTGTAGAGTTGTATTAGAAAAGAGAGTGATAAAAGTAGCTTTGAGAAGTATCTGGACTATGAGAGCAGATCACACCATGACAGCAAGGGCTTCTTGGTGTTTACTTTCATCTTACCTTTTCTTTTTACCGCTGAAGAAGATTTAGAGGGTGACAAAAAGTGGCTAGAAGGAAAGAAAATGACACAAATTTTTGATAGAGATTTGCACACCGCAAATTCTTGTTGTCACAACTCAAGAGTAACTTCCATGATGAAAATCTCCAGTCATACTTGTCCAGATAAAAGACTTTCATGATTAAAATCACCATGGAAGAAACGAAGGGTTTTAAATTAACAGGGACTATTATATGAAATAGAGATCATAAAAACCTGAAGAAGTGTCACTTTGTCCAACTTGGGTAGGATTCCAACAGTGACATCAGGACCCCCTGCACTGTCTTCAACATAGTTTAAATCTGGGTTCAACAAAATGAAAGTTAGCTTCAATATGATAAAAATAAATTAGTGTAGAAAAAAGAAAACTTCACATTCAAATGAGAGACATGAAGAATTCACCAAGAAGAGGAGTGCTGTTGAGGAATCCAGCACTGCAGGAAGTAACAAGATCACGCATGGGGATACCTGCATCTGCTAAGGCCAAAGTTGCAGCATTGATGCATGCAGATCTAGTTCCTGCAGACAACATATGGCTTAATGAAGGACACAAAATTTTCATTAATGAGAATGGAAATTTATAGCAAGATAGTGAAGCATCTTGGAAATTTTCACTGGTGGTGCATTAATGAATACTAAGAGTAACAGGTTCCTCAAGCATTGCTTAGCTTATTTAGAAAGCAGTGGATGTTTTTGATGTCCATGCCTCTAAGCACCAGCACCAGCTCAAGATTGATTGATTTGACTCATATAATTTGTCTTGGCCATTTTGGATTTTGGGGAGTGAGGAGCAAAGATTTGAGAGAGATAGCAAATATATCCAAGTATGTATTCTATTCCAATTGGAGACAAGAAGAACAGGTCCAACTTGCTCTAATTTTCTTCTCTTGGCTCTCTTTAATGTTTCTTGTTAATTTAACCCTATCCATGTTTCTTTTTCAGATACAGAAAAATAAAATATATGAAGTATAATTTCCTTCAAAGTTGTCACAGTGTAACCATCAAAAATTACTGCAGGCATTATTATCATGGAATCATTACTAGAAGGTACGTAGCTTACAACGATAAAGACCTCCATTAGCTGAAAAACCAGCAACAATATTTGCAATTTATATATGGTGGCTGGAATTTAAGGACCTCTTCTCTTAAATCTTGGAAAAGAGAATGAGCAATACCTAATGTACTGATAAAATGAACAGAATCTGTACTTACACCCAGAGGTCAAGGAGCACATAAATACAAAAAAGAATATAGCAAAGATCAATGAGTTTGAGCTGGGTATTCATTAATGATTTAGAAGTTACCTCCATCGGCTTGGAGAACTTGTACATATATATCAATCTGCAAAATATGAAAACAATTTATGTAAGAAGAAGAATCAGCATCCACTGGAGTTGGGGAAAGATCTCAGGCAACTGCAAAAGGACCTGAGAACGGGGCATTAGATGCGTTAATATGCATGCTTCCATAGTCTGACGAATAACCAACGAAATCTCTGTTGATCGCCTGCGAAAGCATTCATCTATAACAAATCAATATACCCCAACAATGTTTATTGTAACATTGATTTGAAGTGCAGAATATATTGTGATTCTTGGAACCAATCAAAAATACTAGCCACGATTAGAACACATCACAAACATGATCCAGCGATTTGTACAACTGAAAATGGCATTATAACAGGCAATACTGGTACTTTACAATAACAGACACAAAAAAAATCCAAAGAGCGGTGTCAGAAATAACAGAGATGTCAACTTCAAGTTATTTGGATTGCCCATTAGCAAATAGCTCAATAAAAATCTCATACAACAACCAATTCTAAAATTCGGGGGGGGGGGGGGGAAAGCACAATCAACCAAAAGATTTGAAATAAAAAAAAAATAGAGTACCTGTCACCCTTTGGTTTTCGCCTCCGATCTCCTGTACTGAAATTAGCCATGCTGTACTCACACCGCACCTGAAATACACATCATTACACAGGCATTTTTATTAATAAAAGAATTAAAGTAACTGAATTTGTGATAAAAGATTTTTACCAGTGCCTGGTCATTAATCTGTTGACTTCTATTTTGAACCTGCGAACAAAAAAATTAGAACTAAACATAACAAATAAGTAATGAAAAAAGGGAGATTAAAGATAATATAAAAGGAGCGGCAGCTACCTCTCTAGGTCCATAAACGGCAGCAATTACTTTAGTATTTCCCATCTCAAAAACAGCAGAACTACAAAACAAATGATAGTTTTTTTTTTTACTTCAATTTTTTTGTTTTGATTTTAAGAAATCAAGGTTAGAAATATTAAACATACCCGTCTGCTTTGGCTACGGCACCAATTTGTGCTCTAAGTTGCCTCATCTGCAATAGGTGAAAGGGATATAGAAAAAGCAACGAGAAGAAACAGTGGAGCCAAACAAAAAGGTAGAGAAGTGGAATGTACTTCCAAGGGGCGGCGACCGTCCAGACGAAGGCCTTCAGGGTTCACGAACTCCATGTTTGCCAGAAGCCAGCCGAGGGGAAGAGAATTGGGGGCAAGAGCTGCGTCCTGTATTGATTATTAATAATTACCTCAAATTCTAAACCTAAAAATTTAAATCGCGTGGGTTTTCACTGTTTCTGTATTCACTTTTCATCCTTTCAAATATCGATGTGCAAAACTTTTTATTATTTATTTTTATCCCATTTTTAGGTATTTTTATTTTAATTACAAACCAGTTGATTTTAATTTTTTTAAAATAATAGGATTAAAAATTCACAATAATTTTTTTAAGGCATGCATGACATGTCATGAGTTTATAAATAAATACATTTTTATCCTCAAACATCAAAAATCACGAAAATTATCCAATTTTAATATAAATTATTATTTTTGTTATTTTAAAGTTTTTGGTTAAGATGTAGCTGGATTTCAGCTATGAAAAGAAAAATGTATTATTTTTGGTTAAGTTGGCCAGGTGTCGCTTGATTTTTTTTTTAAAAAACAAATAGGGCAAACAACGTATCATCCGCACACAGGTGCAATGAAAGAAAAATTGGAATCGGTCACGTGCGCTTCTTTTCAGGCCCGTGCGTGGATCCAATCTAAGGGTGTGTTTGGCATTGCTTTTGTTTTTGTGATTGAGGTTAAAAAAAAATAGTTTCAAAAAAAACGCTTTTACTGTGGTTCAAAATAAGCAGTGAAGTATTTGGTTAAAACTGTGGTTGAGTTGGAGGTTGAAAAAAAAACAGTTTTGGGTGTTTGGTTACCAAACTTTTCATATTGCTTTTAACTTCTGAAATTACTTTAAAGGGTATATATATATATATATATATATATAATTTTTTAAATATTGTAAATTTAATAATTATAATAATATAATGTAATTAATAATTCATGAAAAAACAAATATTATTTTTTATTCTCCCATCAAACTACTTGCAATTTCATCACTAACAGATATTTCCCTTTTATTATGACTGATCTGTATCTACACATTTTTTTTTATTTTTTTTTAAAATATATATTTTAAAAAAATGGTTGGGCCGAGGTGAGCCCAACCAAATTGGGCCTAAGCCCAACTTTGCTGGACTTGGGCTGCGCCGAGTGCATCCCAGCCCAAGTCCAGCTTCAATAACAAAGAAACGAAGTAAAACGGTGCGCTGCACTGTGCGTCTTCTTCGCGTGACAGTGCAGCGCACCTGTGCACAGTGGCTTCCAACCGACCACGACGAGAGCTTCAACGGAGGATACCTACGGGTAGAGGAGGCCGAAGTGGTTCTTCCTGTGGTGGTGGCGTCTGAAATGGTGGCCGGAGGCAGCGTTGGAAGGTTGCGGTACTGTTCACCGACCACGACGAGAGCTTCAACGGAGGATACCTACGGGTAGAGGAGGCCGAGGTGGTTCTTCCTGTGGTGGTTTCATCGTAAATGGTGGCCTGTGGTGGCCGGAGTCAGCGTTGGAAGCTCTCGGCTTCCATGGATGTTCTGTTTTGGGCAGAGAGAGAGAGAGAAAGAGAGAGAGCATGTAAAATTATCAAACATGGATTTGTCAAGGGCAGCTGCACATTCTCACAGTTTTGCATGTAAAATTCTCACATTTGCATGTAAAATTCTCACAGTCAGTTTTGCATGTAAAATGGATTTGTATCGTCGTTTCAATAAGCACGAATCGCAGATAAAAAAACATCAATTTCTAGCTTTTTATGAATCGGCGTTTGGACATAATTTGGTGTGGGTCCTACACAGAAAAAGTGCTTTTTTTTGTTAACCAAACACTAGATTGTGGTGCGATCTGCGAATCGCAGATCGCACCACAATGCCAAACACGCACTAAATAGGTCAGACCCAGGAGTGCCTAAACGTATTTTTTTCTCGTTTTTTTTAATTAATTTTTTTTATGATTATATATAGATATATAAAAGAAGAAGTATTTAGATTAATACTCATTTTCTCTTTTATTCTGCTTAGAGAATTTTTTATAATGAATAACTTATTTAGAATAATCATATGAAATTTGAATTCTAGGAGAGTTAGAATAAATTATTTATGAATATTTGAGAGTTAAATGACTAGGTGTTCTGTTTTACAAAATAGTTTTGAGTTTTCATTGCTGAAAAAAGAATTTAATTTTGATCTATGAAAAATAATTTGAGAATATTTTCATTGTTTGAAAGCAACAAACTAGCTAGCAATTAAATTAATATTTTATAATTATAAACTGAGTGGATAATGGCAGCTTATTTGTTACGGTGATTTGTAATTGATCACAGCAGAAGGGCACGTAAGTGCTGACGGGAGCGACATGATTTTTCAATTTCTTTCTTGCTTTAGCTTCACACCGGGTCCCTTATGAAGGTAGACGTAATTTTGAATCTTGAATTATATTTCTAGATGGCAACTCTTGCTCCTTCATTGATTTTATGTTTTCTAGATTAAATTACATGTTCACGTGAGGAACTACCCCCTTTTCTTTTTTTCTTTATTTCAAAAATTATATCCTGCATAATTTAAATTGCAAGTTTGACAAATTAATTTTATGAAACCCAAGTTAATTTAATATGTTATTGTCTTGTAATTTTTTTTTAAATATCATCTTGATTATTAGTTTTTTAGTCAAACTATTCTTTTTATTGATTGCACGAGTTATCCTTGTACCTGCCAAGTTAACTAAGTCATTTCAAAACAATTTTTATGTGGATTAATTATAAACTCGAGCCAAACAAAGGGTTGAGTTAATAGGTTTTAAGGACGACACACTCAATCAATCGATCACTTTTTTTCTTCTCCTTTTTTTTTCATTTTGAGTTTCATCTTTCATTTTTTTAATTTGATGGAATTTTTTCCCTTCAATTTTATCATTTCATATTTGATTGATTTATAGTTTATTTTCATAATTATTTTTGTTTTCTTATGATGTTATTTCAATTGCAAATGAATGTTCCAGTATTTAATTGATACTCAATTTTACAAGTGTTTATTTTGATTATTATATCATTAATTTAAAATAGTTAAAAAATTTGTTGAACTCGACATAGTCCGTGACCAAAATTGTAGGTCTAATATATTAAACCATAAAATTCAAGTCAATTCAATATATTATTGTTTTAATATTAAAAAAAAAAACCATCTTACTTTTTTTAAATCTAAACAATGATTTCAACCAATCATTTGTATTTTCCTTACTCATCAAATTAATTAAATTATGTTCAGTCAACTCTGCATGGGTTAATTTCAAACCTGAACTATATAAGAGGTGAAAAAAAAATTAAAATTAGCTTATTGTATCCTGCTTAACAACCATGCTAAATAATTTATTATAAGTCAAATATTTTTTTCACTTTCACCTTTTCTATCACACCCATTTTGTAACCCAAGGTCAGTAAATTAGTACACTGTAAATCAGAAAGCTAGCCGTGTAATCCAAGCAAGCCAAAATAAAAACCACGAACAACCACTTCAAATACATGATCGAAGGAAAACGAATATAGCCAAATTAAAGTAATATGGGTTCCATGCAGGTTGATTTAGGCTCAGACTTTCTTACCCGGCTCGGCTCGATGCTTGCTTTAACAAGACCGGTTTCTATTTACTTCATCCAAAACAATCTAAGATTTAAGGCCAAATTAAAACTTAAACAAAAGTTCAAGCCCTTTCTTAGAAAATTCAAGGACCAAAGGAAAACAATTGTCTGCGTGTGTAATGCACGCACTATCATGTGATGGAAGCCGTCGCCATTAAGTGGCATGTGGGCCTTCCCTCAGACTTTGAAATCGTCTCGGCTGTGGCCTTTCTTTCAGGGGACTCGTGTCACTGGGAGAGTCTGGTTTAGCGTTGGCTACCCTTTCTTTCCTTTTCTCTCTTTTCTTTCCTTTCTCATCGTTTTTCGCACCTTACTTTCTCTAAATTAGAAAATAGGGTTGGTCATCTTTTATGTTGAGTTTAGTTTTAGTTTTTTTTATTGTGTTTTTAGTAAAAAAGAAATTTAGCCTCATTATTTAATATTAAATTAATTAAAAATAGGTTCATCCCAATTTATTTAGATCATTTTTAAAAAAAAATATATTTCTACATCTGATTGTTTTTGATTGACTTTGTATTTTTTTAATTTTTTTTTATATTGAGTTATCTTAGTCCTACGACATGAGTCACGAGTTTGATAGACTCAACCAAGTTAATTTCAAATGATTTTCTAATCATTTTTTTCCAAATATGATCCTTCAAAATTGATTTAATTGTGAATAAGTTATACTATTTGTTTTCTATAAAAATATCACAATATTATAATTTAGATCATGTTTTTGTCTTTCAAGATTCATGTACTCTCTTATATCTTAAAATTAATTAAAGTTATATTTTATAAGATATTTTATCAAATTTCATTTGATTTTTGTTTTTTTATCGAGCAATATCATATAAATGTCTCTAGAATATTGTCAGGCATTGTCATCATGCTCGTTTTTTAAAATTTAGTTCATTTACCATTATTATCTATTTTTATACAAATTTAATAAACTGAGTTGAATCTATAATAAAAATCACAAACTTTTCCTACTAAAAAACACATTTACACACCTGAAAATTTTTATAATTTTTTCTCTCGAGGCACAACACAAGACACTGATTTAGAGGGTGTTTGACATTGTATTTTTAAAAATTCTTTTAAAAAATTATAAATTATATATTTTTTTACTTTAAATTAATTTATTTTTAATATTTTTAGATCATTTTAATGTGTATAATTTTGAAATCCAGAAAAAATGACGGGTAAGTCCGGATAGGGTTTTAAAAAATATATGTAAAAAAACTAATTGATTCCTTAAAATCTTGGTGGTAACTTGCTCACTATTTATTTTTTAACAGAAGTAATTTTATTTTTCGCTATAAGTTCTTTTTTTTAAAATAAGTTGATCCAGAAAAATCCAATACCTGATAAAAAACAGATAAATCGATCAAAACCAGTGACCCGGACCTATGGTGGGTCGACCACCAGGCCAGTTTTTAAAACCATGACAAAACGTCAAGAACCTTCCCGCCATGTCTTCACGTGCATCACCGCGCGTGTAACCTGCAAGCTACCGCAAGGCTTCAACAAGAGACAACACCCCATCCTACTCTCTTCCTCTCTCTCGCTTTCCATATTAAGAGTGACTCTGTCCTCGTGATCCAATGCTCAAAATTCGACTTTCCTTCTCTAATTAATGATCTCATAAAAAATTCATGTTTTTAGATCCCGATGCAGATCTCTCCATACCCCAGATTTTGAAATCTCAACAAGAAATCAGCTTGATCAACATTACTTCTGCCATTTCTCTATCAAGGTAATTTTGCCTCTTTCCTTGTCTACAGTTCGTCTTCAATTTCACTCTGATGAATCTTGTTTTAAAACTGGGACTGCTTCAGTTTCACGATTTATTGGTTAATTTATTTGGACTTTGAATTTAAGTCCTTGCCAGTCTTTCTTGCAGTTGGTAAATCGTTCTTCTGATTGATGGTCAATTTCTTGACAGACAGAAGAATCAGAATTCAACATTATAATTAATGGCAGACAAACCAATGAAGCCAGTTCTCCCAAGACCACCAGGTTACAGAGACCCCAGTCACCCGGTAAAATCTGCCCCGAGACTGCTACCTACAAAGAAGACATTAGTGCCTCCTTCACTCCAGCCAAGGAAAAGACGGTCCAGACATTATTGTCGTCTATGCTTATGCTGCTCAATCCTTCTCTTTATTATCGTGATTCTCCTTCTGGTAATCTCAGGTGGTCTATTTTACATCTGGTTCGATCCTAAACTCCCCGTTTTCCACCTCCAATCTTTTAAATTCCCCACTTTTAGAGTCACCAAGAAATCAGATGGCACGTACCTTACGGCCAAAATGGTTGCAAGAATTGAAGTTAGGAATCCTAATGAAAAAATCATGTATCATTTCGGAGAGTCTGAGGTGGGAACTACAATGGGAGACGAAGAGGTTAACTTGGGATCGACGAGCTTGCCTAAGTTCACACAGGAAAAAGGGAATGCGACGAGCTTGAAAACTGTGACTAGTGTGAAAAGTGAGCTGGTTGAGGATCGAATTGGATCCGCGATTCTGAATCAGTTCAAGAACAAGAAACTGAAGGTGAAGATGAATGTGAGAACGAGAGTTGGAATTACTGTTGCAGGGATGAAGACAGGGGTGCTGGGGGTGGAAGTTTTGTGCGGAGGTGTAACGTTGAAGGAGACTGAAAGTGGTGAGATGCCAAGATGCGTCATGAAAATACTTAAATGGTAACACTTCTAGTTCATTCTGATTGATTCATTTATTCAATTTAAATTCGTTTGGTGAGTGTCAATAGGATGGCCCTCCATTTGTTCTTTGTTTGGTAGAACTGCAAAGTTATGTTCATATCTCATTGCAAAGGATTTAACCCCTTGCCCATATAACACAGGTTAAGTTAGAGCCAGGAATCTTATCACTGCCTGGATATCATTAATCATATCCATATGAATCAATTGCCTGATTTCTGATTTGGAAGCAGATATTTCAAAAATGTGCCTGCAGCGACAGCTGTCCTCACCACAGCATTTCTGCTCTCTGAAGTTACTATTCTGGTTAATGAATTGACAGTGCTGATTAAGATTGTTGATCTGGGTGCAGGATCGTCGTCCGCTGAAAGTTCTTGTGGGTGAAGGATTGATGGTGTAAATTAAAAAGACTGGTTGCTGGGGCAATTCATGATGGTAGACAAAAACATGCACCTAAACCTGATTCTGTGGCATGCTAGTTTTTAATACTTACAGAACACATATTCTTTACTTGGAAGAGGGTTGTGGTGGGAAGAAGTCGAAGATCAAAGAGCATCATTCAACAGTCAAAGTGGGTCCACGTCTACAGTTTGATTCCTCCTATGATGTAATAGGATACATAAAAATACATAAATGGGGATGAATTTTAATTATTTTTTGGGTGGTTGGACATGCTCAGCTTTCTATTTATATCTTGTTCACTGTCTTTTCCCCCCTCCCTCTCTTTCTTTTGAAGAATCTGAATTCCCGGTGGAGCTGACAGGCTGCCATTCTTAAAGGTGGATTTTTTTTTCTTGGAGGAAAAAAGAAAGAGAGAAAAACAAAGAAACATAATTGAAAACGGCGTAACGTGTGGGGGCTTTTATTTTATTTTAATTTCGAAATTAGGTCAGGAGTTAAAAATTAATGTGCATGGACAGCTTGCCTCGCTGATCAGGATGGCATGAGAGAGATATGAAACCCGTTACTCTGCCCCGTGGCATTCATTGAGAATTTTCTTTTTAGCTGGTGCACATGGAAATGGATTTAGCATGGTCCGCAGTGATGTTTCTAGTACGAATTTTTAGATGTTATTTTAAAATATAACGTGAGACACTTGCGGTTGATTAAAAATATATTTTTTTGTTGTATTTGGAATCTAAATAGGTTTACTTCATCTTAAAATATAAATTCTTAATTTATTTTTCCTTGCATAAATATATTCTGCTGTATGTTTTATTTAGAATACATTTGAATCCAATTGAATCAAAATCGCCCGTTTTGCAGACTGGTGAACAGCTGATTCCATGTATTGTTTTTATGGATGCTAATTTTTATTTGATACATTGAATAAGTATATGATGAATGTAATTTTAGTTTATTATAAAAATAAATAGATCCATGATCTGTATCATTACAGTATATGGTACATGTATTAACTTCTATCTGTTAAAGAATAAACGATAGCTTGATAAATTATTTGTAACTATTAATTTATTGATTAAATAATATCGTAAGTAATTATAGTTCTAAAAATATTAATTCACAGAGATTTAATTGACGAATTTTGTTTGCATCTTAAATTGCATGGTAGGGGATTAAGATGATGACACCTCTTATGTGGATTTGAATATTAACACTAGTCATTTTGGTCCTCAAACTCTTTAGTGTTTTCATCAAAACTCTCTGATTGTACTTTCCAAAACGTCACCCAGCCAATTACAATTTTAATCAATGCCATGCATTTAAATATTCCAAAAACTCCAGCAATTAAAAACATTTTTATGATCTAGCATTGAAGCCTGGCAACATTCAAGTTTCTTGTGTTTAAATATTCTAATTAGTCAAGTTACTGACGATTGTTTTCAACCAGTTTGATAAGTAATATGTTTGTAAGAGCTAATATTCAATTTATTTTATTTCTTGAAAGATAACTTCCGTGTACATTTTAGGTTTATTTTCAAGTAATAAGGCATAAAAATTAACACCAAAATATATTTCTCTTACTCTTTCTAATTTTACTAGAAGCATGTCTATTTTAGAAGAAGAACTCTCATTTGCAGGTTTATACAACTTGAGGTTTGTTAAAAAAAAATCAAAGAAATAAACTCAATAATTATATTATTTTCAATTTTGATAATTTTAGAATTTAAAACTAAGAAACTATTAGTAGTATTCAACGAATATTCAACGAATGCACAGTTAACATTTTAGAATCTATTTTCTTTTTCTAAATAATTGTAATTATTTGATTAATTTCCATTCCCTTAATTTTAATGTCATAAACAATATTCTCAAACTCGTAGATTTTCTCGTAAACATTTTGTTCCATCACCATTTGAAAATCAAGCCACTTTTCAAATAAATACATTTGAAGATATTCTGTTTGCCATTTCTATATTTAAGTACATCCCATAACTCAAAAGTAATTTTAGTTTTATAAAAGATAGAAAAATATCACTAGAAATAACATTTGAAATTTTACAATGACAAAAAAAATCTTTATTAGCAAAGTCATCCTCACTGCTAGAGAAACGTATGCCACTTAAAGGGAAAAAAAAATACAATTTTATTCTTTAACACTTTATTTTTATAAAAAAATTAGAATCATAGAAAATAGATCCAATTTAGAAAGCTAAAATTTCATGGCATGATTTAAAATAAATAGAACTAGAAACAAATAAGAGAAAGAGTGAGTTTAAAAACAACATGTAGTATTTTTAGAGAAGAAACTCCCTATGCATGGAGACAACAATATATTACTTGTAACACGCTCATCTCGCATGAAAAAAATCTCAAACCTTTTAATCACTCATTTTGCTCACTTGAGTTAATAAAATGTACAAAAACATGCGATTTGGTGTGTGCAGAGATATATCAAAGACTAAGTAAAATGATTAAAAAAAAAAAAAAAAGCTTTTAATGATAATAAAATCATTTACTTTTCATCCTAAACACGTGCCATGTAATTTTCACAAACAATAAATGTATCAATTATCATATAAAATAATTAAATATAATAAATTAGCTTGGCCAATAACCATTTGAGGCTAATCAACGTTTAAATTTTTTTATGCTGTATCCACATCTTGTAAGTGATGTGGGTTTGTGAGGGACCTGTATTAAAAATTCTAAGACAGATGATCATCTTCCTGCCACTGGGTTGGGTCTTGACTTTCGTGGGCTAGCCGGTTTACGGGCCGGGCATTTCTTTTAGTAACTTGGTTGGATTATTTATTAATTTTTAAGTCGGGCTTGTCGTGTCTCAGATGACAAATCTTTTTTTCTTTTCTTTTTTGGGATCTGGCTTCTTCCCTAGTGTTTCTCCTGACCTGGCAGTGAAATCGTGGCCTGAATGGAGCAATATAAGAAGGAACTACTAGATTTGCCCTTGGGCTGAGTTTTTTTTTAATATATAAAATTAATTAAATTTTTATATGTTATTTTTTTATATGTTATAATTAATTAATTTAATATTTAATTTAATAAAATTATAATAAATTAAATCGGTTAGAAAATTGGTTTTCCCGTCTTAAATGACCAGTGTAATCGAAACGCAGGGGAAGTAGTTCGTATATTTTTGAATTGCAGATAACTTGGGTAAATTTGTCTATCCATTTTGTTTGTAAGTTGCCTTTTTTTTCCAATAATATCAAATCTGAAATATTATACAATTTTTTTTTCTTTACAAAAACAATCTAAAATCCAAGAATCAAATTTTTCTAAGGAATAAGCCTACACAAAAGAGGACAAAAATATAATTAAAAGGCAAAATCATTTTTTTTATTTTATCAGATTTATTATTCATATTATTATATTAAAAATATTTAAGAACACTGATATTATTTTTTTATTCTTTGAAAAATCCTAGGTCATTTTTTTCTGTCTATATATATATATATATATATATATATATATATATATTCAGGTGCTAATATTAAAAAAATTATATAATTAGTCTCACATATTTATAAATGACAAAACAAAAATAAATATAAATAGATGTAAAAAAAAAATTGACTTGAAAGATAAATAAAAAGAATTTAAAAAACAACAAAGAGAAAAAATAATAAATATCAATTTTAAAATGATCATCAACACAAATTAAAATGTAAATATTTTAAAAAAACCTTAATAACAGTGGAAATAATAAAAATCGGTGAGACCATAATTATTGATTAGAATTTTATTTTTTTTATAAGATTTATTACTCATATTATTATATTAAAATTATTTGAGAGAATATATATATATATATATATATATATATATATATATATATATTATTTATTTATTTATTTATTTTTTAAGATGATCAATATAAATAACTATCAAAAAATATAATTAGACAGACATATTTAAAAGAAAACAAAACTAAAAAAAAATCTTTATCATTATTTTGAATGTCTTGTCTATAATAATTAAAAAATTCAAGACCTAACAATATTAACAAAAAAACAATCAAAAAACAAAATAAAAATAGATATTATTAGATTTTAAGAGATTATTTGACGTGAAGGAAAAAAAAGAGAAATTATAATAATTATTAATTTTCAAATAATGACCAGCACATATTAAAATTTGGACATTAAATAGAAAAACTTAATAACTTCATAAATAAAGAAAAATTGGAAAGAAAAACTAAGAGCATATACATATAAACATGGACAGAAATAGAAACTGTGTATAAAAAATAAAGGAACTGAAATAAAATCCAAGATTAAAAGTATAAGGGATAAAATAAAATAAAAAACATATGTAATAAATTTGATTTAAAGGAAAAAATTGAAATAAATCCAAACATTGATACCGTTGAAATTAAATAATTTAAAACAAAACCGGAAAATTAAAAGAATTGGAACTAAAATAAAACTGAACTCTATAATTAATTTGCTTAGAAGGATAAAATTAAAAAAAAAATCAAACTTTGATACCAAAAATATTAAGGATTCCAGACCAATCAAAAAATTAAAAGAATGAGAACTTAATTGAAACTATAGTATATAATCAATTTTAATTGAATGACGAAATTGAAACAAATCAAAACATATATAATAGCAATAAAGACTAGAAAAACAAAAATGAACGTTCAGGGACTGAAAATGATTGAAAAAAAACAGTTGCGCTGATGTCATCTTGTGCAGGTAGGAGAGAGAAAATGGGGGAATTTAAAGGATCATTGACACGTCTTCGTCCAGAATATAGTCACACGCGCCACACCAGGTGAAGAGAACATGCCTAAAAATCATTCTAGATGCCGGTTGGGCATTTTTGGACGCTGGAGTAAGCCGCACGCACCGTCCAAAACACACATGAGCGTGGAAAAGGACGGCGCGTCCGACGACGCGCCAACAATAAACCGGCGAGAAAAATAATAAAAAATTGTGAATTACCAGATCACCCTTCCCTCCCAAGCTTGATTTTTGTCTTTTTCGAGGGACAAAATGGACATTGCATTGTTCAATGAAATATTAAAAAAATAGTAAACCAGTCAGATGGACCGGACCGGACCAAAAAGTGTGCAATTACCGTGGAACCCCTCAACCCAGGTGCTATTTTTTGTCTTTTTCGAGGGACAAATTCGTTATTACACTGTGCCAAAACAGGAAAAAACAAATAGATCGACTGAACTGATTGATCTGACCGAACCGATCCGAACCCACCCAGAAATTGAGCACTCCTATTGCCGTCCACAATATTTTCTCTCTTGGTGAACAATAAGTAAACCGTGAGCAGGTTTAGATTTTAAGATCATAATTCTATTCCTCTGTGCCTTTTAGATTGAGTGGATTTTTCTTCTTCTCTATATTCTTTTTCTCTTGAAATAAAATCATGACTTGATAATGAACTTCGAAATTGATGATTGTTTAATTTATGGATTATAAATTAAAAAATCAATCAAAGAATCGTGAATTAAGAAATTCATTATCTTTCAAAATAACCACCCTGGCATTTTTATAACTCTTCCAAACCATCTGAAATAAGTAAATAAAATAAATACAGAATAACTGTCACACACTTGATAAATAACATTTTATCTCCTAATTAGCTAAACTAAATATGCCAAAACTTATTAATACATATAACTTATTATATCAAAATTTTAGCACTTTCAAAGATTTAAAATTTCAAGAGCACATTTATAAATAATTCAAAAAATTATATAATTTAAATCAATTATTTTGAATACAAGCATTAACAACACGTTTATATCCAATAAAATTGGATTATATTTTGCCTAATAAATAGGAATCAAATTCTAAACAAATATGTTTTAAAGTTTTAAAGGTGTCAATGTATAACCTTTAAAGATCGGATCCAAAGCATACATAAACATATTTTTAAATTTATATTCATATTCAACCCCCAATTGGATTCATAAAAACAAAACATATACATAAAAAACACTTTTGCAATCATAAACATGCTTTTACAAACATTATTTAAAAATTATTTATCATGTCTGATCCACCTAATTTAATAAATAATAAATATTCTAAAAAAAACATATTTAGCATATAAATATATATTTTCTAACTCGAAATAACTAACCATAAGAAATGAATAATTACTTACTAGATTCGTAAATTCAATATTAGTCATAAAGACAACCAAACATTCCTACCAACCTTATAATAACAATCACCGTGATCACTAGTATCTAATGCAACACATAGATCGTTTCTGATTCAAAACTTCAATATACATTAATGGTTTGATTATTGATCGCAAGACTTTTATCTTTGTTGTTTCTATGTAGTTCCTCCAGGGACAACCTAGTAGATCACAAATGTTCCCATGAAAGCTTTGTACCTGTTTATTTATACCTTAGAGTTTTTTTTAATATATATATTAGATTTAATTTTAATATCTACACGTCAAAATAATAATTTTAATAAACAAACGCCATCCTTCCTTCAGGAACCGTGATTTACTATTCCAACCAGTACTGTTGTCTTGCACGAGACAGCAACAGTTATAGCCTAAGTTTAGTCTTCCATGGCATCATTCACGGACACAACATGCTAAATCATAAATGTGATTTATTTATTCATGTGTGCCTAGCAGGGTGATTGCTTCAGTTGAACTGAATTTAGGGGAAAAGGCATATTTTTTATTTAATTTATAAGCCAAACAAGATTAAATTAAATCTTTATATAATTTTAATGATATCTTTTATACGAGGTATATATTTGTTTTATATGTAAAAAACCTCAAAATCTAAATCCGGATTCAGAAAGTAAAAAATAAAAAGAACCGAGACTATCAGTGTTTTTAAATTATTAATATCTGCAGGATGAGTATATTATAAATATCCCAACGATGAAAAAAATCGGTAATTTGTGTGTGTGTGTGTGTATTATTATTTTTTAATCGTTGAAAGTTCAAATTGGGAAAGGACGTGGCACAGATGCAGACGAGAGAGTTAAGTAAAGGTCACGTGAATGAAATGAACTAAGTTAAAACGGTGGCAGAAACAAATAAGAGAAGATGTTTCCTTGTCAACCTTACTATTATACGAATGCCTCGCTGTTGCTTGATCCCCAAGCCATAAACTGCAAGAACCTCCTCCTTCACATATAGATATTAATTTGTTTATTTTAAACTTATAAATAATATTTTTAATTAATTTCGAGGCTTGGAAATTAATAAACATATAATGTATTCTTTGACTTTAGCTATCCCGGTAATATTTGTGTTGTCTGTTAAGAAACCATCTCACCTAAAAGTTCAAACTTATAGGTGAGGCCCCATAATATGATTTATATTATTCTCTAACACACCCTCTCAAGTGAAAGCCCTTTGGGCTTGAAACTTGCATAGACCCACATCACCTTGTGCTTAGTTTTTATCAAATAGAATGAGGATGATGAGATTCGAACTCGTGACCGCTGGGTCAACAAAGCTCTGATATCATGTTAATGAACCATCTCACCTAAAAGCTCAAGCTTATAGGTGAGACCCTATAATATGATTTATATTATTCTCTAACATTGTCAAACTAAAAAAAAAATCAACGACACCAATCAATTTTGACCAGAATATTATGATGCACGCCCTCGACAAATATTCAAATTATATGAACGTAAATTTCCTGCTCCCTTCCCTCTCATGACACAATTCCTTCGACTAATTATACATTGGACAATCAAATATCATATCATGTGTGTATATTATTGACTGCTTTTTTTTTTACTTTTTTTTTGGTGTTTGTGTGAAAGATAGACTGAATTTCACTGTTTAAACAATGGAGAAAAAAGAAAGGCTTCTTGCCTCATAAATTGAAACCGATCGATACAGGACAATGTTCTTTCTGATGAGGGAACATATTGTATTTTATTGATTTGACATTGCGTTTGCGCTTCAGAAATATTTTTGAAAGAAATAAAAAAATTATTATTATTTTTTACTCTAAATTAATTTTTTTGATGTTTTTAGATTAGTTTCATAAAAAATATTTTTTAAAAATAAAAAAATATTATTTTAATGCAATTCTAAACAAAAAAATACACTCAAACAGACACTAAATGTTAAACCTGATAAAATCTTTGTGTATATATGTGTGTATATATATATATATATAATCTTTGATTAAATGAAGGGTATTGTTTATTAATTCCCATACAATAGAGGTGTTTTTGGAGCAACTTATTTCGTAATTAAAACTATATATCGTCTCAAACAATTTTAAAAATATTGATTTGATGTTTTTAAAAGAATTTAATAAATTATTAATTTTGTTAAGAAATGATATTAAAATCTAAACCTAGAAAATTAAGAAAAAGGTGGTCTATTAGCCCCGAAGTTACAATATTATTTGTTACATGCGAGGATGTGTCCTCCCACTGATTCAGTGCCAAGAGCTTATTATGCTCGCAAGCTTCAAGGTTCAGTAATTCTCAGTGTCCCTTCACAATTTTCTCAAGGTTAAATATTTGCTTTTTAGTGCGTGGAGTGTAGGGGTTACCCATTTCGAGATTCAAAATTCAGGATGATTAAGGTGTGGACAAATTCCTCGATTATTAAAACAAAATCGATACTCTATACTATTATTATTATTATTATTATTATTATTATTATTATTATTATGTTTGAGAATGTTGCTGTATTGTTTTAAATATTCTGTAAATATAAAAAATAAAAAGAAAGAAGGAAATAGAAAAATATTCTCCAGATGGAAAAAAAAAAAACAGAACATATCAGAATCTCGTTTATAATCTTAGTCACATACATAGTGAAAAATGGAAAAAACCATACAGTATAGTAAAAAAGATGAAGAATATATTTCCCTCACTTTAACTTGAAAAAAAGGCAGCAATGCAGGTATATGTAATGACCATACAAGTCATTAGAGGTGAGAAAAAAAAATCAGCAGCTAGAACTACCAATTTGAAAATAATAATAAATAAATATATTAATTTAATCATTTTTAGACTTTTTTGTAAAGATGTTATTTTTTAAAATATATTTTTGTTTAGAAATATATTAAAATATTATTATTTATTTTTAAAATTTAACTGTAATATCAGCACATAAAAAATATTTAAAATAAAATAAAAACTTTTAAAAAGAAATCTCAGAGAATTTGAAAAGTAACAAAACAAGACCTGACTTCAAAAAATATAAAAAAAGTAGATGCGTATTGACTTTCTTATAAATACCCAAAACGTAGTCAATGCAAGTGGAGCTTGACATAATATTCGATGGACAGACATCCACTGAAGATCCTCCCAAAAGCACATATAAAAATTGATACAACGACCGTAATAGCAAATGAATAAATTCAATAATCAATTACGTAAATGTCTACAAATAAATATTAGATGCTTGATTGACAAGCAAAATTGTCTTGGAGAAATAAAACTCCTTGACCTTAATTAACTCGACAGTCATAAAGATCCCAACTGACATGTCTGTGACCCAGCACTTGATTTCACCAACGTTGGCGACAGATCTGGTCTCTCTCAAATCTCAAGCCACGTGGCTTCAATTCAAAGCCAGAACACTAACCTTACGCTGACTGTCACATATTAGCCTCACCCCCTCATATCAAAATTCAAAAAGGCTGAGAATTGAGCAACTGTCATCCTCCCAGGCAAGCATTAACCCCCCTGCCTGTTTGGGATGGTATGATTTAAGCTTTGAACGATACGAATGCGTTAGCGCGTGACTGACTTGGAGAACAAGCTCAATTGGTGACTCCGTTTCATCTCATCAACCAGGCCAACCAGATTTGCCACGTGTAAACAGCCCAAGATTATTATTTTTAAATGCGGCGAGTCGCGAGGGATTGCCCTCATTTTAATCTCCTCTTTGGTAAATATCTGCAACCATTTTTAATTAAAAAAAAAGCCGATTATATTATAAATCTAATGGAGATTTCATTTCACAGCTTCACACTCACTAAACCATAGGAAAAAACGCTGCATGTCAAAAACTGCGATTCACAAGCCTTTTGACATTTTGACTCTTCCTGCAACTGAAACTCTCTTTGATATCTCCTCAGTTCTCATCGTCAGCACTTCATTTGCCTCCTCTCTCTCTCTCTGCTTTTTGCCTGTACTCTTTAATTCTCAGAACAGTTATATTTTCAAGTGTTTATAAATTCCCCTTGATATTTCCTATCTCTTACGTTTCGTGTAATAAATTTCTCTTTAAACCCTATGTTTTCAGCCAAAAACCAAACCCATAAGAGACTTGATCACATCAAAAGAATGGATCCCTTCTCTACCAAATACACAGAGCATAAAACCGTGACCAACAAGCTGGTGAGATGGGAGGACTCAAAAGCCACAAGAATTGTAAGGATTTCAGTAACTGATGGCAATGCAACGGACTCGTCTGGAGATGAAAATGAGGAACCCAAGATCCAACATCCAAGAATTAAAAAGCATATCAACGAGATAAGAATGAAAAATTGCAGCGACAGAGCAGCAAGGGACGCGGCAAAATCATCAAGACAGCAGGTTGTGAAAAAAAACTCAAGGGATCAGTATTATTATCCGGAAGGGAAAAAGTATCGTGGCGTGAGGCAAAGGCCATGGGGGAGATGGGCAGCAGAGATCAGAGACCCTTATAGGAGAACCCGGGTATGGCTGGGGACTTATGATACAGCAGAGGAGGCAGCCATGGTTTATGACGAGGCTGCTATTCGTATCAAAGGACCTGATGCGCAAACCAATTTCACAAAAACTCCAGTGAGCAAACAACATACCCCGGATGTTGATATTAACGCTAACATTTCTGGGTATGATTCTGGTAAAGAGTCTCATAATAGTCTTTGTTCTCCAACTTCTGTCCTTAGATTTCAATCTAACGAGGAGCCGGGTCCAGAGTCACAGGCCACTGCTGATGCTGCTGTTCAGAGTGATTCTTTCTGGAGACAAAAAAAAGAGGTGGTTCAAGAAGAAAAATTGCAGGGTGATGACGATGAGTGTTTGGCAATGGATCCTCTGTGTTTGAAGGAGTATTGGGATTTTGAAAGTCATGCGCCGATTTTTTTCGAGGAGTGTAGTGTACCGGATACTGTTTTGAGAGAAGATTATGCTGAGATGCCGGTGCATCTGGACTGTGATTTTGGCTCCTGTTTATGGGATGTCGACAAGTATTTCGAGGCATAGTTCAAGGATCGTAAAAACCTTAATTACTCTTTATTTGGGTTTTTAAGGTTAAGCTATCTACATGTTGATATGGTAAATCCCGAGGGGAGTTTTGGATCAGTACTGTTTGACTTGTGTTGTTTTTAATTTTAGCTATAGTGGTCTTGTCTAAAGATTGTGAGGTTTAGCTTCCAATTTGCAAATATATGTAAATTCTTTCCTCTTTCTTCGTGTTTTTAAGATTTTCAATCTCTTAAAGTATTTCTTTCTTTATGGCAAGTGTTCATTTGCGCAAGATTATGAACAGGGATCGGGTGTTTAAATTCCGGCTGTTTTAACTCTTATCCCACATTTTGTCATTTTGTGCATGTTTTAATATCATGGGTTCGGTGACAGAGATATTTTTACTTGCTGGACTAAAAAAAGCCTACCAGGTGTCTAAAGTGGTCTTCATGTTCGACGGTTGGCCACCTTAGACTCTCGAGAGCCACCCGCTCCTTCTTCGTTTTTTTAGCCATTCTTTGGTAGTAATTACAATTCCAAATTCCTGCCTATAATCCTACTTTGCCTTTCCTGGTGTCTAGTGGACAGTGTTCCAGAAATATCCTGCATCAATTTGAGATATCTGGGGCCTGATTCAGCATGCTGTGTAACGTCTCCAGTCCACAGTGTTTATTGTCTGATTTGTTAACACTTCTTCTTGGAGAAAAATGTGATTTATTAACATCTGAGGATGCCAGCTACTCGTTTTAGAATATTGTAGTGGTTTGATGCAAGACTGTTAATCTGTTTATATCTTTTGAAATAACCTACATATTCTGATAATATTTAAAAAACAAAACAAAATAAATTTATCTCCCATATAATTGTAACCAGTTTTGTATATTCTCTCTCTCTCTCTCTCTCTCTCTATATATATATATATATATATATATATATATATTTCTTTTATAAAAAAAAATTATTTTATTTTATTTGATGGTATCAATCATGTATGATATGAAAAGAAGATTAACCATAATTGATTTGAATAGATTATATTATGTTTTCATGTTTTTTTTAATATATCATCTTGAATTATTTTATCAAGTTAAACTATATTTTTACTATTTGTCTAATTGTTTTTGGACTTGTAGAGTTGTTAACCTGGTTATATAGTTCAACTTTTACTCTTTTTCTTTATTTAAAATTTGAATGGTATATTTTCAAGTTAATTTATATTTATATTTGAATGTAAATTAAATTTCTATTAATTAAATATGTATGTATGTATGAAGAGTACAACGTTAAAACAGTATAAAATCAAAACATTCCGTCATTTCATAGCCAACGGAATGGAATTCACAGCGTCTGTTTAATGCAAGTACTTACTCACCACTCGAGGGTTTAAAATCTGACTACAAATCTACAATTCAAAAAAATCTAACTACGAAGCCTTTACTATGAATTCAAGATACAGAATCCTGGCTCTTACTTCTATGACTTGAGTCCACTGAAACTACACATTGGTCAATTGTGATCCTGGGACAAGAACCATCGACAAACTATCTTCTACCCTGACGGGAGGGAGCTTCACTCTGTCCGAGGCACCAATGGAACCATGAATTCTTTCCACAAAACTCGTCGGAAAGGAGGGGTCTAGATGAGTCTAGTAGGCCACTAGCCTTTCTAGAAATTCCAAGACATGCCTCCTCCAACTTGCTTTAAGTTTACGTTGATCACGACCTGGCGTGCTTCAACCTCGTTTTTTACTGTGATATACTGTTTTTTTAGGTCTTTTCTTTTAAATATATTTTTCCATATCGTACATCAAAATAATAATAGAATATTAATTTAAAACATTAATAACTATGAAAAAACACGTCCAACCACACCCACATAAAGTTTTTTGCCGTACCACCGGTCAAAGGTTGGAAAAAGTTTTTTGGGGGGTAACTTGGCATTGCAGGATTGCTTTTACTACTCTGATGCACAGATGAGACCCACTTGCAGGCCTGCAACGAGATCTAAAAGAAGATGTGAAAAAAAAAAAATCAGACTCGGACTCAGACCCATTTGCAACTTGCAAGTCTGTGATCTGTTTACTTGTGGAAATAATTTAACCCAAGTTTTAAGCCTTTTCTTGCACAGTGACAACGACATAACCAGGATCTCATTTACGCTCCAGATTCTTACAGTCTTCTTCGCTCTACTCCCCTCGTCTAGCCTTTTGAGATTTTGGCGTCCCATGTGAAATGGTTGGGGCGGTGAGATATTTGTGAAGGACCTAACCATGCAAGGCAAAAAACTATATACGGGTTATCATGACATCTGAATTGTAGTTATCCTGTGTAGCCAAGTGTATATATATCACGTGGTATCTTGCCGATTCCAGCCAAGGTAGTCAAAATCGCGAGCCAACTCGCAAAATCGTACGATTTTGCGAGTTGGCTCCGAAAACCTGGTTGAACCGGTAGAAAAACCGAACCCGGTCAAACTCGGTCAAACTCGTAGAAAAATCGTTCAAAATCGTAGAAAAATCGTAAAATAATAAAATAATAATAATAATAATAATATTTAATTATATTTAAATTCATTTTTAAATTTAAATATAATTAAAAATAATAATTTTTGTACGGACATTTTACGATCTTTCTACGATTTTACGATCCGATCTTACGATCCGATTTTTCGGAGCCCTTTCCGATCCGTGTCAAAATCTCGATTTTGACTACCTTGAATTCCAGCTACTACTTCTCATTTCTTGTTGGGATTATCATAAATGTCAGCCACAAATTTATAATTTGTAGGTTGGTTCAGAGTGTTTTAGTTGTTGTTTTTTAAAATATTTTTAATTTAACATCATCGTATCAAAAAATTTAAAACATCAAAAAATTAATTCAAAGTAAAAAAAGCATAAAAAACAGACTGGCTGTTAATTTATTCAAATTCTTTTTCTTTTTTGAAAATTGGCGTGTAAGGAGAATAATTTATGTGTTTTGGATGAATTGGATTAAAAAACAATGCACTACTAACTCATTTTACAAGAAGAAAAAAGACTAATAATTTATTGTCTTGGATCCCTCGTTTTTTCCTTGGCTTAGACCGTTGTCAAATCCAAAATCACAGGTTGTCTTGGTGGCATGATTAAGATGGAAACAATTTACGACCGAATTACGTCCACGTGTATAAAAAAGCCTTTTTCCACGGGCATATCCTTACTTAATTTTCTGCCTATTTTGTGGTTCTGAGTTCGGGTCTGGCTCATGTTACAGCCTCATTTTCATTTGAAAAAAGATGCATAAATAGACTTTACTTTACTGTCATAGTCAGATTTGGATTCTTCATTCTCTCAAGTGACACAAAAGGTAATGTTCACCTATCCAAACTTCGACTTCAAATTAACCGTTACAATATTTACTTACACAAGATATTATATTTTTTTGAATTCGAGAAAACCATTCTCTTTTAGACATTTTTTACAAGCTTGAGTTGAATAAAATCTCGATTGTCTCAAATTTTTACAAAGTAAACACATACTAACTCGAATCAGAGACCTACAATATAAATTTCAAGTTTTTTTGTTATCAGTACCTGGCTAAAGTACTTCACAATATGTATACAAGTGAAATGGATGGCCGTTATAACATCCGTTATAACTATGATCTCAATCTTTAATTCACCAGGAAATCAACCCAAAAGTGCTGCTGCAGCACTGGTCCAGCCCAATGTTAAATATTGCTCGAAGACACTCCCCTCCACCTGTCCGTTCGGCATCAATTTGATCCATACAAGTCATCGAAGCCTCGAATACCATTCTTGACGTATTCCAATAAAGAGCAAGCACACCATGCAAATGTGATAGGAATTGCCTTAGATTGATTTTCAGCGCAAAAGGCAAAGTCACGGGCGAAGCCGTGCTGCTAGAACACATGGATTCTTTGCGTTTCTTATCATCAATCAACAGATAAAATGTCAAATTCTGTCCCAGACCTTGCAGAAACAGACGTGACTCGGAAGTCCGTACAGATTAAAAAAAAACCTTTCCCCGCATATGGTAGCGATCAAACACTGTCTCTCGCGCGCAGATTAAAATTAAAAATTCCAGCAGCAGGCATTGTGCACGTGCTAAATGTTCTTTTATAAGCATAGAAACAGAGGAAAAAGAATTTGTGAGTAGTGTGCTGTTGTATGTACCTTAATGTCTTCAAGTTTCGATTTGTAATCTCTTGACACGCACATTCATCTCGACTATGGATCGAGCAATCAGAAATTCAGAACTAAAAAATGTGAAACTCGATAGTACAAGTAACAGCTTAGCAACAGTGACTTCAATAATAGTTAGCAGAGGCAACAGTAAGAAAAATCATCACGTGATTGTTAATAGTTCATAAGTGATTTGGAGGTAGCTCGAAGTTAAGAGTTAGTGGGAGTGAGAAGTTAGTTGGCATAGTGTAGCATAAATACTGTAACGTGTGATTCTCGGAGAGGCATGTAGTGTGAATTGATATTTTTGTGAAGTTTTACATGACTTTTTCGATCTATTATTCTTTTGATTCTTTCTCATTTCTCTTCTCTAAACTTTCTTTTCTTCTCAAACCCTTGTTGTCATGCAAGGTCTATAAAATATGAGCCTGTCGAAGGCCTTAGCCAATTCTTTTTGGTTCGAAATAAGATGAAGGTTGTGAAAGAATATTGTAGGAAGTTTGATGAACAGCTACAGGCTATTCATTGAAAATCTCTAGAATCAATAGTTGATCAACAACAAAACAACCCCAAGAAACGTGATGTGATGGTAAAAGATCTGTAATCTGCACAGCAGGTCTCGAGTTCGAGTCGGGGCGTTCATCCTTTGTAAGAGCTTGGGACAGCCGGGGTTTTACTCGCTCACCTAGATTTACAATGTATGCTTTCTAGAGAGCGACGTATTAAAAAAAAAATCAACAACAAAACTAGCAATAACAATGGATGGAGCAAATAGGACGACTAATTGAACTAGAAAGTAGATTAGAACACTAACAACATAACCAACTAATCATAGATAAAACAAAAAAAAACATACATGTATTAACTGTCAGAACTGTAAAAAGACTTGTTGTTTAGAGTGCATAAAATTGCTTATCTTTAGTTTTTAGCGGATTTGTAGTTATAGTACTCTTTAATGGTGATGGTTTTGCAAAAACTCTCGCTTCTCATAGTGATTTTGCTACAATAGATAGCATATTGGCTAATATTTTATTCTTCTCATTTTGTCAAAGCATTGTATGCCTTTGCTGATTTGAAATGATAACTTTCACCTGTGGTGGATCTGGGGCTTTTGCAACCAAAAAGGTAGTGTTGATCTTTCGGTATTTTCTAGCAATATTGAAGGTACCAACAAGGAATTGGTGGCTTCTTTGCTTTCAGTGGTGAATGTTTCACTAAAGATAAGGAAGATAGATAATGTGAGGTTGCTATGGTGGCTAGACAATGGTGGTCTGCGGGGTTGGGTAGAAGAGAAACATGCATGTTTTTTCTTTTAAAAGAAAATCATTTTATTGTAATTTTATAATTAAACTAGGAGTTTTAACAATGTTAGGTCTCTTTAGTTATTAAATGATATATAATGACAATTTTATAAATAATGTATTTTTTCCATTTATACAGGTGCCAAGATCTATGGGATTAGAGTTCCCTCCATCTTCCTCTTTTGGGATTGATAAGAATTATCTTTTGAAGGAGTATATGATTAGTTTTCAAGGATTTGTCTATAAATTTTGGTAATGATAAATCAAGAATCTGCGCCTTGTGGTGCTGCAAAGAGCCAGTTACTGCATGTTAAGATAATCATGCGGAGATTCAAACGTAAAGGGAGAGCTGAGGCAATAAGATTTCATAATTGTCTATCCATGAAGGAGTGATTTTTCAGGTTACTATAAAATCTGCAGCCCATCCCACTTTGTCATGAGTTTGCTTCCTGCTTTATAGGATCGGACCCGTTTTTGGTTAGTGAATTAACACATGGAAACAAGATGGACCCATTGTTTATCCTTTGATTTTCGAGTGATCTCAGTAGCCTTCTCGATAAAAGACTCCAGTGTTTAAAATCCTGAAAAGGAACAATGTTATGGATGATCTTCGGGTTACATGATGAGGGATCGATGATGGGACGCCATAATTTTAGCATGCTCCTGCTGCTGACACACCGTGATCTCCAATGAACACCTCGCACTGCCACTGCAAATTTCTTGGCTGCTGGTCCTTAGGCCCTGACCAGCCATATATTACAAACACAATAAACGCCGTGGGTTTTCCACTGTGCACTGTCTCTAGAATCATTGTGGATTCGAGCAGTGCACGGGCGGAATTGGCCCTCGGGCGCGCGGCAGCAGGGGCCTGGCAGGCGGGGCTAATTTCGCCATTTCTGTTTTTTTTTTTTAAAAAAAAAAATATTCATTTGTGAACAGTGTATTGATGATTTCGTCACGGTAATAGGACAAAAACAGGCATCCGGGTGAGGGGCACCGGCGTAATTGCGCGCGGTCGGACCGGCCCGGTCCGGTCCGCCGCAACTTTTTCTTTTTTTTTTATTTTCGGAAATGGCTAAAGACGGTTTTAGCCCCTAATAAGACAAAAACACTGAATTCGGTCCAGGGTTAAAACGGTAATTGACCCTATTTTTCTAATTTTTAAATCGGTATCTGGGGGTGCGTCCTCCGCACGCGCCAGGCGGCTTTCCGCCTCACGCCCTCTTCAGGCGGCGCGTGCAACGTGATACGGTGGCCGGAAATTGTCTACCGGAGGCCAGATAGCTTCGCCACATCGTGGTCTTCCTCCCGCGGGGGCGCGTGTAGACACCAGATATCCGTGGACGCGGCGGAGGCCGGTTGAAGTCGGCGGCCACGTTTCTCTCTCTCCTGCACGTCAATGTGCAGGAGAGTCCCCCATATATTTGTACTTTGCAATTCGGTCCCTCGACTTTGAATTTCGTTTTTGGTCCTCATTTTTGTTATATAAGTTTTGATTTTGTTCGATTGGGTCCTCCGATTTGAATTGATTGAATGTCAAAGTTTCACTTCGGTCCTTCCACTTTCAATTTCCGGATTGGCTGTATGTCAGTCAATCAATTCGGTACAAAAGTTCTGATTTTTTCAATTTTGCCCTCTGATTTCAATTGAGAATAAATGTAATTTGCATGTCAGCCCTTTGACTTTTAATTTTTTTATTTCAGCCCTTTATATTTGATTTTCATTTAAGTCCTTATACTTTTATTTTTTTATATTTATACAATAATCCCTACTTTTGTCCATGTTTATATAAAAGTGTATTTAACACAATAATAATAATACTAATAATAATAATAATAATAATAATAATAATAATAATAGTAATAGTAATAATAATAATAGTAATAGTAATACTAATAGTAATAACAATAATAATAGTAATAGTAATAATAATAATAATAATAATAATAATAATAATAATGACTTAATTATTTTTTGTTTTTACTCTTCTGTGTTTTTTTTCTTCCTCCCGATAATTTGATAATATTTTTTTTTTCCGGTTTTAGCAATAATAATTGTTTTTGTTTTTTTTTTCTTTTGTTAAAATTTCTTGCATGTTTTTAGTCTTTCATTGTTTTTTTCCTTTCATTATTAATATAATAATAATAATATCAATAATAATAATAATAATAATAATTAAATTGTTTTGCGTGCTTGCTCTTTCTTTAATGTTCTTTTTCCCTCCGAATAATTTCATAATTTTTTTTTGACAGTAATAGCAATAATAGTTTTTTTTTTTTAATCTTTTGTTAAAGTTTATAAGATGTTTTTAGGCTTTCATTTATTTTTGTTTCTTTCATTATTAACATAATAATAATAATAATAATAATAATAATAATAATAATAATAATAATAATAATAATAGTGATTATTATTAATATTATAATAATAGTGATTATGTATTCTAATTGTTATAATAATAGTGATTATTTATTCTTTCAGAATAATAATAATAATAATAATTTTTTAATTGGTTTTTCTTGCTTACTGTTCATGCTTTTTATTTTTTTCCCTCGGTATTATTTAATATTTTTTGTTGTTTTTATTCTAGCGGCAATAATAATTTTAAATGTTAAGACTCCGATGTTGCTATTTCCCTATTTTTACTCTGTCTATTAATTGATTTTTTGAATTTTATTATCTACACAATAATGATTTCAGTCATTTATTTTTTTTCTTATTCAAATATGTTGCTCTTTTTTTTAATGTTAATGTGCGCCCTTTTGTGATTGTTTATGACGCAATACCTATATTCTAAAAAATATAATCTATGCTTACGTGACAAACTTAACTCAAAATTTGAAACATTTTATCTTTTAATCTATAATTTTTATTTACTTATATCATATAAATTTATCATTGTACATTTAATTATGTTAAATTATATACAAAAAAATACTCGCGACAACGGGCGGGCAATTATCTAGTATATATAATGGTGCGTATGTAAATGACGACCCAGATGAATTGCTTTGGCTCCATGTGCTGAAAAGCAAGGCTGTGGGGTATGAACAACTAAGCCTCTCATTTACAAACAAAACTTCACTTTAAAGCAAACCCACGCAAAAAAGAAGAAAAGGGAAAGGAACAACATGATCTGTTTTGTTTCGATAAAAACCAAATCGCCAACCATACAAAAAAAATGAAGAGGCCTGCCTTCCATTTTCCATCATATCATAGAGTCCCGAGCTTTCCATTTCCACCATAAACCACATAAAACCAAAGCTGGCAAAGTCTGAAAAGCGTTAGTGAGCATTGCTGAAAAAACTAAAAGAGAAGGTTTTAATTGCTCTGCTGTGCCTCTTCGATGGAATTAAGGAGGGACCTGCAGACTCTCATTGAGAGAGCATGGGGTTTGCATGATGGGCTCACTGAAGAAATCAAAAACATTAACAGCTGCTTCTGCAGGCTCTGCTCAGAAAATGGTCGTTATTATAACATAGTGGAGACCCCATTTCAGGAGAAGGAAGGGTTGGTCGCCATTAAAGATTCATTGAAAGAAGTAGCGAACGTGCTAATGATTTTACAGGTACGTTGATCAATCTTTTCCTCTACTCATTTCAAGATAGCTAGCTCGGAATTAGCGTGCTGAAATCAGTCTTTCAGAAATTTCATGAACTTGCTTATTCTGTTAGCTAGTTTGATTTGGATTCATCAGAATTTGACATTTCAATCCCATGTTAGAGACAACGCCTCGAACCAACAAGTATTTGAATGAAAATTTGTGGTAATTAATATTGATAGTTGTATACAGCACACAAGTCCTCAAAATAAGTGTGGTTTCTTCATATATAGTGTCTGTACATTGCACCATACTTAAAAGTTACAACTTGATTTGCTATTGAAAAATTGTTAGCCAGGTAGACCAGGGTCCCATAAATAGAGGCGTAATCTGCCAAAAACCAGGTTCTACTCGGTAATTTCTCGTTTATTTCGAACTGGAAGTACTGCACAGGAAATAAACATTCAGAGATTGAATACTGTTGGGAAATTATTGATGTAATGAACTGTAAAGTGGCGTTACTTGTCTTCTTGTCCGACCCCTTATTGGAAATCATAAAATGTCAGCGGACAACTCTATATCCTTTCTCATGAAGTTGCTCGGCTTACCTTCCTTCCCCTGGTACCATTATGCAGCGATTACGATCATGGCAGCCGATTGACAGGCAAGAGGCACTTACACGACTAGAAGAAAGAAGGTTAATTCTCATGGAAAAGGTAGCACGGTATCAAGGAAGACCACTTGGTGTGGTGGAAGAATTGAACGCCTGTTTTAGCAATGGAAAGACTGTTTTTGACTGGAGTTTGAGTCAGAAAAGGAAGATCAAAGGCGATGATTTCAATGTTCAAGAGGAAAAGCGGACGAAAACTGCCGGTTTTGTTGGATTAGAATGTTATTCGACCGGTGGAGGTGGCAAAAAGCTATCGGAGTTGCAGCAAAATTGATTTTGGTTTCAGCTAGCGTTTCATCTACAGTAAAATTCTGCCATGGCAAGCCGCTACATTGTTGCAGTTCACAAAGGAAAGCTCTTTCAATGGTCGAACCAGTAGATTCAAGAGCAAAAGAAAATAGCACGGCACTATCCCTCTCAAATAGATCTCTAGAAGTTTTTTATGGCAGGGGGTGATTGTATTATGGTCAACCACTACTCCATTCAACCTCAGCAGTATAAAATTTTAATCTGTCCCCTCCCCTTCATTAGATTTTATCTGATTATAATCAAACAGAGAGTAAAACTTGGAATCTTTGAACAGGATCAATCTCATGGATCACGCTGCTGCACATTCCACTTTTATACGTTCTGAAATTGCTTTACTCTTTTAGCACCTTGTTCTTTACACATCATCAGGTGGGTGTATTTCTTTTCAGTTCTAAACAAAGCAAAAAGAAAAAGAAAAACAGCGGAAACTTCAGTCGATAGAAACACTGACCTCCATGAAAATAATAAAGTAGTAGAGGTTGAACGGCAATTACGTCGGCCAAACAAATCACACAACAGCAATCAGACATCCTATCTTTTTGTGCGAAGTCAGGGTGTGTTTTTAGGGAATTTCCTTTCAGATAGGAGTTCAAGTCGGGGAGAAGAAAGTTGGGAATCTCTTGAGCCCAGCTTGCTTCCAGCAGCGGCATGTAATGATTTGCATTTTATTTCCCGGGCTAAGCGGAGGCTCTCCTTCTACAGCCCAGACCAATGCAAAGTTCAGATTGTCAAAGAATTCCCCGTCACTTTCTGTAGTCCAGTCCACTGATGCGGCTATGGGAGCCTATCATTTTCTATTATTATGGCGTCTAAGCCTTGCAACCACATAGCTGTAATGCTTTTTCAGAAAAAAAACACGAGGGAGAGATTTTTTTTATTAAAAAAATCTTTAATTTTGATTTAATCGAGTTTAAACCGGTCAGAATTTAACAACTATGCTCATGATTCCTGAGATGGCAACTCTATCCTCACTTAATTTCTCACCATAATCTTTTTTATTTATTTATCATTATTATTTTCTTTCTTAATTAGTCATCACTCATTCTCAAATGAAATTCCATGAAATTCCTCACTTACATTTTGAAATTATTTTGATACGGTGGTATCAAATTTTTTTTAATTTTTTTTTGAAATATATTATTTTAATATATTTATAAATAAAAAATACTTGCAAAACAATCACAATACTTAATAAACGAAGGTGAGATAAAAACTTGCAATTATTGTAACATCGTAAAATCAATAGTAATTGCCCTCGATTTTACTGATATCACATAATTTCATATTTATTTTTATTTTCTGAATGATAATAATATACCGACTCTTATGATTTTACGATTGAACTCTGTATTTTAACGATCATCAAGGCAGAGCTTGCCATCATGGATAAATGCAGCAGCAACATGAAGAGTTTATATTGAAGGAATCAACAAAAACTACTCTCCGAAAGAAGCTAGTGATATTCTTATGATTAACAGTGAAGAATCAAAATCAGTTCCATCAGATTTTTGAATTAGGTTTTGTAGGGAGAGCTTTCGCTGCAGCTGGTGCCGCTGTACTCCCCGCCGTCATTGTTAATCCTGTCGATGTCGCCAGGGTAACTAATTTCTATTTCAATTCTTTTCTTTTTGTTTTTCAACACTCATCTCTTCAGTTTTTTTTTTTTTTTTTGTGAGTGATAATGTTTTAATTGATGATTTATTCATTATGTATTTTCATAGACGAGGTTGCAAGCTCAGGCAGCAGGAGCTCATTGCTGTTATTTTATTTTATTGTAATTGGCTTTAATGAGAAAATCAGGAGTCTGATAAATAGCAATTGAACAGTGTTCATTTCTGTGCTAATATTGTTATTCCAGATGTTTGCTGACGTGAGAAGTTCACTTGCAGCTCCTGGCCCGCAACAACTGTGCGCTTCCGAATGTAATTTGGAACATTGGATGCCTTTTATAAAGTGATTTGGCCAGTTAGTGGAGTTACTTAATTTTGATTAGGTCGCATATATCGGAAGAAAAGGTGTTTTCATGATGTAGTTGACTCTCAGTGAACCATGTATCAAATTGTTGCCCGGATTTTTGGTGTAAAATTGTGGTCATTTTTGGAGATTTGAACACTTTAATGTATGTTGTTGATGTATAAAGAAGCATAAAATTTGAGGGTTTTTCTGGTTTGGAGGATTCGTTGACATATGAAAGCAACTTAGAGGTTCAAGAGTTGCTGTCAGTGTTTTAGGGAGATAAATTTGTTAATTTGCTTTTTCATTAACAGTGTGAACTTTGAAGCTAGGCTGGTTGGGATGCAGTGATCTGCTGTGCTACTAGAAATGATAATTGGAAAGCAGAATGCACCGTGGAATTTGTCTGTGAAATGAGTTATTAATGCCATGGAAGCGATGCAGTGCTGACATTGTAACTGCAAATCTATCTTAGCAGAATGCACCGAGGTTCATTTTGAAATACTTAAACTGCCATTTCTTCAAAATTGTTGATAAACTATCTTTAGCTTGGCTGACTATTTGAAAATAGTTTACTATACCATGCATCGAGAGATCTATATATCATGGAGAATCAGTTTTGCATTGTAATTTCCTTTACTAAAATAGGCATTTGAAGAAACAAAAGCTGGTGTGAAGCCTTCAGGAGTCTGGAAGACATAAATTGAGCTCATCAACCCAGTCGGGGGCACAAACAACATTCAAAAGAGTAAGTTGACATCCAAGTTCATATGAATTTGGTTTGATCTGTCCTTGACAGACAGGTTTGATTTCTACTGCCATTGAGATTGTGAGATTGAGTTACAAGTACTATAAAGTAAAAAAAATTACTGTAGTTCTTTGTACTGCCTTCTCTGCTGAGCACATATAATTTAATGAACTATTAATAACAATGCAAAGCTACCGCTTCCTTCGGACTGGCCTTGGAGCACAACTTGCTCATGATGTTCCCTACTCTGCAATCTACTGAGCAGCCCTTGAGCACATGATTTTCAGGTATATGTGGGTCATACCTATTGATTGCGATGCTGCTTTCCTGCAGATCTTGAGGCAAACTCTTGCTCTGATGGGTGATGAAGCTTGGGCCCTTAGTTTCCTAGTGGGGGCTTCTCTGCTGGATTTGTTTCTGGGAACCTTGCAGCAGCTGCTACATGTCCATTTGATGTTGCAATGACTAAAATAGCGGTGAGTCAGCAACACCACCCTTAATTAACATGCATCAAAAAATTTCACAAGATGGAAAAAAAATGATAAAATAGAGCGATACTCTTGACAAACTGTCTCTGATTGCATCTGAACTACTAATGTTGAGGTGGGTTCTTGAAATTTTACTTATACTTGTTATATTTGTACCTAATTGCTGCCTCTGGAATGACATGGTCACTGCATGATACTGGGCATTAGTCTAATAGTCTTCGAATGAGAAAGTTGCTAGAGCAAATATTTGAGGTGAAATTTTTATGGCCTCGTCATTTTTTATTTTTTCATGTGGTCAACTTCCTTAAGCATGCAGCTGATACTGATGAGTGATGACATGCAATTGCTGTGTTGTCACTTAAGTTGCTGCTTTGAAATGATTATGGTTGGTAAAACCATCGCGTGATGGTAGCTGTTGTTATTGGAGTTGGCAATCGACATCGTATTTAGTCAACTTTGAGAGAAAAAAGTTAGTTGATCGTTAGCATATATTTTTTTTCTTGGGAAACTATAGAAGGATCTAGCTAGGGCATTAAACATGATTACAACACGAAGGTTCTTGCAGATCTGTTTTTGCGATTCTTCGTTCACCAGGAAGTATGTATACATGTGCTTAAGAACCAGGCAATTATCTCCATGCTTTGAGTAGCTATATTCCTGGTCTAGATGGGGCTTTTGTAATCCTAACGATAGGCACCTGCAGAGAGCAACATCTGCTGGATAGTTTCGCAGTATCCTAATTGATAGTTTTTTTTCCTTCAAGTTTCCCATTACTTTTAAATAAAAAAAGATAACAATTACATTTCTTTATTTTATAAATAAGTATTTTCAACAATATAATTTTTTTCTTCTTCATATTTTCATATTTAGCTAACAACATAAATTTAAATTTATTATACAACTAATATAAGATTTTTTAGTTAAGAATATAAAATTTTCATGATGATTTTTAATTAAAATGAAACAAAATTAATATTTTATAATTAGGTTATTGCTAATATAAAATATTGATATAATTTTTATAAACTATAGTTAAATTTGATGTTTTTTATTTATTTTTCTAATGAAAAAAAATCATTTTTATTTAACAAATGAATATGTTTTTCGATTAATTTTTCATTAAAAAACTAAAAGAGAAAAGAGAAGGAAAAATTGTTTTGTAAATGTTAGAACACTCAAAAGAAATTACAAACAAAATAAACCGCGTGCCATTTTCACTGTACACTGTCTCTAGAATCATTGTGGATTCGAGCAGTGCACGGGCGAAATTGGCCCTCGGGCGCGCGGTAGAAGGGGGCTGGCGAGCGGGGCTAATTTCGGCTTTTCCGTTTTTTTTTTTTTTTTAAATATTCATTTGTGAACAGTGTATTGACGATTTCGTCCCCGGTAATAGGACAAAAATAGGCATCCGGGTGAGGGGCACCGGCGTAATTGCGCGCGGTCGGACCGGCCCGGTCCGGTCCGCCGCAACTTTTTTTTTTTTTTCGGAAATGGCTAAAGACGATTTTAGCCCCTAATAAGACAAAAACACTTAATTGGGTCTAGGGTTAAAACGGTAATTGACCCTATTTTTCCAATTTTTAAATCGGTGTCTGGGGGTGCGTCCGCCGCACGCGCCAGGCGGTTTTCCGTCTCACGCCCTCTTCAGGCGGCGCGTGCGACGTGAAACGATGGCCGGAAATTGTCTACCGGAGGACAGATCGCTTCGCCGCATCGTGGTCTTCCTCCCGCGGTGGCGCGTGTAACCACCACATGTCCGTGGACGCGTCGGGGGCCGGTTAAAGCCGCCGGCCACGTTTCTCTCTCTCCGGAGTGTCAAAGTTGCACTTCAGTCCTTCTACTTTCAATTTCCGGGTTTGCTGTATAGAACTCAATCAATTCGGTACAAAGGTTCCGATTTTTGCAATTGTGTCCTCTGATTTCAATTGACAATAAATTGAAGTTGCATTTCAGCCCTCTGACTTTTAATTTTTTAATTTAAGCCCTTGATATTTGATTTTCATTTCAGCCCTTACACTTTTTTTTTTTGAATCCCTACTTTTGTCCATGTATATATAAGTGTATTAAACACAATAATAATAATAATAATAATAATAATAATAATAATAATAATCATGATTTAATTATTTTTCATTCTTGCTCTTTTGTTATTGTTTTTTCCCTCCCGATAATTTGATAAGTTTGTTGATCGTTGTAGATTTAATTGTGTTAAATTATATACAAAAAAATACCCGTGCCAACACGCGGGCAATTAGCTATATTCTAAAAAATTTATTCTATGCTTACATGACAAACTCAACTCAAAATTTTAAATATTTTATCTTTTAATCTATAATTTTTATTTACTTATATCATATAAATTTATCGTTGTAGATTTAATTATGTTAAATTATATACAAAAAATTACCCGCGGCAACGCGCGGGCAATTATCTAGTAATAAATATTAAGTGTGCGGTTGAGTTGATTTTTGAAAGAAAAAAAATGTATAAAAATATATTAAAATAATATTTTTTTATTTTTTAAAATATTTTTTTTAATATTATTAAATAAATTGTTATTTTTCCAACAGGCTGTAAAGTTCGGAGAAATATCCAGAGCAGACAGGTCACGCAACTCACAAAAGAAACAGGGAGCGGCATAGCCGTGTGTCAGGATCATATCTCTATCCATCCTATGAAAATGAAATCTTGCTCCTATTTCTAGTTCCTACCGCTGTAAGATATTCGATTCACCATTACCTCCAAAAATTTACTTTTCCATATTATCTCTGACTGGGCTACAGCTAACCCTATATGCACCAGCAGGCTTTGTAGGTGAATTAATAGCAACAATTTTAATCAAATCAATCACATCGTTCACTGTGTTATCCAACTGCTACACGGGCTACAGCTAACCCTATTACCCTACACGCACCGGCACGCTGCATTCTCTGCTACCTCATTACATCTGATTTTGTTCTGCTTTGTCATCTGTGCAATTTCCGTCCTCCCCCCTTCTTTTTTCCCTAGATGGCCCACGTGTTTTTTTGGTTTGGTAATTTTTTTACTGAAACCAGCCAAAAACCAAGTTAGGAATGGAAGCGGGGCGAGGCGATCTCCGCAAAGTCGAGTTGAAAAAGAAGAAGAAAGAAACAAAATGCAGTTTCAAGAAACTTGTCAGCCCAGCCCATGTTGGTAACGGTCTATCATCCTGTCTGGTTATTAGTCGTCGATATATGAAAATTATCTTAAATATATGAAAAAACAAAACTTTAAGAACTATTATGAAAACCACGAGCTATCTTGCCTGCACGTTGCACTGAGCTTTTTTGATGTACCAAACTGGTTAATTAATGTAATTTGAAAATTAGAGCCTGTTTTTTTTCATGTAATTTTAAAAGTGCATTCTGTTAGGATTGAGAGTTTGCAGATAATTGAAAGAGAAAGAAGAATTAGTTTAGAGAAGGGAAGAGGGAGAAGAGAGAAAAGAGAGGGAAACTGAAATTTAAAATTGTATTGTATTGAATTCTGTTTTGCATACATTTGTTGTGTGTGCACTTCTCTATTTATACACATTACACTATTCTAGAATATTCTTATATACTCTAACATCCCCCCTCAATCTCATGTTTTGATAAACCAAACATGAGATTGCAACAATGAAAATGAAATACAAGAGTACTTAATTCTTTTGACAAACAATATGTAAACGAGAGAAGAGAAGAAATTTCATTGGTCTATTTCTTAACCAGAATATCATTTATCTACTTCAGTTTTTTTTTCTGGAGAATTTCATTTGGCTTCTTCAGTTTTTCTGAAGTTTTTCATTTGCCGATGAATTTCTTACACAGATTAAGAAATTCTGTTTTGCATACATTTGTTGTGTGTGCACTTCTCTATTTATACACATTATACTATTCTAGAATATTCTTCTATACTCTAACACATTCATATATAAAAATAATAAATTCACGTGGATGATGATCTTTAAATTTAAATCTAGAAAGTTAAAATAAAAAATAAATCGTATTCACCACTTATCAATTTAGCATGTAAAAAATATGGATTAGCTTGTGGATTTTATATGAGTTTTTAACCCACGACGAATCCTTTCATGTGGGTGTGGAGTATTTCTTCTTCTTTTTTCTTGAGAAAAAAATCCATTTTTTGTGAAAATAACTGGTTCGATGATAAATATAATTATAAGAAAATAAATTATCAATTTTTAAATAATCACCAATACACTTTAAATTTTAAAGACTAAATGAAAAAACAACCCCAACAAAATAGAAAATAATAAAAATTAAAAATAAAATAAAAGAGCATATATATATAAACATGAACAAAAATATGAATTATTTCAGAAATATATATAAGAAAATAAAAAAAATCAAAATATAAGGATCAAAATGAAAAAAAAAATGATTAATTTCAATCAAACAACAAAATTAAAAACAATCCAAACTTCTATACCGATAATATTAAGGGATTTAAAATCAATCCTAAAATTAAAAGGATAAAGATCGAAATGAAACTAAAATATATAATCAACTTAAATTGAACGGTACAATTGAAACAAATCAAAACTCTTATAACAGACACAAGGACTATACAAAACAATTAAAAAATCAAAGACATGAATGGAAACACCATAAACAAGGGGTCTGCCATGTAATATAACATGCAAGAGAGAGAAAAGAGAAAAAAAATTCAACCAATCACCGTCACTTCTTCGACCGCCGTGTGCTGCCAAACGCCCTGTCATGAGAAAGAGTACATGTCAGCACATTAATTGAGACGCCAAATGCATATTTGTTACCACCAGAAGGCATCGCGTGTATAGTGTTTGGGGCCGAATACCGTGGGCGCGTCTTCTAGACGCGCCCACGGTATTCAACATAAAATATTATTAAAAATTGATAAATTATCTAAACAACTCTACATTTAACTCTTGTATTTTATTTTATAAAGGGATATATCTATATTTACCTATGTTAAAAAATATGAAATTCCAATATAATTATTTTACTATGTATAGAAATATAAAAAATTAAAAATACACCTAAATTTAAGACTAAAATAATATACACCGGAGTAAATTGTAATTCATTATAACAATCCAAATTGATCAGTGTTGATCTTTATCTCGTCTTACAATGATCTTGCTACAATAATCCCTCGATTGAAATGCTTACAACATTAAATTCAAATTATTAAATAATTGATTTACAAATAATAAAATGATTAAACACCGTGTGGGACTAGTTTCGTATGTATATTGATGCCGTGTCAAGATTTTGTTTAATAATCTGTTTTAAAAATATTTTTGAAAAAAAATTATTTTATTTTATTTTTTAATATTTTTAGATTATTGATAAATGATGGTATTAAAAATAATTTTTAAAAAATATATTATTTTAATATATTTTTAAATAAAAATAACTTTAAAAAACAACCCTACTACAGTTAAAAACATGCACTTGAAAGGACGAAGTTTTGTGTGAAGGTCGGCTGCACAAACTACAGAGGCGGGGTTACGAGAAATATTGATTGCCACGCTACTGTTCATTTAAAAAACAAATTAGTATGGATTGTTGTTTATATTTTTTCATTACATCTCTATTGTCACAAATTAATGTTTGATTAAAATATATTTATTAAAAAAAATTCAAAGATAAGAGATTAAAATGAAAAGAAGGCAAAGAAGAGAGTTTTTTCTTCACTCGAGCTAGACAAACACTTTGATCGTTTAACTTTTTAAATTTTAAACATTTACTCTCTAAATATTTTTGTAATATTTAATTTTAGTCTTTCACTTCATTTTTTTTATCTCCGGTTTAAGAGAGAAGTTTGTTGAATTTATTGGTAGAAAAAGAAAGTCTTAGTTAAAGCCAATTTTGACCACGAAAATTGATAATTTCTCTTTCGTAAAAAAAAGTTTATATAAAGTGTTTATTTTACTTCAAAATTGTAGATCTAAACTCATAAATACTTTTGTTGACTTTTGATTTCATAGATGTCTATTACACCCACATATATTTTTTTATTTAATCTAAGTTAATGATTTGAATTACAAGTTTAGCTTATTAACTTTGTTTCGTTAACACCAACCCTAGCAAGCACTGCAGCAGCCCCCCTCTCGCTCGGCCTCTCGCCTCTCGCCTCTCGCCTCTCGCCTCTCCCTCCCTCGGCTTTAAACGGAGAAATTTGAAGTTTGAAGTTTGGAGTTTGAACCTCTGTTTACAGAAGGTAAGTAAAACTGAAACACAAACAAAATTACAACATGTCCTGTAAGAAGTAAGAACAGATCAAACCAACCATTGTTTATTTTATAACAAGAGTAATTTATTTTATTTTTTTCTCAACGTAGATGTTGTGGTTGGTGGGAGAGAGAATGATGGTGTGGTGGTATCATCGGAGATAAGGAGCATCTTGCAGAAGAAGGGAACCCAACATCTTCTTTGATATTGGCAGCTGCAAAGAAAACAAGAAGAAGAGACCCTTTAGAGAACTTTAAACTCTACACTTCGGGTTATAATATCAGAAATAAACATTACTGGTCTGTGAGTTCTTTCTCTATTACTTTTTTTCTGGTTTATTTAAATTCTGTTGTGCTCATTGTCACTTCGATGATGCACTCTGTTGTCTTCACTGCGGTTCCATTCTTATTCGTGGCTTTGGTTTGGTTTGTGATATTTTGACTATGTTTGTCCTTTATCTTCCTCTGCTATTGCTGTTGTTCAAAAGAGCCTTATGGCTATTCTAGAATCTAGAGCATGCTATGCCGTGTCTCTCATTTCCCTCATCCTCTTTACCATTGCTGCAATGTAATGACCCCTCTTTCTCGCTCTGGCTATGTGTTTTGATTATTAATTTTGTGAAACCCTCAATGTTGCTCTGTAATTACAGTGCTGGATGTGTTGTTCTGTACACTGGTAAAGGGAAGTTTCACAGTATTACATGCCTGTATTGTATGTCTTATTTCTTAGATTGTTCTTTGGAACAATACCCATGCCTGTATTTTTGGACCAACGCATGATATTGTCATATGGTAGTTGGCATTTTCCATGCTTGTAAAAATGTGATTTAAATTGCAGATTGTCCAATTGCCCAGTTATAGTCCTTTTTCTCATCATTTCAGATTCCTTTGTGTTCTGGTGCTTCATATCCTTTGTTTTGATTGTGCTGGTTGATTCTATCATGTCTGTTATGGAATGATATTTTGTTGAAATGTGTTATTATGTAGTGATCGAATGTCATGATAATACCACAGAAAGGAAAAATTGCTCATAATGAGATTACAGATGGAGCAGCTTTAGAAATGGGAAACAAATGCTGAGAAATTTCTGACTTTTACCTCAAATTTGGCAAAAAATCTAAGAGAACATTTATTCTAATACTTCAGTACTGTTTGGTCAATAGTTTGAAACGTGAACTTGTATTTTCAATAAATTTTGAGGAATTAGAAACGTAGGTGAACTGAAGAGTAGTTCAAAATACAAGTTGTTTGAGACTACTCAGAACAAATTACTAGTTATTTTTGAGGACCAGAAAGTAAATTTTACTCACCTTACGATGACAAGGTTGCTTTAGGCATGACGACACTGAGTGAAACCTCGAGAGGGTATTGCCTTAGCATAAGCCTCCTTTATTCATTTCTCTCAGTCACCTAGTGATTCCCATTCCATTTCGACTATTCAATTTTTCTAACTAGGTACTGCTCCTCTAAAAAACCCATTGACCAAAAGTGGTCGGGTAAATAGGACATAAAAGCCACTTCATTGTTTTCTACTAAACCAGGTCCTATGTGCCGAAAGATTGATGACTTGGAGCAAGTCATACAGCTGGAGGCTAGAGCTCTTCATTATGGGTTAAAATTTTGGGTTTGAGGACAGTTTCTGAAGCATTTTGTTTCTCTATGCTCAAATTCAGTACTAATAACGAAGAGAGCAAGATGGTTTTTATTTGACTAGACAGAAGATGGTTTAGCACCACATTTAATATCGTCCACGTTTCGTGATTTAAAGTTTCATAAACTAGAGTTTTAGTTTGGGCCCTAGAGTAGTTTATAAGATTCATGTAGGCCCTTTTAAATATACCTCATCGTTTGTTTTACTGGAAACAAAAGCCTGAAAGTTCCCAGCCCAATGGGCTTGGATTCAGACAACAGGTAGTGTGGAAGTACAACTTTGAAATTTTGACTGTCATGTTGTTTTTCACTTCTTCCCCAACAGACAATCCAGTAACACACCTTCTCATCCTTCCCCCCACTGAAGCCAATCTTCATTTATAAAACACCATGGCTTTAAAACTACTGAGTAAACTCCGAATTCAGAATCTTCAAATCGCTCGATACCACCACCGGCTCTTCGCTGTCACCAGACTTTTCTCTGATAGGCCAGTTTCGAATCTTTCAACAACAGATGATAGCAAATTTATAATGAAGAACAAACCACAAACCACCACATCATCTTTGAAACAGCACGAGCTTGCTAAATTCGCAGCCATTTCTGATACATGGTTAGTCACAGCTTCTCTTAAAACTTTTAGTTATTCGATAATTATCAAGATGTTGGGTTTATTTTGTTATATAATTTATTGAGCAGGTGGGATTCAGAAGGTCCATTTAAACCATTGCATGTCATGAACCCTACACGAATCACTTTCATTCGCTCTGCGCTTTGTAGACATTTCAGGTAGATTTACTGCAGCTGAGTGAATTATTATTATTTCTTGGGTTTTTTTTACCTGTTTTGTTTCTTATTGTTTGTTACACTTGCTTCAGTAAGGATCCAAACTGTGCTAGGCCTTTTGAAGGACTTAAAATTGTTGATGTTGGTTGTGGTGGTGGAATTCTTTCGGAGGTAAAGTTATTTTTCTAGCGTATTTCTTAGTGTTCTTGCTAAATTTGTAGAGTGGTCAGTTCCGGCCAGGTGCTTTCATAAAGTGTGAAGCTTCATTAACCCTGGAGCAACCAGGGTTCTTTGAAACTCAAGTCTAGGATTCAAGGGATAAAATTTAAAGTAAAATTTTGAAATTTTTAAGGCTAGTCGATTGAAATCAACTGTCTGTCTAGTTGATTTTCTCATGTTTTACTTGTGCAAGTGGAAAAATGGAGCCATAGAATAAAGTGTCCTAACAAAAGAAGATTTTTATGGTTTCAACCTTATCCATATAAATATGTCGTAACCAATGGTAGATATGCTAAGTCGTGATTAATTGAGAAATGAAAAGATTTTGAGGGAATAGTGTTGTATATTAGTTTTTATCTCTCATGCTTCGTGGCTTATTAAAGAATTTTGAAAAAAAAAGAGTTGCAAATGCCTGTAAAATATTTCAAGTTCTTATAGGTACATCAAATCATTCAATATCCTACTTAGGATTACGCTCTAACACACACTCACGCTAGAAAAGAAAAACTGCTGTGGTATTATTGTGATTTTCAATGACTGAGGTTAATGATTATATTTATTATTTTCAAATAAAAACCGTGATAATACTTACCCTTTCTTTTCTTCTCCAGCCTTTAGCTAGGATGGGAGCAGCTGTAACAGGAGTTGATGCGGTGGAGAAAAATATCAATGTTGCACGTCTTCACGCTGTATGATTATTTTATATTTTAAAGCACTGAGATCATGTTTTGCATAAGATGATTTTCTGGATCATTTATTTTTTGTTGCGGGCATTGCTGCTAACATAGGAATGTCTTGGCTAATTGGTGTGGAAATAGGGGGCATGGACCTTAATAGATATTAATATCTTTTTTTTGTGTGAAGAAGGTAAATTTCAAAGCACATAAAAAAGATACTATTGCATGCCATGTGCAATTGCTGATCCCACTCCAGCTGTATGAATTGTACAGGATATTATTGGTATTTGTATATTTGAGAATATATATGATGTGTCATATTATTAAAATATGGAGTAGGGTGTGCTTCTGGCACCTGGCCCTGTAGTGAATGCTATCTCACTCTCCAACCGTAAAATTGACTTGAGCTTGTACCTTCTGGGAGTGGGATGGGAGACTGATGAGGGGTTTGAGTATCTTGGGGCAAAACTGTCAGCCCCCGTGGTAGCATATCTAATGCATGCCATATTTAGATATTATTGGTGTGACTAACATTGAATTACAAATTAATTGGTTTTCATAAACGAGAGTCTTTTCTTTCTGATATTTGATAAATCAGCACTCGACTACATTTTCACTTTCATCACACCACTTTGATAATTATATTTGATAACCAGCTAAAAAGCCTGAAATTCTAAAATTCAATATCCTCATGGCTGTTCTAAATCAAGTGGAGCGTATCTTGCATAATTATATTTATTTTTGAAGAAGGTATTAACTCTGGTTAAACACTTCTTGGTAGTAGATCCTGCTAGCAAATTCTACAAAGTTCATAACTTTGTTAAGTTTGCGTCATCTCACCATGTGAGATACATCCATAGTTACTAGAGAGCAAGGTCCTTAGAAAAGGAGTCGTGGATGTTTGTCGTATTAAAAAAATGATAATAATAATAAAAAAATAATAATCTTGGCTTAGTTATGTGGTGTTCAACCCCCCTGCAATTGTTCAAATTAAATTTGAAGTTTGTCATTATATTAATTGCATCGAGTTATTGTCATTAAGCACAATCATCTTAAAATCCACAAGAAGTGTTTAAATAGTGCTTTATTTATTCTTTTAGTTTAGAGACTTTTAGATTTCAACACTGATATTTGCTTTATCTATCCTCTCAGGATTTGGATCCAGAGACTTCAACCATCGAATACTGTTGCACAACAGCTGGTATGCAAATTATTTTTTCCTTTTCTTTTTCTAATTGATGATATTTCTTTTTTGTGAATGGAAGCTGGTGGTTCATAGATGAGAATATAGTCTAGCGCTGTTCTTTTGCTCCTTGTAATGCTGTTTGGTGGAGAAAAACTAAACAGGTCGCTCTAACAAGTCCAGATTTTTTGTTTGATTATGCAACTTTGGTTTCCATGATTTCTAGAAGGGTAATCATGTTTTTACAGTGCTTCTTTTACATGCCTTGATAGTGCATTTACATTTCACAGACAACATGGTTTCCCTGGAAAATCTCTAGCAGTCATCTCATATACAAAGATTTCACATGTATTTGCATTTAATATTTATGATTTATTGAAAATACAAGTTCACGTTTCAAATTATTGACCAAACATTACTGAAGTATTAGAATAAATATTCTCTGAGATGTTTTTGCCAAATTTGAGATAAAAGTCTAAAATTTCTCATCATTTGTTTCCCATTTCTAAAGCTGCTCCATTTGTAATCTCATTACGAGCAATTTTTCCTTTCTGTGGTATTATCTTGAAATCCTTTAGAAATAGGAGTCAATTCATAAACAGAAGGAGAACCTTATATATACATATAATTTCATGTACAGAAAAGCTAGTTGAAGAGCAAAGGAAGTTTGATGCTGTGATTGCACTGGAGGTGCTCTCTCTTTCTCTCTCTTACTCTCACACACAGAACACTCAGTATGCCATGTATGTATATCCCATCTGGTAGTTCCTTGTCTGGGTTTGCAATTTTTCTATATTTTTTTAAATCTCAGATTTCTATCCAAATAATCAGGATACAGGCAATAGAAGCTGACTCTTTATTGCAATCATACATTTTGTTATCCCTATTTGTCTTTCTCCTGTCTTATAGGCCCAAGTAGCGATTCTGAATCTGGGGGTGGGGAATACACAGTTTTGGTAAACTCCAGAGCTGATTATGAGATCTGGGCATTATTGTGAAAAATAATGGTAGGTTGGATGGAATACTACTGTCCATTCTATAATCTGGTTCATGAAGGTTATTCTCTCAGAAAGCTAAGATCCCAAACAATATTCCGCTTCTAGCATAGATGTTTGCAGTTGCCTATTTTAAACATTCTATCTATACAAATCTAGTTTGCTTAGCTGCATGCTCTAGAATTCTCTCTCTCTCTCGCTAACCTTTTCAGTTTAGTTATTACTGAAGTCTGTAATGTTTCTATCCTGCTTGTTTCCAGACTTGTAGGAATATGGGCAGATTACTAAATTCACTATATATTAACCATGTAGAGAATTGTCTCTTAACTTACAAGTACTTCCCAAATGCCAAATGCTTCATCATGAAGCAAGCTATCTTGTAGAGTTGGCAGGTATCATAGAGGTTATATTCTGTTACTTCAATGAAAAAGGTGAGGTTGAGTTGCTTGTGTAGTGCAAGACACTCTGGATAAATTGGTTGAAGGAAATGATGCTATTATCATAGATTGGGATAAAACAAACTTCAATGAAAAAGGTGAGGTTGAGTTGCTTGTGTAGTGCAAGACACTCTGGATAAATTGGTTGAAGGAAATGATGCTATTATCATAGATTGGGATAAAACAACTACAGTTCAGTGGAATTATTGTCAGCAAGGAACCAGAGTGTACAGCCTGCTCTCCTTTCTTGCAAGCAAAAGAAAGAGTTAATAATGACAGCAGTACGATAGTGTATATCAGCTTTTGAATCATAATCATACATTAGAATCCAATTGCTGGCCTGTAGAAGCATATTCGGCCATGACATAAATAACATGCCTAGTTTGTCAATGTACGCTGCATGAACTTATGGAATGTCATATACCACTTATATAGGCACGAATCATATTGCTGCAAATTTAATCTTGAAATGACTTCAGAATCCTCCTGCAATTTTAGTGCATGTAATGAAAAACCTTCCAAGGGATTCTATATGACAAAACTCAGATATTAATGTATGACAGTTGCATCATACTCGTCTAATGATTTTAGCATTGGCAGCCGATTTGCGTGTAACATAATTTTTTATCTAAAGGTAATTGAGCACGTGGCAGCTCCTGCTGAATTCTGCAAGTCTCTGGCAGCACTGGCTTATCCTGGTGGAGCCAGTGTGCTATCAACGATTAATCGTTCTATGAAAGCGTATGCGACTGCCATTGTTGCAGCAGAGTACCTTCTCCATTGGGTATGGTTCTCGCTCATTCTGGTATCTTTGTGCATGTTGTTGATTTCCATGTGGAGATCCTTGCTTGCTTGCAAAGCATTTTTACTTTATTTATTGTACCTGGTCATGCTTCAGAATGGATGTTATTTTTAACTCGCATCTGTTAAATATCTCAATACTCTTGTATTTTCACCTACTTTTTGCTTGGAAATTCATCTCTATAATAAATGCTACATACAGCGTGTAAAATCACACTCCGGGCTCTCACTATTGTGGAGACTATTATTTTCAATGTTTTTCAAACTTATGAATGCTTCGCATCAACTTGTCATAAGTTTTTCCAGCTTTACTATTTTGTTTTGATTAACATGAACTTGATCCATACTTTACATGGTATCCAAGTGTTACGGAGTTTACATGTTCACAACAGTGGAATTGTGCCATGAAGATTTGTTTCAGAATAAGAGGTGATATAAACAGACAGGAAACCTAATATGAAATCCCACAGTTTTCACCGGTAGTGGAACTGTTCTTGCATTTTATGACTTATTTTTCCTATAGCAAGACTCTGTGTGTAGGAATTATCCAGTGCATGCAATGTCTTATCGCTGTTGGTGGTGGTGGAGGTGGTGTGAAAGTCTTAGTCTTCCCAAAATTTCTGGAAGTAATATGTCGATGTAGTATAGTTTGATTCTGTCCTTGTTTGCCTTGTGTTGTTATTAATAACCGATGCTGTACAGCTTCCTAAAGGCACGCATCAGTGGTCAAGCTTTCTTACTCCTGAAGAGCTGGTGCTTATCCTACAGCGTGCTTCTATCAATGTAAGATGAATGCTTTCTGTCCCGACATTTTGACATGTCTGCCACTGTTACTTATTAGTAAAAACTTATTGCCTTGGGTTTGGTGCTCGCCAGGTTAAAGAAATGGCTGGATTCGTTTACAGCCCCTTGACTGGGCGATGGTCTCTATCTGATGATATTTCTGTGAACTTCATTGCCTTTGGTACCAAAGATGGTCAATGATGAGAATTGCGTACAAAGACAGCCATGCTTATAAAAGTAATTGTTCTTAGGTATTTTATTTACCCGTTCTTTGCTTCTGTCTAGTCAAATAAAAACATCTTGCTCTCTTCGTTATTAGTACTGAATTTGATCATAGAGAAACAAAATGCTTCAGAAACTGTCCTCAAACCCAAAATTTTAACCCATAACGAAGAGCTCTAGCCTCGAGCTGTATGACTTGTTCCAAGTCATCAATCTTTCGGCACATAGGACCTGGTTTAGTAGAAAACAATGAAGTGGCTTTTATGTCCTATTTACCCGACCACTTTTGGTCAATGGGTTTTTTAGAGGAGCAGTACCTAGTTAGAAAAATTGAATAGTCGAAATGGAATGGGAATCACTAGGTGACTAAGAGAAATGAATAAAGGAGGCTTATGCTAAGGCAATACCCTCTCGAGGTTTCACTATTGTCAGTGTCGCCATGCCTAAAGCAACCTTGTCATACTAAGGTGAGTAAAATTTACTTTCTGGATCTCAAAAATAACTTGTAATTTGTTCTGAGTAGTCTCAAACAATTTGTATTTTGAACCACTCTTCAGTTCACCTATGTTTCTAATTCCTCAAAATTCAGTGGCATCCCTGAACTCAAAATTCAGTGGCATTCCTTAAATTTATTATATATGTGTTTTTTTTATTTTATCCCTTATACTTTTAATCTTGGATTTTATTTTGGTTCTTTTATTTTTTATACATATTTCTTACATAGTTTCTATTTCTGTTCATGTTTATATATATATATGCTCTTATATTTTCTTTCCAATTTTTCTTTATTTCCAGTGTTATTACGTTTTTCTATTTAATGTCCAAGCTAAGTAATTTCTTTAAATATAATATTATTTATTTTCTGTTAATATTGTTAGGTATTGAGTTTTCTAATTATTACAGATAAAACATTCAAAATAATAATAATGATTATTTGTAAGTTTTATTTTCTTTTAAATATATCAGACTAATTATATATTTTGATATTTATTTAATATTAGAGCTTTAATATATATAAATAACCTAAGTTTTTTTGAAAAAAAAAATTAATATCATTGTTCTGAAATACTTTTACTATAATAATATAAAAGTTAAAAAAATATGGAATTTTTTTCTCTAACAATAATTATGGTCTCACCAATTTTTATTATTTCCACTGTTATTAAGGTTATTTTTTTTCATATTTACATTTTAGTTTCTGTTCGTGATCATTTCAAAAATGATTTTATTTTTTTAATTCTTTTGTTCAAATAATTTTTAAAAATCGAATAATATTTTTTATTTTGTCATTTATTTAGTTTTTTAGTTGCTTTTCTGTTAATATTGTTAGGTCTTAAAATTTCTTATTATTATAGATAAGATATTCAAAATAATAATAATAATTATCTGTAATATTTTTTTCCTTATCAATATGTAAGACTAATTATATATTTTGATATTTATTTAGTATCAACATCTTCATATATATATATATATATATATATATATATGTTAAAAAATATTCAAGTCGTGACAAAACACCAGATGCTATAAATGGTTGCATTTGAGTGTATAGTTGTGGCAGTCGGTCGGGGAAGCCGCAGGAAATTGATGGCGCGGCTTGATGTTTTCAGATGATGTTAAAAATGATTTTCTATAAATAAAAAATATTATCAACTATATTTTCAAAAAGCCATTAGGATATGTTTGGCAGGGGGCGAAAAAGATAGTTTATGGGTTTTGTATCCTCCTCACTCTCTCTCTCTCTCTCTCTCTCTAACCTAGCATTATTTTATTTTATTTTTCATCTACTTTCGTTTTGGACCATAGATATAGATTCTTTTTTTTATATATATAATTATATTTAATTTTGATTCTTTTTATAAAAGAAAAGAAATATCATTGATAAACCGATCAACTCCCTTAAAATTATTGAGAGGGAGTGGAAAGAAAAAAAATGGCTGCTATACTTTCATTTCTGCATTTAATATAGAATTATATCTCATCTTTTTTATAATCTATTATTATCCATAGGCTTTTTTATTTTATTTTTTGCCAACAAACATGCTCAACGATTCATCTCTCAATCCTTCTTAACATCTTCCAAAAACTTCACTCTGAAATCTCATGTCCTTCATATTTTTTTCATCCTACACGTACAAGTGCAAACCTGAAGATCAATGGTAATACATCCGTAACAACGAAGGACATGAATAGAAGGGGCAACGCCCATTTTAGCTTTGTTAAATTACATCTCGTAGCTTAAAATGCAAATGGCAGCAACTAAACTGCACCGAACACCTTTGGCATCCTATAAATATTTGCGTCAACGATTTTTGTAATTGTTTGTGATTTTAAGCAAAGTTGTTAGTTTCGTTCGGTTCAATTCAGAATGACCAGTCGAGTCAGTCGAGTAATATCAGTTCAACTTTCACTTTTGAATAATATTTGAAATTTAAACTGTATAATTCTAAATAATTTTATTTTTGAATTTGAACTAATTTTATTTATTGAATTAATATTTAATTATATATATATATATAATTATAAATAGTACAATTCCAAAATAAAATATCAAAACACTTCAAAACCAAAACATTTTATTTTAATTAAAAAAATAAATCAACAACCGAAATGGAATTTACATATTGATTTCAAGTTATATATTTGTTGCCTGTGTAGGCAGCAACACCGGGGGAGAAGAATGGGTCTCACAGTAAAATCACTGTAACCAGTACAATCATCCTTCTTCCAGACACAAGTCATCGCCGCTGGAAAATCATTGGGACGCCAGATTACTGTGTGTTTTTTAAGAGTAATTGAGGATTTTTTTTTATAATATTTAAAAATTATTTTTAATATTAATACATTAAAATAATTTAAAAATATACTAAATAAAAAAATATTTTTTTAAAAATAAAATAGGATTAAAACATACAAGGACAAACACGTCGTAATCACGTTGACCTCAGATTACCAAAATTTTCTCCCATTTACCTTTTTCCTGAAGTACCAGGTCACTTCAAATTCACTATTACCTAGGCTGGTTAATGCGCTTTTCACTAGGCTCGATATCAAGCGAAGCTAAGAAGTTTTTTGACGTTACTTGTCACCAGCTTGTTTAGACTTCAGATATAAAATGATACTTTATTTTTGTAATATAAAAAAAAAAAGGAAAAATATTTTTCTTAAAAATAATTATTTATTCAAAAACTAGTTTGTAACCTGTTGATCAAATTTACTTTGGCTATGGGGCGAATCTTTGAGAAACCATGTCATGAAATTCTTATGTGGTTGCTTGCAAATCGGTTTTGCTCTACATACTTGAACTGGACCAGAGATGAGTAATATTGTGGTGATACCTGTAATGCTAGGAAAGCTTGCATGCGTAACAGTGCACAAGTTCAATGCCCCATCATTAACGTCTTAGTGTTAGAAGATAAATATTTCCACATGCTGCCATTCTTTTTATCTTCAGATTCTTTAGAAATATGCACTATTGATCACGGATGGAGCTAAAGTTCACCGCTATTATAACCATGTTGTTTCCATTTATGATTCATATACTTTTAGGTGACCACTTTGTCGTGTTTTTTTTTACAGGAACAATCAGATGTAAGCCGTACCTTCCAGTTTACTTCGAATTTGAACCAAGTGGTCCGATCATTTTTGTTTTGTTTCCCTTGTCCATTCTTGGTGACTGGACTGCTCGACATCTACCATCAATTTTTGCGTTTGAATTTTCATGGCAGCAATTATATCATACAAGCTTGGACTATATCGTATGACCAATTTTCCATTTCTTTATTTCATGCTCCCCCGCCTTCATGGCTTGCTAAACTTCCTTGTGGAACAGAGGAGGATGAAGGGACTGTTTACAAGAGTTGGTTCCCGAGTTTCTCGGCCCGGCCCTTCTGTTCGTCAATTGAGAATGTTGCGATTCCCATTTGCAGGGAACGTTGACAAGCATGGTTGCAGCGGACGGCATTGATTGTCGTTTTTTCTTACATCTTTTTCTAGGAAGAATCAATCCTCTCGCTCCATTGAAAGGATCTCGCGAGCATTGGCAACTTCGCAAGTATCCGACTACTTCAAAGGCAACAGGGGGGGCTATAGGCCTGGGAATTATTTCCAGGGATACAACTATGGCCTTGATTTGTTTTATTGTTTGTGTCCTCTTTTAACACTCCCCAGATCCAGGCATGGAAAAGAGCTATCCAGCCAGACAACAAAGATGTGATCTTATGTGCAAAAAGATCTGGAGAAAAGGTTGCCCTCTTAAACAAGTTTTCAATGCATGATAATGAGATGGATTGCCCGGTGAGTGGATTCCTTACGACCACTCACCACGGTCTAATATTTTAATGGAGTAGAGCTGTATTTACATTTTTGAGACCAAATCGAAAGCTTTAATAAAAACACAACTTGAAATAATAATAATAATAATTGAATCAATGCCGCCGCCACAACCAATCTCAAATCACTCATAAGAAATTCCTTCTGAAACCGGATAAGTGAGCACTATCCATCTCTACAGGTCCTAGAAAATTCAAAAGAAAGTGCAGGATGAAGCATCCAGAGGGTGAATCAGGTATGTGAGCACCAGAGCCACAAGCATCAGCAGGTATGCGATTCCTTGGTCGATTGAAGTCCCTGCAAAAACATTAAGCAAAATCTATCAAAAACCATTCAAGAAAGAGCTGCAATCACAATTATTTAATGGAATGTCCCGCCCTGTTTAGGTTTAAAACAGACCATCTAAGAGGATCTCTGGTATTTATGAGAATTTCTTCCCAGGGGGATTCAAAAGGAGAATCTAAAAGAAAAGGGGAGGGGTAGCAAGGAAACTACAATGGGTTTCGTGGTTTCAAGTCTAAGCAGAAAAAATCCACAAAAATCAAAGCCAACGGAGAGAAGAGGAAATTACCATCACTGGTAGGTGCAGGAGCGGGAGCAGAAGACTGGGCCTCAACGGAAGGGGAGGCAATAGCCAAAATAAGAAGAACAACAGCCGAGACGGCAATAAAAGCCTTGAATGAAGCACAAACGGCCATTGCTTTGCTTTAAAACTCTAAAATCTAAGAAAAAAGCAGAAAGATCTAGCCACAACTAGCTTCGTAGAGAAAGAAAGAGCAGAAATAAGAACAATGTGCTCGTCTTTACGAGAGAGGAGAGTTAGGAGAGAAAAGAGGGAGGAGAGTTTAAATACAAGGAGGAGGCTTGGTGGGGGTGTGAGAGAGAGAGAGGAAAGAGGGAAGCCACTATTTGGTAATAATAGTCGGAAATGGCATGTCGCCGTGTTTACTATTGGTGGCAGTGAGGGCAGGGTCCATAGAAAATTAGAAATTGAGGGTATCTATCTGTCTTTTGAAATCTGTCTTTGCTTACAAGGCGCCACGTGATGGACGGACCTTTCTGCTTCCTTTTCTTTTAACAGCCTGTCAGTCGAGTTGTAGCTTGACCCGTTTGTCCGTGTTACCTAACCCCCCACCCCACCCCACCATCTGTTTTTGTAACGGACTTAACGGCTAATTTCTTCAACTTTTTTATTCAATATATTTCAGAATTTCTGATAGATGCATAGATCTGTAAAATCTGATTTGAAACGGTAGTGAGGTATCCGAGGGATTTTTTAAATTTTTTTGACATGTGGTAGCGTGGAAATTTGAATTGTACATGAGATTCTAATTCTAGGATTGACTATTCGAAGACTTTTCAAACTTGTGATTCCATTAACTAATAATAATTGACAGCAGATCTGTATTCAATCTGAATTTTAAATTTGAAAATTCAGACAAGGATATTATTTGCATATGGGTGGATTACTAAATATGAAATTGAAACGGAAAAAACTCGAATGGATGGAGGATGAATCCAACATTCTTAAACTACAATGAATTGCAACGATAGAGAATAATTTTTCTTAAGAAAATAAAAATAATTTGGACTAATACTAAAAGAGATGAACCATGCCCGTATGCGATTAGATTTGTGGGTGGGCAAACCGTAGAGCTGGCTTCCAACTAAAACTCAAGTGAGAAAAAACCAGATGATAATTTTTGTATTCGTGAAGCCACATTATTATCCTCGGGAAAAAATGAAGCAGCCGGGGAGCCAAATAATAGTTTTCATGACTGGCAGCTAGTACAGGTTGTCTTTCATGGCCACATCAGCTCTACCTCTGTCATTCTCACCTTAGCCCCCAAAGGCCATTCCAGATGAGAACGGGCTGGGAGCCAGAAATTCATATTCTTGAAATTGCTCACTAAATCGTTCTGTCCACACAATTTGCGCAATCAAGAGAAGCCCGCCATGGATGACCTTGAGGTCTTCTCGTTTTTATGTTTAGTCAACAGCAAATAATCCATTGGAAGGGTCAAGCAGGGCATTCTCACCTTACTTCCTAGGATGTATGAAGAAGGAAAAGGTTACTTTCCTCTCCAACATAATAAATAAATTATCATGGTAGCATATCCTGTTTTATATGCTCTGCTTCCATACAAACAGTCGTAAGATCAGCGAAATTTCAAGGCAAAAGTTTCCAATCAGGTGGCTGCAATTGATCATAAAACATCTGTTTTCCCTCTTATATCCTATGCAGGTCATTTATGCACAGACTGAAGAAAGCAAACTCCATTCATGGGTAAGTCGTAACTCAGGTGATTCAAAATCACATGAAGTAAACCACCATAACAAGACATGCGATGGATTCAGAAGGGCAAGGAACACCCAACACCGCGCATGATTTATACAAACCGTACAGTGGTAGCATGGGTAACCACCATATCAATAAACACTGTTGGACCATTACCAACATACCATGTGGACGGGACCACAGAAAACGCTTCACATGCCATGTTTTCAGATATTACACACAAAAAAGGTGATAAACCACGAAAATAACTCTACTTGTCAATACTACAAATTTAGTCCCAAGTAGAATTAACACCTGCAAAGCATCAAAGACATCCAAGCAGGAAATCTCATTATCTGACTGCAAATGTAGCCTCTGTCCTCTAGATTCCAGGAAGTTAAGTAATAATTGAAAGATTATGAAAATCTGATCCGACAAAACTCAAAATCTGCAAGGTGTGGATTGGGATTCCTTTTTTTTTTTTGAAGACTAACAAAATCAAACACCCAAGCAATTGACACGCCACAAATCTGAAAATCACCAATCTATTCTTCACACCCAAAAAAAAGAAGGATCTGAAACCATAAATTTGTCATATTTACTTACAATCAGTTCTCAACTGTGCTTTCAGCATCATAACTACAATCTGCAAATGAGTAAAATTCAAAGCTAGTCACCTTTTTTGCACAAAGGAAACAGAGACAAGAATACAAGATAAAGGGATCCGAGAACAACGCAAGACAAACAACTCACTCAATGTGAAACTACCACAAGCTAACAGGACCTTCCAATCTATTTTCCATAAATATTCATAATAATACTATTTTAGAGCCTGCAGTCTCATACATGCTCAAGTTACAAAAAAAAAGAAGCTTCAGAAGGCAAATAGAGCTAAACATCGGATAAAATTCAACTCGCTGAAGTAATTCTCACTGAGAGGAAACACAAATAGAAGCTATAATAATAGCAATTACCTAGAAGCATAAACTTTTAACTTACTTGATAACTCAAATTGCCAATTTTGGATCAACTGTTCCTTTAGCATTGCCTTCTTCTGTTAAAAGGTTGTCCGGATCCTGCAATAGAACATAAAATCAGCAGCATAGTAGATAAGATGTAATCTGATGAAAGTCAGGGCCAGCAGTCGTATACCTCCATTCCCCATTTTATGTAATCTGGGGACTCACAGGCTTTGTATTCATCAACTAAACTCTCAATTATGTCCCGTGATTCATCAAATTCAGAAAGATCATTGTCCTGGAAAAACATTTTGCAACAGATAATAAAAAAGCAGTCTACAAAGCTAGTGCACCTTATCTTGAAGCATTCTACACTCCAGCCAAAAAGGGCTAATGGAGATTAACAAAATCATGTTGCTTATCTGAAATGGAGCATTGTGAACAATAAGATAGTAATGTTTCAGATCGAAAAGATGGATTCCCTTTTCATGACTAGCTGAAGATAAAACAGAGACCGTATAGTATAATCCATGTATTGACAACTGACCAGAAGCATGTGAGAAACATGAGGAGGGCAACTTACAGCAAACATTGGAAATTTGCGATAGTTATCAAGAAAAGCTTGCTTTTTTCTCAGCTTCTCATACTGGCTCAAACATTTGCTGAAGAGGTGGCGGATGCTAGTGTGGCTTGCTAGCATGAGACCACTTACCTACAAATGCAGTTTGCTCATTTATTCTTTCACAAAATTTGCATAACATTCCAGTTACACTAAACATTTCATGGCAAATTCAACATCTTCAAAATTGACATATGAAACTGAACAACATAATCTCTAGAAATATTTATGTTTTTTGCAAGATTCTAATGAAAAATAAACCAAAACAGAGAAATAAGGGCACAGATTTTGTTCCTACCCTGTGCGCAGTTTGAACATAAGGAGACTTTCTAGACAAAGCAACCTTCAAAAAGAAAAAATATAACATGAGCAGATAGTATAATATGATTTGAAGAGGAAAACAGTACATGGAATGAAGAAAAAGGTTTTCATTCATTGCACTATAGGAAAAGACCTGTATACTTGCAGGGCCCCACTCAATAAAGTTAACAAGCTTTCTTTCACGAATCCTCTGCAAACTTTCATGAACCTGATAAAAGAGTAGGCAATGCCATATAGATTTATTTACTTGTATACAAAACAAAAAAAAACTGCTTGCACTTATGATATGCAAAAAAACAGCTCAATTAATAGCAGCCTCTCTTTGTAATGATATACAAAGCCATGTGACAAGCACAAAGGTACGCTAGACAAAAGTAAAAGAGAAAACAGGATCAATACACTGACACTATAGCTGGGCCGACCTTGCAAAAAGCCTAACTTACTGAAACTAAAGTATCACATCTAGAGCCAAATTATGAGGCAGCCATGGAGAAAAAAAGGTGGAAGCAGCTAAGGGTTGACTTCCCAAATGTGCTGCCCTCATGGTAAATTACTTAACAAGTTCACTCATTTTTTCGAGCAGTCTTCTACAGTAAGATATACTTCAAACAGGTTCATAAACTATAAGAAATTATTACCTGAGTAGGGTCCACTTCTCCCTGAATAATATTCAATATCGAAATGTACTTTGCTTGACTAGCTTCTTTTGTTCGTGCATAAGAGGAAACCATGATATTCTTTGTCTGAAAAAAGAAAAAAGGGGGTAAGTTGGATACCTAACTACGCTTTGGTTAAGAAACAAGGAATGAAATTTCTCGCCTGCAGAAGTCTTCTCATAACATCCAGTACAGTAGTTTTACGAATCACGTTAGCCTGCCATGAGATTATTTGCATCAGATCATCAGCAAATACTCCTTTAAGAACATAAGCATGCCAATCAAAAATATCTAAAGAGACGAGAAGCCAAAATAATATAATTTGATGGAGCTGCTAATTGCTGTATCTGAAATAATCCAACTGTCTCGCCAAAATCTGTAAAACTGCGATTCTAAATATTGATTAACTGAGACTCATTTTCTACAAAATCAATTATAAGACTACTAATGAAACAAAATATTATTATCGAACAAATTAAATAGAACCATAAAGAAATGAAGTTCAAATCTTACTTGACGCTCCACTGTGAGCGGTGTATATCCAGTCATAAGAAAATGGCATCTTGGTGTTGGAATTAAGGATGCAAGAAGACCAACCAAGTCATTGTTCATATATCCTGGATACCGCAGAGTAGTTGTGCTAGCAGACATAACAGTAGATACCAAAGAGTTTGTTTGAGCAAATGTGGGAGTTGACAAATGTAGGCGCTCAACAGCAATTCTATTCAGTGCAGTATTGTCCAGAACAACAACACAATCCGCATTTAGAGTCAGTCTCTTGAGTGTTAAAAGTGAGTTATAGGGTTGGACTACCACATCACTTGTCTCCATCTGGTTAGGAAAGACACTGTATGTCTGAACCAGCTTTTTGCTATAGCGATCATTTAAAGTCTCCAGCAGATATGAGCCCATCCCTTCAATATAATGCAGACACTCGAGAAGTAAGAAAACAAGAAATTAAGAGCTCATAACTGGGTTCCATCATATATTAGCACCAATAAGTTCGCATGTTGTGTGGCCATTTTGATATGTGGCATGTGGCCACATAATAATCAAGTACAATTCATAAATTACCTATTATAAGCCAAGAGCAACCTCACTGTGAACCAATCTAGGCTTACCAGAACTGTGTTGATTCAAGTGTTCAGATATGGACCATTTGTCAGATTCTAACGAAAAATATCGGTAATATAGTTTGTATGAGAGTACTACACAAATGCATCAAAACTTCAGAACTTTAATAGACAAGAGAAGGCAATGACAAGTAAAGCAACCTGAGCCTGTTCCTCCAGCAATTGAATGGCATAGAACAAAACCCTCAAGACTATCACTTCCATCTGCCTCTCTATCAATCATGTCCATTATATCCTCTTCAACACCCTTTCCCTGAACGGTAACAAATAAAGACAACAAGTCATACGAAAACCAGTTGATGACAATAAGAGACTAACTGTCAAACTCAAAAAAAGGTAAGAACATTTTTACCCTGAATATCCCAAAAGAAAGAAAGAAAATTATTTAGCACATGGGACAGCCAGGCAACAAACCTGATGATAACCACTGGCCCAATTATTTCCTGCACCACCACCATGATCCGAAACAAAGATGTTCTCATGATTGTAAAGATTTCGGTATTCACTGTTTTGAATTCCATTGATGACCCTAGGCTCCAAATCAATTAGTAAAGCTCGTGGTATGTAGTGCTGATCATCCGCTTGGTAGAAAAACACGTCTTTCCTATCACCTCCCTGAATCACACCAAATTCAACAAATAGACATCGATCGAATTCCTACTAATACTATCATCTTAGAGTTCACAGATTATATATTTTTATTTCATATTTCCAAATAAACAGCAGAAAAGGGAATACAATAATAAAGCAGAGAGTTAAATTCCCTAATTTAGGTCAAGACAAAGGAGTACAATTTTTCAGAAGATAAAGGATAAAGAGTGTGAATAAAAGACCTACCTGAGTAGCGAAATCTTCGAGAATGCCATCTTTGTTAATGCCGTGTTCGAGGCAAAGCTGTTTCCAGAACTCCATGCCGATCTGGTTCCCGCATTGTCCTACTTGCAGCGTGATTATCTCTCTCGGCATTTTCTCTCTTTTTTTCTTATTTTCTCGGGACAATTAGGGTTGTGGGATCAACGGAGAGAGAGAAATGATAATGTGAGAGATGAATCTGGCGCGGAGAGGATTTTAAAAAGATGCAGAAATAAAATTGAGGGAAAAGTGGAATCCCCGAAATTTTGGATTTGCGTGCGCTTAATATCAATGCTTTTATACACTGAAGTGAAGCAGCAACTCCCTCGCTGGACTGCCGGTCAGGAGTGGGTGCTAATGTGCGTCCTATGCGTAGCTTAAGCTCAAGGGCCTAATTCATTGTATTGGATATCAGGGTTTTCTTAGTTTGAATGGGGCCTGCGTCGGTTTCATGTTGTTTTAAGTCACCAGCCACTGTGCGTCCTATACCGTAGCTTAAGATAAAGGGCCTAGCTCACTGTATGGGCTTAGCAGCAGGTGTGTTTTAGTATATTCTTATTGGGCCTGCGTAGGTTTCAGGTTGTTTTAAGTCTCTGGTTCAGCTTCTGCCATCTGATTTTGGGTCCGTCAACTAATTTTATTTCATGAATAAAATATTTGACAATGACGACAAATTTTTCCAACCCCGAGACTGTGATGTGTAGGAAGATTTTAAAAAATAAATAAATAACAATGTATTATATTGTTATGATTAATTTAGGTTAATCATCTAAACTTGGAATCAGAATTATGAGAATTATAAAACTACAATAATCATATAAAAAATAAATTAAAACAACTAATAATATTCAATCTCAAAAAAAAACAAATATTAAAAGATGAGATTTAAATTAAAATATTAAACTAGAAAAAAAAAACTCAAGTTAACTTGAGTTAACTTATAATATAATATAATATAATATAATATGAGTCATTCATCCTATCAAACCTGATAACTTTTTATCTCTTGTATTATTTTTCATTTAATTACATATCAAAAAATCTTAGAAAAGTATAAACATGATAGGCATATGAGATTAAAAAATTTATCCATTTTTCACAGTTAAAAAACAAGTTTTTTATGTAAACTAAAATAAAAAAAACATTTAAATAACAAAGGATTTTTTTTGTTTTAACTTCAAGGAGCTAAAAATGTATTAAATAATTTTTTTAAAAAAAAACAAATATAACAATCAGGCCAAACACATGACCTACCACCACTCGAAAAAAATAAGAGATGGAGATAAAAACATTCGATGAAAAGAAGAAGAAGAAAAGAGTTCACCCAAGTCAATCTGTTAAACCCGCGTTAGGGGTAATTCATCATACTAAGCAATAACATTTTATTTATAAGTTATCTTTTATCTAGTCATGCAACAATTAGTGACGTGGGGTTTTTTTTGTGTTAAATAAAAACAATTTAAAAACGAAACAAATAGGACAAGAGTGTGGGACAAAAATTGGCCTGTTTTTAAAAGTTAAATATCAAAAATTGCCTTTTTAAGCTAAATTAAAAAATATATATATTTTATACATTGCCTAAGCAAAAAAAAAAAAAAACATTAAGCAAACTAAACAAAATATCATGAAATAAATATATCATGCTTATATAATATATAGGAGTGAACATTTTCAGTTTGGTTCAATTTTTATCAATAAAAAAAAACCCGGATCTGCTTTAGACTAACCAATTTTGGTTCGGTTTTTTTAACTAAAAAACTCAAAAATAGTCTTAGTTTTTTTTTACTCTAACCATGTTTTCTCTTCTCCTATTTAACCAAAATAGAATCAAACTAATTTTTTTTTTAAATAGACCGAAAGAATAAAAAAAATGCTATATTTTTTTTTTTAATTTGAACTAGGTTGGATTGGTTTTGGTTTATTAGTTTTTTTTTTTTAACCAAACTAGACCGGATGTTTTTTAAAAAATTATAACCGGTTTAATTGGGGGGGGGTTTAATAGTTTTGTTTTTTTTGGTTAATTGTTTCCGGTTTAATTTGTTTTTCAGTTTTTTTGCAATTTATGTAATTTAATTAAAAGATAAAAACTCTTTAAAAAAATCAAGTTTGACAAAAAAAAAAGTGTCCAATAAAAAGATCTAATATAATTTATATCGTTTTTAAAATCAACAAAAAAATCTTATAAATAGCAAGCAAAAAAAAAGGTTTAATCTTCAATTAAATCAAATGATAAAAGATAAAACATAAAAAAATATAATATTTTTTAAAAAAAAAAACTGAACAAATAAACTAAACCTCATTTAATTTTTCAAATTCATAACTCATTAAACTCTTATCTTGAACTCAATTTAATGGTGAAGGATGAAGATATTAGATATATAAATAAGAAGTTGTTAATTTAAGTGTTTGGTATAGGATTTTCTTCGACTCCAAAACTGTATTGAATAGATGCAATTTTTTACGTGATTTTTACATGTAAAAAACTCTTATCTTGTGTAGTTTCCATCACCACAAGGCATAAACTATGTATTAATCCTATTTTGAAGAGAAAGTTGAGGTAAAAATAGCTGAGGATGCTCATGTTATTTGACAGCAACGTTCAACAGCTGATTAATTCTCTACCACTCCGATGATTTTTCTCAATAAAAAAAATAAAAGGTTTACTGATGCTAGCAAGCAGCAGGCGAAGTGAAACTTAATTTTTCAACCCACTCATCAAATATACTTAATCCAAAAAAAGGGAGAAAAAAAGTGAAACTTATTCTTATCTATGATTTTTTATCTTCTTCTACTTTAACGAGCTTTAATAATTCATGCCATCTTACTTTATTTTAGGAACAATCAACTATTTGACCCTCATGTTTGTGGCACGTTGTGATCTTACCCTTGGGCAGAGTAGCATCTGGTTAATTAGCTCGAATCAATAATGCTATTAGAAAAGGATAAAATTGCATCTCTTGAGAGTACAGGTGCTCGATCGTTTTTTTGGAAATTTTCCTCTACATTCAGTAGTATTGTTCATGCATCCTTGTCACCTCTGCATCCACAAAATCACCCTATTGGTGGCCGGATAGTGAAGATATCCTAATGTCGAAGCTGCTAAAACTTGTTAGAAAAAGTTCGATTCAGTCCTAGTATTTTCTTAAGCAGCAATTCAGTCTATTTATATCAATATAATCCATGGTAGTTATTGACTGGGATCAACAGACCAATATTTTAACAATTCTGATGTAAATAGACCAAATATAAAACACGAGGGATAAGACTAGCATTTCTCACAAGATCAAGGGGTGAAACTGTGTTTCTTACAGCAGCAAAAAAAGAAGGAATAAAAGATTCCATCTCTCTCGTGCCCAGACGGAGATCACAGTGATGGGTGATAACAAAAGAGATTCCATAATAACACCCACGTTATTCTACTGAATCATTACAAAGCTAGCAAGCACATAGCATAAACTACAAGTCTAATGGGACCAGAGAAAAGCTCCCATGGCATACTTCCTTTTCTGTTCAAGATCCCCAGTGACAGGCAGCCCATACTCTCTGAGCAGGCAATCAATTTTCCATTCCGGCATGGTCTCGTAGTTGGCTCGGGTGTATCTCGGGTAGTGCACCGGCATCTGAAAGCTCCCGCTCTGCTCCTTTTCGCGCTTTCCATTTGTTCCATTGCATCTGTTTGAAGTTGGCTTCTCCACTGACTCCATTCCAGCTCCTGTAATATATATTTTTGTCGAACAGCTTCTTTCTATGCCCTAGAGTTGCTCGGCCAAATATGCAAGTTAGTTGCAGGATGTTGGTGGCTTTTATAGAGGTTAATGAGAGATTGTGGAACGCAAGGGACCCATGCGTCGTCGAGGTAGGGTAGTGTTGCAATATTCATTGTTGAGAAAACAATGCTACTTGCTTTGTGACTTGTGAGCTGGGGTTTATTTAAATTTCGGAAAAAGATTTAAATAATTTTAAAAGTATTTTAAAAACATGTCTCCCTGCTTTGCCACATAGACCCTAGAAACATGTCGTCTTCAGCTAGAGGGAGTTCCTGGAACGGGTGATGTAATATGATACTAAAAAATATAATACTTCACAGGCAAAAATAAATAAATAAATAAATTATAAGCCATTAGATTGGTGGAAGAAGCCCATAATTCTCTCATTGATTTTGTGTGATTGGATGGTTTGTATTTTTTTATTACGGTCTATTCTTATTTATTTTCTTATAAAAATAGCATTACTCGTTGATTATATTTCCACAACACAGTAAAAACTAAAAAAAAATGTACAGTTTTCCAAAACTAATTCATTAATCCTTATAGTATATGAAACAGCTATATAATCCCCTGATAAGCATCGCACAATCTCTCAATTTACTTGTTTTTATGCTTTATGTCCTAATCAAATTTGCCCAGCTTCTCCTCTCTCTCTCTCTTTTCTATTTTTATAATAGAAAAAAGCAAAATAAAATAGAAAAATATAAGATAGATCAAAGGATTGATAAAAGCATGAGAACTGATATATATCTCAATAAAAATGATAATTTTTTTTAAAAAAAAGTGCTCAATTAAAAAAAGACATAAATCAACCTAGCTAACCCGCAAAACTAATAACCCTAATCATAAGATTGTAACAACTTTATAAAAAAAAAATAACTATAAAACTCAATTCTTAATCATTTCATTTCGTGACATGAAATTGAAATAACTCCATATAAAATGAATTATGAAGCTCTATACCTAATAAATCTAATGTTAGATGATAAAATTATAAAAAAAAAGTTTATTTAAAAAAAAAATCATAATCTTTGAGGACTAAAATGAAAAAAAAATCACTATTTATTGTTGTAGCAAAAAGTCAGGCCAGTATATGCTAACAGACATAAACGACTTACTAGTTCTACTCTACAAATGTCTGGACATTAAAAAAAGAAAAAGAAATCCATAATCCATATAGATGTAAAATCAATAAATAAATATATTTAAACATCCTAAATGTAACAAGAAAAAAAAAAAAAAGAAAGATAATCACCTCTTAAGAGAAAAGAAAGGAGAGTAGGTTCAATTAACCTATAAGTATATTGAATCAAGCGTTTTGTGTGCGGTATTTACCCATGACCATAAAAAAAAAATTGCGTATTTAAATAAGGATCTGTTTTTGTATTTTTTTTTTATTTAAAAATGAGCTATTAGTATCAATGATGGTTAAGAAAACGAAAGAAAAAACAATAGTATCCATGACAGTTGACAAAACCAATAATTATTTTTGTGACGCCTGATAAAATCTGCTAAAGGGTGCAGATAAATTAAATATTTGCGAAGCAAAATACGTCCACAAATATCCCTTTTAGGTTCTTATAACAAAAGAGCCGATCCTCTTTCACTCCACGGACTTTTCTCGATAAAAAACAGTGCATAGATGCTACCATGCATGGTGAAACTTGATTTGTCAACAGAATAAATCTCTGTATTCTTATCAATGATCTTTCTTGTTTTTTCCTCGAATGATCGATGTTGTCTTACTTTATTCAATATCTAATGATCATTTTAGTTTCAGGGGAAATCATCTATTTTCCCCTTGTGTTTGTGGCACATAGCAATCCTACCCTTGTGTTTTTAACGTGGATCGATTGCCACCAAAATCAATAAAATATTGGGTTGATTAGCGCTATTAGAAAAGGACAAGATTGCATTTTTTAAGAATACAGGCTCTCAATTAAACTTTCTTGAAAAAAAGTTTCTCTGATCACAGTACAGTGATATAGCTGCTGGAAGTTCTTATAAAAAAAATTGACCCGGTTATCGTATTTGTTACCAGTATTACAATAATAGATATTTAAAAAAAAATATAGTTTTAACATCAACAATTATATATTTTTTTGAAATACGATGTATGAGAAACATTTGTCACAAAACCAAGGGGTGGATGTGTGATTTTGACAAGTAATAAAAAAAAAAGAGCAAAAGAGTGCAATTCCATCTCTCCCACACCCATACCCATACAGAGATCACGAGAGAGAGAGAGAGAGATTACCCCCATTATTCTACCACAACACGCTAGTCCGAAGCTGACCTCACACATTACCTAACGCCTAGATTCATTTCCCAAACGTCGTGAATTAATTAATTAATTAATTAATCAATTGCTCTTGCAAGAAGACATCATGCCTTTGCAATAATTCCCTTCAGTTTGATTATACAATTACAATCCAAGCATTCCAAGCTAGACAGACAGACAACAACAAATCAACCGGTATGTGACGTCACACATAATATGATAGCTAGTAGCATAGACCAGAAGTCTAACGGGCCAATGAAAAGCTCCGACATGGCATCCTTTCTTTTTCTGTTGATTATGTTTAGTTTATTATAATGAGACGTGCTAAATATAATAAAATCTCCAACAAAACTCAAGAGTTTATATAGTTTAAACATGCAAAAACACGACGAATGGAAAATATGCTTTCGATAGAGTACTACCATGCATATATTCAAACTTGCAATGATATAAAAACAAAAAAATCTAGCATGCACACTAATAATAAAATTATTAGTGCTCAAATTAAAATAAAAGGAAGTACTTACTTATTTAAGCCTTTAAAGTAATGAATATTCTACTGTTGTCAAAGATAAATAATTTGTTTATGAAGCTTTATTGCTATCACTTGTGTGATTATGATGTTTGTAATATGTCTCTTGATATTTCAAAAATATTATCATGGTTTATATATCATCGAACCACATATTATGTTGCTAAAATATCTCCAAGTCAGATGAATCTAAGCTCTAGATTTCAGAGGAAAAAAAAAACATTGGAAAAGAGGTGGGGGTGAATGTGAGATCTAAAAAATTCATGCTAGACACTTTTTCTTCACCCTCGTTAGAAAAGGATAAAATTGCATGTTTTAAGAATATAGGTGCTCAATTAAACTGTTCTTGTTGTTTTTTTCCTACACACAGTATAGTAATATTGTTTATACCTCTCATCACCTCTGTAATCACAGAAATCTTGTTTGACACTGTATTTTAAAAATATTTTTGAAAAAAATGATTTTTTAGTAATAAATTAAATATTTGAGGTATTTTTTATGTGATGATGTTAAAAATATTTTTTTTAAAATAAAAAATATAATTTAAATTTATTTTTAAATAAAAAATATTTTAAAAAATAAGATCCCAATGTCGAAGCAGCTGGAATTTTTTGGAAAATGTTTGACCCAGTCCTCCTATTTTCTTAAGCAACAACTCGGTCTATTTATAACAATATAACTAGACCAAATATTATAACAATTTCGATGTAAATAGATCAAATTTAAAATACGAGGGATAAGAAATACACTTGTCACGAGATCAAGGGGTGAAAGTGAGATTTTGAGAAAAAAGGAATAATAGAGAGAGAGAGAGAGAGAGAGAGAGCACCCATGGTAATTATACATAACTCTAAAAGATAACGCGATTTTGAACAGTAAAACACTGTTCACCGTGACTCATGGTCACTATTCATGTGCAGTTTGACCCGGTGCTTCGCGGGTGTATGTCTTTTTTTTTTCAATTTTGAACAGTGTATTAACGAAATTAGCCCCCGAAAAAGACAAAAAACGCCGCCATTTCCAGGGGCTCCGAGGTAATTGGCCATTCCAGGCCGGTCAGGCCCGGTTCGGCGGGGCGGTTTTTTGTTTTTTTTAATATTTCTTTAAACAGTGCAGTCACCGTTTTAGCCCTCGAAAACGACAAAATAACGCACAGGGTGGGAGGGTGAAACAGTAATTAGCCAATTTTTTATTCTTTTTTCCCTCCGGATTACTGTTGGCGCGTCCCATCATGCGCCGTCCATTTCCGCGCGCGCGCGTGTTTTGGGCGGCGCGTGCTACGTCCTACGGTGTCCAAAAATGATCAATTGGCATCTAGAACGATGTTTCGCCATGCTCTCTTCCACATGGGGCGGCGCGTGTATACATGTGGTTCCCAGGTACGTGTCAATGGGCGTTTGAATTCCCCCCCTCATTTCTCTCTCCTCCTGCACAAGCTGACGTCAGCGAAGCAGTGTTTTTGGCAAAGTTTATTTCAGTCCCTGAACGTTATAATTTGTTTTTCTGGCCCTTATTGCAATTATATAAGTTTTGATTTGTTTCAATTTCATCCTTAAATTGAAATTGATTATGTATTGAAGTTCCAGTTCGATCCTCATGCTTTTAATTTTGCGGGTTGGGCTGAAATCCTTCCATGCAAATTTATTATAAATCCTTAATATTTTAGGTCTCAAAAGTTTGATTTCTTTCAATTCTATCCTTCTATGCAAGTTAATTATGGATTTCAGTGTCATTTCAGTCCCAGTTCTTTTAATTTCCGGTTTTGTTTTGAATTATTTGATTTCAATGTTTGGGTTTACTTCAATTTTGTCTTTTAAATTGAAGATATTATTGAAAGTATATCAAATTAATTATATATTTGTATATTTATGTCAAATTAAAGTATGTAAAACTAATATTATCGCCTAAAAATATATAGAGGGAGAGGAAAAATGACCTAAGATTTTTTTAAGGACAGAAATTCATGTCAGTATTCTTAAATACATTTAATATAATAATACGATGAATAAATCTTATAAAATAAAAAAAATATTGGCTTCAAAATTAAATTTTGTGCTCTTTTGTTTAAGTTTATTTCTTTAAATAAATTTGCAGTGTTTTGACTTTTTAATTATATATTTGTGTATTTATGTCAAATTAAAATATGTGAAACCAATTATATGTTCTAATATTTATTGGATGTTATCGCCTAAGAATATATAGAGAGAGAACAAAATAGCCTAAGATTATCCTTTAAATTAAATATATTATTGAAATTATATCAAATTAATTATATATTTGTATATTTATGTCAAATTAAAATATGTAAAACTAATTATATGTTTGAATATTTATTGAATATTATCGCCTAAAAATATATTGAGAGAGAGGAAAAATGACCTAAGATTTTTTGAAGGACAGAAATTCATATCATGTTTTCTTAAATATATTTAATATAATAATATGATTAATAAATCTTATATAAAAAAAAGATTGGCTTCAAAATTTAATTTTGTGCTCTTTTATTTAAGCTTATTTCTTTACAAGAATTTCTAATGTTTTCATTTTTAATATTTTAGATCTAATATTACTGTAAAAAAAAACATCTAAAAAAAAAAATGTTGACAAATTTACCTGCATTATCTACAAGTCAAATTAAAAAATATACAAGTCACTTACCGTTTCCATTAGACTGTTCTTTTTAGACGGCAAATAAATAATTATAGCACACAAAAAAATTAAGTTTATGTTTTAAAAATAAATTACAATATTTTTATTTCTAATATGTCTGATATTTATTGAATATTATCGCCTAAAAATATATTGAGAGAGAGGAAAAATGACTTTGGATTTTTTGAAAGACAAAAATTTATATCAGTATTCTTAAATATAATTATACTAACTAAATATTAAAATAATAAAATACAATACATAAAAAAACAATCAATTTTCTACATAGATAAAAAAACCCGCTGCATCGGGTAAACCGCTCGTTATTCTACTAAACGTTCATTAGAGTTCTAACTTCTGACGGGGCCAAAGAAAAGCTCCCATGGCATACTTCCTTTTCTGTTCAGTATCCCCGGTGCTGGGCAACCCATACTCTCTGAGCAAGCAATCAAGTTTCCATTCCGGCATGGTCTCATTTTCGGCTCGGGTGTATCTCGGGTAGTGCAGTGGCATCTGAAAGTTCCCACACCGCTCCTCTCTGTGTTATGGTTGATGTTGGCCGCACAACCGACTCCATTCCACCGTCGCTTGGTGTTGCTTGGCCAAATATGCAAGCTAGCTGTAGAATGTCGGTGGCTTTTATAGAGGTTTTAATGAGAGATTGTGGAATTCGAGTGACCCAGACAACATCGTCGATGGAGGGTAATGTTGCGTTATTTATCGGTGAGAAAGCAATGATATAACTCCTATGTGACTTCCGAGCAGGGGTTTATTTAAATTTCCGGGAAAAACATAATTATTGATAAGCCCCGAGGCTTCTCTAATGCTGCGAATGTGGCCCAAGAAATGGATCTCTGAGTCCCTGTCGTTTTAAAAATATTTTTATTTAAAATTAATTTTTTAAACGTTTTTAGATTATTTTATTTGATGATGTCAAAAATATTTTTTAAAAAAAATAAAGAAGATATCATTTTGATGTATTTCTTGAAAAACAATCTCAATTATACTTTTAAACATGTACTAAATATGTATTTTAAAAATATTTTGGATTAAAAATATATTAAAATAATATTTTATTATATAAAAAAAATAAACTAATATATTTTTAATTGAAAAGGCACTTAAAAAAATAGATTGGATGACATTGCAAAACACACTAGCATTAGAAACAATTCTCCTTTTTAAAAGGAAAAGCCAACCAATAGTTCTCAGATAAGTGTACTTACAGCTCCTTCATTATATTAACAAAATTTGCCGGCGCCTGACTGAAGTACAGAGACCCACTTCAACTTGGTTTTAAAAAATAATTAATCAAAGCAATGTTTTTTTGTGTTTCAAGGACCAGTCACTGCGTGCGAGGCTTTACCTTCCTTTAGAATAATGCGTAAGAACAGGCCTGGAGATATCAGCGCTAGTCCGCCCTGGACTCCACAATGACAGGCCAGCCTTGTTTTTCTTTCAACAAATCACCAGATAAGGAGTGAAAGCAGCCAGAGCATAAGTGGATTTCCACCCTCACATCACCACATGATTTAAACTATGCCAATCGCTAACGTTGTTATCCTTTATCCACGGATTGGAGAAATTTATAATTAATGTTATCTAAAAAAATTACTACGAAAATCATTCAATTAAAACAAGAATTATGCATAATGGATCGGAATTTTCTTTTCATTTTCAATTGTTTGTATATTCTTTTCCTTTTCAAGAGATTTTTTTTTTGTCAAAATCTTCTTTCGGTAAGACTTTTTATGCCGGTCACATGTAATATATATAACAAAAAAAAAAAACTATTTAAGTGGAATATGTACGAAAGGGTAACATTAAAATTACCAAACAATGTTAAGAGTGAAATTGATTCAACAATTAGGAAAGGGAGACATTATAAACTTTTTTTTTGTAACGTGGGTGTCCGGATGAGCTTGCACGCACCTCGACTAATCCAACGAATCCTGGTGTGAACAACCAGTTATCAGATTTTAGTGAATCTAAGGGTTTTGAGACTCGAACTTGTGATTTCTAGGGAGCAAGCCTAAAACCGAATCACTAAATTACACCTCTCACATGCTATATAGTTTAAGGGCATTATTGTTGTTGATGATATTTTAAAAAATCCAAATCCAAGTAGTTTAAGAATAATGCTCATGTCTTCAATAATTTGTTAATCTCTTGGTTCTAACAACTTAATTTATTTTTTCTAATGAAGGTGGATGGTGTTTGGTAAGTCAAGGTAGTCGATAGATTCATATGTATTTGTGCTTAGTATATAGTTAAACTTAGAGCCCGTTTGGCTCTGCATTTCAACCGGCGTTTTGCCGAAATTTGAATTTTTTTTTCATTTTAAATGAATATGTTTTAGTGTTTTTAGATCATTTTGATGTGCTGATGTCAAAAATGATTTTTTAAAAAAATAAAAAAACATCATTTTGATGTATTTCGGCACGAAAAGCACTTTAAAAAGCTACCGCAACCGCACTCCCAAACAGTCCCTTAAAGAGTTTGAGTCATTACCCTGCTTTTGATCTTTTTATAAGCAGAGATTTTGGACAAAATAACATATGTAAAACACGTCAATTAATTAGTACCCCTCAAAGTATGTGCATATTAAATGTGTAAAAGTTTGAAAGGTTGTTAGATTTAATGAAAATCTTTTTACCTAAGTTATATATCCCATTAATAAGAGATTTTTTTTTACATTTTCCCCATGAGATTTGTCTTCGCATGTAACTATTAGGATTCTTTGTGGCCATGTGTCTCATCTTTATTTGAAAGAGATGACTAGATAACTTATCTTAGGTGTTTATAGAAAAACAATATAATGATATGTATTTAATGCAATAATTGAATAAATTTCTAGAGATCTGAGATAATATAAAAATTATTCATGCAATGATGAGGATGAAAAGTTTTTTTTATATTTTTGTTTTAATTTCGGAAGGAACCATCATTATATGTATTTCACACCAAAAGCTCTTTTTTTCTGGTCTAAACATAAATGGACTAAAACAATGTCACATTTATTCTTAAAAATAAAGATATCGTTGCTTTTGAAAATGAGTTCGCATTTCAACCCGAGACCAGAGAAAAAAACATGGGATGTAGGTCTATCAAAATGGGTCATAGGATAGAACTAAACTAATGGATTTGTGAGAGAAGTTTTAAGATATTACCAGTTGGGTCCAAATCAATTGCACCCTAATGAGTGATTAATCTTATTCACTTTCAATAAGTTTCTTAGGCTCGTCATAGTCAACCTTATGATTAATAACTTTAAAACGTGTTATCATTTGGTCATTAGTATTCATGCTGTAGATTTATGGTTGATTGATGCTGTAGATTTGCGAGGTTTCTCTTTGCTAATATAATTTAATATAGAGGCTACTAAAATCTATGACAGAGGATGGTTCCTGGTTATTGTATCAAAGCTTATCGAGCCTGACGATTCTCTTGACTAACTAGCATCACCACAGTGAGGAGTTGGGTTTGATTTGAAAGTCGCTCCGTTTGATATTGTTTTTCAAAAGTTTTTCTGAAAAAAATTGATTTTTTTTTATAGGGTTTGTTTTTAATCATCCTCGACCTTGTTGTTCTAGTTGGTTGCTTGGTGACATCTGCGGACCTGTGTTTGCTCGCAAACGCCCTGGTGCTTCCTTTTCTGTTTCCTTCATTTCGGAAAAAAGAAAAAAGAAAAAAGAAACCCCGAAGCAATAATTTTAGAAGCGATGAAAGATAATAATTATTATTAAATAAAAACTTCAGATTTTTCCTTGATATTTGGAATGTGACCGAAGCTCACAACCAGGTGACAATAGAAGAAGGCTTATCCAGTTAATAATATACAAACAAAAACTTGCTTCTATGATTATTGAACAATACAATCATGATATGTTTATAAAAAAAGAAAAAAGAAACAGAAAAATCACCCTTTTTTGTTTTAAAATTTTTGTTAACCGCACTCGTACCAAACAAAAATAATCTGAGGAATTTTTTTTATCGGATAATGACTTAAATTGATTTTGAGTACATTGACTAGGGAGAGATTACAAACGCGTAGCGGGTTCTATATTTAGAGCATCAGATGTCGAAGATTGCGGGAAATGTTTTGAACAAATTGACCGTACACAACAAGGCCGTACAACCATAAACAAAAGTGTTGCTGTTCCCTTTCTAACAGCTTCCCTTAGCTGAACCCAATTTTCCTGGAAAAAAATTCCATTTCTGTCATTCTTTCGATCTTGATTCAGCTATAGAGCAATTTTGTTGCCAACTTTTTCCTGAAAATTCAACTAACTATGCAACAATACATTCTACATGGTCTTCATCCATTTTGTCTGTTTTTTAGACTAGCGTAAATGGTATGTTTTAGGTTATCTTTGTTGTTGATGGAAGAAATCAATGGATTTTGCTGATATTCTTCCGGGTTGAGTTTGTGAGAATTCTTGGGGATTCGGCCAATTTTCTTCCATTTATCAATAACCTGTAATATGTTCAGGGACTTTGGTTTTTTGGTCGTGGAAGGGGCTATGCATTTTCTATTTGTTCCATTTTTACCTGGTAAGTCATGTCAATTTGCTTCACATTGATGTAATCCAAGTATATGTTCCGATAAATTTCTTTCTAACAGTTTATGTTTCTCACTTCTTGCTTGAGAAAAAAATTAAATCTCAATACCCCATTTGCAGATATTTCGATTTTTTAGTTTCAGAATGGAGCAGTTTAGGCAGATTGGAGAAGTACTCGGAGGTTTGAAGGCGTTGATGGTGTTTCGCGACAATATACAAATCAATCCACGACAATGCTGTCTGTTACTTGATGTATTCAGTTTTGCATATGATTCAATATCTGAAGAGATGAGACAAAACCTGAAATTTGAAGAGAAGAACGTGAAATGGAGAATACTTGAACCGCCATTGAGAGAGATTTATAGAATATTCAAGGAAGGAGAAGGTTACATCAGGCAGTGCCTGGAAATCAAGGATTGGTGGGCCAAAGCCATTACCCTCTATCAGAACTCGTATTGCGTTGAGTTTTACATCCACAACTTATTATCATGTATCCCTGTTGTCATTGAATCAATTGAAATTGCTGGAGAATTTTCTGGATTGGATCAGGATGAGATACAGAAGAAGAGACTTGTGTACTCGAACAAATATCAGAAGGAATGGAAAGATCCGCGACTTTTCCAGTGGAAGTTTGCAAAGCAGTATCTTATTTCTCAGGAACTTTGCAATCGGTATGACACAGTTTGGAAAGAAGATAGGTGGCTGCTCCTAAACAAAATCCTGGAAAAGAAGATGTCAGGCTCAACAAAGCAGGAGCGGCAACTCACAGATATTCTATTGAAAAACTTGGAAGGATCAGAGCCAGTGAATGGGAAACTCTTGCCATGTTCAATCTTAGTACGTTCCAAGGACTACTCTGTAAGGAGACGCCTTGGGAGTGGGAGTCAGTACAAGGAGATACTATGGCTGGGTGAAAGCCTTGCCCTGAGACACTTTTTTGGAGACATTGAGCCCCTATTTCCTGAGATTTCTTCATTGTTATCCCTTTCCCACCCGAATATATTGCAATTCCTCTGTGGGTTCACTGACGAGGAAAAGAAAGAGTGTTTTCTGGTCATGGAACTAATGACTAGGGACCTCTGCAGCTACATCAGAGAAACCTGTGGCCCGAGAAAGCGCATTCCATTCTCTCTTCCCATCGCGGTTGATCTTATGCTTCAAATTGCCAGAGGAATGGAATATCTCCACTCAAGGGAAATCTACCATGGTAATTTAAACCCTTCTAACATTCTTGTTAAACCAAGAAACATCAACTCAGAAGGGTACCTGCACGCTAAGGTTTCAGGGTTCGGGCTTTCTTCAATCAAGAACTTCACTCCAAAAAACTCTTCAAACCAGAATGAAACTCTCTCATTCATCTGGTATGCTCCAGAAATTTTGGAAGAGAAAGAACAGACAGGAAGTGGCAAGAATTCTAAATACACAGAAAAAGCTGATGTGTACAGTTTTGGAATGGTTTTCTTTCAACTTTTGACTGGGAAAGTTCCATTTGAGGATAGCCATCTTCAAGGAGACAACATGAGCCGAAACATTCTAGCTGGAGAGAGGCCTCTATTTCCATTTTATTCACCAAAATATGTTACCAACTTGACAAAGAGATGTTGGCATACGGACCCAAATCAACGTCCGAGCTTCTCATCCATATGTAGGATCCTTCGCTATGTTAAACGGTTCCTCATTATGAACCCTGATTATAATAGAGAACCAGAGCCGCCAATGCCAGTGATAGACTACGGAGACATGGAGACGAAGCTTTTAAGGAAATTCCCTTCTTGGGATACAGCAGAATCATCAATGGTAGCACAGATTCCATTTCAAATGTTTGTTTACAGAGTTGTTGAAAAAGAGAAAGCAAGAACAGCTCAGAAAGAAACTTCAGAATCAGGGAGCGATAAAGCCTCATTTAGTGGGGATGAAAATTCTGTCATCCTAGATGATCCATGCCCATCGCCTTCCTGCCCATCTCCAACTGAAAGAAGGTTGTCGATAGCTGAAACTATGACCAGAAGGCCTTCAATATCGAAGAGATTGTCAGATGTGAAAACAATTAAACAATCAGGTAACTCTAGCTTCATATAATCAGGTCTTGGCTGATTATCTTATGATATATCACATAATTGTTTATAGACAAGGGTTAAGTTCTGGTTTACTAGCATCCTGTGGTCTGATCATATAGGAACACCAAAAGGACGTTCAAGACCTCCCCAACTGCAGTGCACGCGTAGTTTAAGGACAGGTTCGGAAAGCCAGTTGATGATGATCAGTCCAAGATCCAGAAGAACATCTTCTGGTCATGCATCAGATTCAGAGATCTCTTAGACAGAACACACCTGATCATTGCTTTGTTGGAAGATGTGGCATGGCTTTCAAATAAGTAAAAAGAAACATATCTGCAGATAAAGCTGAAAAGAAGTCTGTCAGCATAAGAACAGTGTAACTTTCACCGACTGCTTCCCTCTTCGTATATTTACTTGTTCTCGTTGGAACACAGTCAAAAGTTCAACAACAAAAGACACTATGTTAAAAGTCAATAGTTAGGTTACTTTATATGACACTTTTCAGACAGCTGGGAGGATGTGATGAAGGACTTCATATAATCCACAACCTCGCCTCCTGTCTCAGGAGATTAACTTCATGTAATGACTTTCCTGTGATCCTAGAGCTACATCTTATCAGCTGTAATGAGTGAGCTCCCAATCTCATTTAGCAGCAGAATCATCAATAGAAATCTTACTGACGCTCTATTCACTAGTACAAGTTATATCTAATTTGGCGTCAATGTTTGTTCTCTGTAAATTGAAAAATAACTAGAAATAAAGCTGAAAGTTGATTACACTTCCAGTAGAGAATCCATGCAGCAGGGTGGTCTCGTCAAGATAAATTACAGGTACGTGCAAAACTTGTTAGGCATGAGTATATTATTACATAATCCAGTAGTTTCTTACATATGTGCCCCACTCAATAAAAGACGCACACTTGGGCGAATGAGTTTACAATTCCCAGAAGCAGCCCATTAACAATGAGCCTCTCAAATTTCGAGGTTCAATCATATACAATCCTCTTTAACGTCAGTCCAGCAGTCAAATGATTACTACATGAATACGCACTCCATTAAAATTTACCTTCAAAATCAACTTGTTTCAAAGATCTATATACATTTCTTGCTGAGTTCGTTGGGAGTTTCGAACCCATTAAACTCCACCACGGGCTTAGCTATAAACTAGTATGATCCGTGTTGATCAATGATTATTTGCGGAGAATATACGAGACAAAGTCACTTCATTTGAGAACAGCTCCATTTCCAACTCTTTGACCCCTTAAGGTTTCTGCTTCCAGCTAATGCCCCAAGAAGGCACATGGCGGTTTTTGATACTGGCATTCAAATAAGAAATGTTCAACAAAGCTCCCTGGATGAATGTAGGAGCACGAGCACGTTTTCAGCACCTCAGACCATCTGTAACACCTTCATATTTCCACTTGAGTTGGCAGCAACAACCATATTTGATTTCCGCTGCCAGCACACGCTTGAAACAAATTGTCCTATACTATCAGCAATCTCGTTTCCAGAGACAGGATCAACACATCCAAATTTGTGAGAAGTAATTGGCATTGGCAGAGATCTATAATAACAATAAACCTGAGAAAGAAAGACAACTGGGAATGGTCACGATTTCAGATATCCACTCTTTTCATTCTTTTATTTTAGTGCTGTAATATATATATATATATATATATATATAAAGTAGATGGGGTAGGGAATTCATGAAGAGTTGAAAATATCGACAGAATTCGGGAAAGGAAAGAAAAACGAGAAAGAGTGCATGATGACATGTACTTCTCACAGTTTTCAAAGGAAAGAAATCTTGGAAGTGCTGCAGAACACAGTTTTTCTTATTCAATTATGATGCAATAGATATATGATGAATCATGTGCTTAATATATGATGGATGAAATGCAAGCATCCGGTCCATTTCACAAATTTCCTTTGTCTTTCTTCTTCTCATAATTCAGTGCTTGAGCCTAGGACTTCATCTTTGAAGGAGAGGTGTAGCTACCAGTTAGGCCATGCCTCATCTAGGAACAAGGAACACTTATTCCAAGCATGCTCTATTTTTAGTACAGTAATTTTTTAGTATTTAGTATATCTTTCTGAGAACTCCCCGTAATCAATCAACTATGGAAAGAGGAACCAACTACAGAAAGATGGCTTGCGTGTTCCATGGGAGGCAAAATCAGGCAAAAAAGAAAAGCACTGGAGCTATTGAAAGGGGTTATATGTGCATATATTTTGATACACAATTATAAAGCCAAATACCCAAACAAAAAATAAAAATTCATTATTAGAGCGTTTTGATCAGGAGTTTCTTCACTTATTATGATCACTGGGAATCAGAATCGAACCAACCTGCTAGCACACTTCATATGAGCACAGCCAACTAAGCAGGAACAATCAAATGTAGGAAGGCTATACCAAAGAACAATCCTATGATAAAAAATGTTTTTCAAATTTTTGTTTCTGTTTAGATTAGTGCCTGTTTGGGAGTGTGGTTGAGATTGTTTTTGAAAGTGATTTTCATTCAGAAATGCATCAAAATAATATATTTTTTATTTTTTAAAAATTAATTTTGACATCAGCACATGAAAATAATCTAAAAACATAAAAAAAAATTTTAATTTAAAGTAAAAAATAAAAATAAAAAAATTTCAAATTTTTTCAAAAATGTTTTTGAAACGCAGTGTCAAACACCTAAATGGCCTTACCTCGTTAGTTTCTGAACCGCATGCTATGTATCCATCCAGTGCAGACAAACCTATGAAATTCTGAACAAGCATAATTTTTAACAGTTAGAACTAAACAAATCATAGATATTCAAACTTGTAATACAACAGTACTAGTTATTGCTACCTTTATGTTAGTGTGACCACCAAAGGTCAAACTGCAAGCCCCAGAAGACAGGCCAGTAGAGCTAGCTTTGTTGAGATCCCAAAGCTTCAGAGTATTGTCTGTGGATGCAGAAACAAGGGTCTCTGAATCTAAAAATTTCACATAGCTAACAGCTTTTCCATGGCCAGCTAATGTGCACCAAGGGATCTTAGTATGCCGAAGATCATAGCAGTAGACATTATAGTCAGATGATCCAAAAGCCAATAAATTTGTAGAGGAGGGAGAGAACTGAACACAACAGACGTTGGCAGGGTTCCCAATGGTACCAATAGAACTTTTCTGCAAAATACTTATAGTCATTTTTTTCTGACAGCTTTATAAATGAACATAATCCAAACTTCAAAGCAAGAAGAAGAGGTGGTTAGAATCAGGAAAGACTGAAGAAATCTGAATGCCTGGATTTGATGCCCCAGTCAGCAAAAAGTCAATTGGATAAGCATAACAGTCATGAAAGAATTACCACACTAACAATCCAGCCTTTAAGTTTGACCAAGAAAATCTCCCCTGTTGATTCACTAAATTGATAGTTCAGACAGAACATTCCTCTAGACACGTGCATTGAGACAATTTCGCTAGTAATTTACAGCATCCTCAATAACTGCTACTTTCTACTCGTACCCTAACCCCTGTATGTGAATGTGTGGGAGTAAACATTTCAGGGTGGTGTATCAGTGCTAGTGGGCTCAACTCCATGTTTGAATTTGCACTGGGTGTTGAAAAACGAAAGGAAAGCTATGAGAAAATAGATATGCAAGCTGGTGCCATGAAATCGATGATACAATAAGGCCAGACATTGAATGATAGAGAGAAAACATGCCTCATTAATGCTCCACAGTTTCACAGAACAGTCATCACTTCCACTTGCAAACATCATAGGATCAACCAGAGAGAAGTCCACAGACCAGGCCCTCTTTTGGTGCTCTGTGTATTGGGAGAATCCTTGACCAGTGCCTGCATCCCACATCTGAAACCATCCATGCAATATCATGTGATGCCATAAACCATTTTTAAGAGGGAAAGATGATGAGCGTAAATATAAGAACCATGGTGACTTGCATAGCATCGGTAATTTAAAGGTCAAACAGGTGACACGACTTTTCATTTTCCATTTACATAAAATTTATATGACAATGATAAATATATATATCCTTAAATTGCCAACCAAACAATTGCAGTTGCAGGGCATAAGGGGATGCATAGTTTGAAAATATGTTCCTGTGGTGAAATAATTCTGTAATATATCTCCAACACCTGAGACATGAGCTAGCATTATTCTTCTGAAGATGAGGATAAATAGAGCAAAATTATCAAACCAACTCCAAAAACAAATCAAAACTCATGCCTTAAAACCCAAAATGGTAAATAAATTCAAGCTGCTGATTTCACATAGACAATAATCCACAAGGAAAGTATGGTATTCAATATTAACAACGCAATGAGTATTTATCGAAACATGATAAAATATCATGAATGATACAAGAGAAAATTGAATGCTCAACTGGTAAATAGGTTTCGAAGTACAAGGACTACAGACCTGAACCACACCATCATAGTCAGTTGAAGCCAAATAGTTCTTGATGTAATTGTTCCAGCAGACAGAACTGATCTTAGATTTGTTTGACATCTCAACAGCTGGATAATGGATATCCATGGAGTCATTTAAAAGTGCACCAAACTCAAAAACCTTGATTTTCTTTGATACGCCAGCAGCAGCAATATAATCCTCATCACGATCAAAACTCAAAGTACAAACTACATTTGTGGAGCTCATGAAATCTCCATTTTTGAGTGATCCACACACCTTAAACCTACTATAACTAGCATACTTGCAGAGACCTTCAAAAAATGCTCCAAGGGGATCGTCGGATCTCTGATTTGTGTTTGAGTCCTCTCTGTTATACTGAACTTTAGACAAACTATCTCGGTTCTTGAGCAAGTCTTTATCAGAGGGAAGGGAAGAAGTATGGCAGATTTGAGATCTCATGGAGAAGTAGGCATTCTCGATTTGGTTGATATTCCTGCTCAACCTTGCCTCATTCTTTGATGCTGAAAATGCACTAGAAATAGCAACTGAACAAAGATACAGGTCCTGTTCTCTTGAATCGAGACATGTCTCTTGTGTCTCAGAAACAATTTTGGGTGTTCTCAATAAATGCCTTTTCTCAACCTCTTTGATATCTTCTTCTAAGCACTCAATATCTACAAGCAACTTTGCCTCATGTTTCTGCTTTTGTTGTTTCAATAAGTTTAGAAAATGAAGCAACAGCCCTGGTTCAGTATCACCATTGTCAGGAGCTGATGATGAATTGTTCCTGGAAGATAATTCCCTGGATCGACACAGCAATTCAGACTGCAGGATTTCCCTGTTGCACACCAAATAGAGGACTTTGAAACGCATCACGTTTGAACATGTTCACATACTAAAACATAGATAAACTAGCCTATCATTATGATGCATCGCAATTGTTTGCCATCTACATGAAACAGAAAGAACAGTATACTGCTGGCAGCTAGAGTTGTAAAGGTTATTAAACCAAGAATGAGCATCGTAATGAAAGGATATGTTTATTTGGCAGCAATAACAGAATCCACAGATAAGAAAAGATAGCAAAAACAAGCCCTTGTTGAAGATTAGCCAACCCATCAGGCTCCAAAGGAACAATAAAAAAAGATTAAAAAGTAATGAACATTGAACTTCAATCTTCTTCTGAATCATTGAAATCAGCTATTGAAATAATATTTAATGATTTTTCTTTTCTTCTCGATTGCAATCATCACAAAAGATCTCATGCCTTAAGTTAAACCCCCTATATTTTGGGTTACAGAGGAATAGGAACATAACAAGCATAAGAACCACATTGGTTATCAATGTAACAAGCAGTTAGATACACAGAGCTTAATTGTTATAAGTGAAGCCCCTTGCTCACTTTAGTTGGCATTCAACTTCCATCATAAGAAGCCCAATTGTGTATAGAACTACATGCTGACCTCAGCAACTCCATCCAAATGAATGATTATAGCTGAGCTAGAATCTAAGCCATCATTGAAGAAACAGCTTGATTTATGGATCCCCATAATTAGTTGCCAATGATGCTCAGTAGGCACCACTACAAAAATACTAAAATGAAGTGGATTGGTTTATGCTAGGACCAGGAAGGCTACTAAAGAAAAGGAAAGAAATACATCTCCACTTCTCTCAGGCCTCATTCAAAATCACCAATGTTCAATGAATAATTGCAACAATAATGTCACGGATCCTTGAAATAATAACACCACTGAAATTGAAGAACATTACAATTTAACAGTTATAATAAAAGGCAGTAGATAAATCAAATACTGGCATGGTTATACCTAGCTGTTGGACGAGACGAAGGTTCGGGATGAAGAAGCAAAAGACAAAAGCCAGCTTCCCTTGGATTTTCTGAAAGAAATTTTGGTGGTAGAATCCGATCACGCAAATCCAACATCACCGCAGATTGTTCCTCACATGACTCAAACCAGCTGAGCAACTACTAGCAACAGAAACATTAAGTTTAAAATATAGGCTTTCGGCCCAACTACTAAGCAGGAATAGTTTTACGTATGGGAAGTAATTCTTTCCTCATCTATGTAAGAGTACTGAAATTGCTCAGCAATAATAGATGACAGAATGACTAGTTTCTAAACTAGAATAGTTTAAACAAAGCTCTAACACAAAAAAAAAGGATAAAAGTTACTGCATATTCTAAAAACTAAATTCCAAGAGTGTCAAGACTATGAATCAGTTTTAGTTGAACTATTATTCAGGCACGCTAAAAAAATCATAAATTTGAGTTGGTGTGATCAGCAAGACCATAATGAATTTCAATAACAGCATGAGAAGTTAAAATCCAGATCTTTTCACCTCAAAAAGTAGGACCCCTAGGTTATAGATATTTGATGAAAAGGTGCTAGGTCCTCCATTCAGCAGTTCTGGACTTCTATACCATCTTTCTTCCGATTGTAAAGTTAAAGAATAAGACAGTTGCCTTGTTGCCATACATGAACTTCGGTAATTAAAATGCTTCTGAGACTGAAGTTCCACAAATCTAGAGTCTTGTGCACCAGTTTCATGAAAATTAGTTCCATCCACTGCCCTTGTCCCAAAGCCAGAACTAGAGCTATACTGAGACTGCTGTCGAAGTGATTTTGTCTCTTCACCTAGTCTTTGCTTCTTTGGAACTGAACCATAATAGGAACCCACAACTTGCTCCAGTGGCCTTTTCTTAACAAAACCACAGAGTGTAGGAACCCCTTGTTCTGTCTTGGTATAAGAACCAGTGTAAATGACCTGATTTGATGGCGATAAATTAAAGCAGGATAGACATAAGTCTTGAAAGGCAACTCCTTGAGAGTGTGCTAAATACACCAACTCCACAGTTTGCTTAAATATCAGCAGGCTTTCAACTTTATTTCTTCTACAATGCCCAGGTTTCAGCCACTCTCTCAAACTGATCCATTGATGTAAGGATTCAGGACAAGACCTATCAACCCTATTCTTATTGTTATTGGAACTTGATCTCACTAGTGCATCAGAAGCAACTTTCCTTGCATAATCCAGTTTTCCATTAAAAGGGCCAGCATCTGCACCCCCAAATTCAGGGAGAGCTTCTTGGTTTCTGCGGGGAACGCCCTTTCCTTTCAAGACTTTCTTCAGCAGTGGCTGAGAAAAGCCAGGCATAGATGAGGTCTTCAAGGGAGCATCCCCATTGGGCAGTATAATGCTTGATTCAACCCCCTTGTCACTAGCCCTCAAACGTGGAGAAATTTGTTTGCTGTCATGATCAATTTGCTTGGTCAATAAAGGTTTCAAGCCACTCCACAGATCAGAACGCATTTTCATCGGCTGCTTTCCATCTCTTGATAGCAGTTTTTCCTTGTCTTTGTGCACATAATCACCATGTGAAGCCTTATCTCTACATCCAATTACTAATTGATATATATTTTGCCATCCGTGTTGCCTGTTACTGTCTAGGTTTCGACCTAAAGCTTGGTGTGAAGTCCAATAGTTTCCCACTGTCGATTTTTCAACCACGTGCCCACTATCCTTCACGGAGAAAGGGATACTGCAGGGGGGTTCAGCTCCCGCCGAAGTTGTTGCACTTCTACTTAAGTCCTTTTCCTCCATTCTGCCTGTATCCATATAATCAGTGGTGGAGCTCTCCGCCCAATCACTCCTCACGGATGCACACATTATTGGTGATCCTAAAGCATTGTAAGTTTCTAAGGTCAAGGGATTATCATAGCCTTTTGCTTGAAGTTCTGCATTCCCAACTACATCATTTGCAACCAGCTCCTCTGCAACTTGGTCCATACTGTTAAAAAACAGGTTACATTAAACAAAGCAAGTACAGTTTCGCTGCATGGACACCGTATGTTAATATTACAAAATCACACAAAGATGATGAGCGCATACTTGATTTTGTTTTTCATGGAAAAAGAACAGTGTGATAGAAACCTAAAAAAAAATCGAATCATTCAAACAAATCAAACATAAAGTGATCACGGCTCAATCCTAAACTCCAAATTCATCACGTGATCACATGCAAACTAAAAAAAGTGAAATTAGGTAATCAATTGTGCACACAAAAAGAGTACTACCCTACAATTCAATTCACTAACAGAAAATTCAATTCACTAACAGAAGCAAGAAATTTATTTTTTAAAATAAAATACTACTCAAGAACACCAAACTAGAACTTAGAATGAAAAAACCTTTAATCTTCAAAATTAAGTAACACCATGCTTAAACACATTAGCTTACACCACGAACACTTCCAATTCTGCGTAGGCAGAATAAAATACTCCAATAAGAAGTTTTGGATTTCATTATTTAAAAAAAAAAAAAAAAACATTCCAGAACTTTGCTCTGCAACATCAAAATTAAAACGGTTAACCTTAATGCAACCAAATTCCAGCAAGAAATAAATAAATAATCAGAATTACCAACGAAAGAGGCTAAAGATTTCTCAAAAAAATGCCAACACTGGAAAACTCTGGAGAGCAAAAGAAAGGAGAGGTTAACTTGCCTGTTATGAAACGTAAAATTATCTTCCAATACAAGAATATGGAGTTTCACCGTTTTTTCTACGTCATAGTGAGATTCTAAATAAAAATTTCCAGAATTCCAGAAATAGAGCAGCCATAATTAAATTCTCAAGTAGAGTTTTGAAAAAATATTTATTTATTTATTTTTGGAAAATAACATATGAAAACATTAATTAAAGAGGATATGAATAGTGTCTCATCAAATTATTAGATATTTTTTCCGAAGAACCTGTCTCGTTTCAATTTCTCTGGCCAGCATTTTTTTGAGCTTTTTTTATTTTTTTTTATAAATAATAATAATATAGTATAGTATAGTATAGTATAGTATATTCAGAGAAGTAGATTATTAATATATGGAGTCCGGCTTACTGTTTAGATTGCAACTTCGCTGCTGCTATGCAGCGGCCATAAAAAAGTGCAGCCACTAATTTAAGTTCCCAGCCAATTAGCCCATTCTAGGATTTTGTTAATATTACTTTTTTTTTTCACTCGTTTGGATTTCTTATTATGCTTTTAGCAAACGCTCTGATGTTACAGGTTATTTACACAACATGCCATTCCCCTGTGATGATTGGGACAAGTGAGGGAGAGCGTTTCTTGTAATTTCTGTAAAAGAGAGTGGCCTTAGCTACGCGTACGCGATTTTCCGTGGTTTCGACGTGAGGTGGTTAGCGACAGCACGTCTACATGATTGGAAGAAAACAAGTGGCATGTAATTTTGCGAGGTAAGGCCCACATGTCGTGGGCTCCACTTGGCAGCTCGCACGTGCCACCAAGTTGCCATTGGCGGACACAAAACGTGGGCTTTCACGATGCCGCGCTTCTGGTCAATGATCATTTAGTGACCGTTTGACATTGTGATGCCACCAATGTTTACCAATCAGCTTATTCAATAAGTGTTTGGTAAAATTTTAAACGCACAATTTTGACATGGGATCCACACAAATTTTTAATACAATCGGCGTTTTAAAAAAAGTTGGAAATACATGCTTTTCTAATGGCGATTCAATGTTTCAAATACACAGCTAAACGGCGATTCAATGTTTTTCATCAACAAAAAATTAAACTCACCAAAGAAACAAAAAAATTACCGTTGAAATTTATAATTCCAAATCAAACCCTCGTGAGACGAAGAATGCCAGATATCCTGTGGATACAAATGTTAATCAAACCCTCTCAACATCTCTGCTCTCTTCACTTCTGCGTCTCACACCCCTCACTTCCCGTCCTCATTATCCTCTCCCATTCTCCTTCTGACTAGATGCTCAACCATATTCAAGCGAATGAAAAAATAACTGCAGGAGTTGATGGTGATGTACATGATGATGGGTATGAGAAAATAATGTGAGAAAGAGATGGTGTTGGATACAAATTCATGCCCATGTCTTTCTTGCTGGTGTGATTGTGATGGTGGGTAAGGAGAGGAGGAGGGTTAATGATGGTTTCTTCCAAGACAGAGAGCGCACCAGTGGTGGGAGCGTTTTTCTTTGCTTTGCTTTGCTTTCATGGTGGGAGCGTTTTTCTTTGCTTTGCTTTGCTTTCATTCTTCTCCTCTCACCAAAACGGAAAAAATAACAAAATAATGGATGAAAAAGGATAGTAGGAAAAATGAAAATATTTAAGAAAAAACCGGAAAAAAGTGGGATCAAGAATAATTATTAAAAAAAATAGAATCTTGAATAAATAACTTTTAAAAAAAATGTATTTCTTAATTAACATTAAAAAAAACGAGAGAGAAAAGTTAGATAAAAAATAATTGATAAAATAAAAAAATAAAAATTGATAAAAAGAAATATATTTGTATATACCCTTTAAAGTAATTTCACAAGTTGAAAGCAATATAAAAAGATTGGTAACCAAACACATAAAGTTGTTTTTCTTAATTATCCGCAGCTAAAACGCTTTTTATGAAACTGTTTTTTCAAAACATCAACCATAAAAATAAAAGCAATACCAAACACACTCTTAGTTCTTGTTCTGTACTCCACTCATGAATCCTGTCGGCTGTAGTAAATTGCCAAAGGCCCAGCCCATTTATGGTTCAAAACCAGGCTTCAAGGAGCCATTTGGGCTCCCCCAATCCATTCTTTCTAAACAGGCCTTTATCTGACAAGACAATGACGAAACATTCTTGTGTGTACAGGCATGGCAGAAGAATGTGATGAGAAAGTTATCAGAAGCGAAGAGAGTGGCAAAATCCCCCAGTAACATTGAAAGAAACATCTTCCCGAGTTCTTCAAGCTAAACAATTGTTACAGTTATCCTGGAATTGCTGCCAAGCGGTACTTTAATAGCCGTCAACTTATCATAAAATCAATAAATGTAGGCGACAAGCATACGCCCGCGCACAAGTTTTTTAACAGGAAAGGCATCTGCTGGACATAGAAGTTGTTTGATAGTGTGGTCCGAACATGGTTTGAACAAAATTAGTGTTTTAGTATTTGATAAATTTGAAAAAATAGAAAACTTTCTGTGGGTCCCACCTTTAAAAATGTTAAGGAACCATCTCACCTAAAAGCTCAAGCTGTTAGGTGAGGCCCCATAATATGATTTATATTATTCTCTAACACACCCCCTCAAGTGAAAGCCCTTTGGACTTGAAACTTGCACACAGGTCCATTCTACCTTGTGTTTGATTTTTATCAAATAGAATGGGGGTGGTGAGATTCGAACTCGTGACCGCTGGGTCAACCAGGCTCTGATACCATGTTAAGGAACCATCTCACCTAAAAGCTCAAGCTGTTAGGTGAGGCCCCATAATATGATTTATATTATTCTCTAACAAAAAATTAGTTAACCTGCGTTTGAAGAAAAGCAGCTCATCTCATGTAGACCAGCCATTCAAGGACCTGCAACCTGCCATGGAAAGTGGGGGATTTTTTGGCCGAAACCAAACCTGGTTGAAAAAAGTGTGATAAAAGGATGGCACTACATGCCATGGAAAGCAAGCGTATGGTGGCAGAAGTGGGAAAATCACGATCATTTCCCAGAGAAAGAAAGAGAGCAAAACTGTCACTGCAGCAAAATGTTAATCAAATATTACAAACTCTAGAAAATCAAACTTATAATCTTTAATATTTAACTGAAAATCAAATTAGTTTTTGAACAAAACTTTTTAAATAATTGTCATTTATTTATTTTTAATTTAGTTTATAAGTAGAGAATAAAAACATTTTATGTCATCATGTTGATGTAGAGAAATTTTATGATGCTCAATAAATAACTAGAATTATTGAATTATTTATGTTTTAGAGTTCACTTAAAATAAATAAATAAATAAGTAGAAATAGAAACAAAAATATTAGTTCAGGTATATTTTTAGTAAATTATAGATTTTAATTTTACTCATATTTATTTTTTTCAAATTTGTGTATATTTCTATGCCTTTTAAAATAATTTCACAAGTTAACAACGATATAAAAAGCTTGATAACCAAACACATGAAACTATTTTTCATTAATTTCAAATTCAACCACAGTTTTAACAAAAACTTCAAAACTTACTTTGAACCGCGGTTAAAATGATTTTCATGAAACTATTTTTAAAAAAACAACCACAAAATAAAAAACAATACCAAACATAACCATAGTCACGAGCTATTAGGCATCCGCTTAGCATAACCAGCAAAATTATGATTTTGCACAACGACTGCACATCCAAATTCAATGTGAACAACGTAATTTTTTAAAATCATAATGCATCTAATATTCCGCAAAACATCATCAATCCTACTGATATGATTATATGGTCCACAACAAAACGAAATAAGAAAAATAAAATCGCGTGAAAATTTAATAATGAGAAGAAACATTTTTCATCTAGGCACAATAAAGCACCTCTTGAATAAATCCTAGGTTGCACAATGCGCACGCGACAGTACACGCGGGTGAAGGAGCTTTGGTCTAAGATACCAACAGCACTTCGATTTTGAATGAGGGGGTTCAATTAATAGCCAGTGAGTGCAATGCAAGCCTCAGAAAATGCTTTCAGCTTATGAAGCGGCATACAGTTTCAAATCATGAGTTGTCCCATCAACATACTTTATTGACACATCATATGAATGAGAAGCTCAAGGTTAAGCTCAAGGAAACGAGGGACAATGATACATAAACAAAGGCTCAAACAAGTTTCTAAACTCGCTTGTTTGTAAGAGAGCTGGGGAAAAAATTCCTAGTTTACCTTCTCTGAATGTCCTTGCCTAAAAAATAGCACATTGATTCAACAAATATCAGGCAGGACTCCAAGACCTCAGTCTGATATTCTGATTTCAACTCCTAAAATGTCTTTCACCATCTCGTATGTCACAAATGCAATTGCTATGGATGGGACTACCTGAAATGGAGAGAAGAAATTAAATGGAATGCTATCCTCTTATAAGATTTCAAGAAAAAAAAAATAGCAATATATGCAATGAACAAAGCTGCATTGACTCAAAGAAGATTAAAAAAAATAGAAACTATGCCTGTTAGAGGATTGATTTAAATAGCTTAACTAAATGTGTAAACATGTCAATCAGAACTCCAGTAAAATGTTTGCAAAATGGAGGTATTAATAGATATGATTATCATTGTCACTTATGCTACTAATGACTATGGTAGCAATTATTCTGCTTATCAAGGCATTTAGACATAAATCCTTGTTTAGTAGGATCAAAGCAAATAAGTTGCTCCAAAACCAACCAGCCAATCCTATTTTGCAAGACAAAAAATGTGGTGGGTTGTGATTCATGATTAGGCAGCCCCACAATAACTCCATGTAATAAAGCATGAAAAGAATTTTAGATTCTTGACACTGATTCTCAAGATACCATGAACAGTGAGAAGGGAAAATGCCACAAAATAACAGGATAGCCCTATGCAACCAACAGCCAGCATTGACTGTCTTCCCATCCTCGCTAAATCCTTTTAGGAGCGATGATCAGGTGAATTTAAGGCAATCCTGAAAGTTATATACAAATGAAACACTGAAAATAGAATGACTCACCTTCACAGAATTGGGTACCAAACCCTTATACAATGCTCCAAAGCCCTCATGCCGAACAGTTTTCCTGAATGTGTCAATCATGCCATTATACTCAAGTGGGGCCTTGCTCCTCCCATCACCAGTGACAGCGGAACCAGCACCTTTCCATCCCACCATTTGCATCCGTCGGCGAATAACATCAAGAGGATAAGCAACAGTTTGGCCAATGGTCCCAGCAGCAGCCCCACAAGCTAGCCTTGTAGTCACACTCAATTCCGAATCTTCAACTAGTCCAAATGGTCTAGCTTTAACCAACCAATCCTTCAGAGATTCATACACTGCAAAGTTGAGACCCACGTATGGAACCTGCCAACAAGCATCATAAGTACAGGGTCACATCATAAGTACAGCTCGCAAACATAGGGAAACCAATTTGGTCCTTGGGTCACATGAGAAATTTGAAGAGTGATATTAAAAGTTCCGGCAAAATGTCATTACTTATTTAATATCAACAAACTGGGAGAATTAAGAGAGAAGGGGAGAGTGAAGCCAAAGCATACATCATAGTCGCACAAGTAAAACTTGATCTTAGCAACACATAGCTCCCGCATTCTCTCGTCTAATGCCAATAATACCAAGGATAAAGAAGATTGCATACTTGAATCATCAAATTAAGAGACTCAAAATGATCTTTCCATCTAAGTGTCAAATACAAATATTTATGGTATAAGCAGGCATATAAATCATGATAGACAAATCAATCTCTTTACTTTAAACTTTAGACAAAGAAAAGAAGACACCAGGTCATCAGTTGCATGAAATTAAAATATATGTGAGCCAAAATATAATAAAAAAGATACCTTGAAAGGGTATCTTTTTAGAAACTACCTAATAGGACAAGCATTTTACAAGGAATGACATAAGAGAGAAAGAAACTCTTCAATAGAATAATACAAGTGATCTCTCAAAAAGGATAATCAAGAAAAGGGTGGTGGCTATTATAGAAAAAGATCCCAGATAACATCTCCTTGCTAGCCAGACATAACACAATCATCTAAGAAGAAAAAAATTATAGTGGGAAGATGATAGTACATAATCTATCAAAACAACCTATGGATAGCCTTTTTTCCCCTCTCTCTCCCCACTATCGGCACAGATTGAGAATGTTAATATGCAGTGCTATTTGGCAACTAATGACTTACAACTCCAATGACAGAAGGAAGCCAACCCTTGTACAGAGCCCGTGGGCCTTCTTGCCGGAGCACGGTTGAAAGAGCATGAAACATTCCTCTGTATTGATAAGGAGATTTATCATTCTGCAAAGACAAGACAAAGAAAAAATAAACCTTATGTAGCAAACCCGATGCAGAGAACCCCAAATAGTCATGGAAAATAGTGGTGCATGTTAAAAAAATGAGTTTTTATTTGTTCCAAGAAATTATTTTATTGGTATAAATTTATTTCCGTGCCTTATTACATAGATGTAAAATGTTTCCCTGTGGCTTGAAATCAAAGTAAAATATTTTTTAGCATATACAAGGGAAAAATCCTTTCCCCAGGACTTTTCCAATGGAACCTCAGTGATCATACCTGTACAGTTAGCCTGCCCCGTACCAAATCCATGGGATAAGTAGCAGACATGGCTATAATTCCTGCACATGCTCCAGCTCCAAGGCGTAAAAGAGGAGTGAGCTGAGCATCCTCTGCGGGAACAACAAGGGAAGGACTCGGATCACGTTTTCTCTATTGAGTGGCATATATGTGAGAATATCAACAGAAATGAAAGGTGACATCTATATTCATAATCAATAACAAGGCAAATCAAATCTCCAAACTCTGTTTTTCATTACATTGATCTGAAACTAAATGGACATGTAAGGGAATTATTTTTTATTAATAATGATTAATGAACAATATAATTCTGGCAGGCTGCCTAATCTGAATACAAAATCTGGGCCAATATAAAACTTTAGAAAATATCTGTTGACTGTAATGTAAATGCACAAAGAATATCTATAACAAAGTGATGGATGACAAAGATTGACATACCATTGCCAGTTTGCTGTTGATAGAGATACAATATTCCCCTGTCATAAAGTATAGAGGATCCATCAGCATAAGAAAAAAACTCCACTAGTGGATTTTGCATAAATTAAGAATCATGAACGGGGTGATTTCAGATGTTTGAAGAAAGAGATGCAGGTTAACACCTGGAACAAGCAGTATAGTGTAACTCTTGGAAACTAAAAAACCACACCATTAGAAGTGAAGAAAGCAAAGCACTATATGTCTTAAGGAACCAACCACCAAATGGCTTAGGACATTTTGAAGGAGATTGGTTTAGAAATTAACAATGAAGCCCAACCACACTCCAAGCCAAAAGGCACAATATGTACAAGAGCAGGTCTGCCAAAATTTCAAAAGTAACAGAAGTAAGCGTGATGGGCTTACCCTGTAATAAGTTTGTATGAGTAGAAAAATCATTCTTCAGCGGATAAATAGATGAAAAAGAAAATAAAATGCCTAGATGCATTTTCTCCCAGTATGCAGTCAATTCTAAACCATTTGCATAGCTCATGTGTTTACCAGCAGTCAAAATCATATCTACAATGTATTCATCGGTGGAACAGAAGTAATAAATTCTTTCACTTTGATGGATCAAAGCAAAACGAGGATAATTAAGAGCAGAAATTAACTCTTCCATGTATTACAGATCTGTACATTTTTTAAGACCAGTGAAATTAAAATTTTCAAAGAATCATACTTAGAAGCTTGCTCATAGCTGAAGAACTTGACTGCTGAGTTTGGGACTATACGAGCACAGTTAGTACCGTTTCCTTTAAACAATCCACGAAAACCCTCAGTTCTCCATATGTATTTTAGCCCTTGAATTGTTCCATTGTATTTTATGTTATGTGGATTTTGAACCTGCAGATAGTAGGAGTTAATCAATGCAAAATCTACATGTGAGCAACTGCTCCAATGGATGTGAATAAAATCATATTCTGTGGAGCAAAAACAATGGCAGATCTAACCTGTAGCAATATTTTCAACCTCTCCAAAGGAGCAACAGCAGTGCGAGACCTGAACACACACGCAATCATTTCAGTTGGAGAAAATTCAATGTGGCGTCACTGCAGCACCAGAAACAGCAAAAATTATAAAGGTGCGCACACATGCATTCAAGGGTAATCCATGCACAAACCCTGCTGGTCCACACACACATTTAAGGGTAATCTTTGTGGTAATAAAACACTGCATAACATCTATACCACCTTACATGATAAAAACAAAAACCATCAAGCAAATGTGAAAGCAACCAGTTCATTTATTTGCAAAACAAAACAAATTAGATATAAGTACAACACAAGTCCTAAACAAAACTTGATAAAAAAATTAATGGATTTGAAATAGATATTCTAATTAAGACTTAATTTTCCACATTCACAGCATTAGAAGTAGAACAAAAAGGAGCAACAACTCACTCGAAAAAATCATAAAAAAGGCAGAGACTAGTACATCCGAGTATTGCAAGTTTTATGCTGGTTTGATTTTGTGTCATTAACCAAAACACAAAATCTTCAAATTCGTAATATTTCCAAATTCTTAGCATTCTTGAAAACCAAACTTTCAAATCCTGACACATGACAGTGTCACAGCTTTCTGTGTCTTTGCTGCTTCGTATAGATTGATCTCTTTTAGAAACTTCATTGTTTTATTTTATCATTTCCATATCTCCTCAAATCTTTCACTAAAATTGAAAATCGAAAAACAAATACTGAAAAGGATGGTTTTCGATAGATAAATAGCACAAAATAGAAGCTCCAATCTCCAGCTTCTACCTACTACAACAATTCCTTTACAAGTACTCAAATAATATTAAATTCATTCAAATTATTGCGCAAAAAAAAGCAATGAGACCAACGAAATAGCAATGGCTAGAAAAGAAAAGAAAACCCACACTCCACCAGCAACACCACCGGCAACAAGAGACTTGCAGATGCTGATAATAGCATGGCTTGGAGCTTTGACTCCTTCTCTAGCAAGCTTAGCTTCCTCCGCCAAATTGACAATGGTAGTCACAGCCGATTCGCTCGCCTTCACATCCTCCGATGCCATCGTTCAATCACCAAAAGAAAACCCTAATTAATCAACTATGCGAATTAAAAAGATCTCGGATTTTTCTGAATTTAATCAGGTGTCGGGTCGGATCTTAATTTAGCTTTTTTTTAATTTAACGAATAGCCAGACTCTGCACCTCTCTCTGTAATGAGTCTAATGACGGCTCCTGGGAAAAGTGAGAAGGCTGAGGTCTCAAGCTTAGAGCGAGTGACGAGGGGTTTTGAGTTTTAACGTCAATTTATATCACTGTGTTTTTGCGTGGTTTCGTTTGCGTTCACGATTTTTTTTTAGGTCTAAACTTTTACTTGTGGTTTAAGAAATTGGATTATAAAAAAAACATGTTTATGGTTAAAATTATTATTAGATACATTTTTACATGTAAAATAAAAAATTAATAAATATTTATGAATAAAAAATATATTATTTTAATTTTTGTAAAATTAAAATGAAAAATGCAATTATTTTATCATAGTATCAAATATTTAGTATTTGAGTTCATTGTTGTAGTCGTTGCAAGGTAGTGTACGTGATAAAAAAAATGTTATGGAAGTGTTTTTTAAAAGGATAAAAATTAAATTACAAAATAAAGTCTAAATTTAATAAAAAAAATCTAAATATGTGGGCTAAAAAGAAACTTGCCAGTTTGGGCTTGAAGATCAAATGACAGGTGATAAGTTACCTGTCGTTTAAAAACAATATTGTGCCCTTGGTTTCAAACTTGCAACCTCAATATCATTCCAGCTGATAAACACTAAACTACAGCATGAATATATTAGCCAAATAAATAAATAAAATATATTAACCAATGTTTTTATGTCAACAAGTTTGTTTTAAAAATGAAAATTCAACGGAGGTGATACTGGCCTTCAAACATGCTTAAAACAATATATTAGGACCCATGAATCTTGTCGTTTCGATTTAATTCACATTTTTTAAATTTATTAAATAGAATTCTAGTTTTGAAAATGAGTTCATAGAGGTTTACATCATGTTTTCAGGTTAAGTGCCCGTTTGGTAACGCGGTTGAACCTGCGTTTCAAACCATAATCAGTTTTACGTAGTTTGGTATAAAAAAAAGCAGTTGAAATTGGTGTGAGTCCCACAACAAAAATCGAGTTTTTCTGTTTTTCTTAATAAGCAGAAATTTTATGATTTTCCTGCGTTTTGATGTTTCATCAAACAGGAAGTGTGGCATGATTGATTCTTCACAAAAGGCAAAGATGAACCAAAATAATTCACTCACCTTCATATGTTGCCAAAATAATTCACGCAGACAACCCTCCTCTTCCTTCAACGTGATGAACCAGAAGACGGGACACCAAGTAGACTTCCCCATCGCGAACTATCCTCCTCCTTCAAGGGCACGACAGAAGATGTCATGAACCAGAGCTTCTCTCTCTCTCCATGGCGACGCTTTCTATCTCTACACAGTGGCGTCTCTCTTTCTCCACAGCAGACATTCGATGCTCATACCGGCAACCATCTTCGGTGCCGCCGCCGCCACAGGAAAAACTATCTCGGTCTCCTCTACCCATTGGCATTGGCGTTAAAGTTGTCGTCGTGGTCGGTTGGAGATGTGAACAGTGTGGTGCACTGTCCACGTGAAGAAGACGTGAACGGTGCAGCACGTCGTTTCACGTATTCCTTTAAAAAAGCTGGAGTTGGGCTTTGACCCTAATTTGGTTGGGACGACTATCGGTCCAATCCCTTTTTAAATATATTTAAAAAATTAAAAAATATGCAGATATAGAACAGTCCTGATGGAAGGGAAATATATGTTCGTGATGAAATTGCAAGTAGTTTGATAAGAGAATAAAAAAATATATTTTTTTTTCATTAATTATTAATTATATTTTATTGTTATAATTGTTAATCTACAAAATTTAAAAAACAATTTATATATGTGTGTGTCCTTTAAAGTAATTTCACAAGTTGACATCAATATGAAAAGTATGATAACCAAACACACGAAATTGTTTTTTTTCAATCTCAAACTCAACCACAGTTTTAACTAAACACTTTAAAATTTATTTTAAACGGCAACTAAAGTGTTTTTCATGAAATTATTTTTTTAAAATCTCCACCGCAAAAGCAAAAGTAATACGAAATAAACCTTAAGAAAACTTAACATGTGGGGTTCTAGAACTCCAAAACCTAGACACTCATTGGCCTCTAAAACTGTTATTAGACTTTGACTTGTTGACTGAAGGCGTGGCTCGAAGCGAGTTACTGGTATTCTTGGACCAAAAATCTACACTATTTTGTTTTTTACTAAAAAAATAAAACTAGGGTCAACAGTGACCAACCCCTTACCTTCAACCCAAGCTTTGAGTTAAGTTGGCCCCAACAATGTTTTTTTTATGGGTATCACAGGTGATCAAGATCTGAACAAGGAGACGAGACGTTGTCCATATAATAATAATAAAAAAAAAGAGGCTCACAAGCCTAGGTTTTCTATTTAGGTCGGTCATGGAGGTGTTCTTTCAAACCTGAGCACCTCTAGTGTTTTTTTTAAATGCCCCTCAACGTTTCTTTTCCTTAAAAAAATCAGAAAATGTTTATTTTAAAAAATTTATATAAATGATATTTAAAGTTGTACTCCATGATGCCATATTTTTCAAGAATATGAGTTTTGTGGTAATATTAATAACTTTTTTTATGAAAAAATACATATTAACGTAATATGTAGATTTTTTATTTAATATTTAATAAAAATAAAATATCTATATTTTTATTCTTATAATCATCTTTTTTATTTATTATTGTTTTGATGCAAGTACGTAAAAATTATGATGTTTTGTTCTTTATTAGGAATTCACAATGAATGGGCTGGCGCCGGGCTCTGGACAGTATTGGCGGGCGTCGGCAAGGAAACCGGGCCCATCAACCTAGCCTGGTCATTGACCATTTCTACTGGGCTTCAAAGGCCTGGCACGACGAACTTCCAAAGCAGACTCAGAGGTTTGCAGCCACTGTCCTCCCGAAAAGAGCCGGGCTAGTGGCCCGGGTGCATCCATTGGATGACGCAATCGGAGCCTAGGCCCACTATTCAGCTGCTGCTTATCCGCTTCCTCTTCTGATCGATTGAGAAGGACATCTACTATCTGGATTAGGTTCCCCAAGACGTATCTAATCAGCTCTCTTTCAAATTTTCAATGAAGGCAGTAAACAACAAAAGTAGTGAGCTGATTAGTGCTGGGTCAGGGGCATTCTGAGAGCAGGTCAGCTTCTTCTTCTTTACTTTATCTTCTTGTCACTTCGGCGGAACAGGAAAAACCTAAGAAGTCTCTCGGAAAAAACATGTAAAAAAACATTAAAGTAGACTATTGTGGATTAAATCGTGGTAATCGGTCAATCAAAAAACAATTGAATCAATCAAGCATGGAATCATCTTGTTTGAAAAAAAATCATATTAGATTTAATATAATATCACATCATGAATCTCGTATCGTATTTATTATTTTATTAATTCAAGAACTGACATGATTTCATGCATTGTATATGATTTTTCTTTTCTTTTCATCACTTCTGTGCACTTAGTCATCGCGAAAGGTTGCTAACCATGTCTATATTCCAGTAATTGTTTAAAGTTAATTGAATCCAAAATCCCACTTTAACAAATGCAACCCCCATTTCGTTAATCACATCATTGATCATCCATTAATAGCTATTCCAAGATTGGAAAATTATCACAGCAGAAGAGTGAAAAAAATAGTTATTTACTGTGTTTGATGTGTGTATAATAACTAATTACCTTTTTGAAATCTCGCTGCTGTCGAGGTACACACATCTGCTACGATTTTTTTTAAGAAAAAAAACAAAAAACAAAAAGAGCCAAGCCAAAATTCAGTGTTTCAATTTGGAACCGACAGCAAAAGTTTGAGCAATAGACCGACAGGTCCATTGGATTGCCAGGGGGAACTGGCTGGTATGACTGTATGACTCGTCGTCCTAACCTGAATCTTTTCACCAGGCACATCGCGCGTGTATGGCTGCTCCATCGTTCCTCTTCGCACCCAGATAACATGCTTGCATATTCAGCCATGTTTCGCAGACACGAATAAAATATCCCGCTTCTCTTATTTTTCCATGTTCATTTTTTTCAAATTTCAACACAGCGAAGGTTACAGAGTTGTCAATTCCGTTCCATTTCGTTAAGAAAACCGAGATGAAATGGCGTCGTTTTTATCTCGGTTTTAATTGCGACCCGTTCCGGAAATTCCGACCAAATTCGGGCCGGAATGTCTCGGTACCGTTCCGGGTGTGCCGTTCCGGCCTTAAAATCCTTTTTTTTTTCTTTTTTTTAACTTTGATTTTTTTTTCTAATTTTGAGATTATATTTGTTTGACTTTGTGTTTATATTGTATAATTTAAAGTTAATTTATCTTGAATTTTAATTATGCTTGTTAAATTAATATTTTAATTTATATATATATATATATATATAATTAATTATATATGAACAGTATAACCCTGAAATGGCACACCGAAACGCTGCGAAACCGGAACGTTCCGTTCCAATAGAAAAACCGGAACGATGACCGAAACAGTATTGACAACTTTGATCTAGAGCATGGCGGTCTAATTATAAATTTTCTATTTTTCTAGTTTCAAGTTATCTTGATGAGTTGATATTAAAAATAAGTTCTTCAAGCTAAAATAAAGTATTATTTAAATATATACAGTAATTTAAAAAACAGACCATATTACACTAACTTTGTATGTTTTTCATGTTCCAATACGGACCATGTTTTGGGGTCGAAGACATACGTGTCCAGCCGTGATTTGCTGTGATTGTTCAATTTCAAGCGTTAATAGAATACTAAATGACACGCGCTCCAGAAAAGAAGCATGATGCAATTAATTAAACATTAAAGTCAAGTTCAATTAATATTCGATAAAGGCGTCTTATCAACTCAGTCTGTTTTCTAGTACATGCATGCACTCATCAGTGGACATGGCAGCTATCCATTCATCAGCTAAACATTTATCGGCACGAAAATTATCATCACACGAACCGGTTTGGCTCTCGCTGTCAATTTTCTAGCCATGAACGCAGTCCTTAACTCGACATGCATCCTTTAAAATGCTATTCGTGGAAAAGTTTGCAGCACTAAAAAAGAATGAATTGATGTTCGATGTCTTTGTCGTTATCTTCCATCGCTGTCCTAAGCACTGTGAAGAAGTAGTCGGCAAATCCCTATTTGTCGGCGTACTTTTTTTCCCCTCTTATTTGCAGGCTGCGGATTCTCGTCGGACTTGTTAAATCCTTGATGTCAAGGGTCCTCGGCTCGATACATTTTTATTCTGATCCCCTGCGAAGAATGCTAATTGCTTACAAATTTCTTCGTTGTTGAACCCGTGAGAACGTGCAATTCACTGGAATTGAATTTTTTTCTCGTAATTATATGCCGATTTGGATTAGGATTGATGAAAATGCAGTTGCGTAGGCTGTCTGGCATCAGCAGCATTTGGGAGCGCTTTCTGCTTTCATTTATTAGTCATCATTTACTAGTCACGTGACCGTCTGTTCTTGATTTATTATATTTTAAAAGTATTTTTGAAAAAATATAAAAAAATTACTTTATTGTGTTTTTGAAAAAAATATTTTGAAAAACAATTTCAACATTTCTAAACATACTTTTATATCAAAAGCAAAAATTATCCGGGGATCTATTTTACGTACACTTCTATTTGACCGTGAATTTATATAGCAAAATTATTATTTTGTTTTTAATGGGTAAAATCATCGAGACTAATTTTAGATGCATGGAGATTATTTTTATACAACCAATTGCTCATTGCAAGAATGAACGAAATTAAAGAGTTTGTTTTCCCACAGTGTAATCAATGTATTCCACTTGCAAACAAAATTTTAACATGGGTAGCTTCAATGTATAGATTATTTTAATATTGTCTTAAATAAAATATACTTTTAAAATATATAGTAAAAGTAAAGAAAACATCAAAAGCATTAAACCAGCACTATGGATGGATAGACTTAACAGCTAAGACTTGAATGTGATTGGATAAGAGCATTTGTTTTGGAGTGTTATCTGTTGTTTTCTTCAGATTTCTTATATCTTGGAAACATCATTTCTTTATGTAATTAACAATTAGCAAATTGCCTATCTTTCCGGACACAGTCAAAAGTAACAAACGTACGACATTGAAAAGACTCTTTGATTCATGTCATGTTCTTTATTTTTATAGCAAATCAAAGCAAGATCCTTGTTTTTGTTTTTTTTTTAAATTGTGCTCAGATAATTTTTTTTTTCATACAGATATTTTTTTAAAAAAGAAAAAACTAGAGATAAAAACAAAAAAATAAACAGAACCTAACGCGTTAAAAACAAACGCGGTTGGATATTTCTAAATATATGTGGGTGTAAAATATGACTAGAATTTAATTGTCTAATCAACCCCACTCTCTCTAAACTGAAAATCATCAATAAGTTTAATTAAAAACACCAGGAAGATTTTGGACAGGATTCGTACTTGACTTGAATTTAACTGTATAATCAACCCCTCTCTCTCTGAACTGAAAATAACTAATAAATCTAATTAAATAAACCAGGAAGATTTTGGACAGTATTCATACTCATGGCAGTTAAAATCGCGAGTCAACTCGCAAAATCGTACGATTTTGCGAGTTGGCTCCGAAAACCTGGTTGGACCGGAAAGAAAAATCGAAACCGGTCAAACTCGGTCAAACTCGTAGAAAAATCGTTCAAAATCGTAGAAAAATCGTAGAAAAATCGTAAAAAATCGTAGAAAAATCGTAGAATAATAATAATAATAAAAAATAATAATATTTAATTATATTTAAATTCATTTTTTAAATTTAAATATAATTAAAAATAATAATTTTTGTACGGACATTTTACGATCTTTCTACGATTTTACGATCCGATTTTACGATCCGATTTTTCGGAACCCTTTCCGATCCGTGTCAAAATCTCGATTTTGACTGCCATGTTCATACTTGACTTGAATTTAATTGTATTATCTCTCTCTCTCTCTAAACTGAAAAAAATTAATAAATTTAATTAAATACTCCAGGAAGATTTTGGACAGGATTCGTTCTTCTTGCCTGTAATTATAATGGAACCTACTCGGGAATCACTTCTCGAACAAGTAATAATGATGGCCAAGCAAGTCATTTTCTACTAAATTATACAAGTACTAAACAACATATCTAACCAATCAATTAGATAGTCGATCTTTCTCATCAGAAACAATGATAGGAGAGAAACCTCGAGACAAAAGTTAATTAGATACTTCTCAGCAAACAAAGCCCCATTTGAAATCATACCTAAGCACACTCCAAAAGCTCACCGATGGAACACAATTTAGCTCTAATTGTAGCATTAAAAAAACCATGAAATTAGAAACGATCTTGATTAGCTCTAAAGGTATGCCTTTTCACGACAAAAAGGGAAAAATCAGGTTTGGGAAATGATTAATTAGTAATCTGTTTCATGTCAAAGATCATCTAGAACTTGCAAACGAACCTTTAGTTTTATCATCATCTTGTTAGTCATGCTGGTTCCACCATGAGACACGGAGTGGCCAATATGGTCGGTCAGGAAGGCAGTGACTTCACTGGCAGCCAAAAAGAAGAAGATAAAATAAAGCTGAGCAGTGGATTAAAAAACAAAAACGTGTATCACGTGAAATATTCTAATAGCGGTCCCTTTCCCGGTGTACCATCGTTCATAAAAATAAGAAGAAAAAAATCTATACAGTGTAGGGTTTGGTTTGGAGTAGTCAAACTCAAAACTTTGCAAGTCCCTATATCGAGCACGTGCAATGGCCGCGTTCTGCCTTGATGGAGCTGATATTTTACGGCCGAGTCATTGTTCCCACTGTTGAATTAAAGGACGCGTGCCTAGCCTGCTTGCCAAGACTGAAGGGAAATCTTGCTTTTTCTCTGAACTCTCGAGGCAGTCTCTGTTATTTTTGGAACCCAATCGCCACCCATTTTTCCTGGAACATCGTATTTGTTCTACTTCTATATGGAAGTCTTACAGAATTTTGAGTTGCAGTATTCTCATTTTATGAATTGTTAACCCCTTTCTTTAGCTATTTATTAATAAATTACGTTAACTAAATATAACTGTAGAAGTGACAGCGGTAAACATAATCTTCAGAATAGGATTTTATTAAATCCACGTTTATCATTTCTTGTTGGTCAAGGCTTGAGAATCCGGACAGCCGATTTTCAGATGGAGGATGACGATCTTGATGAGCCACCAGTTGATAGGGAGGAGTAGCATTCGAGAATCCCGCAGCTTTATTTTTTGCAGGAACTGTATCGAGCATATTAGTTCTCCCCTGACTTGTCCACTCCACTTGTGATAGGGGCAACTGACAGACAGAGTATGGGTGTCCAATCGGACAATTCCATGCTGAGATGGATAGCACGTTAAGAGTTACATAAACATGATCTAGTTAATCTTTCTCTGGACCACATAATGGCTGCTTGCTTCTACTTTTTTTGGCTGTGACAAGAAAGCACAGTACCGGCCTAAGTATCCCTTTAACATATTTCTTCCACGCGATTATTGTCGCTACATATCGTGATAGCAACAGTGATTTTTTAAAATATATTAATTTATTCGATAAAAAGTTTCTTTATAAATGTGTTCGGCTTCTTTTTAAATATCCTGGTAGATGACAATAAAAAGAACAGTGACCTTTGATCTTGTCAAACTTAAGAGGTTGATGAATATCAGACTTTGAAAACGACATTCGTGCTCTTTTGCTGGGAGTAATAAAAGAGCGCCAAAACCTCCTAATCATTACTCTATATGGCTGCCATGTCATGTTAGAGTGCAATCGTGGTGTCCAGCCAGCCCTCCTTGCGGGGAACGACTCGTAGTTTTGTTTTTTTGGTAATGAACGACTCGTAGTTAATCAGTCTACAAGAGTCAAAACTGAACCATAAATATAACTAATGCAAGAAAATCAAAGCTGGCCTATTTACCATTTATGGCTTCAGCCGAACCGTGAAATGTGGACCCAAAATGACTGGTGAATCTTTCGATAAGATCATTCCCCCTATTGAACTCCACATTTCGGCGCCTCGCCTTTGAACCCTAAAGTGTCGCTTATTGAATTTTGAGTGACAATTACAGAACCAGAGGCATCATATAGGTGTGTTTGTTATTGTTTTTGTTTTTGTGGTTGAAAATTTAAAAGAGTAGTTTCATGAAAAGTATTTTTATTGTGGTTCAAAATAAATATTGAAGTGTTTGGTTAAAACTGTGGTTGAGTTTGAGGTTGATAAAAAACAGTTTCAAGTGTTTGGTTAACAAGTTTTTCATATTGCTTTCAACTTGTGAAATTACTTTAAAAAACACACACACATATATATATATATAAATTATTTTTAAATTTTTTTAGATTAATAATCATAACAATAAAATGTAATTAATAATTCATGAAAAAAAAGATATTTGTTTTTATTCTCTCATCAAACTACTTGTAATTTCATCACGAACGAAATCAATACGTGAATGCCTCTGTGATCTCTTGCTATTTGATCAAGGCACAACATCTGGTAACAATATCATTAGTAACAACATCTGCGATTCAGTTGTAAAAATTTAATTCCAAGGCCAAATCCAGTTGCAAGTTTCTGATTCATAATCAATCTAAAAAAAACAAGGTTTTGAAGTGAAACGAAATCACTCGTCTTTCCCTTTTATCATGACTGATCTTTATCTACACATTTTTTTAAATATATATATTCTTAAAATATATTTACAAAAAAATATTGGGCTATGCCCGACCCAACTAAATGGGTCGCCCTAGCCGAATTGGGTCAAAGCCCAAGTCCAACTTTAAAAGGAGGCGTGAAACGGTGCGCTGCAATGTTCACGTCTTCTTAAAACATGAACAGTGCAGCGCTACTGTTCACGTGAACGACTGACCACGATGAAAGCTTTAACTGTCGATGCCGATGGGTAGAGAAGGCCGAGATGGTTCTTCATGTGGTGGCGGCGTTGGAAATGGGTAGAGAAGGGAAGTCTACTTGATAAAAAGATGCGTGATCTCTGCCTTTTTTGGTAAGAAGCAGTTACTATAGTTGCTTAATGCAGTAAAGTGAAACGTGGTAAAAGCATAAATAAAACTAAACGGCACAAAACTGATTATGGTTTGAAGAAAAGCAGTTTCGATGAAATTTTGTTGTGGGACCCACACCAATTTAATCTGATTTTTGCTTCACCAAACGGCACAAAACTGATTATGGTTTGAACCTCCGGTGCAACCGCGTTACCAAACACCTTTACAATACAATACCATACCGCCGACCGAGTCTACTTTTCTTTTTTAAAATAAAACTAAAAATATAAAATAATGTTCAAATATTGTTATCACGTGGTAAAGCATGTATATGTGTGTGAATGATTTGAGTCATTAGATGCTATTGATTCAATTTCATAATTTAATTACATGATAAAAAAATAACAACAATAAATATATTGGTATCAATTATGGTTAATATTATATATCCTTGATCTGAATCATGTGATTGGGATTATCATGTAAAATAATTATAAAACTCAATTTTCAACAATAAAATGTTAAATAAATAAATTAAAAGAATACAAACCAAATTTGATATGAAAATCAAAAGATATAAAAGTCAAGTTGACTTGTATATTTTTTCTCCCTCACTTTTTTTTTTAGTTTTTTCATTGAACATTGAATTGTTTGATAGTCAAATTTTATAGTTTTATTCAATTTATTTTTAACAAAATTACCCCCCTGTTAGTACCACCAAGTCACAAATTTGGTAGCTAACACAAATGGGCTCTTGTTTTTTAGACCTTTTTTACATTATCATTTTTTTTTGTTAGTTTTTTTTTTATCTTTATTGTATTTTTTTGTATTACCTAAACTAGTCATTTCTCTTTTTTTAAGAATGTTTACGCCATCTTAACATTTTTTTTTATGCTTACAAAAATTTAGACCGGCCTGTGACATCGTGCATGCTCTTATATTGTAAGTTGCTTTTTCCACTATATAAATCATTATAGAAGTATGGCATTTTATGTAATTTTTTCAACTTATTTGGTTATTCTCATGTAATTATTTTGCTATTCCTTTTTTTTTGGTTGGCCAAGTAGTTTCTCTAATTTCATCCTTTTTATATTTGTTTTATTCATGACGACATCATGGTTTGCTTCAACGAGCTTCACGTGAGATTTTTATGGCGATGAGAAAGAAATCCAACACTTAGTTGATGCTCGATTTAGAAAAAATAAATTTTATCTCAATGATTTAAAAATTAAAACTCTATGGATGAAATCAAAACTTGACAGTTTAGGGATTGATATGAATAAAAAAAGGAGAAATGGGAAAAGCATGGGAGAGGCTATTGCACTTCAGCGGTGCACACGGTGGCCTGAGGCATTTGAGCTTTGCACATTCTTGGTATCGTCAGAATCAACCCACCATGATCTCCCTTCATGTGTGGCTCATATTGATGAAGTGACTTGATTGGCTTCTACAAATTATTTTTTATTTTTTATCCTTTTCTCTCTCACCTCACCTTGTTTTTTTTGTGTTAAAAAAACTCTTTCAGAGCGGGTCCCAAATTATTTTAGATGTCAAATTTAATTCTCATTTTTTATTGTTATTTATATTAAAAAATATTTTAATTTATCATTCAATATTAAATTTATTTAGAAATTAGCTTTGTGGTTTTTATTTTCTTTTATAAGGCAATCCAAGTCTCACAACTTGGTTTATGAATTTTTCAAGTTGACTTAATATACCTGAACTTTTTTTATTGTTTTTTTTAGAGAAAAAAATTATTTTATTTCTCACCATTAAATTTATTGGAGATTTAACTTTTTTATTTTTTTAAAATAAATTTTTTTATAGTAATTTTAATCTCGTTGCTAAAATTTAATGTTTGAAAGGTTTACTTAGATTGACAAAAGTCTTTTTCTTTATTTTATAATTTGATATTAGATTTATTATTTTTTACTATAAGATTATTCTGCTCTCATGATATAGATTGTTAGTTTGACCAATTAACTCAATTTGTTTTTTAAGAAATTATTTCATAGACACACACACATCCAAGTTGCTGGTTTTTTTTTTTTTTTTTTTAATTTTTTAGAGATGGCAGGGCATGGGTTCTCAATTTTTTAACATGATAATATACATGCCCTCGTGATTTTGCGAAAGCATGCTTTTATAATAGCCATGCTACTCTGAAAAAATAGTAAAGAGGAAAAACAATATGCCAATATACACTGATGTTTTTAGGGTTGCGTTGTCATTTAAATCTGATTTAGCTCATTTTTTTTTGTATGACGTGGGAACCACATGACCCGGAAAGCGCACTTTGTGGGCCCAGGGCATGCGTAAACCCCGTGTTTCTGAAAAATATATATTTTTTTTTTTTAGATTTTTTTCATATAATGATGTAAGAAATATTTTTTTTTAAAATAAAAAAATATCATTTTAATATATTTTTAAACGAAAAATACTTTAAAAAACAATATCAGTCACACTTCCAATCAAACATTTATTTCATTCAAATAACTAATGTCTTATATTTTGATTTTAATACAAGTATGGTGACGATTTTATCAAATCATACATACATACATGAACAACATGAACAACATTTAATTTACAAGTGTCCATCGTCTAATTAATTATTTGGCCAGATTATTATTATTTTAAAAATAATCAAAGTTTTATTAAAAACATGGGCACTTATTTAGGTGATGGCAATCATCAAAAGATCCACTGAATACTCCAAAAAATACCATTAAAGAAAAACCTAAGTTCAAATGTGGTTTGATATTATTAGAAATCAAATTTGTTTAGTTAACTAAATACTCAAAAAATACCATTAAAGATTGTTTGCAATGTCTTGATTTAGAATATGCCCCGGACCATTAGTGGTCAATAATTCAGAAGGCTGTCAAGTATGGGTGTAAAACATCGAAAGATTCCACAACATGAGAGAAATTCTGTGTCCATGTCAGATTCTTTTCTATTTAAGCATGTGATAGGTAATGAGGTTTTTGTTTGGTATCTTCTAAATTGAAATATAAAATCATATCATAAGAAAATGAGCTTCACCTAATCACCAACTACACTCGCACTTTGAAAAATAGAAAAAAAAAAAGCCTTCTCGATTACTTATATTTTTTTAGGACATGGCAAAACTAAGAGGTCATTGTTAGGTTTACATTTTATTTGATAAAAAAGGTGTGCGTTTTTGTGTTTTATTTCAAAAAGAAGTAAGGAACAGAATAAATAAATATTCAAACCTCAAGTGAGAGGTCATTAGGTTGAAACTTGTAAAAGCACTGGGATCCATCGTTGAAATTTACGAGTTGTTTACATTTCATTTTAAAAGTTTTTTTTTTTTTTAAATTAATATTTTTAGATCATGTATGAGTGATATCAAAAATAATTTTAAAAAATAAAAAATATTATTTTAATGTATTTTTAAATAAAATTTAATTTTAAAAATAACCTCAATCACAACGGTCACCTCAACCACAGTGCAACAGTCAGTCACTTAATCTCATCATCTTAATGAAATTGAAAAACATAATCACCGACATCGATCTTATTCCCAGATAAAAGAGACAAAGAAAGTCACAACTTTTATAATATTTCTTTTCGTGAGCTGGACTCACTAAATGTTATCCAATTATTATTCTTTGCCTTGTTCTCATTTGAACACTTTAAATAGTTGATATGATTGTTGTTTCTCTTTACTTTATATAAATCATCAAATAAAAAATATTTACAATATTGTTTTCCCCCGAAAATAAACTTGAAGAAGTAGATTGAGGCAAGAATCAATTGTTCAGCTTTAAAGATAATTTATTGTCTGTTCTTTAGTGCTAGCACTGTAATTACAATATTGCTTTAATTTTTATTTTTTTATTATTCTTTACATCACAATAAAAAACAATGACGAACAAAAATCTGTACATTACTTTCCTGGAAAACTTTGACTAAAGGAATGTAAAAGAGAAGAATTTAGAAAGATCAGAAATTTTTTATATTCTCAAAAATCATGTTAAAATTCTTTTTTTACAGACAGGTAAATGGTTTTTAACATAAATATTAAAATAGAAAGATACACACGCTCGTTTTCTTTCTCCTCCTCCTCTTCTTTTTTAAAAATAAACTTTTTTAGAAAATTGGATTTTTCTTGTATGTAATAAAGTGACGGTGCTCCCCTGATTGCTAGTTTCTACGACATTCATAAATTTCGCTTTCAGTTATGTTTAAAGAAGTAATGTGTTAAGATATGGAAGGAGTTACAACAAAGTAATTAAGATTCTGTTTAGTCCTGTTATTGTCTTTACAGGCTAATCAGTTGTTTCCTGTAAAAGCACACCTTGTAAATGAAAGTTATATTTATTATAATTGATGACTGTTTGGATATGATTGTGTTTATATATATGCTGATAGTTTTAAGATTTATATTCAAAGTTCCCGTTGAAAATTAAAATAATAAATAAATATACAATTAATTTTTATTGTTAAGCAAAGTACATGCGTGTGTATTCAAATGGAAAAAAATAATAATTGAATAATTGTTGGGATTTGTTTTGGTAAAGAAAATGGACTTTTAGAAGTGTAATTTCTTGAAAAGCTGAGGATTATTTTTATTATATAATAATAATTGAAAATAAAACATAGCTCTGGCAACAGATCCTACTTTAAAAGAAGCAAGTAATTTTTTTTTTTTTTTTTTGTAAAGTTGAAGCTTTCAGGTGATTGTTGCCGTAAGAAGCTTAAGATAATTAATTAAGAAGCAAAACTTAATATTACTAAACACTTATCACAGTTGTGCTGTGATTTTATGCTTAAACGAACTCTAAGTAAAGTGCACAAATTATATTTTGAGTGGTTTTATTACCACTCCATGTGCTGTGAATCCCACAGCACATCAACTTTCAGCTTTTTTTAATAAACCTGTTTTTCCTATCGTTAATACTATTTTTTTAACGAAGCAGAAATCACTAAAATATATTCTAGTCACTAAAATAAAATTTAATTAAAATTGATGATAGGTGTTAATAATAAAAATAAAAATAAAGATATATAATTGGGGTTTATTTTAGTTTTTCTTTGATTTCTTGAATCATTCCTTGCAGTAAGGATTGGTTCGTACCTTTTCTCCATTGATCAATGAATTAATTCTTACATAAAAAAAACTAGAAATTGTATATCTTAATTACAAATAAAACAAGTCTTTCTGCTGCTAGTTATATTTTCTAGATATAAATATAACAGGAACTGTTAATTAAATTTAAATAAAACTAAATATAAATTTATAATCTAAACAAGTCTTGCATGCTCTCAAAGCAAATCTAAACCAAGCTTGAGAGGTGATATTACACAAATATAAAGTATCAATAAAAATTCCTGAATTACAAGTGTTGCCGTGCTATGTGTTCTTGTGGGTTTCATGATAAATGCGCATCGAACTAACACGCGGAAGCCAGTGTAGATTTTTAACCTAGCTATATACACGTACACAGGGCAAATGTAGCAATGGATCTATCTTTTGACCTAGCTATGTACACGTACACAGGGTAAATGTAGCAATAGATCTATCTTTTAACCTAGCTATAAGCTCACTAGATTTCTAAAATTACACATGCATCCTTGGAACGTTCCTTTGGCTGGCTGGCAGTACGTAATCAGAGTAGTTTTTTTACTGCTAGATTCACGTGCTCATGAGCATCTTTTGTCAACCTAAAACTTGCCAAATGCTTGTGAACTCATGGCGTCTATATATTTCGTTGTTTAGATAGTGTGAACCTGCAACTCAGTGAAGTGCATGATCGATTCCTGAAGACCTAAATCCTCGGTGGATAAACTTTACAAGCACTCAAACTCAGCTCAAACTCGCTTTCTTAATTAAAAAGAATTTTCTTTCATTATGTTTTCAAATTCGGAAAGAATTAGGTGGAATTAGATAAATGGTTGATCAGTGATGGACATTCTGAATTCCAGTCCAGACATATACGACAGGACAGCATGTCGCAGTTGCTTTGTCACATTTATGCAGCATGATCTCTACATTAAAGGCATCATCTCTAGAAAACGACAGTGAGTCAGCTGGATGTAGAACGAGGCAAGATTGTTGATGAATAATATGCCTTGTTAAGAAATTAATAAGGGTGCTCATGGGAAGAGGCGGAATGTATCTGATTATACCACAGAGCATATTCTCTCTCTCACTTCCTCGCTTATATCTCAGCAAATTTATATATATATATATATATATATATATATATATATATATATATATATAAATATATATATATAAATATAAACAATTAATCCTACCAAGCAGGACAAATCAAGTCATGTATTAAAAATAGTAGAGGACATCACATGGCAAGAGACAGGCAATCATGGGATCCATCGCGATTACTTTTTTCTTTTGCCTAACCCATTTCAGTAAACAAATTAAGCTCAAACTCATCTACGCAACTCGATTGATTCTTTATTGATGGTGGATCTTGACATATTGTGGCGTAGGTGTCAACTATTATAGAAAGTTCTATAAATTTGGAAAGACAACGTCTACACATATCAACGACGGAAAAAAGGCACGTGATTCCGACCACTTTTAAGTTTCACGAGTCGCCCCCAAATTGATTCAATTCCTTAAATAATTGATGACTCAAAAGGTTTGATTAATTATCCATCGAAAAACGGTGTGATTTACATGTTCCAAAACTAAGTTTGGTAAACATAAACCTTGTGCATTTCTTTTTATAGTATAAACAACTTTAAAATCCCAAGTTAATTGACAAAAACATAAATATAAAACAACGAAAATTCACATGAGACTTGTGTAGTTTGACAGCTTAGATTTACTCCGTGAGATAGACACTTAGAAAAATTTACTATGGAAAGCAGCAAAGTACAACGTTGTTACATGAAACTATTTTCTTATTCAAAATCCTAAAGTAAAAACTCAACACATCCAGTGATTCATGCTACTGAAACTAAGTCCACCTAATCCAAAACATCTTCGAAATTAAATCAAAATCAGTATGACACAATCTCATCTACATCTTCAAATGTAATGGCAAAGGATATGATAAGATAAAGATAAATAAAATAATTTATATTTTTGAATTTATAACTTTTTTGTGCATTGTAAAACATAAGTTATTTTCTGTTTACGGTATGACATATATTGTGTACATAATGTTCTCCCCTATACCGCCTCCTATGATCCCACTTTTAATTATATATCTTTTTATTTTTTTTGAACTCAAGAAAACCTCACCCCTCTTAGACATTTTTTTGCGAACTAGATTAAGCTATTAAAATCCCGGTTGTTATAGAATTTACAAGGTGAGTACGTTATGATTTAAATCCGAAACTTGCAATACAAATCTCAAGTTCTTTGTCTCCACGCTAAACTAAACTATCTGGAGACATGCTTACTTCACCCACCATATAACAAAGATAAATGAGAAAAATTACACTTTTGAATTTATTTGTTTGATGTAATTTATAATGCAAAACAAAAGTTATTTTCGTGTATATATTCTTCTTTTAGCTCGCATAATAAACATGGGAAGCAAAATCTCAAAAACATTTTCTTTTTACATGCATTGTTTGACGGCAATGTTAGACAATTAAGTGAAAAGATTTTTCGGTTCACGTTCTTCTTTCATTTCCAATTCAGTTGTTTTATAATCTTAATTTTGGTTTAATTGTACTTGTATTTTTTTTAATTTTCTAACAAAATAATTTTTATATAAGAACATATTTCGAAATTAAGTTATTTTACAGGAAAAGATCTAAGTCTAAATTAATATATTTCACACTTTCATTGTACAAAGTAGCTGCCGAACAACAACAGTGTGATTAACCACACCATAATCTCCGTTTAATTTCCATTTCTATCCTCATCACATATACAGGATGTTCGTTGTGATATGGTTTGGTGCACGATTTTGACAGGAAAAAAAAACCCAACGTCAAATTGCCTCAAATTCCAGCAAGGAACCCCACTATTATTGCCTGTGCCTCCACCCTTACAGTGCCTTGTACCTCTAGCACAGTGACCATTCACTTGATGCCACTGCCCCCACCATTTTCCCCACCGTGTGGCATATCCAATCGGCATGCGTGCTCATCACCATGTACTCTGTGGGGTTCATCTTGAATTGTTGTCAGCATATGGTGTCCAATTCATAGACAGCTAATGACAAGTAGTTAGCCAATTGCAATTATAGTTAATTAATATTGATAAAAACAATAATAGAGTTTCTAAACAGAATGCATGCATTGCTACTGTAGACTAAGTTGCATTCTGAATCTCACTATTTTCACTATTCATAAATAATAATTTGCAATTAAATCCACATAATTTTCAAACTTTACATTTCATAATTAATCTTTATTTTTATTGCATTTTAATTCTTGATTTTTTTATAAAAAAACCTCTTGAAAAAAAAGTTTGGCTATGAGCCTAAAAACAAGAGAGTCAGCTTAAAACATGCAACACAATGCTGTTTAGCGCAACTTATCCCTATTTTTTTTATCCTATAAAATTAGTTGATTTTTAAAAAAAAAGTATTATCGAGTGATTTAAATATTTATAATTATTTATAATTTTTGAAATATACATGGTAAAAAAATATGGTTAACATACCAACGACATTTATTTTATAGAGAAATTTGTGGTCATAATATTATAACTTCAAAATTCTCTTTGCGAATTAAATATACTCCTACATTTAAGACACTCACATTTTATATGTTAAGCTTCAAGTAAAGAAAGCTGTAAGATGTTGAAGTGAATATGAGAATTGAAAGAGCGTGTCATTATATTTTAATTATTAAAAAATAAAATAATTATTTTAATTACCATCTCATATCATTTTAATTTTATGAGCTATTCAATATGATGATACATGAATGAAAAATAAACGTTTTAAATATTTTAATTGATTTTTAAAATTCTAGTTTTGAAATAATAGATAAAGAATAATTGAATTTCATGACTTTTGCATAAGATTTGTTTTTTTTTCCACTCACAGCCTGAGATAACATGAGGAGTAAACCTCCTGCCAGCTCATTGAACCGGACCTCAAATGTTAGCAGTGATACAATTCTGAATCATAACAAAAGAAGAAGAATTAATGGGACACAAATTCAGAAAGAATGTGTAAGAGTTCATAGGAAGTTATGATTACTAAAATTAAAAATACTCCTATACAGAGCCAATTATAAATGAAATCCTTAAATATATTATATATACGACAAGTAGGGCTGGAGTAGTTTATTTAATTATAAAATTGAGCAGCATTTTGGTTTTTAGTGTAATAATTCTGGGCATGTAAGTTAAATCATTATAATAATTGATGCGTGCATCAATAACACAAGTTATAGAAACTTGTAAGAAAACATGACAGAACAGAATTTCAAGAATACACGTGAATTGAATTGTTAGATCGTAATTTCAAATTAAAATTCATTATTAGATCCGATAATATATATATATATATATGTTGAGTTTTTTTAATTATATTTTCCCTTAATATATACTTGTACTCGTTCCAATTATATTAGATAAGATTTCTGAAAAGGAAGGAATCTTGGTGATATCCAACAGCATCACTTGCCGAGACAAGAGAATTTACAGAATCAAATCTTCCAAAAGAACAAAAAATAATGATAAATAAAGGTAATAATCATCGTCAAAATTCAATGTTTTTTCTTCAGAAACCAGAATCTTGTCCTTAGGTTTGGACCCACTTTAAAATAATGATCAAGCCCGTCTTAGATTGTAAATGTGTTTATTATTGCGATTAAAAAATCTATTTGATTTTTTTATATATATTTTTTTTATTTAAAATAAAAAAATTAAAACAATGTACTTATAAGGAGACATTTTTTTTTTTTAAAAAAAAAAACATGCTCTCAAGGTCTCAATCACTGCCCTTCTCTAGCACCCGCAATAATTCTAGAAATGGCAAGAAATTCCCCAACTTCACCAGGCCCATAACCGTCCTTTCACAAGTTCAAGCCACTGGTTTTGTTCCGTAATATAGCAGAAAAGCCAAGGCGATAAGGGGCATATCGAAAGGAGGAGGAAAAAGAGGACGGCAGTTGAAGAGGGCTGGCATGTTAGAGCTTCGCAATTGCCTATAAAAGAGGGCCAAGACAGAATCTTCTTCTCGTCAAAACTCACCAAAACACACGCACAAACACACACACCATCTCTCATTTCCTTGACCAAATCTTTCGTTCTCTCCTATATAGTTTTTAACCCTCGCAGCTTAGCTGCGTGATAGCATAGAATTCCGGGAAACAGTAACGAGCTCCACTCTTTCTCCTCGTCTTTCACTTCCACTTGTTCCCTTTTCCTTAATAATAACCAAACTCTCTGTCAAAGGTATTGTCTCGCTTCTGCTGCTGCTGCTGCTGCTTCATTTCACTTATCTACTTATGATAATTTGGTTTCCGTGCCTTTTTTCTTTGACTGTCTGTCTGTCTGTCTGTCTTGAATCTTAATACTGTTTTTAACTTTAGCAATCATAGAAAGGACCTTTGGCTTTGGCCGTTGTTATATGGATTGTTTTTGTCCATAGGATAAACAAATTCTTTTTTATATCTTTTCTTTTCTGTTTCATGTTATTTGAACCGGGAAAGTCCATCGGAGCTTGAACTCGTTTGTGTATGTATTTCCTTACCATTTGTTTCCTGGCTAACAGGATGAAACGATTTCCTGGAAATTTCCCCATCGTTGACCAGATTGTTGACTATTGTCAAGTAGACGATTAAAAGCTTTAATCGTATCTCCTTTATAAAGCAGCAGCAGCTGCTGCTGCTGCTGCTGATTATAGATTCTGACTCTTCTCTTTCTATTCTTAGTCAATATCCGATTCCTCAGTGATTTCTCCATTGAATTTGCAAAGTAAAAACTTTAGGTAAAGAGAAGAAACTAAGATTTTGACTTTTCTCTATTTTGGGGGGGTTGTTCGCGACTTGATAGTAACAGGAAATTACGTTCGTTGGAGGTGTTTGATTTGCTGGGATACCAAATAGTAATATTTGAAAGATTCAACGGGCTGAATCCCATTTTTGTCAATGGTTTATTTTGCTAACTAAAGTTGTATTGATACACTGCAATTTCACATATCTTCGGCGACATCGCTTTTGTCTTTCCTCCCTGTTTAGCTTGTATATATTCCCATGGTTTCATTTCAAAGTCCTAACTAACCGACCTTCTTTGCCGTTTTATTCAACAATAATAATCGCAAAAGCTTGATCTTTGACTTTTTTTGTATTATACAATTGCTAAAATATATTTTCTTCTTTGTTTTTGATGTTCTGATTGCAGTTTTCAAAAGGGCAAGTGAGGATGTTAGAGAAAAAGATGGAAGGAATTAACACCGATGAAGTGATAGAGGAGTTTGAAGCATTGACTAAAGATGCTGGAATGGTTCAGAGAGAAACCCTGGAGAGAATATTGGAAGAGAATGGATCTGCCGAGTATTTGCAGAATTTGGGTCTTAATGGAAGGACTGACCCTGAGAGTTTCAAGTCTTGTGTTCCTCTTGTTACTCACAAAGACTTGGAAGCTTATATTTACAGAATCGCTGACGGCGATCCTTCTCCTATCCTCACTGGGAAACCCATACCAAACATGTCTTTGAGGTGTGTATATTTCATGATTTCAATTAATTATTTATGTATTTGTGCAAGAAAAATTTCTAATTTGTTAAATTTGACTTGTTGCAGTTCTGGTACTACCCAGGGGAGGAGAAAGCTTGTGCCGTTCAATGATGAATTGATGGAAAACACTTTGCAGATATATCGAACTTCTTTTGCATTCAGAAACAGGTATTAGGAAGGAATTACTGTAAAAATTTATTATCAGAAGAGCCTTTTAGCTTATTTGTTTTTTCATTTAACAGTAATTCTTTTTCCATTTGCTAGAAGATTACCTTGTTGGGTAATATGATTCTGTTCTCTATTGTTTAAATAACAAGAAAAAAACAAGAACTATTCTGTTCTGACGCAAAGAGGATTGTATTATGCAGAGAATTTCCACTGGAGAAAGGGAAATCCTTACAGTTTGTCTACAGCAGCACGCCGGGGAAAACAAAAGGGGGTTTAGGTGCTGGAACTGCCACAACAAATCTCTTCCGCAATTCGAAATACAAAAATGGAATGAAGGCAATTCAGTTCCAATGCTGCAGCCCTGATGAAGTGATATTTGGTCCTGATTTCCACCAATCCTTATACTGCCATCTCTTATGCGGCCTACTCTTCCGCGAAGAAATTCAGTTTGTGTTCTCTACATTTGCTCATAGCATTGTGCTCGCATTCCGGACCTTTGAACAGGTCTGGCAGGAGCTCTGCGATGATATACGTGACGGGAAACTAAGCAGCAGAGTCACCGGCCCTTCTGTTAGAATGGCAATGTCGAAACTGCTCAAGCCAAGCCCTGAATTGGCCGATTTGATCTATAAGAAATGCTCGGGACTGAGTAACTGGTATGGGTTGATACCAGAACTCTTCCCCAATGCTAAGTACATCTACGGGATAATGACTGGGTCAATGGAGCCTTATTTGAAGAAACTGAGGCACTATGCAGGGGAGCTGCCATTGATGAGTGCTGATTATGGTACTTCAGAAGGGTGGATTGCAGCGAATGTCAATCCAAAATTGCCTCCTGAGTTGGCTACTTTTGCCGTGCTTCCTAATATTGGATACTTCGAATTCATTCCTCTTAATAACGACGCCGAGCGCTTGTATATGGATCCCAAGCCTGTGGGTCTGACGGAAGTCAAGATTGGTGAAGATTATGAGATCATTGTCACCACTTTTGCAGGTACAAGAATTTTTCCCTAATAGATTTAATTTTTCTGTGAATATATTTATTGGGGCCAAGAATATCCTCCTGCATTTCCACAAAGTTGACAGAAAATTGCCGATGAAAACTCCATTCCATTTTATGGCCTCTCTAGAACAGGGCAACAGCCCCATCTTCTATAACTTGTCAGCAATTTTGAATTCACCAGCGCAGAAGCTTTATTTTATCAGTTGATGCGTTTATCCTTTGGTGAATACTCTTGTCTTCTCTGTAGAGGCCATGATATAGGAATCTGCAAACCTAACTCTCTATAGCTGCTTTTTTTTTTTTTGAGTGTACTAGCCAGTAGCCTTGACAAGACAGCTCCTGTCCTGACGAAAATATTTCGGTTCTCCATGCTGACATGTTCTTCAATTATTAATTTTCTTTCTCTAGTCTTAAATGGGAACAAGAACTGTTTAACCTTACTGATCCAGCTGTCTTTGATTCATGGCTCCATTTATTAATGTTTGATGAGCTTTGTTTCATAGCGAGCAGTTGTGGGCACCTTTGTTTACTAGATACTCTTATCTTTTTTGATGGAGGGGGACATGTTAGGGAAATCATCGAGGTTTAGGTTCTCACACTTACACCGTTAATGCTAGGTTCCCCATGTGTAGCGCACCATTAGAAGCAATCTAAGTCCTTTTGCTTTAAAACCCATGTGTACTCTGCTCCATGTAGGTTTTTTAAAACTAAAACTTCCATTGAATTTGCTTGTTGAATGTTTATTTGCATATACCTCGGCAGTCTCTGAAAGAAAGGATTGTTTTTATGTGATGTTGCACAACTGCCCTTATTACGTCATCGAATAACGCTTTTCTTTTCAAAAGAATTTGGCATTTCAACCATCTAATGAATGCTTTGATTTATGTTTCGTGCCTCATATCCCTCATCTTCATTTCTGAACGGGTAATTGCCAAAATCCCAACTTTGTCTTCTGTTCTTTGGTGACAGTTGAACCTCATTCTTGAGGGTACAACCCATTTATATTTAGATTAGAGCGGTGCATGTTTATACAATGGTAGTCGTAGTCGTAGTCTCTCGACAAATAGGAGTTCATCTACACACATAAACATAATAGACTGCAGAAGTAGTTTGTTTGGTTATTATATGTCAGTGTCCAATAAAATAAAAAGGACAGTTCCAAGATTAATGTCATTCTTATAAAATTATTACTGTAAGCACGAGGAGTGGTTACATGCTTAAGCGATGTTTATTTGCCTTTCGTCCTTTAGCGTGCAGGAAAAGTTATAACCGGGCCAGGCACCTTAGGTTATGGGTTATGAAAATGATACAGAACCAATCAATATAAAAATCTTGTATTGGAAGGGGAGATTTTTACTCCTAGGTCCTGTCTGCTTCTTCTTCCTTCCCTCTCTCTCTAAGATTGGAAATCGAATAATTCAGTGTGCATGTGACATCATTTCTTATCTGACTGAAATAAAGTTTGTGTTCACACCATGGCAGTTTTTTCATTTAATTCTGATGATGATTGTAAACTGCAGGTCTGTACAGGTACAGGCTGGGAGACGTGGTGAGGGTTACGGCTTTCCATAACTCAACCCCAGAACTTAAATTTGTGTGCAGGAGGAACCTTATTCTTTCCATAAACATTGACAAGAACACTGAGAAAGATTTGCAGCTATCTGTAGAAGAAGCTGGCAAACTGCTAGCAGAGGAAAAGCTTGAGATAATTGACTTCAGCAGTCTGGTTGATTTATCCACAGACCCTGGACACTACGTTATCTTTTTGGAAATTACTGGCGAACCAAGTGAGGAGGTGTTGAAAGAGTGCTGCGATTGCTTGGACCGATCCTTTATTGATGCAGGCTATGTCAGTTCACGAAAGGTCAAGTCCATCGGACCCCTTGAGCTCCGAGTTGTTTGGAGAGGAACCTTCCAGAAGATTCTGGAGCATTACCTAGGATTAGGAACTGTTGTCAGCCAGTTTAAAACCCCTCGCTGTGTTGGGCCCATGAACAGCAAGGTGCAGCAAATCCTGTGCAATAATGTCGCTAAGACCTATTTTAGTACTGCCTTTTGAGTTAATATTTGTAAACTGCAATTTGGTAATTGCTTCATAATATAGTTTCGTTTGCTTCATAATATAGTTTCTTTAGGTGTCAAGTTCATTGCAGCAGCATACTGGAGTGTGTAAACGTAGCAGCATCTCTATAGCTCGTCCTTTCTAGTACCTGAGGCCCTTAGTAACCAGACTCCGTTTCCTGGGCCAATGTCTATTCGACTATTATTCATGATGGGCCCGGTCCATTAACATATCGGGCCGGGTCCATTATCCAGTTCGCACCTTTTCCATGTCACAGCTGGCATGATGTACTTTTGGGAATCGATGGGTTTCATTCAGAAATATAACAAAATTTTATTTTTTTATTTTTTAAAAATTATTAAATATTTAAAAATATAAAAAAAAATATTTAAAGTAAAATATACAATTTTGTTTTTTTTCATAAAAAAAAATCACTTTGCGTGCGAAACACCCTCAATATATGAGACAAAGGTTTGCAGAAACCATTCGTCCACAACAACCATAGGCTGATTAAACTATGAGTCCATCCAGTATCGTGGGTTGTAATTGGTAGTAGGAAGGTATCAGCTTAAAACATGAAGCGACATGATAAAGGAAGACCACGTGGATGTGGATCTGCCTCCACGAACAAGAAAGGAGTAGCTCTTGGCTATGGCTTAAAAATCCACTGTTACACATGGTGGTTGTCGTTAAAAAAACAAAAACAAAGCTATGTCAGTGTTCATGTAATAAATCATTGTCTTCTACAAGTGGATGCTTAAATCCTGCTCGCTCACCATGTGTGTGTGTGTGTTACGCTCTGGTGAAGGTTGCCAAATTTCTGTGCAGGACAGCTCTTGCAAGATATCTCTGCTAAAATGTTCAGATTCATGGAGTGAGATTTAGCAGATGAATAACCTTTCTGGCCGCGTGTTTGCTAAAAGATTATTTTAAAAAAAATGTATCTTTTTTAATTGTTTAAAATACTGATATTAAAAATAACTTTGCTTATTGATAGGGAAAATTTGATTTTAAATTTTAAATTTTAAATTTGAATAACTTCTGCGAAATTATTCTCTTTAGGTTTTCCTTCGAGTTGATAGAACTTGTCATTGCCCGCTGGAAGTCGATGATGACGGCATAATAAAAGTATAATTGCTTTAAAAAAAAATCACCGCTATTGTAATATTAAATTTAAGTGCTACTAACTTTATGAGCGCGTTGAGGAAGTAACTGAAGAGGGGGTCCATGTAAACTAGTCACTAGTCAGTGATCGATCGAGGTGATATATTTATTGAATTTCATTTTACAATAATTAAAATATATATTCATAAAAAAACAGATTTCAATTCTGAGAAAAAATAAAATCCTTTTTTATTCATGTATTTTTTATTTTAGCAGACCATTACTTTTTTATTAGTATTTGAATAAAAATTGAAATAAATATTCATAAGAAGTTCAAATAACTTAGATTAATAAAACAAAATGTATCTGTGCAATCAAAAGCCCATTTCTCTATTCGTTTTTTTTATGAAAGTGTTTTTTATATCAAAAACATTGTTTTCTTGAATAAAAACATGTCACTATTAGAAAGTTAAATTACAATAAAATATAAGAAAAAATCATGACTCGTAGTTTAAAAAAAACAATTATTTTTATCAAATATTAATGAGCAAGTATTTTAAAAAATAAATCTATATATTAGGTTCACCGTTCACATATAATTATTCATAGAGCAATGGTTGGTATTATCATTTATAGCTCTAATCTTACTTGAAAACAATGTTATAATTCAATAATTTTCAAAATATTAAAAAACAAATCAAAGGGCCATTTATAAAAACAGCCTCCATGTACTGTTTGTTTTTAATAAGCGGGTCACATCTTGCCTGTTCAATTTTTTAAAATAGAATAGAGCAAATAACTCGTTGTTCATTATAACAAAAAATTAAGGTTGAGTTTTTGAACTTTTAAAACTTGATTTTTACTGTGCTTGAATATAAAAATAGTATTTTTTTTTATAAAAACCAATAATTTTATTTTTAACTCCAAACACCGTTTAATGATAAAAAAAAATCCCAAAATCTAGCAAAAATATAGTTAAATAATCAAAACCACTTAACAGCAAACTTCGAGGCAAACTTATTGATACAAAAATTATATTTACTACTAAATCTTGAATTTTTCTAATTAACTATTTGTCTAGCTTGATTTTAATTATCTTGATGTAACATAGTCGATTCAAAGTCAATAACAAAAAAAATAGGGATGACACTAATAAAAAAAATAATGAAATTGAACTGATAAAAAACCTTTTAATCCGAGTTTTTTTTCCTAACACAAGTGTAAAATTAAAATGTTTAGAAGTTGTATTGATATAACCTAGTCAACTTGGTAGGTTCATAGACAACCAGTAAAACATATTTGGGGGTGAAACTGAAAAAATAGTGAAATTGATAGGAAAGTAACTTTCAAATCCAGGTTTTTATTGAACCTATTAAAATGAACTAGTTGACTTATTGAATTTAAAGCTAACTGGAGCAACTATTAAAAAAATAAAAATAAAAATAAAACTGAAAGATAGAAAAAGCTTCACTATCCATATAAATATAAATAACGAATTTCCTTTCAAATTTTTTAGAATAGAAAAAATAGCAGTAGCAAAAAAAACAGTGATAGCAATTACAGAATTAGAAGGTGATGAAATTTACTCGTATTCTATCGACCTCTTGTCTGCCTTATCTTTAATTTTTGAGATTTTCCTCTGCGTAAACTCACTGATCATGACTCAACACATGCCGAAGATTATTGCAATAACCAAGTGTGTGTGTGGTACCTGGAAACCATTACAAATTTCTTCTACTGTATCATGAATCATGATCGAGAAAGTTTCTTCAGCTATCTCATGGCTGGTGACGCTTCTCACTCTTGCATGTGTTACACCTCTTATTCAAGTAAACAGTCGATAAATATTCAAAAACAGAATTTCTTATTTTGAGAGAAATACATGTCCTTAATATGATTTATAAATAAATAAATATTCTATTTGAATCCCAAAACGACGTCAATACACAAACTCAAACATATCATTACTTCTCCCTTGGCCAGCCTTCAAGGAAATAAACTGATATTTACCGTTCTTCGCTGTGCATTAATGGCGGATTCATGTTCATAAATGTATATACCCGCAAGCAGTTACCTTTTCAAGTTGGCACGATATTCAGGGCCAACTAAAATGTCTGCGTGCTGTAAGAAGAATTAAACAAAAATACAAATCCGTAATGATAAAGGAAGAATATATATACCTCTATAACATTTTAGGGTAGAAAATATTTTTTTAAGAAAAAAAACTACATGATCATATTGATAGCTGTACACAATCTCCCCTCCCTCTTCTTTTTCTTCAGTCATGACAAAATTATTTATACTGGAGCACAAGCCGATGTTCATGTATAGCATTTCTTTTGTTTTAACACATACCCTACAGTATATAATCAGTTAAATACGTATTATATACTTACAACTAGAATTCAAATTACTCCTCAAGACGTTGTAATTATAGCTGCATCACTAATCAGATATCACAAATAAATAAATTAATAGGATTTTCGTTGACAGGCTAAATTTTGAAATGAGCGGATCTGTCATTTTCCTCACCGCCCTATTATCTGGTGCTTTAAGCGTACAACAATTTTGTGTGAAAAATACTGCATTATCCCCAGTCTCTAGGAATCAAATTCTAATTTAAGGGGGCATTTTCAGAATCCTACCATCTTCCAAATGCCTCGCAGAATTATTAATTAGGGTATAACGAGGAAAGATGTCTCCTAGCTAGAGTAGCCTAGCCAGCTTAAGTTTAAAATCTAATTAACAGAGAATCTCGGTAGCTGGTCACAAGCTAGGCAAGCTGTGTGTGTCTGTCTGATCTCTTGAATCTCTTTTTTGAGACACCAGACCAATTTCAACTCAGATCCCAATGGAGAAAATGTTGGAGGCCAAAAAAGATGGCCTGGAACAGAAACAGGAGGAGAAAGCATTGGCCATATGGGATTTGGGGAGTCCTTTATATGACTCTTATGAAGTGGTGGCACTCACTCATCTCATTGAACGCCAGCTAATGACACTGCCATCTCTGGGAGGATCAGAAAGGCTGTCGTCCAAGATGTTTTCTTCTGCATGTGATGATCATGCTGTCGTTCTTGCTGCGCTGCTCGAGCCAGATATGGGCTCCAGGAGAGAAACCAAAAGAGCACGTTCCTCTACGTTGAGCAGCTTGATCGAATTTGCGAGGAGACAGTTGCGGAAAAGGAGAAGCTGGATTGGATCCAACAACAGAGAGGGCAAATCCAAGAAGCTGAAAGCAGGTCATTGTGGCTTTAGTTTGTGAAGGCAGCAGCTAGAAATGATAGGGGGGGGGGGAATGGATTTTTTGATTGCTTGTTTGAGATCGTGGTGTGATTGCTGTTTTGTTCATTGATTTGTTGAAATATTATCTCTCAAATGCCTGGATATCTCCTCTGGATTTCTCTTCTCATACATGGTAACATTACTTAATATATCAAATATCGATCCTGGTTATATTTGTTCAGACAAGATTAATTTTTGTATACGCTCACCGACACACATTACCATTACTCGACAGATTACAATGTTTAGGCAGGGTTAGCATTCTTTGCTTCCATTTCTATTATGGGTTTCTCAAGGGGGGCATCCTTTTTATCTTCCTTTTCCCTCTTTTTTTATTATTCTTTTCTTTTTTGATTAGATGATTTTTGCCTTTTTAAATTTTATCTTTTAATATTTTATTATTTTAAATTAATCATTATAATGTGTTAGTCTTGATATTTTTATTTATTTATTTTAGCGTTTAAAAAACTTTCAACTAGTTATAGTGTGAGTCAGCTTTAAGAAAACTTGCTTTGAATTGGGGTGACAAATCTGCTTCCTTGCAGTCCCCTTGTTTTTTCCTTTACCTTTTCATTTTTTCTTTCAATCTTGTTTTTTTTTTAATTTTATCTTGAGATTTTTTTTAACAATTATTTAAATTGTTATTGGATTAACCAAATCAACTAGATCATGTCGAATCAATTTTCTCACATTTTAATTTTTAACCTAGATGGACAAAAAGTCACTTAGAATTTTTTTGTTTTGTTAATTTCATCATTTTTCTCTTTTTTTATTGGTCAACTGAATTGCTTTTAAACTAGTTGAATCTACAATGTCACATTAAGGTAACCTCTACATTTTATAATTTAAGTCTAGTTTAGGCAAAAAGCTAGGTCAATATTTTTTTTTTCAATTTGTTTTTTTATCTCTCAACTTCATCCTCAAATCTTTTTTTTGCAAGTAAAATCTAGTTGTTTTTAGATCAACCAGTTAACTGGGTTATGTGACACCAACTCGTACATAATTTAATTTTAAACTCAAGTTATGCAGTGTATAGAGCTTAGAGATTTCAAGATTAACATATTATGCTATATTTAATAACAATATCAAATAATTATTTATAACCTAAATATTTTTTATTATGTTAAAAATACGATCTAGACTTTCTGTTAAAACATAATGATTCAATTACCTTTATAATCAAGAAATTTCAAATTCATGTATTGAGATTTTTTTTCATCTTTTTTTTTTATTAAGTTGAATGAGGTAAATTTGATCTTCTAATAAATATAAAATATTTTTTTAAAAAAAATATTTAGCATGTGAAACTCCTTCATACTATTTAGCATGTGAGGAAGCATGTATATTGTATAAATCGTTGTTTTGTCATAAATAACCTTTTTTATATTTTTTTTCTTTATCTATCATCCTCAATTATTGAACCTCTAAATTTTTAAAGTAACATTTCCATTTATTTTTTCTTTAGATTTGGATTTCAAAGTAGCATTTCAATTTATTTTTTCTCCTTGTTCTTTTCATTGTTATTTTTTTATTTGAAATAATATATAAAATTAAGGTTTCTTAAAAATTTAATCCACCTTTAATTCCTTTATATGTCTGATTTGGTCTTTATATTTTATTTCTATTTGTTTTACTTTGTTCCTAAATTAAATTTAAAACCATGATAATAATTATTTTTATTCTTACATCGACTTGAATCAATTGTGCCCGTGATTCAGGCCTCGACCAGTGACCTTGATTTTGCTCTTGATCGACCTCCAAGTTGAATTTGAAAGTATAATAATAAATATTTTTATCTTTGCATAATAATTTTAGAGTTAATAGTTTTTATTAGGATGTTTCATGAATAAAAAATATGATATCTTCTATATGACTCGTGTTTTGATAATACATAAATTAAATTTACAATTCTCTAATTAATTAATTTTTATTTCCATGTATTTGTCATTATCTCTCCAACCAAAAACATTTATTGTTCCTTTTCTGTTTGTAAGAAAACCTGGACACATGGAGCCTTATACTTACCCGACAAAATCTGGGCTCAGCTTGTATCACTCTTGAAAAAGAAACTCATTGGAAATATCAAAATCACTGTGACCTCTTTACCGCGTAGAAAATGTAAGGAGCCAGGGAGTTCCATGATAATTTGAAGCTCTTGGTTGGGTTCTCATGTGCTGTGAATATGTGACGTTGCCGTGTGAGATTATGAGTGGTTAAGAAAACAACGCGGACAATGATTGCTGCCGTGGAACTAGAAAGCATGCCGGGTGACGGCCTGGTGGAAATCTAACCTTCCGAAAACATGATTGCACTCATTGCAGGTTGCAGCACAAATCTAAGACTGTGCTTCGCTTTTCATGCAGTTATAACTTGGCGCGGCCTCAGAATTATCTACATGGTCGTGACTTTGACTTTTCAATTTAAGTGGTTAGTAATATTTAAAAGTTAATATAGCGATACTCTCCGGTGTGTGGAGTTGTTTAATATCCAGATAATAATAAATTAAATAAACTCAAAGTCAAAATAATTTAAACTACTAAATTTGCGAGCTTGTTATAAAACCATGATGATCTTATAAAAGACAAGTCAAAATAAATTATAAAATTCAACTATTAATCAATCCGATAATGAATAATATATTTTTAAAAAAATATTAGTTAACCCGCCAAATATACAATCAATATAAAATGTTAAAAAAAATATAAAACTTAATTATTAAAAAAACTCAATATTAAAAAAAAAAAAAAAAAACGAACTTGCATGTCACAACTCACTTGTATCTAAAAGAATCGATCTCAATGACGTCTCAATCTCAGAGTAAAAAGATAGGTGTAGATCAATTGCATCTGGGATGCCAAATTGCAAGTTCTTTATCGACTCGAAAGGGAATGGGAGATGTTGGCTTTCATCGAGACTTCCATTGAAAATTACCGGTGCTCGTTGTATCAATATTTAGCTAGGATACAGCACAATTCATACATATATGTTGACCCTTACTTTCCATTAAAATAAGCATTTTAGGTATTTGAATATAGTATAGTTATTTTTTAAAAATATTTTTTATTATAAACATAATTATATTAGCTTTGAAAACATATAAAAGTAATTAAAAATATTTTAAAAAAATATATAAAAATAAAGAGGCGCTTAGCTACAAGTGCAGGCCGTATAATTTGCCTGTGCTGCCGTACGAAATGTTCGCATGATATGCCGTTTGCAGGGTTCGTTCCCTTCAAGTTGCCAATTGTTTTGTCAGCCAGCTCTTCGTTTTTTTTTATATAAATAAAAAAATAGCTTTCGGCTTTGACTGGTATGATTTGTGAATCATTTATTTACATGCATCTGACTTTTAACAGAATTTAAATAAAATAATAAATGCCAGAAAATATAGTTATAAGATATTAATTTTCTCCACTTTAAATTTCAAATCTACGCGACCTCTTTTGAAGTTCCCAGTTGAAGATTTAAACTTCCATTAGAAGCATGGTGATTCACGTGCAGCTAATCAATTGACGACTTCTTTTTTTAATTTTATTTTCTGGAATCAATATGTCGTTGATTGGACCTGGAGAGTATGAAAACTGTAAGCTCGAAAATTGTAACACAAAATCAAGCGATCATGAAGGAGCAGGGGTTAAATTTTGATGCGTATATATTGATTTTAATTATCCTAATTTCTTTACTGTGGAATTAGATTATTAGCATATTGATTCTGAAAGGGATATTTTAAAAAATTAGGTCATTAACATATTAAAAAAAACTTTGGGACCATGATAACTTGTAAAAAAAATAAAACAATAAAAGATTATAAAATTTAATTCTCACCTCTAAGTCAACCCGTGCTAAAAGATGAAGGAGATTGGTTCATTCAAGATTAAATTAAAAGCAAACAATAAAAAATAAAAAAAAGAAGGAAGCAAGACATTATCCAAGCAAACAATGTGCTGTGAAAAGGTGAATAATGAATGACTTTTTTTTTTTTAGTTCGTTCATAAAGTCTTACAAACTAAAACCATGAGCTGGATAACCTTATAAAAATAAGGTGAATGATGAATTCCCCTGAATAATGTTATTATTATTATTATTATTAACATTTCTAATAAATATTTTTTAATGATTCAATTTTTATTTTTAAAATCTTTTTCTTTAACATTGAGTTAATTAAAAACCGAGTTTTGAGCTTTGAAATTGTCTCTTGATTTGTTTTTTTATGGGTTATCCTAATATCGTAGATTTAATTTTTCTTTATAAAAAATTATTTTTCAATAATAAATTGATTAAAATATATTTTTTATTCAATCTCATCCTCTAATGTTTAATTGACTGGAAATTAATAAAGTTTATAATTTATTTAATTTATTTTCTATATAATTATTTTAGTCTCATAACTTGAATTACAAATTTGAAAAGTTAACCTCAATTGATTTGAGTTATTTTTTAATTGATTTTTTTCTTCTAATTTATCTCTCAATATTGTGTTGATTAGGAAATAAACTTGATTTTATTTGTTTATTTATTTATTTATCATATGATTATAACAATCTTGTAACCAGGGTCATGAACTTGACAAGTTGAAATAGTTGAAATAAATTGATCTAACATGTTGTCCAACATGTTACAATAAATAAATACATAGTTCGACGTGCATTAGATTTTAAATCCATGATTGTAAATTTTTTTCTACTATAAAACTTGACCCGATCGTGTGATCTGTAACATAGAACATAACACGTGTCAATGCGAGCTAAACGAATTTTATACTTAACATGCATCCACGATGCTTGTTCAGGTGATGTGATTTTTTTACATGCAAATATTAAACTTGAATTTGGCCATTGATTCTTTACATACAAGTATTAAAAATAAACTTGTTAGTAGAGATGTTTCAATTTTCGGCCTGTATATAAATATTGTAAAAAATTTAGAAATGCTTTCTTAGGCGGAGAACGACGTTTCGCGGTCCTTTCAGTTAAAGCTGCACTTGATGCGCTGGCCAAAGACTCGAGACCATCATAAAGAGGAACAAATAACTAAGTTTAGTGTTATTTATTTGTATGGTTGAAAAATACCTTTTTAATTGTTTTTTTCTGTTTTAAATCTATTTTTTCTATATAAATTTATTCTTTATTCTTTTTTAATTTTTAGTTTTAGATTTAAGAAATAAGAGGGAGAGTGGTTGGATTTTTATTTTTAAAAAAAATTAATTCACAATGATTTCAACTATGAAAAACTTTAATTTTAGTATCAATAAGTTTTATTTGATACGAAGAGTTTCACCTAAATATTCCTTGTTGTTTTTATTTTATAGGATGATAGATACGAGCTTAAAGAGTTTTTTAGCTGTATATTTCAAGCTGTTTTTTGGTTATTTGAGGCCATTAATATCTTTACAAGGGTGTCTGAGATGTTTTCTATGTATTTATTTGTAAGGATTCAAAATTTTAAAAAAGAAAAAACCTCACGAAACACACACAACCTTGCCCATGTATATTTTAATGTGAAAAATACTTTTGAAAAAGCATACTGCACAACTATACCAAACAAACACAGCCTTGCCCATGTATCCTGTGTTATGCGTTCAGGCTTGACTTTTCGTTTTGTGTATAATGTCTTACAGCCTGTGCATGTATCCTGTGTTATGCGTTTAGGCTTGACTTTTCGTTTTGTGTAACATGGCGGAGATGAAAAAGAAGATAATGACGGATGCGATGAAATGAATATTATGATTGAAATAGTTAAATGATATCACAATTAAATTATTATTTATAAAATATTTTATGACTTGTAAATATTTTTCAATTAATAAACCAAGTTTAAAGGTAAAATATTTTATATACAATATAATTTGAAAAACAAATTCAAAAAAGACACTATTTAGAAAGTATTTTCTAGAAACAAACACTAAAAATCTAGAAAATAATCATTAGAAAATAAACCGAATATAAATAAAATAAAATAAAATAAACCTCCCCAAGCTCTTACTTTTAAAAGCAGATCGCTCAAGTTTTTATTTCACTCCATAAATGATCAAAGCCAACCGGTAATCGGCCGGACTGGCTGGAGAGACCCTTCTCTCATAAATAGATCCATCCAATTCTAACTGAATAAACCTCTCGACTGTAAATTGATTCATCTAATTCTAAAGTGTCATTTGCTTAATTTAATTGCCTACCTAATTCTCCACCGGCCATTAAGAGCTGCAGAGTGGAACCAGAAATCTAGGTCGTGGCAATAATCAAAATTAAATAATTCACAGCTCAAAAAGTCAAAACGTATATGTCGTGGCAGCGATGCAGGCGAGAGAGAGACAGTGACAAGAAGGGTAAGGCGAGGGCCCTAGCTGGTGTGGTTGTGGGACAGCGAATCGGTTCGAGACTGGTCATAACTTGGACCCTGCCAGGCTCTGATTTTTCTTTTCTTTTACCCGGCTCCCACTCTCTCTCCCTCTCCCTCCTTTTCACTTCTTTTCACAACGGCCAAAACCATGCTTTTCTCTCACCAATCACTATTAACAACAACCCGAAAAAGCAAAATGTCAGATTTGCGTTTACGGATTGGAGCTGGAAAATAAAAAAACTTAAAACGAATAAAGCTAAAGAGGAAAGAGCAAAGAAACCCAGAAGTGCGTTGCCGTCCACCTTTTGCTTCTTCCACTCCAAAGTAAGTCCAAATCCCATGTCATCAAGATTTTACTTTTTGAACAATATAGTTGGTGGATTAGGAGGGTAGAATTAAATTAAATGGAAAGATTATTTCCTGTCTACATCCACCATACTTTGCAATATTTAACATGATGAACGGTCTTAACATTGAGAATTCACATTATCAGCGCATGGAATCAAATTTTGAAACTTTTTTTTTATTCGAGGAAACCACGCACCCACCCTGAAAAACATATTTTGTGGATCCAGGTGAGTGAATAAAGTCCCGGCTGTCCCAGACTCTTATAAAAAATACACATCTTAACTCGAACTCAAAACTTGTTGTGCAACTCTCAAGTCTTTTGTCACCAGGTCATACCCGTATAGACAAATTTTGAACCCTCAAACTATTAGTTATTTCAAGTTTGATTTACCAAATCATTTGTCTGAACTACACCGGCTGTAATGTTAGTGTGTCGATGAATTGAGATGTCAAATAGGATTCATTTCAATCATCAAATTCAAAGGTTCTTTTTCGGGATCCCTTGCTGCCCAGCTCCATCCATCAAGGATGGAGATGGGTTTTGTTTTAGAAACGAGAAAAGGATGGTTGGATTTTGTTTGTTAAAGATCGGCGGTGATGATGGGAAGAAGATGACAAAGATCCTAGGCATACGAGTGACACTTGGTGATGTGGAGCAACTCTCAGATGACAACGCCTCATTTAAATTATTCATTTTTTTTGTCATTATAGATTTAAATCTATCCTTTAATTTCTACTTACTGCTCGAACTTCGTTCTCAGAGTCCTTCGCTTGCCAAATTGAATGCACGATAAAGAAAATTAAAATTTTAATTCATAGTTATTTTCATACTTGGGAAAATGCACTCAGTGAGAAATGAGTACTTCCAGATCCTATCAATTACTCACTGAACTTAGTCTCGAGTCAAGCAATAATTTAGTTTTATTTTTTTTGTAGGAACTGAGATAATCAACTTGGAGAGTTTCCAAGCAAAAAGTCGCTGATTTATCACTTTTCTCTTTTTTGCTTTAAGCCAGACAAGCATCGATTCCCAAAAGGAATCTCTGCGGTCCAGAAATACGACGTCGTCAAAGCTCAATCCAACTCCAAAACGACGTCGCTTGACTCGTTTTGAGCTCCCTCTGAAAGCCTGAAACGTTGGAAAACGGTCCCGTGAATTGTGTGGGTCTGTCTCTCTTTTTTCTACAAAAAAACGGAACAAACAAACAAAACACAAAGTTACGAACAGAGCATAAACACAGATTTTCAACAGCACATCAACGACAACAACAGTAGAATTTCACAAATTCTAAGGTTTCTCCTAGAAGATCCCCGAGAAAATTTCCCCCCCACTATTTTACTTTTCTTGTTTGGCTCCTCGGAGAAAAAAGAACAGACACAAAGTCAAAAGTCTTTCTCTAGAAGAATAGTATTTTCACCATGTCCTCTTAAACCTCTGATCTCCTCAACGTCTTTGTTCTCTCAGTAACCCTATTTCCTTTCTCTCTCTTTGTTTTCATGTTAAAAATGCTCTCTTGTCAAGCTTGGCTGAAAGGTCGTTGTTACTACTAGTGTTTGTTTGTTGTGTGTTTTTACCTGTCGCTTTGTATCATTGTTTATATCAAAATGAAAAAAATATTTGTTTGAATGTTTCATACTTTGTATTAATAATAAAAATGGCGGGGTCAACGAAGTTGAGGTTAGTACGGTGCCCAAAATGTGAAAACCTTCTTCCAGAGCTTGCTGATTATTCTGTCTATCAGTGTGGTGGTTGCGGCGCTGTTCTTCGAGGTACTTGATCTGCTCTCTCAATTTTCTGTTTTTTTTATGAGAGAGTTGATTGGGTAAAGCAATAGAAAGATTATGTATTTGATTTTGATTTTTTTACTTTTCATAATGGGAAGTTTTGGCTTTTTTAATAAAATTTGGTGTGTAGCTGATTATTTCCTTTTCAATTAATTATGGAGTATTAGCAGTAGGCTGTGGTGCATTATGTTTGATTTGAGATTTTTGCTCTCAATGAATGGAAATTTGGTTTTTCCTCAACTCTTATTAGCTGAAATGTGTGATTTTCCCCCTTGGCTCACTGTAATTTCTGTTCTGTTGATCATGAAACCAAGGAGAGAGAAGAAATTAATGAATTGAATCATCTCTGTACTTGCTAGATATTTTTTTTGGGTCAAGTTTTGAGAGTAGTATTTATTGTTCATGTGAAATGCAGCGAAAGATAAGAATCGGGATACAGACACTTTATCATTGGAGAAATCAGAAGAAGTAAGGGTAGCTGGAGTTGCCACCAACTCACCGAATTCTGTGGAAAAGGTAGTATTTGAACTGAGTGATGCTTCTGATACAGATGTTAAGTCGAATGCAAGTTCTTTGGAGTGTGGAGAAAAGAATCCTGTGAAGAATGATATGGACCGTGACGATTTATCCCGGAATCCAGCTAAATCTGCAAGTGGTAAATGGGTCGTTGAAAATGGTCTTGAAGGTGATAGGAACAGAGATGATTGGCGTGATGCTGCCGGAAGAGAACCTGGTGAGATGAATTTGCAGATCAGATATAATAGTGGGACTAGGAGATCTGGACAGATGTTGGGCAGGCAACGCGGGGAGAGAAGTGGAATGGATGGGTTTCAAAGAATCTTGAGATCTGAGGGTGAAGGCATGAGATTTTCAACTTCAAACTACCCAGATGAGGGGCCCATCGAATTACAATTTTGATTCTTCTTATGGTTATGGTGAACAATTAAGGAATGTTGATGAGCAAAGTGGGGCTAGTAAAGTTCAGTACCTTGAAAAAGATCGAGCAGAGCTTCTCAGGAAGCTGGATGAGCTAAAAGATCAACTCAGCAGGTCCTGTGATGTGGCTGATAAACCCAACGAGAAGGTTCCTCTTAATGGGAGAATGGCTCCTCCAGATTCTTATGGTGGTTCTGATACTTGGTTCGCAGGTAGTTCTTCAATGTCCAATAGGGCTTCAATGCAGTTCTTTGCACCTGATAGGCATGCCAAAGGGCCCTCTTATTTAAATCACCATCCTGAGTCTTTTGCTTATACTAATGGGCATGAAATGCCTATCAGCTTTCATCCTTCGGTGCACAAGTCAAATCTTATTCCTGGATATGGGGATCCTTTTGGGTCCCAAATACCCAGGAGAACACATAAGTTACCTGGTCAATACCAACAACCGCCTCAACAATATTTTTCTGGACATTACTTTGATACCAATCCTGATTTATTCGAGCCATATCCTTCCAATGCAGCCTTTCACCAGCCTTCTTGTTCTTGTTTCCATTGCTATGAGAAGCATCATGGAGTTTCAGCACCAGTTCCACCTGCTTCTTTTGGCAATAAAAGGTTCCCTGATATGTCAAACAATCCCATGATGTACCAACACGGAAACTCCAGGGCTTTTGGCCCACACATTAATAATTCCAGGATTACTGCTCCTTCTCAATTGAATTTCCGCAGTTCTCAATCCCACGCAAGATGGCCAAGTGATCTCAACTCTGAAATGACTGGTTTTGTTCGCCCTCGTCCTCGAAGAGTGGTCTTAGCCGGTGGTGGCAGATGCTGTCGTCCCATAGCTGGCGGCGCTCCTTTTCTAACATGTTTTAATTGCTTTGAACTGCTGCAACTTCCCAAGAAAGTACCACTCATGGCTAACAATCAACAAAAGATGCAGTGCGGCACCTGTTCCAGTGTGATCAATTTTTCCGTTGTAAACAAGAAACTCATGCTTTCTGTTAACACAGAAGCAACACAGATTCCTACAGAGGTTGATGACAGCTCCAGTGAGATGATAAAAACCCACACTTCATATTCCCAAGGCCACATTAACCGGATAAATGCAAATTTCTCTTCTGATGATTATGATAATTCTGGCTATGACTTCCAAACAGTGGAAACAGATCCAATAGGTCACCATTTGAACTCATCCAATCCTCAGGAGACACAAAGTTTCCACTCTTCATCTCCAAGTACATCTGAGTATGAAAATATCCCAGACATTTTAATTGCACCCAGAGACGTCATCAATGGTGTTCAGCAATCCTCACTGTCTCCACCACCTCCAGGTTCACCTCTTCAGCAGCATTTTGATTACTCTTCTAATAATCATGCAGTGAATCGGTTTGGGAAGGGAAACCGAAGCAGCCGTGCAGATCACGAAAGGGTGGTAACAAACAAGGCTAACACACGGCAAAATTCTATGAAAGAGACTCCTGTGGCAACTGAGATGGAGGTGTCATTTCCTGATTATTCTAATACTGCAGCGTCCCAAGATTCAGGTGATGCAAGCAGAGAAGATGGTCAGTCAAGAAACAATAAAGGGGGTGATTCATTTTTTGCGAACATTATCAAGAAAAGCTTTAAGGATTTTTCCAGATCTCACCAGACAGACGAGCATGGTAGAAATAATGTCATGGTTAATGGGCATCACATACCAGATCGTGTGGTAAAGAAAGCTGAAAAACAAGCTGGACCAATCCATCCCGGACAGTATTGGTAAGTTTGCACTCAGGTTCACTGGTTGTTGCAGATAATATTGCTATTAATGCTTTTGTCTGGAGATTTAGATTGTAGTAGTATCCATGTGCTTCGTAAACTTTGTAAATTATTGTCATGCATGGAAACTTAAATCATTCAGGAATTGGTGTAGCTATTGTACTTGTTCTTGTATGCTGCATGTGTTTGAAGTGTGCATAGTGCTGGCTGGATGCTCGTTACTTTTGTGACTCAATTACATTAGTGGTCGCTTATAATTCTAGAAAGGAATAAAAAAGGTTGTTTTTAATGTTTGGTTTTACTATGTTCCTGAACCAGGTATGCTTAGTGCTGGCTGGATGCTCGTTATTTTTGTGCCTCAATTACATTAGTGGTCGCTTATAATTCTAGAAGGGAATAAAAAAGGTTGTTTTAATGTTTGTTTTTTACTATGTTCCTGAACCAGGTATGATTACCGAGCTGGATTTTGGGGTATCATAGGCGGCCCGTGTCTTGGCATAATTCCCGTAAGATCAAATGCATTTTGTTTTTGGTATGTGAATAGCAGTTCATTATCTTTGAGTGGTGGTTTTATTAGTAATATTTGTGCAATTATTATTTTTCTTGCAGCCATTTATTGAAGAATTAAATTATCCCATGCCAGAAAATTGTGCTGGTGGGAGTACTGGTGTTTTTGTAAATGGAAGAGAGCTTCACCAGAAAGATTTTGATTTGCTGGCTAGTAGAGGACTGCCAACTGAAAGAGACAGATCTTACATCGTTGAAATCTCCGGAAGAGTCCTGGATGAGGACACTAGAGAAGAGATGGATAGTCTTGGTAAACTTGCTCCAACGTAAGTTTCCATGTTCCACTGTTCATTTACCTCATGCCCTTTTGCTTGCAATTTATTAAAGAATGAGAATTGCATGGTTTAATCCAGTCACCAACTATTTTACACTGAGTATCATATCTCAACGCCACTTGATTATAACCACTGCCTATGTCATAAAGAAAAATGAAAGGATCACGCAACATCATCTCTCCCTCAATATTCTGAATGTTTTGCTGGTATAGAAAGATTAATACTGTTTTAACACTATTTTTATTCAAGTGATTGTTAGGCTCATCACTGCATTTTCCCTACTATTTGCATCTCTGGAACACCTGGCTAGCTTTGCATGAAGAGGTTACATCTCTTCATAACTTCATTGAATAGTTGCCAAATTACCTTTAGATATCTGTCAATCAGCTCAAGTTTTTGCTGTTCTTTTTATCATTAGCCATCTGAAAAGGAAAGTTTACTATTTTTAACTTGCCATCTTTGGGAGGAATGTATTTAATCAATGTACCATAATAATGAACTCGTGAGTCCATTACATGGGTTGAACCTACACATTCATTCTTTCATGAAGGTTGCTGTTGTGCCATATAATATTTTACAGAAAACAAATATGTTAAGTGGAAGGATATAATCCCATTGATTTTCCAAACAGAGTTGAGAAGGTAAAGCATGGATTTGGCATGAAAGTTCCCAAAGCTGCCGTGCAATGAAACTGCAGATGTCAAAAACTTGTGACGTGGCTTCTGTAATGCGGGAACTCTGGAGTCTTTCTGAGTTGGAATTTGTAACCACCATCACAGCCCATTCATTCAAAGGATTCAAGGGATCTGGACAAAATGTTGCTGACATTGTGTTACACGAGCGATGTCTGGAAACTATATCTTAAATATGAGGCTGCATCTTTGATATTTTGTCGGTGTATGTTGATTGTCGAGCGTATAAAAAAGTGATAATGTATTGTGGCTTGCCTTAATGGAGTAATTGTGCTTTCCAATTTCTGATAACGCTTGGCTCGCCAATTTAAAATTCAAGTCACCTCATTTCTGTTGTAAATACTGCAGGCAGAGCACTGCATGAAGATGATCTAAATGCGGCAGCGAATGCCTGCTGTTCTTCATTATAGTTCACAATTGAAAATAACTTGGAAAATGAACAGTGATATCTAAGCAATCTAAGATACCTCGATGAGCACCCGGTCGTTGGTAACGGGTGTGTGTACGCAATAATAATAAAAAATTGGAGGAGAGTTGAAAGTATTTTGCTATCTCAATTCGGGAGAAGACACTTCAAGTCCGGTGCCTTGGAGTTTCTTGAAAGACACTTGAAAAAGGGTTTTTTCTTCTCCCAATGGAGCTGTACGGCCTGAAAGAATATATGACTGCCCTGAGACTGAGTTGAGTTGGTTTTAACGAGCCAATCATTGGTCCATCAGTGCAGAAGAAGCGGGGAGACATGCACTTTGTATGTTTGAAGGATCCTTTCCTTCTAACGGCAAACAATGATTGCTCCGCAAACACTTGATCAGACTCTACGGCAAGTGCTACGCGGGCCTCCCTCCTGGGCTCGTGTCTTTCTGAGCCTGGTTCCCAAGATGGGCGCAAGGCCCACATCCCAAATTAGATTACCTTTCCTCTGCTTGCATTTTTATTTGTGCCACAACAGCATCGAGTATCTGCTGACAGGGCAATGTCACTGAGCTGACATGGGAGTGGGCAGCAGGGATAATAAAGGCATTAAAGAATCTGATTGAGCTGGAAAGCTCTTCATTGAAAGCTTCTGGTTTATCTGCTTAGATACAGGGGCAGTGTCCCTTTCCAGCCCCCCCATGACTACACGAGGCCCTCCCGAATCTTATCAAACACCAATAGCATTGTCTGAACTCAGAACGGTAGGTTCACTGAGTTGTACTTTTGATTTGTTATGGCCAGAACTGGGAATCGGCTTACGTTACAGGGCAGTCTTCTCCCTTTGAATCACTAGTTTTATACTCGATGCATGTAAAATCTGATCCCATAACTCCCTTTCATCTTCGGTGTGTTGAGTTATCAAAGTGCTGGTTCGTTTTAATTCTCCTTGCTGGGGAAATGTTTTTATAGATATTTTGAGTTTGAACCGTGCAAAGGGGTGGTTATTCTCCTCTTTCTTCGTCTTTGAATCTAAGCCTGTACATTGACTAAATTTTTGCTTTCCTGGAATAAAAAAAAAAAGGATAAAAAAGAAGGGATAAAAATATATTTGATTGTAAAGATAGATAAATATATAAAAAAATCCTCCTTCCTGAGGACAAAAAAAAAAAAAAAACAATATTAATCTGAGTTAATATGCTAAGCTTGTGATTCAAGTCATACACGCCATTGAGTTTTTTTTATTTTTATCTTCAAAATAATTTTTCATTCAATTATAATCCAATAAGGTTCATGGTATTTCTTTTATATATCAAACAATTTTTTTTAAGAAAAATAAATAAGAGTAAAGGTTGTGTGTGAAACTGAAATAAAAAATAACTGTTTTTTTTTTAAATAATATTGCAACAAAAGGAGATTTTTTCCAGGTAAAACCTTTAAAAAACAAAAAAATCAAACAATGTATTTTTTTAGAAAAATATAAAAAGTTAAAAATACATTAAATTTAAAAATTTAAAAAGGCTAATTGTGCGGGGCTATGTGCTTCACCCATAAAAGCTGGGCTCTTCTATGGGACTAACAGATGACCGATGTATTTGTTTTTTTTGCAGTTCCTAAGACCAAGAGGTGTTTTGCACCGCGTTTCAAAAACAAATTTGAAAAAATTTAAATTTTTTTATTTTAAATTATTTTTTTTTATTTTTTTATAATTTTTATTTTGCTAATATCATAAATAATTTTTTAAAAATAATAAAAAAATAATTTTAATATATTTCTGAACAAAAAATATTTTTAAAATTAACGACAATCACACTACCTAACAGACAGTGTCATCGGGAAATTGAGATCTGGGTATTTTTTTTTGTTTAAAAACTTAATTTTCAATTTTTTTTGTTTATCTAAAATACCTATAAAATATCATAGATATCTTAGATAAGTCCATCAATAAACTAAAAAAAAATCAAACAAAAGCTCAAAAGTCAAACAAAAACTCAAACATCAATTTGAAATAAAAAAAATCTGAGCTCATATGTGTTTTTTTAAGAGAAAAAAAAACCTGAGTGAAACTCTCCTCTCGTTAAATTGAATTTATTGACATCATTATTGATTATTTTCTGGTTAGAATTAATGAAACAATGACTTTCTCTCTAGAAAACAATTAGCTATGGATTTTACAATTAAAGAATTTCATTTTTTTTTGTTAATAACAACCACCAGTATTATTAGACAATGGTATCGAGTTAAAAAAACAGGGGGGCACCTTGAAATTATTATTTTCCTAAAGACAGGACACCTAAAATGCCATATGAAAACGTAAAGGACACGTTCTTTTATGTATTAAATTTAGACATGCATTTCACAAACTCACTGCTCTATGCCTCTATCAGTGATTATCCACCAAGTAAACCCAATCAAAATCAAAACATTAATTTTTTCATGCTAAACAACCATTTGGGTGGCCGAGGAAATCAGGTTACGGTTTCAGTTTATACTTCTCTGTTTTTTTCCGCTCTCAGTCAAAGAGAACTTGCTGGTCTCTCTGACATCAAATGGTGAAGGAAATGAGGTCTGGTTTGAACCCATTTTCACCCCCTAAACACAATAACGTCATTATAAAGTTCGCAGTCTCATTTCTCCTGGCGGGTCTTGCTTTTCATTTCTTAATCTCTGATTCATTCAGATTCTCTTCAGTTGTTGAGACACCAGTACCAGCTAATGAAGAGACTGGAACAGAGGCTTTAGTGGCTTCTTTGCCTGTTGAAGTGCCACTATCTAATGATTTTGCAGCTAATGAAAGCCAAATTTCACAGCCAGGTATCCAAATCTTTTTTCCTTTTCTTTTTCTACACATGCCTGAATATGAAAGTAAGAATCCGGATGAGGAATCGGTTTAATTACAAAAAATATTAGTACAAAACGAGGATATGGGTTTTCTTGGACGTGAAAACTAGATTCAAGTTTGTCTTAATTTTGTGATTCAATGAACACCTCCCCTCTCCCTATTTCATTTACCTTTTCTGAATATTTGAGCCTTTTTCGGTAAGTGTTTTTTGTACGTCTGTTTATTCTGTTTACTGTCCCGAGTTCTTTTATCCTGTCTTGTCCAATTCTCGAGAGCTGTTCAATGCAGACATACCATTCGCAATTTAATTCAACTACCACCTGACAGTTTCTTTTCTTTTCTTTTTTCCTGGTACTAGGTAACTTGTCTGGTTTTAATTTTGGATTCTACTCTAAATCTGAATAATGCAAACTGGTGTCTAGAATTCTGTACCCTGCAATCTGCACTCAACCGATTGAGCCCTCTCTTTTTTTCCATTTAAAAGGCATGTGCTACCGTTTCGTGGAATTATGTTTTCTGTCTTTGTATCAGCTTTCACATCCAGTTAATACTCCTACTAGTGTAGTGATGGTTTTCCACACACATGTAATTGCAGGAAAGTGCGATTTGTTTGCTGGAGATTGGATGCCTGACCCTTCGGGTCCGTTCTACACAAATCAGAGTTGCCTTGAAATTGAACGTCATCAAAACTGCATGAAAAATGGAAGACCTGATTCAGGGTACCTCCACTGGAGGTGGAGTCCTCGGGGCTGCAATCTCCCCAGGTTTAATCCTAAAAAATTTCTTCGCCTGATGAGGAATAAATCATGGGCCTTTATTGGTGATTCCATTTCTCGTAACCATGTGCAGTCAATGCTTTGCATTCTCTCTCGGGTAAGAACTCAGGGGTTAAATAAAATTTCTCTGTCCTTAGCCGTTGGATTTCTCGATTTACTGTCAATAATCTAACATTTGCTTGGCCAAGTTCTTCACCACTGATACTTTGTTGGAAATAATTTCTTGGTTAGGTGCATTAATTATTTAATTCTGCTAGATTGAAACCTGAAGCACTTTAGATCATCAATACGAGCCCTGTGCTGTCTCTCATTGAAAACTGAGATAGTCAAAAGAGTTGGAGTAGAAGCTAAGTTTGATTAATCTAGAATAATTGGTATACAGTAGCCACCTTCACATGTGAAAATAGAATTGCTAGCTAGGCATTGAGCTGAGGTGGTGGGGGTTTGAGGTTCATATGATTAAAGACACTTGGTCTCTTTTTCAAAAGCGCATGGAGGTCTCTAATTCTCCATATCACCTCTGTAAATATTTTGCAGTGATCATGGCTTCTGATTGCTCATGAATCACCAAAGTTAAAGAATTGGGGTTTTATATTTAAGGGCTTTTGTTATTTCCGTGCCAGCTCGAATTCTTGAACTTGGCTGCTCCTTTTCATCTCTTTTCTTTATCCTCATGATGCGAGATCATATAGACACTGATGTTCAGACATCAATCTTAATCCATCGTGGAGTACAGCTGCTACTTTAATGGTTACAGCACCACTTTCAAGAGGTTATCCTGTCTTTTTCGGAGATGGCTTACCTACCACACGATTGAAGGATTTCAATGGTGATTTTGAATCTTCATGTCCTCTCGGGACACTGAGCTATTAGTGTATTAGTCACGCACACACTCATAACAATTCTTGTTGGTTAGTCCCTGTAATTATCTGGCATCGATAATTGGCAACTGTTTTTGTAGTTATGTTGACCAACATAATAAAACCTACTTTGAATCCGCTAATCCATCAAAATCTTGAACGGAATAAAATATACATAATCGTAAATGATTGTTTATTTTTGCCTCATTTTTCTTGTTTCGGAATTATATGTCTGATTTTCTAGAAAAGGAATAAAAGTAAACTGATATGCCATGCAAAGAGTAAGGAATGTTTTTTTTTTTTTTTTTCTAGAAAACATTGCATGTTTGATCTACCTGACTGCGATTGTCTTGGCCATAAATTTGATTTTGTGCTGCAACATTATATTCTGGTGTCGGTTTCTGAAATTTGGTTCCGAAGGCAATAATTGATCAATTTCTTGTTATTTATGTCCAATAGGTGGAGCGAGCTGTTGAGGTGTACCACGACGAGGAATACAGGTCGAGAATATGGCGCTATCCATCTCACAACTTCACACTTTCAGTGATTTGGACCCCATTCCTTGTCAAAGCAGATATTTTTGAAGACATGAATGGAGTTTCCTCTTCAGAAATCCAGCTTCATCTGGATAAACTTGATAAAAAATGGACCGATCAATACAGGAACCTTGACTATGCAGTAATTGCTGGAGGGAAATGGTTCCTGAAAACTGCCATATACCATGAGAACAATGAGGCTACAGGCTGCCATAACTGCCCTGGAAAGAATCTGATCGAGCTAGGGTTTGGTTATGCTTATCGCAAAGCAATGCACCTGGTTTTTAACTTCATCACAAACTCTGGTCATAAAGCTCATGCTTTCTTTCGAACGACTACGCCAGACCACTTCGAGAATGGAGAATGGTTTAGTGGGGGCACCTGTAATAGAAAGGTACCCTTCAAGGAGGGTGAAATTAATATGAACGAGGTAGACACGATAATGCATAATATTGAGCTGGAAGAATTTAAGAAGGCTACGGCATTAGGATCTGAAAAGGGGGTGATTTTGAAACTTCTAGATACGACTCAATTATCATTGTTGAGACCAGATGGGCACCCAGGACCATACAGGCAGTTCCAGCCATTTGCAGAAGATAAGAATGCTAGAGTTCAGAATGATTGCTTACATTGGTGCTTGCCAGGGCCCATAGACTCTTGGAATGATTTGGTGATGGAGATGATAGTCAATGATGGAATATATCAGTGACGGGTGTTTGCTAGGCTCAGCTATTCCATGATTATTATTTTTTTTACAAGCTTCGCTGAATAAGATTTTGATGATTGAATGAAATGGGAATTGGTGTTGGAAAAAAAATAAACAGCCGATCTTCCATGGGTTTTACCTGCCTTGCTAGGGATGCCATTGCCCTGCCTATGTACACCTGTTGGGTTGGCTTTTGTAAATCAAGAAAAAACCTAGATTCTTTGTCGTAGAAAACCTACACTATACTTTTGTTTTGGGTCCAACAGGACCAACATAGCTTTTCAGTTGTAATCATATGCACCCTACCCTCAAAATATAGAAATAATGTTAAGGTATAGCACGTTTGCCGTCTGATTTGGAATGTTTTTCATACTATGATGCATTTCTCATTTTATTCGATGCATAAATGGTGATGAGAAGAGAACAGGGTAACTAATAGTAAATCACCAACAACACGTACTGCATCAGGTAGCAAAACAAAGCTAGTAAACTCATCACCAGTCAGTAAAAGTGTCGGCATCTACTTCAAACCATTATAGCATCGATAAAATACCCTGCAGCGCAACCAGTCATCCAAGCAGGAAAATTCTGACGAATTTTTTTAAACAGCTGTTGTCCAGTTGAAATCAGCTCAGAGAATGTGTACAACGTTTTACACAGTACAAAGTTGTAAGCCCATGGTTTTATCAGCAAACAGTTGAAAGCTTTTTGACTCCTAAATTCTAGCCCTTCAATAGCAGATAAAATAACATGTAAAATTGCGAGTTAATATATACTCGAGGGAAAATCCAGACATTGCTGCTTCTCTTGAATGGCAAAGGCCAAATCTTCATCATAGGATATGCCTATGACTCTTTCCCCAATCACAGTGCCAATAAAATTCGATACCAGCACAGAATTTTAAAAAAGAAACCACTGGGTTGTCTAATTATATTAGTTTTTTACTTGAGAAATCAATAAACTTAGTTTCTTTGACCAAATTCTTTGGCTAATGGTTACATGCATGAACAAACATTGCAATTTCTAAGGAAAAAATGCAGAAACTAAATCTGAGCTGGTATTTTACAAAAAGAAAAGCATCACATGAATGAAAGAAAAGCATTATTTTTACCAAAAAATCATAAGCACAGTCGCATTTCATGTGAAATTCACAGCAAGTGAGTTGTGTGGCAGCCTTTTGCTTACTTCTCGTGACAGAAATTTACAAATTATGATTAAAAAACTTCAAAGGCAACCATCATAAACCAAAGCAAGCAGCTGGATTATGCTTCAATGCAGGACTTTTGGAAGACTCTATACGAGATTTAAAGCCAAAAGAACTTGGTGTTTGAATTATTAAGAAAAAACTAAAGCAGTTACTCAAATTCTGATTTAAAACCTCCCCATTATTATTCAACTAAAAACTCGTGTCTCTCATAGCAGCTTTGGAAGAACCATTGAGAAAAAGAGAGCACAACCCCCCCACCAAAGATTACAATACCTTCATAACACATTTCACCTCCCTTCCATTCTATTTGGTCAATGGTGTTGAATCCTGCTTCTTCTGCTCTGGTTTAAGATATGGATTCTGAGAATTTCAAACATATAACAAGGTATTAGACCACTCATAATTACTCACAGCTAAAATTCAAAACAACTTCCACTAAAGGAACATGTTCAACAAAGATATTCAAGAGTGGGCAGGTCGACTTGCTGACCAGCACTTCCAATCAAACAGCCAAAAAAATAGACTTCCAAGCATTGTCCTATTACATCACTTATGCAAATCCTAAATTATGAGACGACAGAAACTTAATGGACAAAAGTTGTAGCTGGAACACATTGGTTTCCCAGCTTCCTATTGCAAAGTGTTTCCGATGAAAACGACACGAATATCTGTTTTCATAAGATCTAAAAAGATTCGCTTCTTCTTTCCGATTTGAACGTGACAACATGTATTGGAAGATGAATTATTCAATCAGATTTAAATAAAATAACTGGAATATAGTAAAGTTTCAAAGTGACTAAAACTGAAATGGAAAATCTAGGGTTAGAACTTTACTTCGAAGAAAAGGACGCGAACTGCGACAGCAGTGCCCATGATCCCGCCCAAGATCGCCATTGGCCCTGTTAGCAGACTCCATTTACGGTATATCATCTTTTCCTCTCCTATTTCAGTTTGTTCTCTTCCTTCAATCCTCGGAGACCACACCTTGTCCACATATACAGTTATTTACCTCTCTTTGATTGCAGGTGCCTCCTGGGTTCTTAGATGGGCCTGGTAATATAATGGGCCCCCGTTGGCTTTTGTTATGTCGGCTCATTCTCAGCTCGTCAGATTGGGCTTCTCAATTCTTATTCCTATGGATAAAATTTACAATCCCTCCGTCCTAAAGAGAATTATCCAAAATAATTTTCCTGCAATACTTCTAATTTAAACCCTTTATAATACAAAAAACTAAAATTAACAAAAATATTTTATAAAATTAATGATATGATATAATTAAGGATATTCTTGATTTTTATATAGAGTCAAATACAATAATTTCCATTATGTCTCATCAAATCTTTAAAACACCATTCTACATCACAAACAACATTTCAATATGAAAAATGATTTTTAAACACAAATCAACTAAAAAACAATGGAGATGCTTTGTATTGCAAGAAAGACATAACTGTGCCGTACAATGCTCAGCTAATCAGTCAGTGGACAGCATGTAATGGCAAGGCCGTATAAAGCGTGTGCCAACCACACCTGTTAAGGAAACCAAGAGCCGCTGGTTTTTATTTCCTACTTGAGATCTGATTGACATTTAGACTTATAGTTGAAGACTCCAATCCATCAATTCTTTCACTTTCTAATGATTAAGAGTTAAAAAAAAACAAAAAAAATGAATCCTTCTCATCAAGCTCATTTCACCTAGCACGGCCCGTTCAATCCGGATCTCTTTTTTTAACTTGATCAACTAATTTGCAACCATGGCACCAACTAAGCAAGCTGCTGACATGGGTGGCACAACACTTATAGATCTTAAAGCTGGCATTTGATAATATTTTATTTGACTATTATTATTTTAAAAAAAAATATTGTGCTGTCTATTTGATAAAATCTTGGCAATCATTGTGATGTATCAAAAAATAAAATAAAATCTCATGTTTCTTACCTAAAAACTTATTTTTCAGCCCATTATCACCTTAAAATATTAAAAAAATACACTTAAAAATATTTTTCAAACCATAAGAATCTCTCAAGGTCAACCCACCTTTTCATATGAGATAAAGGTCGCAAACCATAATCACTCAACTTATTTGTCGAATAGAACCCATCCTTTGCACCACTAAGCATGGTAATTTTGGTTGTCACAATTATAATAATTGATAAAAAAAAATTAGTTCTTAGCTAGCATTTTACAAATATTGTCCATGCACGCACAGCAAGGCTGACATGTAGCTGTAATCTGTATAGGTGTCGTTGGTTGGGATCATTAGTTGCCGAGTTGAACTTGAGAGCTAGGGAGTCTTTTTCGCCCTCGTCCATAGAAGACTGAAAAGTTGCTGCGGCTCTCATGAAAGTGAAGACCACCGAATAGAAAAAGATTACTTCAATGATTCTTTAGAGAGCCGTCAAGAGGAAAATAATTCATGAAAGTTACGAGATAATCCATCATTTCAACTTAGAGAATATTAATCCACCATATTTTCATGTTTTTTTATGTTTTTTCTTGCCAAATAAATAGTGTATGTGAAAAAAATCTCAAAACGGTATGATGAATTTGCTGAAATATGGGATAAATAAGCAATTTAATTGTTTAGTTATGCGTGAAGAAGATGTGTTGCGTAAGGTTTTATATTTTTTGGATTAAGGTTTTATATTTGAATTCTTTTATCATCTAGATCAAATTTTTATTTGTGACATCTATCCCTATTTATATTCTTTTCAGAATCCACGTGGTATTAATACTAATTTTGTAATTCTATGATCTACACGCATATTGCTTTTTATTATATATATATATATATATATATATATATATATATATATATATTACAAAATAGCTAAACGTTGTGGACAAATCCTTGTAGCTCCTCTCACATATTACAGTGTAGGGACGCAAATGGGTCTCAGCGTCAGGCGTGTTGTATTTATTTAATGGGGGTGTTTTCGGTTTTTGGCTTTTTTTATTTATTCAACCGCAATGTGAACAGTGTAATCACGAATCAACCCCTCGAAAACGACAAAATAGTGCACAGGGACGAGGGGTGTTGTCGGTTTTTCCCTCCTTCGGTGCACAGTGCACAGACTAAAAAAACCCTCGGTAACGACAAAACACTGCACAGTAAACGGGGACACGGGCGTCCTTTCCCCCACGGTTTTTTCGTAGATCTGGGTTGGGTCAGGGGTGGATTGGTAATTAGCCTATTTTTTTATTATATTTCCGTCTGAACCGCTGGCGCGTCGTCAGGACGCGACAGCGGCCCTCAGCGCCAACGCGCCCTTGAGGAGGCGCGTGCGGGTCAATGCGGCGGTCAAAAATTGGTCGTCGCCGGTGATTACGGTGCGCCTCCAGGTTATCTGTCTTCCGTCGCGGCGCGTTCCTATCGTAGATGCCCGTGTAAGCGGCGGTGGCCGGTTTTGTGGCGACTGTCGCTTTTCTCTCTCCTGCGGGCCCAATGTCAGGTCCGGTCCCTCATGTTTGTGGTAAGTTAATGTTGGTCCCTGAGGTTTTGATTTCGTTTTTCTGCCTGATTTCTTTAATTGAAAGTTTGATTGTTTTCAATTGTGCCCTTCAATTAAAACTAATTATATAAAGCAATTTTAATTCGGTCACTATACTTTTGATTTTCGGTTTCATTTTTGGTTCCTTCAATTTTTCCGGTACCGAAGTTTTGCTTTCTTTAATTTGGTCCTCCAATTGCAATTGGTAATATATACAAAGTTTGATTGCAGTCCCTCTTCTTCTAATTTTTTTTATAGAATGACAGCATTTGATCATTATTTAATTTTTGGTCCTCCAATTATTTTTTTTCTTCAATTTTATCCTTCAATTGGAATTAATTTTATATATGTCATTTTTCATTTTTGTCCTTATTCTTTTAATTTTCTATTTGATATTAATTCATATGTTCTTTTTTTAATGTTTATTTTTTATTGGTATTTATGCATCTATGCTTTTAGTTTTTGTTCTCAGTGTAACTTTTGTCCATGTATATATAAGTGTATTTAACACAATAATAATAATAATAATAATAATAATAATAATAATAATAATAATAATAATAATAATAATATTTTTTCTCTCTTACTCTTTTGTTATTTTTTTTCCCTCCCGATAATTTGATAATAATTTGTTTGTTTTTTTCCAGTAATAACAATGATATTTTTTTTTTTATCTTTTGTTAAAGTTTCTAGAATATTTTTTATCTTTCATTTATTTTTGTTTCTTTCATTATTAACATAATAATAATAATAATAATAACAACAACAACAATAATAATTATAATATTAATATTAATATTAATATTGATAATAATAATAATAATAATTTAATTGTTTTTCTTGCTTACTCTTTTGTTAATGTTTTTTTTCCCTCCGGATAATTTGATAATTTTTATTGTTTCGACAGTAATAGCAATGATAGTTTTTTCTTAAAATTTCTATGATGTTTTTAGTCTTTCATTTATAATAATAATAATTTAATTGTTTTTTTAATCTTTTCTTAAAATTTCTAGGATGTTTTTAGTCTTTCATTTATGTTATTTTTTTTCATTATTAGCATAATAATGATAATAATAATAATAATAATAGTAATAATAATAATTTAATTGTTTCTCTTGGTTACTCTTTTTTTTTAATGTTTTTGAGTGTTTTCTTTCAGGATAATTTCATAATTTTTATTGTTTTAATAGTAAAAGCAATTGTAATTTTAGATTTTAAGTCTTTGATTTTGCTATTGTGATAATAGGGTGTGTTGATCTATTTTATTATATTAAATTTTGCATGTATAAATATTATATTTTAATTTTGATCCAGCAAATCCTATAAAAATTATTCGCTCAACCCGCAACGTTGAACATATATTTTTTTAAATTTTCTGATTAAATAATTTTTTTCAACTATTAATTTTTATTTCTGTTTTATCATCTATAATATTTTTTTATTTGCTCTATCTTTTAGTTTTTTATTGGTTTTTTTATATATTTTCAAGTTAGATTATTATTATTAATAGCAATGATAATTTTTATTTTGTTTTCATCTTTTGTTCAAATTATTAGAATTTTTTTGTTCTTTCATTTATTTCTGGTTTTTCATTCATTATTAACACAATAATAATAATAATAATAATAATAATAATAATAATAATAATAATAATAATAATAATAATAATAATAATGATAATAATAATAATAATTATTATTATAATTATAATTATAATTATAATAATAATTTAATTGTTTTTCTTGCTTACTCTTTTGTTAATATTTTTTTCCCTTCGGATAATTTGATAATTTTTATTGTTTTTACAGTAATAGCAATGATAATTTTTATTTTTTCTTATTTTTTCTCTTATCTTTTGTTAAAGTTTCTAGGATATTTTTAGTCTTTCATTTATTTTTTCCCTTTCAGTACTAACATAATAATAATAATAATAATAATAATAATAATAATAATAATAATAATAATAATTTAATTATTTGCACAATAATGATTTTGTGGTTAATTTTTTTTTCCTTATTAAAATATTTTGCTCTGGTTTTGAAAATGTTAGTTCGCGCTCTTTTGTGATCTTTCATAACGTAATATCTACATTATAAAAGATGTAATCTATGCTTGCGCAATAAACTGTACTTAAATTTTTTTACATTTTATCTCCTGATCTATAACTTTTATTTAGTTATATCATATAAATTTATCAATGTTGATTTAATTATGTGAAATTATATACACAAAAATGTCCGCGGCAACGCGCGGGCAATATAACTAGTATATATATATATATATAGACACACGTCGTACATGTTGATTTATTCTTTATTGTTGCTTAGTCAAATAAATCCCTACTGTGAAGGGTGTTGTTATTTGTTTGATTTAGTCTTACCATGTTTCTAGGGATTGCAAAACGTGGACTGCATATTTTGTGTTCAGTTTGTTATGTAAGGCTATTTATAATTTTATATAGCCAGAAGTCATTCAATAATATTAATTCACTTTCGTTCATCTACCCATATTTATCAATACATACTACGAGCTTGGAATTATCCAAGATCCATCTGGATACCATTTCCGATGCTTCCTTTCTTTGTGTTTATTTCTTTATTCTTTGGCTGAAACGAGGTTCTTTTATTTTGTGAGGTCAGCTGGTTGTCATTGTCCTGGAAATAAAAGCATAAGAGATCTTCCCTTTTATTTAAGACCTTCTAGCTATTTCTTGTGGTTCATTAGTCATGGTGTGTATAATCATTCGATTATTGATTTTAGCAATTGTTAAACTATTTGATTAAACAGCTTTAAATATGTAGAGAGTAAACGATTTTGTACCTTAATTTCTTGAATTTTCACATTACATGGTACGAGTTTTTCTCACTCTCACTAACTTCATCATTTTCAATAAACTTAAATTTCTAATCTCAATAATTCAACCATTTAAATTTATAGCACTCTCAAATTCTTAGACAAAACAAACTTTGATGTTATCTACTATACTCATTCACATGAATATTAGGCTCGGTCTATTTGATTTTTCCTAGGTTTATAAAAAGATTTTTCTTCAACGCTATTAACATCAATAACGGGAGCAAGTTTCTTAACTCAAAATGTCAAATCAAAATCCATAATACTTGTCTGCGCGGATTAATATTTATTTAATTATTTTAAAATTATTTTGTTGCGTTGATTTTAAAAATAATAGTAAGAAAATATTTAAAATTAACACTTGCGATTCTCGCAAATCGACGCTAAAATTACCATCAAATTGTCGGCATAAAAATTGAAAGACTAACGGTCATTTAGGCCAAATTTCCCTCTTACATCAATTTCAACAAGATGGAAAGTTGCGTGGAGGACAATTAAATGATTAAGATTCATAGTGTACCAGACATCAATAATACAAATCGCCCCCCCTGCATATATTTTGATCCATCAATCGCAAGAATATAAATAATAATATTCTCTTTATTCATTTATATACAAAAGTTATCATAATATATAATAAAAGCATAAAAGAAAAATTTCCATTAAAATCTCCGCTACCATAATATAAATAATTATTTAATTCTCAACATGAACAATTAAATATAAAATATAATGTTTATGATCATACAGCTTCATAATTTTTACTTCAAAGTCTATCTTAATTCATAACATGTTCTTTGATAGATTAAAATGATGGATGTAATTTTAATAAAAAAAAAATGTATTTATATTTCCATCCTCAATTATCTTACATAGATCTTTTATGAATAAACCGTAAGGTTACGGAGTAGAGCGGGAATCAATTTCTGAATAAATTTATCATCCCACACCTCCATCAATTATAAAATTATTAAATTAAAATTTATTCTCTAAATTAAGCAATAAAATTTTACTATTAATATTTAATAGCTCATTATTCCGCGTGAACCACATCTTCCATTTGCCACCCCGTATCCAGTGTATAAAAATACAATTGAGTTTTTTTCAAAATGCCATGCACCAGGAAGATGAGGATCTGGCAATTGGCAAGTGAGATCAATAAAATCTTTTCCGGACTGGAAATCAAGAAATTAATGATCAGACAATGAAAATAACAACACATTAATTAAAATTATAGAGATCTACTCGTACGATTGAGCTTGCATAATCTTTCTCGAATCACAAATGGCCATCACCGAACGTCAGCGTAGAAAAAATCCTTCCAATGAAAACAACTAAACGGACGCACCTACAACTGCATGTATAAGAAAAGGCTGGGCAGAGTAGAAGCAGAACCCACACCCCTCTTCTTCCTTACGATTGCTTGCTCTGTCCGGTTCAAAGTTTAATTCCAGCCATGGCACAGAAACCCCATGTAGCTATTTTTCCCAGCCCAGGCATGGGTCACCTCATCCCCCTTACCGAGTTGGCTAAGAAACTTGCTCTCAGCTACGACTTATCGAGTACCTTTATTGTTCCCTCAATAGGGCCACCGCCGGAGGCCCAGACGAAGGTTCTTGGCTCCCTTCCGGCAGGCATAAATTATATCTCTCTGCCACCAGTTAGCTTTGATGACTTGCCAGGAATTAGGGCTGAAACCCAAATCTCCCTCACAATAACTCGCTCGCTTTCATCAATCCGTGATGTGCTGAAGTCATTAGTTGCCAGCACTAGACTAGTGGCTTTGGTTCTCGATCTTTTTGGCACGGATGTCATTGATATTGCCATGGAATTCAGCGTGCCATCGTATATTGCTTCCCTGTCTACGGGTATGACTCTATCCTTGCATTTTTATATGCCGAAGTTGGATCAAATGGTTTCCTGCGAGTACAGGGATTTGCCTGAACCTGTACTCCTACCAGGCTGCGCAACTCCAGTTCACGGGAGGGATTTACCTGACCCGATTCAAGACAGGAAGGATGATGCGTACAAATGGTTCCTTCACCATTCAAGTCGACATAGTTTAGCTGAGGGCATCTTGTTGAATTGTTTCATGGACTTGGAGCCAGAAACTATAAAGGCTTTGCAAGATCAAGAACTTGGTAACTTACCACCTATCTACCCGGTTGGTCCCATCATTAACTCCGGTTCAAGTATTGGGGTGAATGGTCACGAGTGTCTCCAATGGATGGATGATCAACCACATGGTTCGGTTCTGTATATTTCGTTTGGGAGTGGTGGAACTCTGTCTTTTGAGCAACTAAATGAATTGGCCATGGGCTTGGAAATCAGTGAGCAGAAGTTTTTATGGGTCGTTAGAAGCCCGGATAAATCTGCTAGCGCCTCCTACTTTAGTGCCAAGAGCAATACAGACCCTTTTAGCTTCTTGCCAGAAGGTTTCCTGGATCGAACCGAAGGGCAAGGACTGGTGGTGCCGTCTTGGGCACCGCAAATTCAGGTGCTTAGTCATGGTTCGACAGGTGGATTCCTGACCCATTGTGGCTGGAATTCGATTCTGGAGAGCATTGTGCATGGGGTGCCTTTGATTGCCTGGCCGCTCTATGCCGAGCAAAAAACAAACGCAGTCCTGCTAAGTGCTGGCCTGAAGGTTGCATTGCGGCCAGAAGTGGACGGGAACGGCCTGGTGGGACGAGAAGAGATTGCGAAAGTCGTGAAGGGTTTAATGCAGGGGGGAGAAGGGGTGGCGATTCGCAATCGAATGAAGGGGCTAAAGGAAGCTGCAGCCAAGGCAGTGAGCGAGGAGGGCTCCTCCACCAAATCACTTCATGAATTAGTGTCCAAGTGGAAGAATTAGTCCATCGCGTTCAAATTTTAAGATGTTTTAATGTTTTCTTTGATGTCTCCACTGCACTCCTGAGGATTGAGGATCCAATCCATGTTGTGGAAATAAAAGTTGCAGGTCACAGCTATGAAATTATAGTTCTCTTGTAATAACTTTTCCATCCACTAAACTCCGTTAATTATCAGAAGACCTGCTGTAAATGTTAATCATCTAACGGCTGCAAAATAAAGAGTTAAATGACAGACAAAAGCTTCACCCTCCCTAGGTGGAGTTATTCAGCAACATGAATTAATCAATTAATCCATTGACAAGAACAAATCAATACTCATCTATATTGTGACTTTTTCTAATTTCAGATCAATTTTTCCTGACTTTTAGCTTCTTTTCCAAGTTTCTAGACAATGACTTTGAGCAGCCATTTATTCTTTGGCATCATAATATGATTGGAGTGAGGATTTACATGGAAGATAAAATATCCCGACGAGCATGTAGCTCCACTGGTAGTACAATTCCCTTCTCCCAGGGGTCTCGTGGTCGAGTAATATTAGAACACGTGCTGAATAATATTAAAAATTAACAGGGGAGATTGGAGGACCTGTAAGAGAGATTGCTAATTTGATAAAACATTGTACACGCAATATTCTATTCTATCAGATATACCTCAATGTTTGTTCATATAGAATTATGTCCGTGACATCTTTGACTTACTGGGCTAGTGGAGTAAGCTCCTCTAATCATGTATAAAGTGACCAATGAATTCTGTAAAAACATTCAACTATCTTCCAAAGATAATTTGTTTTTTTATAAGACTAAAATAATAATACTAGTGTTTCAATCCATATCAGTAGTATATTCAGCATTTCTATAATGCTCTTTCCACATCCTTTAAGTTTTTGTGTGTTGAACCATTCTCGCATTGATTATTTTTCATCGAGCACAGCATTTTAAAAGCGTTAATAAAAAAAATTAATTTTTTTTTGTGTTCTTAGATCATTTTAATATGTTGATATAAAAAAATAAAAAATAAAAAATATATATTATTTTAATATATTTTCTTATATTACATAGATTGTAATTACTTTCTTAATACAGTCAGGTAACTATTATATCGCAACAATATGAAATCCCTGTTTGAGCAGAGAAATAGAGATACAGCCTTTACCCTAATTTATCGATTATGATGATGATTTTTAGAGAAAAAAACCTGAATTTTGCTTGCAATTTAGTTACACTCGTATTATTTGAAACCAAATTATATATCGAATTCAATTTAATTTGTAAGTAAATTTACATTTAATTAATATTTTTTTATATTTCAAATAAAATAGTAAACCACATTATTAATTCGATTATATTATTTGAAATACATGTGAAAATAAATTGAACCAGCAATCTTGACTATTTTATCTTTAATTTAACAAGACCAAAAAAGAGAGTAAATATTCAAGAAAAAAACAAAAAGAATAAACATAAAAAAAGAAAATGAAAGATTAATAGCATAATCTTACCAGGAACAAAAACATATTGACGAGGATCCATGTCAAGTAGAGAATAGAGAAAAAAGAGATTGAGTTGAAATATTATTTTCAACATTAATCATAAAAGGGATTCTGATTTATTTTTTCATTTTTTATAGACTAAATTTTATTTAAAATTCAAATTAATATCCTTAAAGAAATCAATTCACGTATTACAATTAAGTACTTGTATTCATGAGGCCCTGGTCATTAATTACAAGTAGCAGCCTAGCCGCTCCAGTTTTTTATACGAGTGTATTGATTCGCGACACGAGGAAGAAACCGCCTAAAGTAAAAATCGCGAAGTGGACCAATGGCCCACTATGCCCATCTCGAGCGACATACTCTTCTAGGCCCATTACATGTACGCCCAAATAAACGAATGTTACTGGATCAAATTGGGTCTCGTAAGCCTGCCTAGTATTCCACTAGGATTGTAGAATGCAGAGCAGCGGGGCCCAAGCGGGCCAATCTATACACAGCGTGCGTGCTCATAAATTGTTCATTTTATGGTCACTCCTTCAGGCAAAATAAAAGTCGATTTTCTATAAAATAAAATCACATTCACATTGATTTCATTTCACATATCACATGACATATACAAACATATATACTGTTCATTTTTTTTTATTAAATTCAATATTTTTCAAAATATCATTATGGATTAAATTATCAAGTTAATGCCCATTGCAACATGATAGTATTTAGGTATGGCATAGTTTTAGTTTATTTTAAAAAGGAGCTAAAAACACAAATACACACACACACATATATATAAAAATCAAGCCTTCCAGTCATGTTTCAAATTTTCAATAGCTGAGAAAACTCCTTAAATGACTGATCCTAAGCCCAAAAATCCCAAGACCCTTGGAAATCATTGTTAATTAAGAACTTACTTTCGAGTCCATCTTCAAAATAACATTGCTTAAGGCCCGTTTGTTTGCTGGAAAGTAGTTTTTTTTTAGAAAGTGAATTTCGGGGAAAGTGAATTCTGAGAGAGTATTTTCCGATGTTTGGTAGTGTAATGGAAAATAAGTTGGAAAACAGTTTCCAGTGTTTGGTTATGTCATGGAAAATGAGCTGAAAAAATAACTTATTAATGTTTTATTTTTCTCAAGTTTATTAAAATAATGAGGAACAAATCTTACAAATTAAAAAGTTGAATGAGAATGAAATTGAAAAAAAATATAATTTCATAAATTATCTCAAATAAAATAAATAATAATCAAAATAATAGAGATCAAATCTAAAAAATTAAAAAAAATGAAAGGTGAATAAATTAAAATAATAATAATTAACATTTCATAAATTATTTCAAATAAAATAAGTAACAATAAAAAAAATGAGGACCAAATTTGATAGATAAAAAATTTCAATAAAAAAATGATAAGAAAAAAGCAAATAGCAATTATAAAAATAAGGACCAAAATTAATATAAAAATTAAATTTTAAGAGATGGAATTGAAAAATAAATATTCAAAACAAATTATATATAGCAATCAAAAGTTTGAGGATCAAATTTGATATAATCAACAAATAATGACATTTCTAAATTTTTCACAACTTCCGGAAAGTATTTTCCGCCCAAATTTTCCAGGAAAACACTTTCCTGAAAACCAAGCCAAATTTTTCTTTGACTGGAAAGTGTTTTCCGTTGACCAACTTTTTTAATGACAAACAAACACAGGAAAGTTTGGAAAGTGATTTCCCAAAAACCACTTTCCAAAAAACAAACACAGACTAAACCCCTCACCACCGTGCTAAATTCAAGCCATTGTGATCTCCTAGCAAACGAACGATGACCCCGATTAGCCGTAAGCTCATGGAGCCACCGTCCACCAGAGCCACCAGCCACAACTCAAATATGTATATAGATAGATAGATAGCTAGATAGATTACTAGCCTCTAGGTATCACATAGTTTAAAGAGGATTTGGTGGGATCTCTTCTAATTTGAATTTCTTATAACATGGCCCTTCATTAATTCGTTTGTTTTTATCTGAGCTCCGTTACTTAATTACACCGTTTCATTAAAATAATTCATGTCATTAAGTGCTGATGGGACAGCATATTTTATCTTACCTCTCGGTAATTAGAATGAGCCATGATTTATATAAAATAATTTCCCCCGTTTTGATTCTGATTATTTTACTCTTGCCTGGTTTATTTATTTGCCTGTTTGAGTTTTTTTATTCGGTTGTTTTGTATACAAATATATATATAAAAAAAGGGTCTAGGGTGTTATCTACAAATTTTGCAGAGCCTAGCTAACTAGCCATGAGCTGTAAAGTAAACAGACGACGGCAATAATTATTAGAAAAGAAAAAAAGGGGGGAAATACCGAAATAGTGTCAATCATCTGCAAGTGTACTTATTCTCATTGAAAGTTTATATCTCAATAGTCAAGAAAACATGTGATCGTTTACTTTCGTTCCTCACAGCATAATCCGCGCATTCAATTGTACAGATTTTCCAGATATAAAAAAGGGATCGACGCCTATTGCTTCGTATGCCTTCCACGAATCTCAATGTATTCTTTTCTATTAAAAATTATAGCACGGCACTCGGCATATGGAATACGAATCTATAGAAGTATAAATTCATTTCGCTATACAATATACCCCATGGTTACTTGTTAGTATGGCTTTTTTTTTAAATAAAATAAAATTAGAATTGATATACATATAGGCTGCAGATTAATAGAAAAATTGTGTTTGTTTAGGAGTATAATTGAGATTATTTTTGACATAAACACATGAGATTATATAAAAATATTTAAAAAAAAATAATTTAAAATAAAACATAAAAATAATATATAAAAAAATACTTTTTTAAAAAGTACTTTTAAAACTTACTTGTCTAATTTAGAACCAAAATTTAACATTCTTCTAGAAAAATGAATTCATCATAGATACGTCATATTTTTAAAAAGTTGGTTGCGAACATGAATAATACACGGACTCAAGTTGAACGAGTCTCCTCCCGTCACATCGACTAACATTTGAGACGATTAAAAAAAAGAAGCAAATAGCATGTTCAATTAAAAATATTAGCATAATATCACTGTTAAGTTTTTTTAGTAAAATAGCATATTTTATACACAGCACATTTCAAAACATAATTATTATAATTTAAGAATATTTAAAGAGAGATGTCCTTTAAAACTACTAAATAGGCATGAGAGTGGAGAAAATAGAAGGGGAAAAAATGAATTTGGCGATGCACAAAACTCTAATATAACACTGTCAATATTATTAAAAAAAACCTTAACAAAATAAATTCAACAACATTGAAAAATATGACTAATAGTAACCCGAGCGGACCATATTTTTTATCTTAAAATAGAGGGTGATCCACTTGTTTTTAAAGATAATTGTGATTCACTCGAGTTATCGTTCGTGATTTTTCATGGTGTTGTTAGATTTGTTCCGTTGAGATTTTTTTAATAATACATGTAGAAAGCTTTGATATATTTCTAATGGTATTTTTTTCCTTCCTTTATTTTTTTCCTCATCTTTTATGTTCATTTAATGTTTTTTTAAAGGATATTATTATTCTAAATATCAATAAGTTATAAAAATTGCATTTTTTAATTGCAGCATATACAAATGATATTATTTTGTTAATATATTTTAACGCTGTTATTTCACGAGTATTCCTTAAAAAATATGCTAAAGAATAGCCAGTATTCTCAGGCAGAGGATGACATAAACCAGTGAAGTAAGTAATTTCGACAATTTAAACGTTGGTTTTCCTTATATATATATATATATATATTAAAAAAAAAAAACTGGCCCAAATAATGACAAACCTATGATGATAGGCTTAAGTAAGCATCTAGGCTTCCTGGGGTTAAAATGGGGTGGAGGCATGATAAGAGAAGCTTGGTCGACGTCGGACTTGTAGCATCGGGACCATAAGCACCCCCTAGTTGACTCCTTTTTTAATTTTAACAAGTAATTATTGGATGGTGACTTCCGCTTATCCTTTCATTTTCCACCATAAGTTGCACTTATCTTCAAATCCAACTAATTGCGCAATAAGAACACTAAAAATAATAATCAGGAAAACGAAGTTGATCTCCTTGGAATAGCTCTAAAGGAAGTCTCGCGGCCCTTCTCTTATATATCTTAATATTCTTTCACCATCCAGAAAAAAATTATAGTTTTCCATGATGATGTTATCTGTTGCTCTTTTCAAAACTAATGACGTGTTTTGAAGAGCTCTTTTCCTGTCTACTCGTATTATCTTCAGGAGAGTACCACGGACCACGTAGCTATGACGTATGGATTGACATTTTATAATTTTATATTTCCTGCATTGAAACTTGAAAATGATGGACAGAGTGTAGTTGCAATGCATGAGGTGTCAAACTGAGTTGGTTTGTCTAGCCATTAAACTTTGGCTCTCCTTTATAAAAAGAGTTTTCAAATAGAACCGGTAGAAGTTGATGCCAGTTCAGTGCTCTCTGGACGAGCGGTATACCGCGCTATACGGCGGCTTTTTTTTTATCTATGTAGAAAATTGATTGTTTTTATATGTATTATATTTTGTTATTTTAATATTTAATTAGTATAATTATAATTGATAAAATCTATGTAATCAAAATAGAAAGTGACCCGTATATTTTTTAATTGTAGATAACCTAAGTAATATTTTTTTTTAGTTTATTTTTTCCCCCGGTAATATTACATTTAAAATATTAAAACTGAAAATATTGTAAATTTGTTTTTAAGAAATAAACTTAAACAAAAGAGTACCAAATTTAAATTCAAAGGCAATTTTTTTATAAGATTTATTAATGATATTATTACATTAAATGTATTTAAGAATATTGACATTAATATTTTTTCAGGAAAAAATCCTAGGTCATTTTTTTCCTCTCTCTCTATATTTATAGGCGATAATATTCAAAAAAAAAATTATGTTATTCTATTAATTCATTATATTATTATATAAAATGTATTTAAGAATACTGATATAATTTTTTTTTATTCAAAAAATCATAGGTCATGTTTTCTTCTCCTTATATTTATTCCTATGCGATAATATTCAATAAATATTAGAACGTATAATTAATGATAGACTAAAAATATTAAAGAAACTTTAACAAAAGATAAAAAAAATAAAATTTACCATTGCTATTACTGTCAAAACAATAAAAATTATTAAATTATCCGGAGGGAAAAAAATATTAACAGAAGAGTAAGCAAGAAAACCAATTAAATTACTATTATAATAATAATAATAATAATAATAATTATTATTATTATTATTATTATTATTATTGTGTTAAGTATAAAATTAAAATTTGAAGACATTTTTTTATGTTATCAGATTTATTCATTATATGATTATATTAAATGTATTTAAGAATACTAATATTAATTTTTTTTATTCAAAAAATCCTAGGTCATGTTTTCTTCTCCCTATATATATTCCTATGAGATAATATCTAATAAGTATTAGAACATATAATTAATGAAAGACTAAAAATATCCTAGAAACTTTAACAAAAGGAAAAAAAATAAATATCATTGCCATTACTGTTAAAACAATAAAAATTATTAAATTATACGGAAAAAAAACATTAACAAAAGCGTAAGCATGAAAAACATTTAAATTATTATTATTATTATTATTATTATTATTATTATTATTATTATTATTATTATTATTATTGTGTTAAGCACAAAATTAAAATTCGAAGACAAATTTTTTTTATGTTATCCGATTTATTCATTATATGATTATATTAAATGTATTTAAGAATACTGATATTAATTTTTTTTATTTAAAAAATTCTAGTTCATGTTTTCTTCTCCCTATATATATTCCTATGAGATAATATTCAATAAATATTAGAACATATAATTAATGAAAGACTAAAAATATCTTAGAAACTTTAACAAAAGGAAAAAAAATAAATATCATTGCCATCACTGTCGAAACAATAAAAATTATTAAATTAATCGGAGGAAAAAAAAAACATTAACAAAAGAGTAAGCAAGAAAAACAATTAAATTATTATTATTATTATTATTATTATTATTATTATTGTGTTAAGTAAAAAATTAAAATTGGAAGACAATTTTTTTTTATGCTATCCAATTTATTCATTATATGATTATATTAAATGTATTTAAAAATACCGATATTAATTTTTTTTATTCAAAAAATCCTAGGTCATGTTTTCTTCTCCCTATATATATATTCCTATGAGATAATATTCAATAAATATTAGAACATATAATTAATGAAAGACCTAAAAATATCCTATAAACTTTAACAAAAGGAAAAAAAGAAATATCATTGGCATTACTGTCAAAAAAATAAAAATTATTAAATTATACGGAGAAAAAAAAAACATTAACAAAAGAGTAAGCATGAAAAACAATTAAATTATTATAATAATTTTTATTTAAATATTGAAATTAAATAATTTAAAACAAAACCTGGAATTAAAAGATTTGGGACCGAAATGAAACTGAAATCTATATTAAATTTGCATAGAAGGATAAAATTGAAAGAAATCAAACTTTGATACCCAAAATATTAAGGATTTATAATAAATTTGCATGAAAGGATGAAATTGAAATCAATGAAAACTTTGATACCAAACAAATTCCGAATTCCAGGCCAATCCACTCAATTAAAAGAATGAGGACCGAATTGGAACTCCAATATATAATCAATTTCAATTGAGGGACGAAATTGAAAGAAATGAAAACCTATATAATAGCATTAAGGGCAATAATAACAAATCAAAACGTTGAGGGACCGAAATGAATTTTGACAAAAACAGCTTTGCTGACGTCATCTGGCGCAGTGAGGAGAGAGAAAGTGGGGGCAAAAATTAAAACGATCATTGACACGTATCCGGATATCATATTGTCATACGCGCCGCCTAATGTGGAAGAGAACATGCTTGAAAATCATTCTAGACGATGGTTGGGCTTTTTTGGACGCCGTATGACTCCGCACTCGCCGCCCGAAAAACGCGTGAGCGTTGGAACGGACAGCGCGTCCGGGGACGCGCCAACAGTTGTCAGCGAAAAAAAAAACAAAAATTGGCTAATTACCGGAACATTCCTCACCCCCAGGCCTGGTTTTTGTCTTTTTATGGGGGCTAAATCGTTAATGCACTGTTCATTCTAATATTAAAAAAAATAAAACAACCGGCCAGACGAACCAGACCGGTCAATGACCGTCCAGCCCTTGGAAAAGGCGGCGATTTTTGTCTTTACCGGGGGTTATTTTCGTGCATGCACTGTTCATTTAAGAAAAAAAAAAAAGAGGATGTACACCCGCGAAGCAGCGGGTTAAATTGTCAATGAACAGTGCACATGAGTCTTGCGCTACAGGAATGAGCAGTAAAAGACCGATGCCTTTTAGTTTTTTTGTTAATATTCGTATAAACACGATGATTCCCTTAATGTACGTGTTCGTATTGTAATGCAATACGCCATTCCTGAGGTTTTGAGATATAGTGAATGTTTGGAAATATTGTTTTTTAAAATGCTATTTTATTATTTTTAAAAATATTTTTAAAACGCAATTTAAAACAGAGACCATAACAATTATATTTGTTTTTACAGAGGAGCAAACCAAAAGTAACCCAATACGTTTAGTTATAAAGTGAATCTTTATCTAGCAAACGAGGATATCTGAAAATGTAAACTATAATATATTAAGTATTAAGATCTTTTAAAATAATGCAGAAACAGGATTTAATTTGGATTAATATTCTTATTGGTGGTATTACACTTGACTGCTGTAAAAAATAAAATGTGTATTTTTATTTTGGCATAATATAAACTATTATTGGCTCAGGTGTGTGTGTATATATATATATGCTTCTCATGTTCTGCCACACTTTCATTCCAAAGTCTTATTGTATATTATAAACATTATATTCACTCGCATGTATTTGCTAAAGAAATTACTAGATGTGTCAAAAACTGTATTTGTTTTCTCGTGAAAAGAATTCAGGAATTTCATATCATACGAGAAAGAGGAATATAAATCTCGTTATAACGATTAATTCCTCCAGCACTAAAGCCAAAGGAGCGAGTTGAGCTATAGGTTCAGTATCCAAAGCATTTCACAGTTGACAAACAAGGATTGAAAGCTGTCATTCCTTTCTGATTGTAAAGGGTCGATCTCTGTAATTAGTATAATACTACATCTGTGAGTCCACCCTACGCCATGCTGAAACATTTTCTCATCAATCAGAAAATGATAATCAACGCAAGAGTGTTTAGAAAGATATTAAGAAAAATACGACTCGGGATATACTAAATTAGGAGATAAAATAAATAGCAATTAGGAGATTAAGGATCAAATTTGAAAATTACAAATTGAAGGGCTGTTATAAATTTTTGGAGGGACAGGAGCGAAAATCATAGAGAAAAACAAAAACGAAATATATGAATACTAAATAAGAGAGTTGTTAGCCACACATGTTTCTCATTATGAAAGGGGTGTAGAGATTATTCAAGTGCTAACATGAACGGTGATGTTTGTTCAGCGGGAAACCTTGCACAGTTCGTGCAATTGTTAGCGGCATGCACCAGTAATCACTGAGTTAAATTGATGTGAAACTAAAAGGCCATTATAAAATAAATAAAATGCCCTTTGAAGATATTTAAATTATTTTATTGTGATAAAAATTAAAAAGATTAAAAAATTCTTGGACGGGGTTTTCTCCAGAGTAACCCAGTTAGTTCACCATGAAAAAAAGTCAATATCATGTCGTCACTGTATAATTTGAAATAACATGATTTTGAAAAAAATCATCTTGCCATCAATACCTTGGACAAATGTTTTGTCATCCAAGGACAACAAATGTAATATATAAATATATGTATAATAATTCACGAGGAGTTTTTAGGTTCATGCTAGTTAATATAGTAATAATGGACGGTGGTTACAACGACAAAGCTCGGCATCGTAATGTCTTCGGCATTATCAGTGGCCCAAGGCGATTGAGAAAATCACTCTGCTTGGAGGCATTCGATCTGTGCAATCTAATTGGGGTCGCCCAGTTTTGTCCAATGTTTCACCTCTCGAATTATGTTTTTCCAATCTGCGATGATAAATGCAAATCAAATGGAATTATTGGGATGCCAATATCCAGCCACCTACCTCATTTCATCCTATATACTCGTGCCAATGACTTCACTGTGATGTTACCAAAAAAAAAAAAAAACTTTACCAAAAAAACACTGCTGCCTAGTTCACCTGGTCCACACATTCGGCTTATAATTCATAGTGGGTTCTTTATTGCAAGATCGTGGGTGAGCCCGTGTCACCTAATCCAACAAGTTACGAGCAAATCAATGAAAGAAATGACACTCCCACGAAAGCAATTGTTCAATACCAAGCATCTAATATTCAAACCAGGGTAAAAAGAAAAAAAAAGAGCTGCTTGAACATTATACAATCACGTGACAGAGAGCACACGACCCAGAGAACTCGTCGAAAGTGAACCTGAGATGAAATACAAAAGATTGAAACGAAGGGACGGAGTAGAAAGTTACAGGCAATTCAAATTAATCACAGCCGTGGCTGCATTTTTGGTTCTTCCACTTGCGAGCCACCTCAGCCAGTGCTTTCGTTGAGGATCCATCTTCGCCGAGCACCTCGGCGGCCAAGTCTTTCAGGTCCTTCATTCTGTTGCGGACACTCTTCCCTTCCTCGCCTTCCATTAGACCCCTCACAACATTTGCAATCTCCTCTCTTCCAATTAGACCATTTTCACCGGCCTGTGGCCTCAGGGCCACTTTAATGTCCTTCGTCAGCATCCATGCATTCATTTTCTGCTCAGCATAGAGTGGCCATACGATCAATGGCACGCCATTCACAACGCTTTCAAGGGTGGAGTTCCAACCACAGTGAGTTAAGAACCCTCCTGTTGACCCGTGACTCAGCACCTGTGCTTGTGGAGCCCATGATGGCACCACCAGACCTCTCCCTCTGGTCCTGTCCAAAAAACCTTCTGGTAAGAAATCAAAAGGGTCTTTATGATTATCCACGGAAAAATATGCGGCATTGGCTACTTTATCATTTGGAGTCCTCACAACCCACAAAAATCTTTGCTCACTCATTTCCAAACCCAGAGCCAATTCAGTTATTTGATCATAAGAGAGGGTCCCGCCACTCCCGAATGAAACATATAACACCGAGCCAAGTGGCTGGTCATGTAGCCACTTCAAACACTCGGACCCTTCAACCCCACTAGTATTGGGATCCATATTGACGAGTGGGCCAACCGGGTAAACGGGTGGCTTACCGGGTTCTGCCTCATGCAAAGCCTTTAGAGCACCCTTTTCCAGCTCAACGAAACTATTTACCATTACTCCCTCAGCCAATCTATACCTCTTTGAATGGTGAAGAAGCCATTTATAGGCATCATTCTTTCGATCTTGAGTGGGGTCAAGCATCTCCCCCCCATGAATTGGTAAGCAGCCGGGAATTTCAACGGGTTCCGGCATGTCTCTGTACTCGCAAGAAACCATCTCATCAAGCTTTGGCAGATAAAAGAATAAAGACAAAGCCATGGCTGGAGCAGGATAGAAAATGTAAGGAGAGACTTTGAATTCTCTAGCAATATCAAATGCATCAGTCCCAAAAAGATCAACTACCAAGGCTACGACTCTAGTACCACTGGAGACTAGAGAAGTAAAAACATCACGTAGAGAAGGAAGAGAGCGAGCCACTGTAAGGCTAATTAGGGTTTCAATCTTGGCATCTTCAGGGAGGTCACTTAGATTTACAGGGGGGAGAAATACTGATTGAATAGTGCTAGGGAGTGATCCAAGAACCGATCTTTGTGCTTTGGAGGGAGAACCGTCTGTCGGAATAATGAAGGTGATTGACAAATTGTGTTGGTGAACAAGTCTCTTGGCTAACTCAACTAGCGGGATGAGATGACCCATCCCTGGACTGGGTAAAATTGCTACATGGGGTGGTGAATCTGTTTCTGCCATGGCAAGAAAGAAAAAGCTTATGTTTATGGTTTGTAGGTGCGTTGCAGGTATGAAGCAGAGAAGAGAAAGTTTCGTATCTTTATATAGAGGATTTGGTATTTATTTTTTACATTTATTAATTATCTGGTGTATAATTGTGCATGTATGAGGGGTTGATTAGGAGGCAGTATTGTATTGTATATATGGTGTAAGCTGTGGAATTAATGATTGGAGTATAATTCTCCTTTTGCTTCCTGACCTTTTATTCGAGAGTTCAAAGAACGTGGGGAAACCCTGGAAAGGGACTGGAATCTTCCCTCTCTGATCTTTCCTCCCTCTAGATTGGACGAGTTTCCTGGCTGGATATGCTACCTCCGTTTACACACTTCCAATACGTCCGTGTGGTGGTGATGTCAGTTCCGACGTCAGGCTTATGTTATCAACTAACCGATGTATTAGTTATGGAAAACACCCCACCATTTCACGTCTTGTATGGATGCTTTTCATCTTCTTAACGTCAGCTTATTTTCCAGCTATTTTTCTCGGGGTTAATATTAAGATTTCGTTTGATACGATTCATAAAAAAATAATTTTCATTTTAAATAATAATTTATAGTAAGAATGAGTTGATTAAGATATATTTTTTAGTTTAAAACGATTCAAAATGATGTTCTTTGTAAATGAGAAATAATATGAGTTATAATTAGCGAGTTGAGTGTTGAAATTATCCGCTTAAGTAAAAAAAAATGATTCGATTTTACAATAAGAAAATATTTACGTTTTTTTTTAATGAAGATAAAAAACAAATCAATTCACAAAAACAATAGCAAACGGAACCTGACTTTTATTTCCTGGTATATGATGTAATTATAGAAAAAAATATATCCTTACTGTGTATTATGTACATGCATTATTCATTATATATTTTAATTTTTTTTTTCATAAGTTGGCTTAACAGTTAATAATTACAACTAAAATTATAAAGCCCTGAGCCAATGTTTTGAAGTTGATTTCAAATTCTTCACCTACACCATGCCAATTTCTTCATTTTCAAATTGTAAATTCTTTCTCCTTGTCTGCTGGTCAGATTTTCTTGATTCAATTATGGCTACGAAAACCTAATTTTCTAATATGAACGAGCACTTGCCTTCAATAATTGATTTGAAATTGGTTCCATTATTACCTTGTCATCTAAACACACGCCGGGTTTGATTTGGATCTTTGAAGCTTCTTTTTTTATTCATAAAAATCTGATTAAAATATTTTTAAAATAAGTTCTTTCGAGGTCTGAGATGCGAGTGATGAATCACGAACACCATGTAACTTTCTTTATTTTCATATTGTAAATTATTTCTCCTGATCTGCTGGTGAGATTATCTTAATTCAATTGTGGCTACGAAAACCTGGATTTCTAATAAGAATGACCACTCGCCTTCAACAGTTTATTGCTCTCAAGAGAAAACTCCTCGACTAACCCTCTAATATCCATTGCAATTGAGTGCAGGAAGACCCATTTTTCACTCCATTCCAAACAAGGAACCACATCCTTGTTCTCTTCGTTGTCTTTTATATTTACCCGCGCTTCGAATATTAATCTGTGTTTCTAGTTTGTATTTTCCGACATGAGATAATATGTCGTCAACGGTAATCGAAAAGGATAAAGAAAGCAATCACCCATGGAAGTTAACGTTTCTGTGGTGTTCCCATTTCCCATTTTATTTTTGAAAAATTGAAAGAAAACAAATCTTTTCAAAACAATATCTGCTTTGTATTCATACATAGTTTAGCTTTTAGCTATTAATTTCTTTTCTTATTTTTTTTTAATTAATTACACACTTCCTTTGCCAACATGCCCGGTTTTTGAGTTCCAATGTGTAATATTTATTTTAGTTTTTTTGTTTATGATTTTGTTTTCTCGTGTTAATTTTTTATATTCTTTGAGGGAATAAATTTATGGTTTCAATGTTTTCTCAATAATAATTATAATTTTAGTGGTTTTTTTTATTTGCTTGCTTTTTTAAAAAATGTTTTTTTTTTTTTATTTTTTGGAGCAATTTAATAATTTTAATTGTTTTGACAATAATGATGATAATAATTTTAACTATTATGGTCATGATAATTATGATAGCGTAGCAATAGATTTTCAAATATGTTTTCTTTTTTTTAAAGGTAGAAAATCAACAGTTTATTTTTGTTGTTTGGTTATTGTAAGTGTTTCTATAATTTATATTTTATTATTATTTTTAATTTAAATTAGATTATAAAATAAATTAATCATAATACAGTGAATTTAATAATTCAGGTGTCCAAATCTTCTTATTTTTTTAACGACGATGATAATTTTATACTCTCGATTTCGTTGAGGCTTGTTAAGCAGATAAATTTATATCAATTTAAAATTTATATATTTATTACAAACTCGTGTTCCACAAGAATTCTACATATATTTATTATTTTGCTCAAATTTTTAGTATAATGAAACAATCTCGCAATTTTAATATTTCGTGTTAAAAAAAAATATAATTCTAGATGCGGCGAAGCAATACTAAATGACTAGTATACATATAAATCAAATCAAGCGCACTTCATATAGGAGTATATTGTTTTAAAACGAAAAAATAGTAATGAATAAACAGAGAATTAATACAAATTGTTTCAAATACTTCTAGACTAGTCAACGTTTGGTTCATCCAGAACAACTTTTACTGTAATTAATAAAAGAAAACATAGACATACCACCTTTATTCAATGAAGTGATGGCAATAAATTATAATATTTATGGTTGTTGTTGTTGTTGCTGTGCACTGCATGCGTCTATGGGCAGTAGAGGTTGAAGTGCACTGAGACATCATCACGATAGGATATTTGGAAAATGAATAGAAATAATAAAAGAGCCTTTGCGTATAAAATATCAAGTAAACAAGCCAGTTGCGGGGAGAAGGATATATCGGGTACGTTTTCCGCGCATTTGTAGAAAATACTTAAATTTTAATCTCAACTAGTAATTACTAGGATACCAGCGCTTTGTACGTAAAAAAAGCTAAATAAAATTATATTTAAAAGTGTATTAGCAATTGTTTTTTAAAATATTTTTTATTTATAAATATATTAAAATAATATATATATTTTTAATATAGCATATTAAAACAAAATGAAAATATAAAAACAATATTTAAAAAAAAATTATTTTTTTAAAACAAATAATTATTTTTGATATAACGCGTCAAAATGATATACAAACACAAACAAAATTTAATTTAAAATAAAAAAAATTATTTTTTTCCAAAAACATTTTTAAAATACATTGATAAACAAACACTTATAAGTAAACACGTACGGGCAGAGTTAGTATTTTATTTTGATTGGAAATATGCCACTTTAGAATAGTATATATCCAATTATATTAAAAGATTTGCATTTATACATTCATCATGTGAGCATCAGCCTCTCATTATCATAAAGCCACGGCACCATCTTAAGAAAATTAATCGGAGTGTCCTTTAGAGAGTTGCATTATTGCATGTCTTCAACACACTATATAATAAGTTCTGGATTTATTTATTTATTTTTAAAAGAGAGACGACTCTTGGCGTTGTAAGAAATGGGCTACGTGCCTTTCATTTATTTGTTACAGTTTTGTCCCTTGATTAATAAAACTTGGTGTATATAGCTGGCGAGGATGATTTAGAGGAAACGAAAAAAGATCTGCAGACAGTATCCTTTAAAGTATTCAGTTTGAAATACCTGGGAATCATGAACTGTTTATTCATGGAACGTTTTCTTGATCTTAAAAGTTTTATTAAAGTGAACTATATGTTAAATGACGCAGCCGTAATTTATAAATAAACTTGTGTTGAAACTGTTTGTTCTGTATATAAATCTATGTTCGTGGTTGTTACAACTCAGTTTACATTGTATTTCAAAAGTGTTTTTAAATAAAATTAAAAAAGAATTATTTTTATTTTTATACTAATTTTTTTATTAGTGTTTTAGATTATTTATATATGGTAATATTAAAAATAATGTCTTAAAAATAAAAAAATTATTTTAATATATTTTTTAAAATAACATCTACACATAGCAAATGGGGGTACCAGGCTGCTGTGCTTTTGAAAGGTGGATCATCTAACTGCTAATAAATCCGTTCCGTTCCGGCCAGAACACCCCGTTCCGTTCATAAAATCGGGACAAAACGGTATTGTTTTTGTCCCGGTTATAATTCTGGTCCGTTCCGGAAATTCCGGCCGGAACACATCGGTTTTATTCCGGGCGTTCCGTTCCGGACTGAAGAAGGGAGACACTGAACTGAAGCGTGGAGACTGAAGATTATTTAATGGAGAAGAGTTGAGATTGGAGTTGTGTTTAATCGACGTGGGACAAGGACTAAGGAGAGTGGAGCGGAGAGTGGAGCGGAGAGTGGAGTGAAGAGTATTTATAAAGGAGAAGTGGGGAGATTGGAGTGAATTTGTCCCAGCATTCGGAAAAATTCAAATTGAATTTGTCCGAATGCTGGACAAATTATATATATATACTAGCAATGCCCCCGCGCCTCGTCGCGGGCGACACTATAATTTTTTCAACATAAAAAATATTAATTGTGTATTTTTTTGTTATAATATAAATTTAGTCAAAATAATAAATCTGTGCAGAATTCTTATGAAGTGCAAGTTTTCTATAAAATATATGAATTTTAAATCGATATAAATTTATCTTTTTAGTAGGTTTCAATGAAATAACCAATATAAAATTATCATCATCATTAAAAAAGCAAGAAGATTTGGCTATTTGAATTATTGAATTCATTGTATGAATATTAATTCATTTTATAATTTAATTTAGATCACATTTAAAAATAAAATATAAATTATGAAAAGGTCTGCAATAATCAAATAATAAAAATAAGTATTTAATTTTTTATCCATAAAAAGACGAAAACATAAATTGAAAATTCATCCCTATGTTACCATTATTTTCATTACTATAACAGTTAAAATCATTATCAACATTACTGCCTAAACAATTAAAATCATTAAAAAAAAATCAAAACATTTTAACAAAAAACAATAAAAAAAAGAATCACTAAAAGTATCATTATTATCGCGCAAACAATAAAATCATAAAATTATTTGATCCAAAAACAGATAAAATAACAGAAAGCACAAAAAAATGAAAAAAATGAGCAATATTAATTTTAAAATTATCACCAACATAAATTAAAATTTCAGAACGGAACCTAATAAAAATAAAACCCCGACAAAAAATTAACCAAAAAAATAATAATTTAAAAGCATAAATGAATAAATAGGGACATAAAACAAACAATGTCCAAACATTGTATTTTTTAATGTTTTTCTAATGTTTTTAAATCATTTTTATGTGCTGATATTACACATAATTTTTTAAACAAACAGTTATCATTTTAATATATTTCTAAACAAAAAATATTTTTACTCCCCAAACAATTAAAATCATTAAATTACCCAAAAAAATCAAAAAAGAAAATTAACAAAAAAAAAAACAAAAAAAAAAGAATCACTAAAATTATTTTTATTATGGCGCAAACAATAAAATCATAAAATTATTTGATCTGAAAAATAAATAAAATAACAGAAAAGACAAAAAAAAAAAAAAACAAAGGGAAAAAAGAGCAATATTAATTTTAAAATTATCACCAACATAAATTAAAATTAAAAAAAAATCTAAAAGCATAAATGAATAAATATGGACAAAAAACAAACATTATCCAAATTTTGCTTTTTTAATGTTTTTAGATCATTTTCATGTGTTGATTTTAAAAATATTATTTTAAAAAAAATAATATTATTTTAATATATTTATTAAAAGAAATAAAAAAATATATATATTTTTAAATTAATCACAAATCTGCCGAGAGGTATTCAAACCCAAAACCTTTTGGATCACGGGCTTAATTGTCTCACGCCATTGTTAACGGTTACGACAATATATATACACAAATTTTCAAGCAAATTAAAAATTGATGCAGTGGGACTCGAACCCACGCCCTCTCGAAGGGAGACACACCGTGGACCAGCTCGGCTACTTCAATAAATTGTTAATTATTTGCGACAATATATAAATAATTTGTTTGTCTGTGGTAAAATAAATATCTGGTGACAGTGAGATTCAAACCAGCGCCCTCTCAAAAGACAGATTTAACATTGCGCGGTTTGGACCAGCTCGGCTATCTCAATATATTTTTCTTGGTTCACGATAACATATATTAATCGTAAGTGTTACTGTGGAACGCCTTTTATATATATAGTAATAATATATATATAATTTTTTTAATATATATATTAAAAAAATTATAAAAAATATATATTATAAAAAAATAAAATTGTTGTGCTGATTTTATAAAAAAAAAAAAACAATTATATATATATATATATCATGGAATCACTCTTGAAAATCAGTAATTGTTTTGTTTTTTATTTTTAAATTGTTTTGTAATGTATTTTTAAATTATTTTGAATTATATATGAACCTTAACTAATGAAGTTTTATAGTCATAATTATGTTGTATTGTATTTAGAAATATTTTACTTACGATTTTACAATTTTTTATTTATATCATATTGTGTTCCGAATTTTACTTATTTTTTTTTTCAAAATCTGTTTTTTTCTTTTCTTTTTGAACATATGATTTTCAGTACTATTCTCTTTGTAATTATCTTACTATGGTATTTACTATTTTTTTGGGATGCATAATAAGAAATTCTAATATTTTTATATTAATGATGTAGAAGATGTTTGATGTATTTTTCTTTTATTTTAGAACATTTTAGTTTCATAATATTTTGGAATTTTAAAGATGTTTCTAATTTTGAGATTATGTTTGTATTGTATAATTTAAAGTTCATTTATCTTGAATTTAAATTATACTTGTTAAATTAATATTTTATTTTTTTTCATATATATAATTAAATAAATATGAACAGTAAAAAACCGGAATGGAACGCCGGAATGCACCGAAACCGGAACGTTCCGTTCCAAACAAAAAACCGAAACGGGGTCCGGAACGGATTTTACAACTTTGGGTTAAATAGCAATAAATAATAATATTTTATGATTGTTGTTGTTGTGCACTGCATACGTCTATGGGCAGTAGAGGTTGAAGTGCACTGAGACATCATCACGATAGGATATTTGGAAAATGAATAGAAATAATAAAAGAGCCTTTGCGTATAAAATATCAAGTAAACAAGCCAGTTGCGGGGAGAAGGATATATCGGGTACGTTTTCCGCGCATTTGTAGAAAATACTTAAATTTTAATCTCAACTAGTAATTACTAGGATACCAGTGCTTTGTACGTATAAAAAGCTAAATAAAATTATATTTAAAAGTGTATTAGCAATTGTTTTTTTAAATATTTTTTATCTTATAATATATATTTTTAATATAGCATATTAAAACAAAATGAAAATATAAAAACAATATTTAAAAAAATATTTATTTTTTTAAAACAAATAATTATTTTTGATACAAACACAAACAAAATTTAATTTAAAATAAAAAAAATTATTTTTTTCCAAAAACATTTATAAATACATTGATAAACAAACACTTATAAGTAAACACGTACGGGCAGAGTTAGTATTTTATTTTGATTGGAAATATGCCACTTTAGAATAGTATATATCCAATTATATTAAAAGATTTGCATTTATACATTCATCATGTGAGCATCAGCCTCTCATTATCATAAAGCCACGGCACCATCTTAAGAAAATTAATCGGAGTGTCCTTTAGAGAGTTGCATTATTGCATATCTTCAACACACTATATAATAAGTTCTGGATTTATTTATTTATTTTTAAAAGAGAGACGACTCTTGGCGTTGTAAGAAATGGGTTGCGGCCAACAGGGTCTTGGCCTGGTGGTCAAGAAAGATTTTTCCCTTCCTCTCACCTCAGGTTCAAGCCTTGTCAGGTACGCCTGTCATCCCCGCGGTATCTTACATGCTCATTGGGTTTGTAGGATGTTCAGTGGACCCGGGAATTTAGTTGTGGTGCGCGCAAGTTGGCCCGGACACCCCGGTTATAAGAAAAAAAGAAGAAATGGGTTGCGTGCCTTTCATTTATTTGTTAAAGTTTTGTCTCTTGATTAATAAAACTTGGAGTATATAGCTGGCGAGGATGATTTAGAGGAAACGAAAAAAGATCTGCAGACAGTATCCTTTAAAGTATTCAGTTTGAAATACCTGGGAATCATGAACTGGTTATTCATGGAACGTTTTCTCACACGTCGAGAACCTTATAGTAAATACATCTTATAGTAAATACATAAAAATCAATTGATTTTTTTTATTACCATATAAATATTGTGGGTGTGGTGTCAGGTGTGCATTAAAAAATCTCAAAACGGTGTAATCACTATACTGCAAAAAATATTGCTATTTCACCCTTCATTATTTATTTCTATTATATTCAATCCTTGATCTTTTTATATATTTCAGTATTTGTTTTTATACTTGATTTCATCCTTCATGTTTAATTTATTTGGATTTGAGTTTCTTGGTGAAGTACATGTATAGGGTTTTACAGTTTCGAGTTTTGAAAACTAACCATAGTCTTAGGGGGTTCACCTAAGATTTTCTTTTATCATTTTTTTAAGATGTTTTTTGAGTTTCCTTTTGCAACATTTATTTAACTAAAGGTTGAGCTCTGTTTATGTTTTTAATTTTATATGTTATCTGTTTTTTTCTTTATTAGGTTTTCTCATATCTTTTTATTTATTATTTAACTTATTTTTTTATAATGAAATTTATTTTTGAATTAAATAGAATTGATGATTGAATATAAACATATTCCCGTTTTTCTTTCTTGGTTTTCTTTTCCGAGGCATTGCTTTAGCAATGCCATGTGGAGCTTTTATGATGGCAAGCAATGTCCAAAGTAGGGTGGTAGTGAATATTAAATAATCTGCTTTTTTTTTTTCCGGATATGATATAATGATTTATTTATTTTAATGAATTATTGCAAAATATTTTTTGATCATGTATAGTTTAAATCATATTATTATATTACTGGAAATTATTGACTTGAATATAAAACTTGTGTTGAAACTGTTTGTTCTGTATATAAATCTATGTTCGTGGTTGTTAGAACTCAGTTTATATCGTATTTCAAAAGTATTTTTGAATAAAATTAAAAAAATATATTTTTATTTTTTATACTAATTTTTTTTATTAGTGTTTTAGATTATTTTTATATGGTAATATTAAAAATAATGTTTTAAAAATAAAAAAATCATTTTAATATATTTTTAAATAAATAATATTTTTTATAAATAACATCTACACATAACAAATATTGGGGTACCAGGCTGCTGTGCTTTTGAAAGGTGGATCATCTAACTGTTGGGCTTTTATTATGTATCGAAGTCCATTGGACCTTCTATATTAATTGGTGGATTACTTTTCATTTTAGAAAGTGAGTGATGCCAGGTTGAGTGTAAACTAGATTTTGGTCAGTACTTGGATAAAAAACACATATCTGCATTACAAAAAATAAACATTATTATTTTTGGTTTCATATAATAAGATATTTGAAATAATAATTACAAAACTGACCCATATATCATAATAAATTAATTGACCATAATTGCTAATAAATAAAAAAAGACGGTGTAACTTGTTGGACAAAGCGAGCAAACAAGAAATTAATTACCTCGCTAAAATAGTAATCTGATTAAAAGTATATTCATGTCATTTTAGTCTTGTCTAACCCCAATTTAAATATGAAAACAAAGAACTCACAAAGAATTAAATAAAAATACATGAGAATGGAATGAAAAGATGACGATAAACTATATCAACTCGAGTTACGACGAAAAATTTACAATTCTAGCAATGGAGATGACTATGATGAGATAACTCAAATGGATATTTTGTCTTTCTTTTGCATTCTCTTATTCTCTTATCGGCTGAACTTTTATTGAGTCTTAATTGATCACAAATCAAATTAAATTAAATATAGAAGTAAATAGACGAGTTACAAGAAAATCAAGCTGAAACTTTAAAAGTATGTCAAATAAAATTTAGAATTTATGACAAAATATGATCTCAATTAGGCATAATATTTTTTAAGAAAAGGGGAAAAAATGAATCTGTATTCTTTTTTTATTTTAGGTTGAATAAAAAAATCAATAATAAGAAAGGGTCAAATATATTTTTTTTGTTTAAAAAAATAGGGGGAAGTGCATAAAAAAAACCTTGGATGTTGTGTCATAAGTAACCTATCAAACCAAACAATCCTATCCAAAGACTCGACCATTTCAAATATTTCTTTTATTATTGAATTTGTTTTGCACCTAGATAAACAATAAAAAAGAATTGCAAAAACAAAATCCCTGCTGGAGAGCCCAAACACGTAAGCGTAACAACCCATTGTGTCTCGGCCAATAAAAAAAACGTCTGCGTGCTTGGCCCTTATATATATATATATATACTAGCTATATTGCCCGCGTGTTGCCGCGGTCATTCTTGTGTATATAATTTAACGTAATTAAATCCACAATGATAAATTTATATGATATAACTAAATAAAAGTTATAGATTAGGAGATAAAATATAAAAAAATTTAAGTAGAGTTTATTGCGCAAGCATAGATTACATCTTTTAGAATGTAGATATTACGTCATGAAAGATCACAAAAGAGCGCGAACTAACATTTAAAAAAGAGCAAAATATTTTAATAAGAAAAATTAAAAAATTAATCACAAAAATCATCGTTATTATTGTGCAGATAGTAAAATTATAAAAATCATTTAATACAAAGAGCAAATTAAAAAAAAATAAAGGGAAAAAGGAAGCAATATTAATTTAAAATACTATAACAATAGCAACATCGGAGTCTTAAAATCTAAACTTATTATTGTTGTTACTATTAAAACAATAAAAATTATCAAATTATACCGAGGAAAAAAAATAAAAAGCATGAACAAAATAGGAAGCAAGAAAAACAATTAAAATATTATTATTATTATTATTATTATTATTATTATTATTATTATTATCATTATTATTATTATTATTATTATTATTATGAAAGAATAAATAAATGAATGAATTAAGATTAAAGAAAAAATATAAATTGTGAAAAGACCTGTAATAATCAAATAACAAAAATTAGTAGTTAATTTTTTGTCGACAACAAGACAGAAACATAAATTAAAAATCCATCCTGATATTATTTTTATTATCATCGCTATAACATCTAAAATTCTTATCAACATTACTATTAAAATAATTAAATTGCCCAGGAAAATCATAAAAAAAAAGGAAAAGAGTTTTCATAAAAAAACAATAAAAAACCAATCACCAAAATTATCATTATTATTGCGTAAATACTGAGATCATAAAAATCATCTAATCTAAAGAACGAATAAAAACAACAGGAAAAAAAAGAACAAAGGGAAAAAAGGAGCAATATTAATTCTAAAATGATAACCAATATAAAATAAAATTTCAGGATTGAACCGATTAGGAAAAACATCCCAAGGAAAAAAAAAAAAAAAGCATAGATGCATAAATACGAATTAACAATAAGCATTGTCTAAGAGTTAAAAGAAGACACTAAATGAATTATTAAAAAAAAACCCTCCAATAATTAAATAACAAAAATAAGTATTTAATTCTCTATCAACAAAAAGACGAAAACATAAATTGAAAATCTATCTTTATGTTATTGTCATTATCGTTACTATAACAGTTAAAATTATTATTAACATTACTGTCAAAACAATCAAAACAATTAAATTTCCCTAAAAAATAAAAAAAACAAGCAAAATATTTAAAAAAAAAACAAATAAAAAATAATCGCTAAAATTATCAATATCATTGTGTAAATAGTAAAATCATAAAAATCATCTAATCCAAAGAACAAATAAAAAAAAGAATAAAGGGAAAAAATATGCAATATTTATTTTCAAATGAATATCAAAATAAATTGAAATTTCAGGATTGAACCGATTCAAAATAAAAAAAAACAAAAAAACTAAGAGCATAGATGCATAAATATGAATTAAAAATAAACATTATCAAAGAATTAAAAAAAAAACAAATGAATTAATATAAAATAAAATATTCAAAGAATAAGGACCGAAATGAAAAATAACATATATAATTAATTCCAATTGAAGGATAAAACTGAAAAAAAATAAAATCTTGGGATCAAAATAAATAATGAAATAATAATAATGATAAATGCTGTTATTATATCAAAAAATTAGAAGAAGTGAGACTGAAATGAAAAGTTGTATATATTAAGAATTTCAATTGGAGGACAAAATTAAAGAAATCAAAACATCCGGACCGAAAAAATTACAGGAACAAAATAGAAATCGAAAATTAAAAGTATAGGGACTGAAATTAAAAATGCTTAATATAATTAGTTTTCATTGAAGGGCACAATTGAAAACAATCAAACTTTGAATAAAAGAAATCAGCAATAAAATCGAAATCCAAACCCCAGGTACCGAAATGAACTTCTTATATACATGAGGGACCGGAGCTGAAATTGGGCCCGCAGGAGAGAGAAAACGTACAACCGCCATAAAATCATCACCCGCCGTTTACCCTAATATCTCTGACGAACACGCGCCGCGACGGGAGACAGAGGACCTGGAGGCGCACCGTATTCAACGGCGGAAGGGAATTTTTGACCGCCGTATGGAACCGCACGCGCCGCATCCATGGCGCGTTAGTGTTGAGCGCCGCTGTCGCGTCCTGACGACGCGCCAGCCGTGCAGACGAAAAAATAATAAAATATAGGCTAATTACCAAGACGCCCCTGACCCTACCGAGATTCATGAAAAAACCGATGGGGAAAATACGTTCGTGTCCCTGTTTACTGTGCAATATTTTGTCATTATCGAGGGCTTTTTCTGTCGGTGCACTGTGCACTGAATTTATGAAAAGCCGACGGAGCCCCTCGTCCCTGTGCACAATTTTGTCTTTTTCGAAGGGCAGATTCGTTAATGCACTGTGCATATGCGGAAAGTAGAAGAAAAAAAAGCCAAAAACCAAAAACACCCCCAGAAAAGAAACAAAACACGCCGGATTATTAAGGCCAAATTCGTCCCGACTCTGCCACAATCCACAGTAGAAATACTCTCAGTCCACAGTGAAGTGCACAGGAAAAACCCCACGCCAATTATATAGATAGTAATTAGTATTTTTAAGGCCATCCACCTCTTTTATATTTTAAAAAAATAATGCGGTATGTTTTTCTAAAGCAGAAAACATGTCGTCCGTCTACCCAGAACCTTAGCACTACCAATCATAATTAATGTTCTCAATTTTGTTTTGGTCAATACTTTATTTTTTCAATTAGAATTGAATGATTTAGTTTTGAAGTATTTCGGGGTTGTATTGTTTATGTATATATATATATATATATATATATATATATATATATATATATATATATAATTAAATATATTAATTTTAAAAAATAGTTCAAATCCAAAAATAAAATTATTTACAATTGTGCAATTTAATCTAAAAAAACACAATAAAATATTTTTTTTAAAATAAAATTATGAACATGTATAATATTACGAGAATGTCATCATCAATCTCGCAAAATCATTACAGTCTCTGATTGTTCTGAAATTTTAACATAATATAAATATGTTAAGAGACTACTCATAAAATATCATTTAAATCTTACGGTCGGATTAAAATATATGATTGATATTATAAAATTATTCATTATTTAAAAAAATACTATTTGACTGAAACGGATTGGGCGGAACGAACCGGAACGTTTCGGCCGGTATTTGGCCGAAAAATCCAGAATGAACAGGAATTTAAAGTTTAAACTGAGAAAAAAACAATACTATATATATATATTTTTTAACTAGTACATAACATTTCGGCAGAAACAGCCGAAACTCACAACCCTGCTATTAATATCAATAAATCCCACGACTTTCAGGCTAATGTTTTTTTTTAGGGTAATGAGCGGGGGCTGGACCCAAGAAATCTACAAACTAAAAGCAAGCAACCCTCACATATCAGGCATGTAGGAATGATTGAATGTCCTGGGAATGAGATCGTAGCATATGGTGGTGAGAACGACGCCATGGCTATGATTAGCAAGTCAATATATGCACCACTCGCCCTGAAGAAATGGGTGTTTCATACGAACCTTTCGTTGAAAAGACAGTTGTAAGAAGAAACATAACATGATAGTTTAAGACATGGTGGGAGAGTTAAGTTTTCAGATCACCAAATTCCGTTGACGAGGTTAGATTATAAAATAGTAATTCTTCAGGTGGTTTGCTCTAAAAAAACACGGGGGAAGGATCATTCAACTTGGCCACAGAAATCATAAATGAGATGAGAAGTGTGAATTCTGTAGACTTCATTTACTCACCAAGCACGGGCCAACACAACATAGAATCAAGATTCTGTACATTTTACAACGGAGTATTGCAATTGCAATATCCACCCCAGCAATCCTGAATCCAGTTTCAATCTAACATGAAAAGGAGGGATAAAACTGAGCTACAAGGTTACATTGTTTGCAAAAAGTTTTACAACCTAATCAAGAGGGAAATTTCTCTAAGCCAGCACCATAGAAGACTTCGGACACACCATCTCTCTTTCAATGTTGGCGAGGCAGGAAGAACTAGCGCGCTGCCTAACTCTTTTAAGCAAAGAAATCCGGGTTGTCAAATGGGAAGGTGGTATCAAAATCTACCTTCTCGATTAAGATATCGAAATCCCCGATTGGCGAATTGGTTACCGAAGTTGGGGCTGATATTATCTCCGTGGTGAGTTCAGACTCTGGGGTCTGCACATTTTGGTAACCTATTCCAAAGCTGTTTAAAGGGCATGCTGACATGGAGAAGTAGTTGGATTCAGATGTTGCCGGAGATATAAAAGTTGGAGAAAAGCTGCCCAAGAAGCTGTTTTCCATCATGGACTCGGTGAAAATGTTGTTTTCCTCATCTCCATTCCCAAATGATGTACATGGGAAGGAAAAGGATGGGAAAATGTCGTCCTTAGAGCCCAACTCTTCGTTTTTAACCTGAACACAGTCCGATCCAAAGTTAACAAATATATCCTCTGTCGGCTTTGGTTTGTCTTGATTCTGCTGCTGCTTACGATGATACTTGCTTTGTTTTGAGAAATCGTTTTTAGGGGACGGCGATGCCACGGGCAAAGGAGAGGCTTGGTTACATGTATGTCTCCCTCGATAGGTCACTTCAAAAATCGAACGGTCCTCATCTGATCTCTGCACTTGCTTCGTGGCCAAACAGCCTTGGGAATGACGGTGAGTGCATCTGTAGTATCCTCTGCAATTTACCACGCCAATTACTGTTAGAATTCCTAATCATATGGATTAATAAGATGTTTAAAACAATGTATCCAATCTTATGATAAAGTTAAATAATCTGTCTATTCTTCCATTCGTACAATTCGGATAAGCAACAGGCTCTTTTTTTTTCCTTCCCAATTAATGGAAACAGTTAACAGAGTTATCGAGAAAGCTAATGAACTTTTCCCCACCTTGGAAAGTTAGCTCCGAGAATATCCTTTTGCCCGTATTTCCTCCAGCTATAACCATCATCGAGAGGCCCTTCTAGACCGGTCCCAGAGCAGACCTTCACCTGCTCAGTCCATCGAGGCTGTGTTTTTCTACAATAACAAACAATTCCCGATTCTTAGTTAGATCATCATCAATCACAGTTCATCTCAAACACAGACGTAGTAAGTATAGCGAAAAAGGAAGAGAGAGAGAGAGAGAGGTTTTCACCTCTTCTTGTAAACATCTCTGCCACATTCCTCCTTGCAATCCTGATCGGAGACCTCGCTCCGAGGACTACTGATGGCAAATGAATGCGTTGAATCGACTATGCCAACTGTGGGCTTTGGTTGATCAGCAACCCAGGCACCCCAATTTAGCAGTGAAAGTGATTTCTCATAAGAAGAAAGTATCTTATCCACTAGGAATTGACGTGCTTCGAGAGACGAGGAAGGGCTAAGATGGTGGCTAAGCTGTTTCGCTAGCTCTTTCCCTTGAGGTAGCTCACTAATTAGAGTCCTGTTCTCCCGTCCCATGGATTTTTCCATTCGGAAAATGCAGGAAGGACAATACAACTACGCTTCTGAAGAATTAAGTTGTGAAATGATCTGAGTCCAATTGAGGCGCAAAGTAATAAAACGGAGGAATTTTATTCCATCAAGAACGAGTCTTGCACACTGAAAGAGATTATGGCTATGTGAGCGAAGGAGTTATACAAAGTGGTTATGGTAAGGCTTTCGATTGAAGAATCAAAAGCACCAAACATAGAACTGAATACAGAAAGAGAACTACTTGTCTAGTTTTATATTGAGATCAGATGAGCCGCAATAGCAACAGGGTTTGGGAGATCACTCGCTAAAAACAGAGAAAAGGAACAAAAATGCGAAAGAGAAATGACTGAAATGCCAGATTGGGGGTGTGGATGAGGGAGATGGTAAGGCTATGTAAGAAAGGGAAAGATTTTCTTGCTGATAAAGAAGCTGTGAGGAAGATGGTAGATATAAGGGAGGGAAAGGGGGAGGAAGAGACAAACTCTTGACCGGAGAAAAAAAAACCATTTTTTTTTTTTTTTTTTTTTGGTCTCACAAAACTAGGGGCCTGTTTCTAGTCTTGAGATAGGTTGATGGGAAGGGGATCGTGAGAGGAAGATTCAATTGCTGACCATTTCAAACCCCAGTAGAGCAATGCCATGCCCCACCCCCATTCAGAGCCACCAATCACCGCTCCATTGCTCTCGCTCTCACCTTTTTACAATCAATAGCTCGGCAGTCAGTACTAAGCAACAACGCGGAACAAGGTTTGAACATTCTTGGTGATCTCATCCATGCTTCTTGGTTCACACTGACTTTCTGCTCTTAACTCCAGTAAATTTATATAAAAAAAACATACGAACAAAAAGAAAAAATGGAGTTAATTTTAACTTAATTCCTATTTTTTTGTTCAAATTATTTAATTGATCCTTGTAGTATGACAAATAATTAAATAATCTCTTGACCAACATTAGTTATCGTCAAAGAAACAAACGCGTATATTTTTTCTCATTTCCTTTTCAAAATTTCCATCTCATATATTTCTCCTATCCTTTTCAGGTTTCTTAAAGTAAGGAAAATAAATTGAAGGAGAACATGGAACTGAGAAAGAAATAAATTATAAATGGATTTAAAATATAAAAAGCCAAAATATACAGTCTCTAAGAACTCAATCATTTAATTAGTTTTGTTAAACTAGAGGGGGCTAAAATTATACTTCACCCCAGAAAAATGAATCCCTTGCCTACGCTGATGTTGATAGATCACCATACACGTAATGCAACTCTTTTGTTTACATATATCTGGAGAAGATGATGCAACTTTATCCGCTATAAAATATGTAGTTAGATATAGTTTATGTAGAAACAAGGGTGCCCTTACATAAATCTACAGATGATGCAACTTTATTCTTTGTACCTCGGACATCATCCTGTCTGTTTGGAATTTCCAATGTGGTTGTTGGAAGACAGTGTGTGTGTGTGTGTTATATAAAATTCATTCATTCTCTAAATAAAAATGGCTGTTATCAGTTGGTAGACAATTTTCTTTATGCATAGAGAAAGTCGAGACCTCCAGTTTTATTACTGGCCATGAACAATGGAATATTTTATCACAAATCTAGAATTTGGAAACAATCTGTGACATAAGCTCCTCCTTGTGCTTAATTTGGCCCTATTAGCAGGTTTTGGTGATAAAAATGCATGCCCTCTCTTCTAACCTTCGTAATTTAATAACAAGTGATTTATATATATAAAAATCATTTTTAGTTTTACTTGTAATTTTATTTTAAAAAATTAGAGACCATGCGAGCAATATTTGACTCGGTCAATCATTGGGTCCACATATGAAGATATAGTAGACCTATCATTTATGGACTCGACCAAGATATACTATTCGGGTTTTTTTATGACATCATCAATGATACTATCTATGAGAACTTGAATTCCACATGAATTCCCTTTGATTGATTGAAGAAATTTAGATTAGAGTTAGGAACCCCTAAGAAATTCATGGAACACTTTAGAAGAGTTCCTTAAGTCCTTTAATTGAGCTTGAAAACTCCAAACCTCCTTTATGGTAGCAAAAAGCTCGACCCTCAAACCATTATGAATGATATTTTCCTTAAATATATCCCTCTCCAAGGTATCTATTTGATTATAGGTGATATTTTCCTTTTTTATTTGTTTAAAGACAACCTGATTTACATAATGATAACCTCTCTTATATGATTTCTCTTGTCCACCCAATACCTCTTGTAATAAGTGCACATCATGAAAGTTTGCTAAAAAAAGTTATAGAAATAATAGTCGCCAAACTAAACAAAGAAGTGAATGAGAAGGTTTCTTACATTAAAGGTCATCTGACCACTTAAAGGCAAATGATGATTATATTAATTACATGCATCATTGAGATGTCCGGTGGAATGATGGAATCCTTTTCAATAGTCTCACCACCTTAAGGCTGGTTTTCTTAATGTTTAACCTTTCACCACCACCAATCTCTATAAGTTGCATCTCCTCCTTAATTAAGGTTAAAAAAAAATCAAAGAGAGCTTAATCAAGAGTGAGGGTTTTGGCTTAATCAAGTCATATCTACTTGATCCCTAACTTGGAAAGTATAACTACCTACAACTTTAATTTATATAAGACTTTTGGCTTTTACTGTTATTTTCTAAAGAAAAAAATCATTAGAAACATAGAGTTCTTTAACAATAATGGGGGTAATCCTTCATCACTTATTTAACCCTGACTTCGACCATGATAAGAGATGAAGACTTTTTTATTGAAATATATTTTATAGCCTTGCTGAAGTTTATTCCTCTCTTTCAGCTGTTAGTCTTGCATAAGAAAAGGAGGAGAAGTTAATAATAAACTTAATAAAAAAAGGCTAAAGAATAAAAAACTTGTATACATCATACAATGACCTAATAATATCCTTTATACATCCTATTAGCCTTATACTCAATCAAAATCAAGGTCATCACAACACATATTTTCTCTTCATCTGAGCTCAAACAAGGTTTGTTGTTTACATCACGGGAATGAGCCTTTTAGTAACGAGAACAACCCTAAATTTATTGCAATATATATACAAGATTGAATAGCCCACGATATTTCATTACCACCATTTTCTCTTTTATTTCTTGACATGCATAAGCTTCCCACTTATAGTTCTTTTTAAGTCTTTGATGAGTCTGTTGGCAAAGGTGAAAAATCTATTTATTTCATTACCACTATTGGTGCTAATAACTAAATGGTAGTAACAACTTCTAAGGAAATTGGTTGCCGGCTTGATTCCAATGAGCCTACAAAACTTATCAAAATTAGACAAAATGATCCACCTATTTGGATGTAGTTGTCCTAAACCTAGCTTGTAATATTCAGACACTTCCTCATGAATCCTTGGAGATGAAAGGAAAAAGCCATCATATATATGGAAAAAAAAAGATGTAATATTAAATAACTCTAGGTAGAGCTCGAGGTCTCCTAAATGATACACTTATCTTGGTTAGGCACCCAAGTTGTTTACTCTTTTAATTGAATGCGAGAAACAAACTTGATGTCCCCTAATCTATGATACCGTCATCCAAGTCAGTTCTCATTTTAATATGATTTATTACATAGATTTCATACCACTATATGACCACCTGGTCATGACTCGACCAAATTTCAATAATCCAGATTCGTTGATCGAATACTGTAATAATCAGTCAACTGAGAATGTAATTTCGAAATGAATATGTCTGATGTAATTCCGTGTCCATTCGCAATAATATATGAAATTGTTTAAGAAGTTTGTATCTAATAAAGGAAGCCAATGTTTTTTTATATAAACCGAGATGATTATTACAGAAAGTTCTTGCAACATGGAGATACATGAAGAGTCCAGGCTGATGAGAGTCCTTAGAATACTTGTTAAAACCATTTATCCATACTGCTAATCAATTTTCACTTCTCAGTTCTATAGTCATAGAATTTATTGTTCATGAGCTAGTTAAAAGGGGGGGAAACAACAGTGCTTGTTTAATTTCTTCAATTAATGTCACTCAACTATGGTGTTTTTCACTTTGAAATAATAAGATTTGATAAAGGGTTATCAGAGAATCTTTGAATATAATTCTAAAACCATTGAAAGTCCTTGGCCTTGTAATATCATCTGTGGATATTATGAAGCCATTTAAAGGCACAGTTTCCTCTCTCCATCAATTCCTATCAATATGTATCATGATTTCAAAGATACAAATGAGAACATATTTTCCAAATTTCCAAGTCGAAATCTCGCCTTGACCAATTTACGGGGCAAGAATTTCCATGAAGCTACAAAGATATAGTCACGAAAACAGGACTGAAAAGGAGCGAGGGATGTGAGGGTACCTCGTTGCTTCTTCCTTCTAGAAAAAAAAAACAAAAGAAAAGCGTGTGGGCCTCTGCCAATTTACGGCCACGCTTCTTCTTCTTCTTTTCGATTTGTTTATCCTTCCATCTTAGAATTTGTCAAAAATTACATAAATCCAAGTCAGAAGTGTACTGACCGTTCGATGTCTGTGAACGACCATTTGTAAAGATAGTGTGTGTTTCCCGTCTGTTTTCAACATTTTTATGGGGATGATTGCATGTAAATTGTAATTACGCGTTCGAGTTTCTTGATTACTTGAGAATTTTCAAAACCTATCGATCACTGTAGCAGCAGGCAGGTGAACGTTCTTGGTAAGCTCGAGCTGTGAGACGGAAAAGATAGTATCTCCCTAGTTAATGTATGACTTGTCAGCTTTGAAGAAGTCCACTTTTGAACTTGACCGGGGAGCATGGCTCTGGTTTTTCCAGCAAGACGGATAATTAGGGCAGCGACCACTTACCCGTCAGTGAAATTATCTACTCATGCAATGCTCCTTCCATCCCAAATAGTTTGCCCACTTTTTTTCTATTTGGAATGTCTCGAATCTTTTATTTATATTTAAGATTATTAATTATTTTTTCTTATTATTCCCCTGATTAAACTCAAATCATTATGAAAAAGAGTAATGATATAACCCTTGTTTACACTCAAGTTGTCATTCCCTCTCTCTTTTCTTTTAGGCCCCGTTTGTTTTAAGGAAACTGAATTCCAGAAATTCAGTTTCCTCACTTTCCAGTGTTTGGCAACACTTGGGAAAGTTAGTCAAAGGAAAGTGTTTTCCTTAACTTTCCCGGTCAACCCTAAAATTTCCCTTCACCCGCGGAAAGTGTTTTCATTTCCTGCACCAAAGGAAAACACTTTCCCTCATCTCCCATCTTTCTTTCCCTCATCTGCTCATCTGCCTTTCGTCTCTTTCCCTCATCTCTCTGTAACCCAGAACCCTCTTCCCCACATTTCTCAAACCCAGCACAACACCCTCTCGTCTCTTGCCTCCTCTCGCCTCCCTCTCAGTCCCTCACCCTCTGCTTACAAAACCCTCTCGCCTCTCGACTCCCTCTCAGTAACCCAGCACCCTCTTCCCCACATTTCTTTCAAACCCAGCACATCACCCTCTCGTCTCTCGCCTCCCTCTCAGTCCCTGACCCTCTGCTTACAAAACCCTCTCGCCTCCCTCAGTCCCTCAGTCCCTCTGCTACTCTGCATCTCGCCTCCCTCTGCAACTCACAGCAATTAACCTTCGTCCCTCTCGCAAAAGGTAACCTTTGTTTTATTAATTGTAATTAATTAATATTGTGGCATCTGCTTTGTAATAGCTGATTTCGGCCCCGTTTGTTTGATTTAATTGCTGTGAGTTGCTGGTATTTGAACAATAATTTAAGAACTCCACATTTGAAATTTTCTAGATTTGGTGGTGTGATGCAATACTAACCAGAGTACTGACAAAGTTGGCTTTTCTAGCTGGAAAAGGCAAGAGATTCTAAGATTTCTTGAATAAGAAGCATGTCTGGGAGTTAAAATTATTAAGTAGACCACAAGAAATAACGTGGTTTAAATTTACGACCACACTTCCTAACAATGTTTACAGTATAATTCCTAATTTAACTATGTTTAGAATACAAAATCCCAATTTAGTGCAAACACAAAAAAATCAAGTAAATATAAAAATTCAATTACAAACCAATTTCTTAGATGTTTAAGCTTTAGAAGTTAACCTTTGGATCCCATAAAAAGTTCCCATTTTCAATTGAGATAGCTGGAATTCCAAGTTTAAGAGGCATATTTGGTGCTAAAATCCTCTCTTCAGCTAAAAACAGTTCCTCCAAGCGTTGCAATGATATATTTGCATTTACAACCTACAGAACAAGTTAACATTTAGACACTTAAGGAAGAATACAACCAAAATGAGTAATCATACAGCACACAAGGAGGCTAAGCTCTTGAATAAATAACATGAATTTTGTTGTAAGCATATAATATAGCCACATATTCAATGAAGAACATGATAAATCTGTCTTGAGAACGAATTATTGAAGATAATAAAGCTAGTACTTTTTCATTCAAAAAGTTCTTTATATCTCTCCAACTAAGTTTTGAACATAATTCATTGTATTGATTGTGTAAATATTTGATATGCTTTTCTTAATATTTATTTCCCTATATTTTTAGGTATTGTTATCAGAAAACTATACTTTCATGTTATGGATAGTAAAATAATTAATGCAGTATGCATTGGGAGCAGCTGTTACTGATAGCTGCAGGGGTATCTATTATTGAAGAAGAAAGAAATAGAATTTATATACCAAGAGAACCACGTATAAATGCAATTGTTCAACCGGAAATTATGCCAAATCATATGCTGATGTCAACTTGGAAGAGAACACTGAAGGGCAATCAATTTCAATTGAAAATGAAGGGGAATATGAAGAAACTTCACAGGGAAAAGGGACATCTTCCTCCAGTACACAAAAGAGGCAACATAGAAAGAGAAACCGCATGTATGAAGATGATGGTGTTGAAAAGTTGTCTAAACAGATTGGAGATGTAGCATTTGCAATTCAAAGTCTCAGCAAAAATCAACTTGATGTTAATGCGTTGTATGCGGAAGTGATTAAAGTTGAAGGCTTTGATGAGATAACTCTTGGGGATGCATTTGATCATTTGGTCCAAAATGAAATGTTGGCAAAAGCATTTATGGCAAAAAATGCTAATTTGAGGAAAATTTGGGTTCAAAACTTTGTCACCCAACACTACAACAGGCCTGCTTGCTAAGATGGTTTGAATATGTTCAAAATTTAGGTTCAGACTATGTTTGTTATTTGACAAGTATGTTTACTTGTTTAATTCGGTCTACCATATTTATGTTTGTAATTTGAACTAATATGTATGTCAATGACTTCGAAACGTAATATTTATGCATGACTATTTATTTCTTGATGTTAGGTATAAATATTTATTTCTTGATGTTTATTTTATAGTTATTAAAGGGATAATTGCCTTTACCCAAAAAAATTTTTTATCTAAAATACCCATCAAAATATTTTTGTATCTATTTATCTTTTAAAAAATACTTCATACCAAAAACAAAAACCCAAATATATAACTCTTAACATAAAGTAATTTGGCTTTCTTAATATGAAAAAACAAATTATTTTTAGCTTTTAAAATTGAATAATTTTTACTTACGAAATATTTAACAAGCTTATTTCTCTATAATATGATATGACATATATTGTTATATTTTATAAAATAAGCTATGTATGAATATAGGATATAATAAAAAAATTCATCATTATACTTTTTTGATTTTATTTTTTTATTTTACGTGATTAAATATTTTATATTAAATATTTAATATACATAGGATAAACTTGAAAAAAAATTAATTTATTAATAAATTATTTTCCAGTTCATTTTCCATAACACAAACAAACACTGGAAAGTGTTTTCCAGTTCATTTTCCATAACACTGCCAAACATCGGAATTCACTTTCCAGGAATTCACTTTCCAAAAAGAAACCACTTTCCAGCAAACAAACAGGGCCTTAAAGTCACATTGAATAGGTGATAAATGGATTTGAGATGATATTGAGAAAAAAATGATATGACCCCCAACGCTCTATGAATCTATAGTTTAAAATACATCCCTTGCAGTGTCGCCATATTTGTTAAACGCTTTTTTGAAATGTGAAAAGCTTGTAAGGAGGCCGGGCCCATCATCTTAAATTGAAAAAAAATGATGGGTTCCATCGGTCTGTATATTCAAAAGGTGTGGTTTAGGGCTTATGCGTCTTTGTAATAGAGGCCGTTCACATGAATAAATGACTTTTTAAAAGAACATCCTGACCCTTGAGATGCGATATTTCTGCTGGGATTCAATGCCCCACCCTTCAGGGAGACCCTTTTTGCTCCTTCCTTGAAGCTCCGGTCTCGAGTCTTAGGATTTCATTGTTCTGATCTTTGCACGTACCTGGAAACCTGAAAATAATCAGCAGTTACAAAAACTTTTTCATAGATTATTATTTTTGCACATTATTATAAAAAAATACTAAGAGAAATCAGTGGTTTATCCTAAACACAAATTATTGTCGATTATAATAGTGAAATTATTATCTTATCCCTCGTACATAATAATTTTAGCCTTGGACTCAGAGGTATTTTCAAGAATAACGTTACGGTGGTCGATTGAACTTTTTTCCCTCTTTTCCTGCAAGCTAAAGTGCACGGTAGTACCTTTTGTTTATGTTGTTTACATTTTAGTCTCTGATCTTTGGATTGTTTGGTATGGTCATAATTTCTGTTATGAAAGTTTTAATTTGTTTTTATGTTGTCCTTCGATTGAAATCGATTATATATTGCATTTCAATTCGGTTTTTATTTTTTTAATTTCCGGATTGGTTTTAAATCCCTTAATATTTTCGGTATAGAAGTTTGGATTTTTTTTTTAATTTTGTCATTCCATTGAAATTGATTATATATTTTGTTTTCATTTTGGCTCTTATACTTTTAATTTTAATTCCTTTATTTGTTTTTTATATTTATGAAATACTCCTTATTTTTGTCCATATATATATATATATATATATATATATATGCTCTAAGTTTTAATTTTTAATTTTATTATTCTCTATTTTGTTGAGGTGTATTTTTTTGAAAAATTTAGTTCTTAAATTTTAGTTTGTATTTGTGACCATTTAAAAATTGATATTTTTTTTCCTTTTTTCTTTCTTTGAGTTTTTTTATTTGATCTTCAAGTCAAATAAATTTTTTTTAGCTAATAATTTTTATTTTTGTTTTGTCATATATTTTATTTTATTGTTTGCTCTTTTATTAAAAATTTTAGGTTTTTATTATTCTTTTATGTAATTTTTTTTCTATAATAATAATAATAATAATTTTAGTTTTTTTTCTTGTTTCCTCTTTGGTTAAAGTTTTTGAGTTTTTTTTATTCCTCGGTGTAATTTAATAATTTTTATTGTTTTAGCAGTAATAATAATGATAGTGACATTACTAATCATAATGGTAATAGCAATTGTAATTTACTGTAATGGTTATAGTGCTTATGGTGTTAATAATCATGACTTTGATGGTAATAATAAAAATAACTCATAGAATAATATAGAAAATAACAGTAATAACAATGTATGATAGTCATTTCGCCCATAGTCAAATAGTTTGGTTTTATTATGATTAGATGATAAATAAGCAAAGACAACAAATGAACCAAATTTTTAAAAAATAACAATGATAAAAAAAAATAGGTAGAAAATATCAAAATAAACTAACTCAAGTCAATACAAGTTAACATGTCAAATTCATAATTTATGAAATAAGAGGAAAGCCAACCCAAGTTGATTAATGATCCATGACATAATATAAACGGCCTAAAAAGAAGATAAGGAATAGTAATAATAATTTATTATTATAAAATATATTAATTCATGTTAACTTTTCAAATTTATGATTCAGAACATTAGATCAAAATATCTTATTTGAAAAAAATTCACCAAACTCAATTCTCAACCAATTAAACATTGAAGGATTAACTTAGAAAAGAATATTAGTTAAACAAAAAGATCTAAACCAAAAAAACAACAATGAAGAAAATGAGGGTCAAAACTAAAATACAAAATAAATTTATTTTTCATTGAAAGGTGAAATTAAAACAAAAAAACCAATTAAAAAAAACTCAAAACAAATAATCAAATCAATATGGATCAAATTAGAAAAACAAAAACAGATAGCAAATTAAGATGGGATGATGAAATTGAAAACAAGACTAAAGGGTCAAGAATATAAATTAAAAATCAAAAGAATAATAAAAACTACTATGTAATAATAAAAATACTAGATTGTCCCTTAATTGATATTATAATAATAAAAACCATTCTGTAAATATAAAAATGCTCCCTGTAAAAAGCTTCAATATTTCTAGAAGCTATTATTAAATTTTCCGCGAAGAAGAAAAATCATTATTAAACAATGCAAATTAGCTCGGATGGAAAAGTTTAGCATTTTGGTAATGCTTCGAGGCAAATTCTATAGAAGAAAATTCGGGCCGAAATCTCTCCCGGCCTACAAGTGTTCTGAGCTGGGAAGTTATGCGTGCTAATGCTTTAACTTAAATGGCTCGGACGGATGTCTCTCCCAGCCTGTAAGTGTTTGGGCGAAGGTATGTAATTTTATCCAGGCCAGGCTTTAACTTAAACATATGGGCCCCTAAAATGGGCTCAAAGCCCTTTTATCTCCCATCTCAGCGTGGATCCTCTTTCTAGTCTATTTGTGTGATGATTCCGATTGTTTGTTTTTATATTTTAAAAGTATATTTTTTTTAAAAAAAAAGAGAGGAAGGTTTTATTGTTTTTTTATATATATTATAATGTTTTGATATTAATAATAAATTTTAAAAACAAAAAAATACTTTTAAATAAAAAATAATTAGTACCACAATACTAAGAGTGTGTTTGATATTGCATTTGCTTTTGTGGTTGAGGTTTTAAAAAAGCAGTTTCATAAAAAAACACTTTAGCTGTGGTTCAAAATAAGTTATTAAGTGTTTGGTTAAAACTGCTTTTGAATTTGAGATTAATGAAAAACAGTTTCAAGTGTTTGGGTCTCATGTCAATTTAACTGGCTTTTTTCTTTACCAAACGGCTAAATTCTGTTTATAGCTGCTCATGGTTTGAAATGGAAGTTGAACCACAATACCAAACAGACACTAAATGAGCTCAAAATTTTTCCAAAACACCAAGCATAATATTGAAATATTTCTCACCCCGGTTATTCCAATCTAATAATGAGTTGTCCAGTACTTAAATTACAAGAATAGCAATGGTGCTCTCCAATTTCCAATAAACCAGATTTCTGTTCTGTGAAGAATCCATCCCCACCATGAACTTCTCTACTGACATAATTCCAATTTCATATACCAATTTATATGTAGTTTCACAATCAAATCTGATTTATAAAAAAATTATAAACTTTAATAGGTTTGACAGGGGTGCTTGCAAATTAATATTTGCAGCTCCAAAATACAATATTTCCAATAAGATATGTGCTAAATTTATCTATACATAAAATAGTGTTTAATGATATATTTTGATACAATCTAAATGGAAATTATGTTTGCCATCTAGTAGTCGTTGTTCTTGTTTCTCTGGTATACCTTTCATGTTCCTTGAATGATTTACGAGTGGTAGTCAAGCTCTTATTTTTTGCTACTTTATTTGCGGGTTGTATAGTAAAATCCATGGACCGACACCATCGTCTCCACCCTGTGGAAACTACGAGATTACCCCCAAAGACACTTTTGACATCCAAGGGTCGCAGACCAGCCATATAACCATGTTCAATAAGCGGAACAGATTAACAATCCACTCTCAGGTTGGCCAGTAAGGGGCAAAAAAGGACAATCACTCATTCTTAAGACTAAAACGGAGGGCGGAAAGGAGGGAGAAAACTCTTTGTTCCTTCCTGAGTTTCTTGCAGTACGATCCTCAGGATACACACACGTCACTTTAGGTGGTACGAGCCGATTTGCCCGCTCTGCTAGGCTTTTTTATTTATGTAAAAAATTGTTTGATTTTATAAATGTTGTATTTTATTATTTTAATATTTAATTAGTAACATTGTAATTGAAAAAATCTATTGAAAATGGTTTTTTTCAACCAAAAAGTGATTGAATATTGCTATTGCTAAAAATCGTAGATAATATAGGTAATATTTTTTTTAATGAGTTGCATTTTTTTCCTTGTAATATTAGATCTGACACATTATAAATAAAAATATTGTAATTTTTTTTCCAAAAATAAACTTATATTTTTTTCGTGCTATAATTAGTTATTTCAATGTTTAATTACTAAAAATACAACAGATAAAAATATGTTAGAAATGAGTTTTTTGCGTTGTATAATTAGTATGCTTGTCTGCGCATTGCGCCATGGTTTTTTTCATGTAGAAAACTAATTGATTTTTGACATGTTGTAATTAGTTGTTTAAATATTTATTTAGTGACATTATAATAGATAAAATATGTAACAAATAATTTTTTTCCCAGCCTAAAAAGAATTGTGTAATAGAAATGGGAAGTGGTTTGTATATTTTTTAATTGGAGATAATTTAGGTAAATGTATAAAAAAAAATGTTATAATTGTCTTTTTTTCCCAGTAATATTAGATTTTACACATTATAAATAAAATGGAGAGTATTGTAGATAATCGAGGTAAATTTGTCAATAGAAAAAAATTTGAGTTGATAATGTAGGTCAATGTGTGTACCTTTTATTTTTTTGAGTTGTATTTTTTCTCAAGTAATATTAGATTTGAAATATTAAAAATGGGAAAATTGAAAAAAAATATATTAAAAAATAAACTTAAAGAAAAGAGTATAAAATTTCAATTCAAAGCAAAAAAAATTTTCAGAAGATTTATTAATCATATTATTATATTAAATGTATTTAAGCATATTGATATAAAATTTTTTGTTTTAAAATCCAAGGTCAAATTTTTTCTCTCTCTTTATATATATATTTTAGACGATAATATTCAATAAATATTAAACACATATAATTAGTCTTACATACTTTATAGAGTAATAAAAATGGGAATATATTTTAAACGATAATATTCACTAAATATTAGAACATATAATTAGTCTTAAATACTTTATAGAGTAATAAAAATAAGAAGCGGTTCGTATATGTTTAAATTTTAGATAACGTAGGTAAATTTGTAATTTTATTCTTTGTTTCAGTTGAATTTTATTCCCAGTAATATTAGATCTCACACATTATAAATCAAAATATTGTAATTTGTTTTTAGAAATAAACTGAGTTTTTTTGCATGCTATAATGACTTATTTGCCGTCTAAAAAGAACAGTGTAATCGAGACGGGAAGTGGTTCGTATATTTTTGAATTGCAGATAATGGAGGTAAATTTGTCTGCCTTTTGTATTTTTTAGTTGTATATTGTTCTCAATAATATTAGATCTGCAATATTAACAATCAAAATACTGAAGTTTTTTTTCAAGAAAAAAACTTGAACAAAAGAGCAGAAAATTAAAATTTGGAGCAAAATGTATTTTATAAGATTTATTCATCATATTATTATACTAAATGTATTTAAGAATACTGATATAAATTGTTTTCCTTCAAAAAATCCGCGGTCTTCTTTTTTCTCTCTGTATATATTTTTAGACGATAATATTAAATAAATATTCAAACATATAAGCAGTTTAACATACTTTAATTTGACATAAATATACAAATATATATTTAATTTTACACACTTTCAATATTTTTTTTTATTATTAGGCGATAATATTCAACAAATATTCAAAAAATTAAATTATAATTATTAAATTTTTTTAATGATTATTATTATTATTATTATTATTATTATTATTATTATTATCATTGTCATCATTGTTAGCATTTAAAAAATATTTGTGATGTAAAAAAAAAATTAATTTTCAAATGATTACTACCAGGAATAAAATTTGAAGACTAAATAAAAAGAAACCCCAACAAAAGAAAAGATAAAAGAAATATCCAAAACCAAATTAAAGAAAAATATATACATGAACTGGTACAATAATAGGGAATAATGCATCCATATATAAATAATAATAAAGGAAATGAATTTCAAAAGAACAATTAAAAACATAAGGCCCAAAATAACAATAAAAGATATAATTAATTTAAAGTGAAGGATTAATTTGACAACAATTAATACTTTTGTACCAAAAATATTCAAAGATTTAAAAGGAAAAAAATTTAAAAGAAGAGGGACTGAAATTAAAGTGCAATATATAATGAATTTGAAATGAAGGACAAAATTGAAAATAATATAACCTGCTGTATTAAACAAAATTCAGGGATCTAATAGCAAACCAAAAAATTCAAAGAAGAAGGACTGACATGCAAATTGCATATATATCAATTTGAATGAAAGGATGAAATTGAAAGAATTCGAAACTTGGATTACAGAAATCAAACAAAAGCCAAGGGACTGAAATGCATGCACAATAACTCGGGGGACTGAAATTGATTCCGGCTCTGAGGAGAGAGAAAAGAGGACATAACCTTTCAACCGACTATATGAGCCTCCACGTCGATCTTTGAAGAGCACGCGTCACCCCATGAGATTCAGGGAAGGGTTGCAAATTGTTTTCACCGGCGGAGGAAAAATTTACACCGCCGCATGACGCCGCACGCGCCGCCTGAAGCGATGGCGGGACAAAAACACGCTGACGCGCCCGTACGGCTCCCTGACAGCGCTGACGCAAGGGCACAGTAACGTCGTGGTCAATTACGAAACCACCCCTGATGGTAATTGATGGATTTTGTCGTTTCGGGGGCTACGGATGTCATAGCACATTTTAAAAATATTAAAAAAAAAGGTTCCGGCGGACCGGACCGGTCCATACGCGTGCAATGACAACCGTAGCCCTCAGCCGAAAACGTGTTTTTGTCTTATTAGCGGGGGTCCGAGCGTCATTACACTGTTCACATCAGGAAAAAACAAAAAAAAATAGGGTGGACGAACTCGCGCGACGCACGGAGGAAAAAAGACCACTCCACAGTGCCACCGAGTATGCCTCTACAGTTGAACGACCGAGCTGTTTTAGATATATACGAGCTGATTTTGCCCGCTTCGCTGGGCATTTTTTATCTATGTAGAAAATTGATTGATTTTATAAATGTTGTATTTTAGTATTTTAATATTTAATTAGTGTAATTGTAATTGATAAGGTCTGTTAAAAATGGTTTTTTTCAACCAAAATGTTATTGAACATTGCTATTGCTAAAAACAATTTTGATAAAATTTATTAGAAAATTTGCTACGAAGATTAAATGATTTATTAGAAATTTGTTGTCACGGATACTCTGGTAAAAAAAAAAAAAAAAATCGGGAAAAAAAAAACAACTGACTTGTACAAAAAAAAAAAAAAATACATGTGGAAAAAAGGTCATAGTTTCTGAAAAGGGAAAAAAAAGTCTAAAATATAAATTTAACTTTAAAGACAAAGTTTTTTTTTTATAAGATTTATTCATCATATTATTATATTAAATATATTTAAGAATACCGATATTATTATTTTTTTCATGAAATTGTAGGTCATTTATTTTCTCTGTCTATATATTTTTAGGCGAGACTATTAAATAAATATTCAACATATATACTTAGTCTCACATACTATATAGTGTGATCGAAATGGGAAGTGATTTTTATAGTTTTTTAAATACAGAAAAGCTAAGTAAATTTGTAAAAAAAAAAAAGATTAGTTGGCTTTTTTCCCTAATAATATTAGATCTTAGACATTATAAATAAAAATATTGAATTTTTTTTTTTAAAAAAAAAATAATTTTTTTGCGTGCTATAATTACTTATTTGCCGTAAAAAAAGAACAGTGTAGTTGAAACAGAAAGTGCCTCGTATATTTTTTAATTGTAGATAATCTAGGTAAATTTGTTTACCTTTTTTTTTTTTAGCTGTATTTTTTCCCGGGTAATATTAGATCTTAAATATTAAAAATCTAATTTTTTGTTTTGTTTAAGAAATAAACTTGAACAAAAGAGCACAAAATTAAAATTCAAAGCCAAGTTTTTTTTTTTTTATATAAGATTTATTCATCATATTATGATATTAAATTTATTTAAGAATGCTGATATTAAATTTTTTCATGCAAAAAATCCGAGGTCATATTTTTTTTCTTTTTATATACTTTTAGACGATAATATGCAATAAATATTAAAATGTATAAGAATGACTTGTTTGTCGTTTGAAAGGAACAGTGTAATCGAGACAAAAGTGACTTGTATCGTTTTTTTAATTGTAGATAATTTAGGTAAATTTGTTTATTTTTTATTCTTGAGTTGTCTTTTATCCCCAGTAAAATGATTATTGTTATTATTGCAAAAACAATTCAAATTATCAAATTATCGCGAAAGAAAAAACACTCATAAACATTAACAAAAGAGTAAGCAAGAAAAAGAAAATATTATTATTATTATTATTATTATTATTATTATGATTATTATTATTATTATGATTATTATTATTACGATTATTAGTATTATTATTATTATTCTTATTATTATTATTATTATTATTATTATTATTATTATTATGTTAATAATGGAAAATAAAACACAAATATCAATTTATCAAGGCATGAAAATCAAAAATTAAAACTATAAGGGCCAAAATGAAAATTCAATATATTATCAATTTCAATAACAGGATCCAATTGAAGAAATCGAAACTTATGTACTGAATTTATTGAATAATTTAAACCGAATCCGAAAATTAAAAGAAGGAGGACCGAACTGAAACATTGACATCCAATCAATTCCAATTGGAGGACCCAATCGAACTAAATCAAAACTTATGCAACCAAAATCAGGACAAAAAACAAAATCAAAAGTCAAGGGACTGAAGTAAAAAGTATCACAAAATGGGGGACTCCCCTGCACTTTGACGTGTAGGGGAGAGAGAGAAACGTGGCCGGCGTTTTAAGCGGTTCCCGGCGCGTCCACGGACATATTGAAGGTAAACGCGCCACCGCGGGAGGAAGACAACGACCAGGCGAACCGCTCTGGACTTCGGAATCTTGTCTCCGGCCACCGTATGACGTATCACGCGCCACCTACACAGGGCGTGGGGCGTGAAATAGGGAGACGCGTGTAACACACGCTCTGACAATAAACGCGGAAAATATTTAAAAATATGGTCAATTACCGGAAGGCCCCTGGACCGAAAACCATGTTTTTGTCTTATCCGGACCTTAAACCGTAATTAGCCATTTTCAATAAATAATAAAAAACCAAAACATGCGGCGGACCGGACCGGACCGAACCGGTCCGTACATGTGCAATTACTTGAATGGCCCTTACCCTCAGCGCTTTTTACCCTCGGACCGAGCGCGTTTTTGTCCTATTACCAGGGCTAAAATCGTTTGTGCACTATTCATTGAAGAAAAAAAAAAAAAAAAAGCAGACGAACAGCCGCGACGCACGGCCGAGAAATGGCCAGTCCACAGTGACAATGGGTGTAGAGCTACAGTGGCAACCCCGAGCTGTTTTAGCTCTTTTGTTAATGTTAATAATTGGCTCGGGAATTGAAGACAGTATAGATTGATGTATCTATATTTTTTCTTTTCTTCGGCAGCTATTCTGAGGAGACTGGACTCTCTTTTTTTCGTTTTAAAAAATCCATTCACACTTAAATTTTAATGGTTGCAGCGAGAGCGACAACCAAAACGCAACGTGTCACTGATCATCGTGGGGAGGAACGGGTCATGTTGCCACAACTTTCCCATCAACCCCCTCCCCCCACCACTCAACAACAAAAATCGTTTAGCTCAGTATAAAGATTGTTTGACTTTAAAAATGTTTTTTTTAGAAAATTAATTTTTTTGGTGTTTTTAAATTTTTTTCATATGATAATTTCAAAAACACTTTTTTAAAAATAAAAAATATTATTTTAATATATTTATAAATAAAAAATACCTTACAAATCAACCGCACTACAATTACAAATAGTTAATTCGTCCCTGATATGCTGCTACTTAGATAGGGTCCTCGATCATCACTCCAATAATGGAAGTCGGATGGAATATGATTCCCAATTCATGTTTTGCATTAATGGGATAATTGGGTTTTTTCTTAGCACGACTCGAAAGAGCATGTCATGACTGGAAGTTGTTGAAGCAGTCACCATTTTTGCTGGGAAGTATGCCGAAAGACTTGAGGCTTTTAGTTAAGAGATTGGTGTTTTTTGTTTTAATGTAAACTAATGTTGTTTGATTAAGATTTTGGTTTTAGACTATTAGTGTTTTTAGATTGTTCCAAGAAATTGGTTCAAATATTAATAAAAAATACTCATTCGGATGATTTTTTAGACTTGTGTCCCACCATCCAAATGGCGACGAGATCAAGGAAGTTGGTGATGAGGGGTCAACCCCACCCACCCACCCACCCACCCACAAATAATAAATAATTCTCCATAGTTCCTAGAGTTTAGTAAGAGATGTGGACATTTATAATAGAATTGACAATCAACTCAAGTAGAGAGATTATTTTATGATATTGAATGTGCTTTTGGGAGACTATCAACGCATTCTTGTAAAAGTAACATAGAATCCTTCTCTCCTATTTACTTCTATTTTTTAATTAATGGGAGAAGGACAGGGTTCGTGGGGATGGTCCAAACCCTAAACGAGAATATTTTAGGCTGGTTGGGATGGAGCTGTGGCTCCTTAATTTCCCCGTTCCAGCTCTCCAATATTGCCGTGACAGCTGAATAATAAAAATTAGTTAATTTAAACATGGGCAGCAGTTTTGTGCTTCCTTCCGACGTCTGATTTTGAGGAAAATCATGTATAATAGCAGTTGAAGTCAATAAATGTCAAGGTCAGTGATGAATAATGAGGCAAATCACAATCACTTTTGTTATAATCTCGTAGCACACTACATAAGTCGCCCTTGCAATAACAAAAAAGAAGATAAGAGAGAGTGAAGGGCACACACATTTACTAACAAACCGCTACAAACTAATTAAAAGGCACCAGGAAAGACATCACTTTTGCTCTTTCGTCGACTGACAAAACCTTCGCCGTGTCTCATGAGCCAGAACCTCTCTATTTCTTCAGCTTTGCGTCCTGGAATTCGACCGGCGATCAAAGCCCACCTGAGATATAAATCGTGACTGTTTACGATGGTTTTACATGAAAGGAGAACAATAAATATTTTCCCTTTCTTGCACACACACTAACAGACAAATCAAGCAGCTAGCCAGTGTAATTATTTTTTTCTACTTGTCTTCTTGTATGAGACAAACCCATCTAACATAGTCAAGATACGTTTCTCGATAATTCTCGATATTTATATCAAGAATCAAGTTCATTCTGGAGGCCCCATATATATATATATATGTTTGCAGCTAATTAAACCTATGAAATGACACTACGATTGCTTATGATCCAACAAAAAAGGGGGAAGACCTCCAGATAACCAGTTGACTGAATAGAAGAAAGTTAGGGAAAGGAATCATGGCCAGCCACTACCGAGTTAAACCAGAGTTAAAGCCACCGAAGCAACATGCCCACAATCAAATACACTGAATACGAAGGGAAAGTGGTTAAATTTCACCTAATGAGAATGCAGTTCACCATAATTATAGCAGCAAAGCTTCTTTTAATGAGTGCTTAAATCGTCCCGTCATCGTCATCAGAGAGAAAAAAAAGTCCTACATTACACGTGTCGTAGGATGGTGTATATAGACATTGGACTATTTCCATTTTTTTAATGAAAAATATAAGTGATAATTTTCAAATAACTTAATAGGGAGGGTGTGAAACACCAAATGAGATCATTCTAGACCATGTTGGATTCTGTAGGTAGAAATTTAAACGATGACCGTGCGTAAGTCTTTACCTTCGATAGTCTACATGAAAAATACCGAAGTCATTCTAGAAGGCAACTCTCTCTCTCTCTCTCTCTCTTGTTTTTCCTACTAGAGGAATGAAGTCAATGAACTCCTCTTAATATGGGAGAAGGACATCAATTAAAGCTTATTAATAACTTTAATGTTCAGGCGGGCTTACATATTTTATACATGTTATTTCTGTACAAAATTTATATTTAAAAATAACTAAAAATAGAATAATAATAAATATTTTTAGACTCAGTTATATATATGATGAGCATGCATGCATGTCGATATAGTAAAGATCCAATGTCTGTAAGCTCAGCATCTTACCGCTACTACAAAACTACATTTGTTTTTTTATTTTATTGTGATCTTTAGCTTATATACTATACATCAGCCACCGGTTATCTTGATAAAAATAAATTATTCTTATCAAGAATAATTAATAAATTATTTAATATATAAATTTTATTCTTAATTTATTTGGATTTTTCAGGAATTAGGAAAGAATAATCTATTAGAAGTAAATAACGTGACCGTACCACTGACCTACCTACTGAGCATATTAACTTTCCATTTACAACAGCAAACAAAACTCCACGGGACCCATCAATTTATAAGATACAGGGGACAAAGAAGAAGAAGAAGGAGAACTTTAAGGGTTGCAATCCAAAATAATAATAATAAAAAGAAGAAATAATTAAAAAAATATCCTATAAAGTTTTCCTTGTTGTAGTTTTTTTATAAAAAAAATTATTTCTTGTAGTTTTCCTGTTGAGTAAAAATTTATATTTTTAACAATACATTTTGTTAGAATTTTTTTGCATGATCTAAATATAGTTTAATCTATAGAAATATAAATAAAAAATCTCAGAAAGCAGGATTTCTGTAACTATCCTGATAATAACAAAGAGCAAGTTTCTCGAGACGTTGTTTCTTTACCTGTCCCCCACCAGCTTATGCATTCTGTAAATGAGATCTTCTTCCTGTTCGGACATGTTAATGAACTCCCATTCAATGCTGCTCACCTCTGCCAAATCACTACAGACATGGAGCAGTGAAGTAGCTAGAAAAAGAAAAAAGAAACTGTAAAGAGAAATCAATGTCCTCGCAGGAAATTAGGGGATACGAGAGAAAATTCAAAGAAAAAGGAAAAGGAAAATTACTTTTTAATTTGGTTTCGAGCGGCAAACAGGAAGAAATAAACTGGGGGAAAAACCGACAAAATATGAAACACCATAACAGGGATAATTAAAGTGTAGGAAACTGACCTTGTTCATAACAATAAGAGGCAGTCTTGGCTTGCCTCTTGCAACGTCTATCCATTTTGATTCAACTTGTTTCAGGGGTTAAAGAAAGAAAAAACGCAGCTGGGAAAGAGACGAGGGAGCTAGGCGAGGCAGGAGAATAGAATAATTAATGGAGAAAGAAACCCCAGCAGATTTTGAATGCTGGAAGTGAAAGAGCTGTCGAGAGTTTCCCTAGAGAGAGAGAGATGACAGATCAGGAGAGGAGAGGGATGTTGAATTAGGCTATGGGTAGCGTGCGTTATATGGGCCATGGAGAAGCGAAGAACGACAGGTCCTACCAAACAAACAAATCGGGATTGTTTGACTGGCAGTTGTCCCGGTTGAGGGCATGCTGAAGTCAAAGTTCCTCGGTTTCGGGCACTGCTTTCGTTGAAAACACAACTATACCATTCATTACCTTCGCCAGGTTTTTCTGATGTCTGTTTAAGTTTTGTTTTTTTATTGGATAGTGATTCCCTTCGTACTGCTACTTTCACTATAATAACTTTCTGTCCTGTGATATCATTCATTTGCAGAGATTTTTCTCCGTTCTGGCTTTGGGGTGGTTGTTTGTATCGGTGTTTTAAAAATATTTTTAAAAAAAATGAATTTAGACACTAAGAATTATTTTCAATATATATATATATATACGTAATTGTTTAGTTAATAATAAAAAAAAAACGCCGATGAGAAATATTATAAACACACAAGTCTTAGTGTCTAAATTGCATAAGAATGATGGTGCTGTGGTTCTGAATAGGAAATTTTGTGGATTAATCAGTGTTTTTCATAAAACTTTTTATGAAAAAGTTATGGGGTACAATTCATTAATGGCACCGAAATGACACAATGAACTGAACTGCAGTAAAGTTCAATGGACCTCTGTAAAGTAGTGTCCGTGACCGAGCCTGTTCGCCTTTACCATCCAGGTTGACGTGCCTTTGTAGGAGGAGACCAGAGAGCTCGCCTCTAGCAGAGATTTTTTTTCCTCGTACATTTAGACCCGGATATAAAGAAAGAAAGTATTATCATTAACAAAAGCTACTTTATAACCTTCCAAAACGTGGATTTTAGTAGTATTTTTTTTATAAAAAAAATCATTTAACATTTTATTTTTGTAATATCTTATATTTTTTTCTCCGGATAATGAGTTTAGTACACGAAATTGATTTTTTTATTTATCAATATATAATTGATTTACAATCAGGTTTCTTTTATTTTTTTGATTATTTTCTATCAAGTTATATTATATTATCTAAATTATGAGGTTGATGAGTTAACTTAAATTGACTCAAATCGTTTTTATCTTTATTTTTATTTAAAAAAATATATTTATACTTTCACATCAAGTTCATTAACAACCGAGTTTTATAATTTATTTTGATTTTCTTATATAAAATTATTTCAATTACATGGTCTTGGTTTAGGTTTGACAAATTTATTTGAGTTAACTCAAGTTGTTTTTTGATTTCATAAAAAAATTGGCTTATTTTTTATCAGGTTAAATATCATGAGATTGGTTGGTAGCTCATATTGACTAAAATCCTTTTTGTATCTTGTTATTTTTTTTATTTTATATTTTAACATTGGGCTAATTAAAAATTGTGTTTTATAATTTATTTTAATTTGATATTTGTGAGATTATTTCAGTCACATGACTTTAATTGCAGGTTTGACAGATTAACTTGATTAATTCATGTTATTTTTATATTATTATTATTATTATTTCAACTGCGTGATTGCTTATAAATTGAGTTTTATAATTTATTTTTATTTAAAACTTCAACAGTTGTTATAGGATCCTACAAATAATTCGGATTAACCTAGATAGATCAAGTATATATCCACTTCTATATTTTTTTTAAAAAATATTAATTTTTTTAATCTAATAATATTTTTAATGATCATGCAAATTATTTTTAGACTTATAAAATTAACTGAATAATGTTTGTTTCTCTAAAATATATTCTTTTACATCAATAATATTAATTCTATCTGGACAGAGAAAACTGAAAGCACACTGATTATCTGTGTATGCGTGCAGAGCCACGGACGGACAATTTAACTTATTATTTTACAGAAATAAGGATGTTTGATTTTCACATTTTATTCAATTTGTACAGTCATATTCAACCGTGGAGGTCCGATAATTCCATGCATGCGTGTCCATAAAGTTGGACATCACACGTGCCTTGATTAAATACCGATCTCATTTTAAGAGATTGATTTCATGATAAAAGATTTTTTTATTTTTTTATTCAATCCTAGAATTAGCTTCTGTATGAATTTATTGAGTTTATTTAAACGTACCAAATCAATGTAAAATGCACGTCTTAATATATTAAAGGATAGAATTAGTTTAGACTTTAGATTGACTCTCAGGCTAGTACGAGACTATTTTTGATTATTAAATTAGAAAAAATGTGTAAGAATTGTCACAATCAAGTGTTTGTTCTCCGAATCTCTTCTATTAACTAGTGAAGATATTTTTGCTTTTTATTCGATAAGGGATATTTTTTTACTGGGCTATTGTTTGACATTGCTTTTTTTAAAAAAAATTAAAAATTAATTTTTATTTCATTTTAATATTTTAGATAATTTTCATATGTTAATATCAAAAATAATTTTTTTAAAATAATTTTTTGATATATTTTTCAATAAAAAACACTTTAAAAAATAACATCAATCACACTCTTACTAAATAATAAGTGAATCCATTTTTTTGTAGAAAAAAATCCCAGACGAATTTAAAAACATATTCCCTTCTTCGATTTGATACATGCAAATGGATTTAGTTTCAATTAAAATATAAATTGATTAAATAATACAAATAAAACAAAATAAAAAATACATTTTTTTCAAAACATCCTCCAGAAAAACAGACATTAGTTGGACATCTAAGATTCTTCTTTGATGTACATATCATTTGTTTTTATTTTATCAATACAATCAAAAAAATAAAAATAAAAATAAAAATAAAAAACATAACCTTCCCTTATGTCTTTACGAGCCAAACAAAACAAATTTTATTTAACCAGTTTCTCTTTCACGAGACACCATGTAATTGAAAAGGAGTCCACTAACAGGACCGAAACAGGCTAGAAAACAAAACAATGGGCTCAAAACCAGTTCACTCACGTGCTGTCAGCCTTAGGGTGTGTTTGTCACAATTTTTGCTTTTGTGGTTGAGATTTTAAAAAATCAGTTTTATAAAAAACACTTTAGCTGCGGTTTAAAATAAGTTTTGAAGTGTTTGATTAAAACTGCTTTTGAGTTTGAGATTAATGAAAAGTAGTTTCATGTGTTTGATTACTAAGTTTTTTCATATTGCTTATTTGCTTTTAACTTGTGAAATTACTTTAAAGGGCATATATATATATATATAATTTTTTAAATATTGTAGATTTAATAATTATAATAATATAATGTAATTAATAATTCAAGTAAATTGGACATTTTTTTTTATTCTCTCACCAAATTATTTTTATCAATATAATGAAACTTCATGTCAAATCTTATTTTGTTTTTATCAATTACTCAAGAACCCAATTATAAATTTTTGTTCACTTCAAATTATTCAACACTACATGTCATTTTTTTTTTTGGATCAATTATTCAACATTACAAGTCATATTCCTTTAATTTTCAATTTTTAATGCCAATTAATCAAGAAACCAAATTTTTTTTTTAAAGTCTAAGTATTAAATTTTAGCAATTTTATAATATTGATTTTAGCAACAATTTAAGATCCCACTGTTTTTCGTTTTTAATGACAATTAATCAAGAATATCAAGACAATTAATCAAGAATGACAAAATAATATATTTTAGAAAATCGAAATAACTCAATACGAAAACGTAACTGAAAAAATTGTGCTCAACAAATTTATTAGGTTACAGTCCAAAGGAAAGGAAGACAAATATAAAAAACAAATATGAACTCAATAAACTTGGCAAGCTACAAGCTACAAGCTACCGTGAAGGAGAAGGGGAGAAGTGAGGGACGTCCGGTTTCGTGTGTATGTTTTTGCAGAGGAGAAGTGAGGACGGGAGGGTGAGGGATGTGTGAGCTGAGCTGAGGGGAAAATGTGAAGTGAGAGCAGATAAGAAGAAGGAAATGAGAGCAGATAGGTGAAGAAGGAACGAGAGCATTCATTTTGTGGCCGTTATCACCCGTGAAAAGCAGACAAAAAAGCAACAATTTTTGGCTTTTCACGCAACCATGGTTATGGCTTTTTTCAGGATGGGACCCACACAACTTTTGTAAATTTTCTACTTAACCAAACACCTTTTAGCTTTTTTTGGAACCATTTTTTTCAAACCAAAGATAAAAAAGCTCTCCCAGACACCCACTTAGTCCCGCTAAAAAATCGAACGCCAAGATTACGAATAAAAAGTGTACCCTGGAAAACTCCGAAAAGTTTTTGTATATTTTTCCGTCAATCATTTTACTTTTGATTATTTCCCCAAAATATCTCAACTTATGTTGGACTTCCCATAATATCCCTTAATGTATGAAATTATCACTTTACCCTCGCGGCAATAAATCGTTGTCCCCGTCGCTCCAAATTTTTCACTTCGACATGGAAATAGATTAATGAATATTAACAACATAAACTAATCCATGTGTGTGGATAACAGCCAACATTGTTCAATCTCTTGCAAATCTTGCGGGGGAAACTAATCCACGTGGAGAGAGACAAGTTATTGGGTTTCGCTACTTTTCAACCACCTGCTGTTTTGTTTTCTGAGTAAACAAGTTTTATTCAACAATCAGTCAAGTTAAATTCTGGTTTTTCCGGTTGATTTTGGTTTATTCAGATTTTAGAGTGTTTAAAGTTATTAGATGGTTTATAAAGAGTTTTATGATTTTTTTATTTCTCGTATGAAAATAAATTAAAATATTTTTTTTCCTTGAGAACTTTTTATTTTTTTATTAATGTAATAATTTCTAGATTCTTGATTCAGCTATCTCATGTTTTTTCCTTAAAATGGAAGAAAGTTTAATATGCGGGCTACTGAAGATTGAATAGATAACCTTTTTTTTTTTTTACCTCCTTTTCTCTTTTGATTTGTGTTCCAATTATTAGAGAATAATATAAATCATATTCTGGGGTCTCACTTACTAGCTTAAGCTTTTAGGTGAAATGGTTCCTTAACATGGTATCAGAGCATTGTTGACCCAGCGGTCACGAGTTCAAATCTCACCACCTCCATTCTATTTAATAAAAAACTAAGCACAAGGTGATGTGGGTCTGTGCAAGTTTCAAGCCCAAATGGCTTTCACTTGAGGGTGTGTGTTATAGAATAATATAAATCATATTCTGGTGCCTCACTTATTAGTTTAAGCTTTTAGGTAAAATGGTTCCTTAACACCAATCTTATACTTCAATGTTTGTTTTTTTCATCTAACTAAGTTAAAAACAATGTTATTTAATCTAATAGAGTTCCTAATCTAGTTTTCAAGTTTGACTTGCTAATCCAAGTCAATCAAATATTTTACTGTTTCAATATTTAAAATAATATCATCTAGAAACTTATTTTTAAATTTAAATTATATTTTTACTAATTATTAGAGTGACTTTTAGATATACGTACTCAATCAGTTTTTTTTCTTGCTGTTTCTTATTCATTTTTAAATTCATCAAGTCAAGTAAATTACATTTTTACATAATTAAATTTATTATAAATTTTTAAGTTTATCACAAGGCATAATTCACTGCGATTCTTTCACATTTAAAACCTGTTAACTTGGACCTTTCTTGTATTATATTCCAAAATGGGACCATAGAAAAGCTGTGCATGATGACTTGTGGGAATGGGGGTGACGGGGTCATGAAAAAAATTGTGGTGTTAAGAATATATTGAACGGGAAAAGCTATTTAGAAAAATCAAATTAATAATATAATTTTTTTAAATAGTGTAATATGATATTGTTATGTACTTGTACCTTAATAGAAAAAACTCATTTAGAATAGTCAATTTTATTTTAATAAATATAATATTGATATAACTATTTATTAATAATAAACAATTAATACAAATATAATCAAAACTATTTTTTTCATAAAAATATATTAAACAATTTTTAGTTTTTTTTTATCAAACAGGGATAATTCTTCAACTAAAAAATAATATTTTAGCTTTTCAATACAGCTATTCTCTTGGATCTATAAAAATAAAAAATAAAAAATAAAAACTATTTTTTTGTCTTTTTACTTTGATTTTTCTCTTAACTCCATCATCAGTATTGCTCCAAGTGAGTCAATAGAAATATCTTGGAGCCAAGGCACGCTACCATAGCTCTTTGCGAAATTCGGGGTTAGCTTTTAGCATCTGCTGTAGAATAATTTCTTCCAGCATTATCTGGGAAGTAATCGATGGGAGCTTAGATAAAATCATTCAACGAAACATCATTTACTGCTGACAATTAATATGGTTCTGACAATTCAGCCGCAACAAGAAAGATAATGAAATTCATCGAGAAGGATACCGAAATATCATGCTAGCAAGCGTCAGATCTCAGTCTCTGGAATCACATTTACTCTCTCTTTTCTCTTTCTCTGGAAAAAAGAAACAAATACAGGAACTGTGTTCTTACATGGAGCTGTCAGGTTGAAGAGGGCAACGCTTGGCAGGATAAGAATGGCCGAAAAGTTACCTGCAAGGTCGTGGTCTCTTTCTCTTCTCATGTCCCTCTGGGTCATTCCTTGCGTGGTACGCCTGTCATCCCCACGGTGTCTTACATGCTCACTGCGCTTGCAGGATGTTCAGTGGGCCCGGACACCCCGGTTTAAAAAAAAAAAAAAAGAAGAATAGCCGAAAAGTTTATGCTTTATTAATTACCCATTTGATCTTCATCCACGACAGCCTTCCCAGAAAAACACACCCTGTAATATACTTCAAACATTAATATATTATTTCACGTTCTAGCTGAACAGAAAGGACAGCCATGGTTATATTAATATAAATCTAGCTTTTGAAAAACTTGTGTTACCTTTGTGGACTCACCAAATTTAAATTCAACTCACCGTGTGAGTTGATGTCCTTGTCTTCAATGCCCTTCACCAAACTCTGTACTGACCAGCTCTAAAAGACGGTGCCATTTTCTACATCTTATTCTTCAGCAGACGTGCTCGATGACCTGATAAAAGGAGCTTCGATATGCGTGTTGCATGACCTGCTATTTTTATGAAAATAGTTTTTCTTATTAATGATTTTTAGCTGAAAATATTGTTTTGATAAAAAAAATACAATTGTAAACGTTAGTTGATAAAAATAATTTTAAAAGAATGTCTATATTTTATGTGATACAAAATCATAAATATAATAAAATCATATTTAAAACGCACTTATAATTTTTGAAAATAAAACAATGATTCCAATTGCATTTTTATGCACGGTTAGTTATTATTATTATTATTATTATTATTATTATTATTATTATTATTATTATCAGATACGTTATAATTTTTTGAAAATCAAATCTAAAATGTTAATAGTATTTAAAAATCATGTAAAAAATAAAAAGTAAATAAGATTTTTTAGAATGAAAAAAAATGAGAAGAAAAGGACTAGACCTAGCGCATGGTCCACTTGTATCAAGCCAGTCCCACGCTCTTGATAACAAGTCATCTATGACAATTCATAAATTAAGCACGCTTATCGACGCCCATATTTAACATGTTAAAAGTTAAAACTTAACTAGTCGCGTTAGTTTTTCTTTTTTATATACAGTATGTAATTGTGTTTTAACAGTATTTATTTTTTATTTTAAATTAAATATTTTTATTTTTGTTTTTAAAGAATTTTGAATATCAAAAGTAATTTTTAAAAAATAAAAAAATATTATGTTAATATGTCTAAACAAAAAACAACTTCAGCACAAGCATACACTTCACCATCTTAAAGTTTGTCTCATCCCAACAAAAAAGATTTATTTAAAATAATTAGTTTTAAAATTTTAGAAACATATATGTACATTAACTAAAAAATATAAATTATTTATTTATCATCCTTAAACTTGTGACCTGTACAACTAAAAATATATATCAAGGTATTTCGTGTAAACAATAAAACACCATAAAAGACCCGGTTCTTTTAACGTTGTAGGGTAATTCATGGTGCTCGTTGCCATATGACTGCTTATTTCCATTTGCAATATTCAAGCAGGTTTGTTTATTCATCGGAACAGACCAAGAAATTCTGGTTTAAAACTCACTGCAGTGCCGACATTGGAATAGAGACGGCGTGGAGGGAGAGGACATGTTAGCTATCCTTGAGGCCGAAAAGATTTCCGAAAAAACTCGAATTCTATAGCTTTTTAGATGAATCACACAGAATTGAAAACTATTAGCACAAGAAATTGCAATTATGATTATTTGAAACACACATGAAAGAAAGGTCAAAAAGGCTCTCAAGCAACCATAAAACTCTGGAACCAACAGCCAGCACGTCTTAAATCACAAGGCTCTAGTCATCAATGAACCAAACAAAACCCACTTTTGGAGGGATCCTGATCGTTAATCACAATGCTGCTCATGGCTGAGATGAAATGGGTGCCAGCCAATTAGTGATTCACTTCACTTCATTTTATACAGGCAGTTCATCTTGCTGGAGTGGCAGGGATCAGGAGTTACCTCAAGAAATTTCTAGCCAGTTACACATGCCCATAACATCCAAGCAACCTGTGACTCCAATTTTCACATCAACAAGCGATAGAAACAACATAATGAATGGCTATTTATAATCCTCATATGATTTGTGGATTCCAGGGAAACATTAGCAATGGGATCTACCTTTCTCTATTGTCTAAAATTCCATGCGCCACATTTACTGTGGAAGTTAAATTTCTGGAAGCTGCCACACTGTAGAAGGTGTGATGAGGTTGTCAAAGATGTGATGAGGGTGGAGACTGATTCCTACTTAAATGGCTGTTAAAGAAAAACAGCGTAATTACATATCAAGGTGGTTACAACCAGTGGTGCTCTTGTACTGTAACACTCTCACCAAGGTCGTCCCTTCCCTCCAATCCGACGGGCCAACTCAAAATCCTTTTTCACTGGGGAAGAAAGCAAACAAACACGAGTTTCTTTACTGAATAGCAAATATAAAAATTCTGACGCAAGATTGAATGGATTTGAATTGGACAAAAATCTTGACTGACTTCCTCAAACTCACAGATCAACATACATAGATAATTTCAAGCATGTTCATGTAATTGTAAATAAAATTTAGTCTCTGAAATATCAACGATCTGCAAAACATACTAGCAGTTATACAACCAGAGAAAAAACACAATAAGATTTGGCATGTGCTGAAGATCATAAAACGGCATTTAGTGATATCTAAGACCACTAGAATTTGAAGTGCATAGTTTCCCCATAGAATATGAAGAAAAGACAAAAAGCTCATGATCATAATAGATGGAGCAAAATCTAACTTGATGTGACCTGCTATGCACCAATGCAATTAAACTGTAGAATGTTAAGAATATATATAGCAGAGATCACTGAACTAGAGTTGATCAAAATTCTACTATAATGAACAATTAACTCATGAAATTAGAGGAGAAAAAAGAAAAGAAAAAAGGATGCAGTTATGATAGTTGCATCATCTCACTCACTTAATGTAACCCGTTTTGCATGAATTGCACAGAGCATTCCATCTTCAAACAAATGAACCAAAAAATCCTCTGCTGCCTACACAAGTAACAAAATAATAACTGGCATGCATCAAGATCTATTAGCACAACTTCCCAAATCTTATGAAAAAAGGAAACAAGGCAGAGTAATTACTACCTAGAAGTTCCATTTTCTAATAAATTATCTGTGGTTCTAACAAGTACATGACTGAACTAGTGGAAGGTGCTCTACTGTCAAAGCTGGTTTGGGGGTTCTGGTTTGTAATAGAAATGGTGTCTAGAGACTTGGATTTGGGGGGCCTGGGGTTTCAGACATTTTCTAGACGATGACATAATGGGGATGGTTGTTCTCTTAGTTCGAGCGTGTAGGGTCTTTGGTCCTGTTTCTTACCAAAAACAACATGACTGTACTGAACAATACTAGAGGTGATGACAACACTGAGAGGAGATAGCATACTCTTAAACTGAAAACGCATGTACAACGAAACTTCTGGACTATAGGTTTTTACTGAGCATGGAAGTAATGAAGCATACTACTGGCAAAAGAGTCAGAGAAAAGTCACAATACCTCCTGAATTGCAACTAGAGCTTCAGCAGTCCAACGGTTCACTTCTCGGGAAAACTCCTGGGTAATCATTCTTACCTGTAAAATGATAACAGCCACTATCACATCCAATCATGAGAAAATCATATGCACAAAAGGTGAAAACATAATGTACCAATGGGCATTGTTAACAGCTGTAGAATCTCAGTGTCATGAATAAATAAGCAACAGGTGAATTCAACAAATACATTCAGAAAGAGAGAAACAACAGTAAAGTTACTAGACCATGAGAGTGGAACAAGTAACAGGTGAATTTAACAAATACATTGCAAGGTTACAAAACCACAAGAGAGTGGAGTGGTTTTAAAGGTTCCAAATATTGATGTTCTTTGACAAAAAAATGATCTTGTTTTCTTTCTAGAGTAACCATCTAATTTTGTATGAGCATTCAGAGAGATCCAACTTCTTTTCTGGCTGAAAATCAACAACTAAAAACTCCTTATAAACACAGCATACAATTGTGTCATGGTAGCTTAATGGTACTTGTGGAACAATCATCTTGGAAAACAGTTAATGGTACTTTGTGCATTTAACTGTACAGAAAGTTTTCGATCAGGAACTATCATCTTGGCAAACATGTAGAAATTTGAGGACACGGCACAAGGAGGAGAAAAAGCAATGGGTTGTGGGAAGGTCACAAATAGAAATAATAATATGATGAATTAAATGCCAGAAAATATTCCATAACAGCAAGAAACATTAATATGCACCGCAAATATATAGAAACTTCAGAGCAATGCAAATGAAGAGAGAGAAAAATAGTGAGATTTGTAATATTAAACCGCATAATTCCAGTGCATGCTATTCACCCATGTAATTCAATCCTGACTGGAATATCACAGAAATAATTGTGACCTATATAGCTGTGGGAACCAGCAATCATATCTAGCCATTGATCATATAAACTCATATGCATGTTTTAAAATATGTATGTACACAAAAATATTACAAGCACATATATATGCAAAGAAACCCACTTGCATGAAATGTTGGATTGTTTAACATAATTTTTGACAATCTGAGTTTTATGAAGCCAGGCTTTGGATATAATACTCTTCATGGAGATCATGCACATAAAACTAGCAAATCAATCAAATATTTATCAACATTCCATTCATTCTAGGATTACCAAATGAAGAGCTGACTCCAAAGAGTTATCAAGATGAAAAACAAAGATACCCAATTTAGCTGAATTTCACAAGCAGGAAATAGAACAATTAAACCTGACATCCAGAGGTTGGTTTAACAAAATAAACTATAAAAAAGTTACTCCAGAGAGTGCTCACACATCGAATAAAGCTAGCAGCTGGTATGAGTGGCTTCCAAGTTTTCTGGTATTGCCGAATCTCCCGAAGAGCTACTGTTCCTGGACGGAAGCGATGCTTTTTCCTCTGTGTTTGTGTGGATGAACCTTTTACAAGTATTAACAAATAAAAAGAAAGCATCCCAGAAAAAAAAACACATTTCAATACAATCAAGTTGAACGTTAAAAAAGAAACAAATCTCACCCCCACCCCCCAAATAAAAAAAACTCACCTTGTTCGCCATTTGCTTGCGGTCTTGTTCTCTACAACCAAAAAAATAAAATACAACTATTAAACAGCAAAGTGAAAACAGTAACATTTGAAATTTAAGGCAAGAGATAAACAAGATATGTATAATTATTCTCAGATTTCTCATTTCTTTCACTACAAAACCTATTGTTAAAAAGAATCGAATTTTAAGATTCTTTTCTTCATTTCTTACCCATTTTTACCTTTACCAAGGAAATTAAAATGGCAGCAGAATTTAATAAATGGAAATATTAAAAAACATAAACACACATATATAATCACAATTTTTTTTTTAATCTAAAATTTCTCCTTCCTGGGGGGTTTCCACAGCTAATTCCCTCTAGCTTACGCGAACTTATTTTTCTAATTTCTCTTTCAAACTCATACAAAATATATATAAAAAAAAGCTCAAAAACAAAACAAAACACTAGTAGTCACTTTCGTTTCCCGAATTTTCTTTGCGACCGAACAGGCAACAAAAGAAATAGTATATAAACAAACAACTAAGACTGGAGAGAAAGAGAGAGGGAGGTACCGCCGATGTTGGCGTTCTAGGTGTAGATGGCGAGGCATCTGTTATTTCACAAAGGAAAGCAGAAACAAGTTAGGGTTTATGAAAGAAAAGAGGGAAAATCAAACACATAAAATATAACAACAAAAAATGCATGTTTTATACATTAAGACCACATAAACTTCTGCATTTCCTCATTTTTGAATTATATATAGAGAGAGAGAGATCTAACCGGATCGCTTCGGGCTTCTGGTTCGTTTTCTAGCAGCTGGATGTTTCGTTCTGGCCATCGATGGAGAGTATCTGTATTTAAAAATAAATAAATAAAAAAATAGCCACAAAGGAAGGAGTATTAGTCTTTCAAATTTTTTGCCGCTATCTTGGAATTTTTGAAACGCAGTCGGTCACCTGTGTGTGTGTCTGGCTGGCTGGCTCGCTGGCCAGGGAAGGGAGTGCGTGTAAAAAAGGGTGGGATGTGTTCGGTTTGAAATGAATGAGTTTATTAGTTTGAAACGACTTCGTTTCCATGAACACGTCCTTGTTATTTTTTATTTTAAAATTTACGGCGTAACAGTCACTGAAATTCTACCGTTACAGCCAGGGCAAAACAAAAGCAAGCTGCTAAGGCAGTAGAAAAGTAGTTGATTAGTGCTCATCTTAAATCAAGTGACGCTAGTGAGTCCCATAAATATAATAATGGTTGTATTTATTCAAAAGCAAAAAAATAATTTCGATAAGATTAACATTAACCCATGTAATTAACAGAAGTTTAATTCCCCGATAAAACAAACCTCAGATTATTTTGGCTAACTTCATAATAGGAATGTCTTTTCACACATGTTTGTTTGTACAAACCTAAAGTTCTTCCAGTGCCTCAGAAACCATAAAAAACAAAAAAAACTGGCAAGACCGCATCAAGATAGCGCGCGCTAGCTCATAAGCTACATCTACAAAAGATCCAGACGCTGCAAGAGCATCCATCCATTTCGTGACTCTAACTTCCTTTCCTTTCCTTTCCTTTCCTTTTTGTTTTCCTGCAACCCGAATCATCAAGTAGACTCGAACATTTTATAACGAGGAACATAGATTGCACAGCTCGCAAAGTAGTTCAAGATTTTCCAGGTAAAACAGCTTCCTGTTGCAGAAGGAGACATGAAGACTTCAATTTAAGGTTGAGATGGGGTGGGCGACGTAGGAGGCTTGAGATCCGGATACTGCAATACAAGAATGGAAGTCATATGTCCAGCACTTAGACTAGTAGAAAACTTTATAGCATGTGTAACCAACAAGTGTGCTATGAACTTGAAGAGAGAGAAAAAATCACTCTGGAAATAAATAAGAGCAATGAGAGTGAGAATTACAGTTGGATATGGAGAAAGTGGCCTTGAAAATCCAGAAACTGGTTCGGCTCTAGCTTCTGTTTTGGGTGCTGAATTTATCTGTGGAGCAGCTTCTGCGTTCTGCACAGAAGGTTCTGGACTCGCTTCTGCAGGCGCAGGAAGAGCCTTGCTCGTCACTGGTACCGGTAGAAGAGCCTTCCCTATGTCCTGCATTGACCAGGTGATCCAGAAAAGGAGATTGACGTCATCGCTAAAAAATGCATATTTTTTTGGAAAACAAATTACTGATTTGGCTTCACTGCACTAGAATATAAACATCCGTATGGTTTGAAATATTACCTTCAGTTCATCCACTAACTCTTTAGGGGCAATCTTGGTGGTCAAGAATTCATCAACTTGTTCCAGAGTTTGCTTCCGGTCCTGCCATTGGAAGCAAAGAATTAAATGTTAAAGTGAATATAAATGTTTGCAGTTTAAGGATCCGAGATTTATGGCCCAAAGCTATGGAACTTTCCTGTCTGGATGCCGGGCCACCCACACAAGGGCATCATCGCTGTCCCACACACACATACAAGGGCAGGCCCTGGCTGAATGGTTCATCAGAATCATAATATATTTTCAAGTTTCCAGGAGTATATATTATAACTATGTGATAGTATATCCTTAATTCTCCGTGGAACAAAAATTGCTTCTGCACCTATGCTGTGTTTTAAGTGTTTTTTACCCTTTTATATTGGTGGCAGAAAGGCCCGTTAGAGCTTATGTAACCAGAGCACATTTTTTTGGATATCCATATAGGATCGGGGGAACCACATGACCCGGAAAGCGCACTTTGTGGGCCCAGGGCATGTGTAAACCTCCGGCTGTCCCAGGCTCTTACAGGGGACCCGAAGGTTGGCTGTTGAGGTTCGAACCTTGGTCTCTCGCCGCTGGACAAGACAACCAAGGCTGTTGCCGCTAGACCAAGCCCCTGGGGACTTATGTAACCAGAGCACATGCAATACAATGAAATCATATCATCTCAGATATGAAATTCAAGAAAAAAATAAATTTAACTCGGGGAAGACATACCTCAGCAAACAGGAGTTTCTTACTCACAAGCTGAATTAGTGCAGCTGAGCCTAATACTTGGAGTATTGCTTCAATCTGGAAAATACAAACAGTCAATTTTGCACCTCTTCCTTTTAGTGAAAATAAAAAGAATGCCATTGTAAAAAAAAAAAGGGGGGGGGGGGGGGGGGGGGGGGAAGCTTCACAACCCAACCTCTGAGAATGCCAATACACCTAAGCCAGTAGCTGCTGCAATTGCAAAGGTGACAGTCAAGGCATCGGAGCCCTCCTGCAAAATTATAATTGTGATTACTGCGCTGGGTGCTTACTTATAAAATCATAAAAGAACTCATTAATATTGATCATTGAGTACCAATATTCTGAGATTCAAACCAAGAATAGGAAAAACAAAAGCTATGAGTGGGCCAAGGGTGCCCTGCCACCACTCTTACATCAATGACAGAGATGAAAAAACTAGTGGGGGTAAAAATAGTTAGAGGTTGGATTATTTTAAGGATGTTGATGGACATGCTTGACACTATGAGGTGAATTAGGCATGATGATTTATCAAAGGCTCTCTTATTCCATTCTAATGGTTAGGCTGAAGTAGAAGGTTAGGGACCTGTCAAGGATAGGATTGTGTATGTAGTCTTCTGTGGATGTAGTGCCAGATCAAGATAATCCAGATGTTAACAACAAGACGTGTTGATAACGGCCATATTTATCACCTTGTTCCAATATGTAGTCGTGTTATTTCCGGTGACAATGATCGCATCTTGTGGGGCAACCCTTCCTTATCTCTGTCATTCCTCGAGCCTCAGGTGTGTTCCAACTTTTTATTTCAGTCATTAATCTTCAAAACATGTCTCGTCTGGCGACTTCTTTTTTCTTGCGCCCAGCTGAATTTGATTCTTATTCAGCTCCTCTCACTTACAGCTCATTTATATTAACACTCTCATTTCAGCATAATAGACACAATGTAACCAAGCAGACAAAATGTTCCCTTGCTTTTTTGACCAACTCGCATCCCATTTTGTTCATCACGAATACCATGACAGATATCATTTGTTTAAAGTTAAATTAGACCATGCAAACGATCAGCATTTCACTCATAAAAGTCCTTAGATTGTGCATTGAAGTTAAGCTTTTTAGTAGAAGGATAAACTAAATGAGAAAAAAGGCAGCAGAAGAGGACGGGCACATACTCCTAGTGCACCACTGATAGCGTCTGATAAATCACCAAGGTCGAGACTCAAAGCTTTCTTTGGTGGTATCCAGGGAAGCCCACTATTCTGCAAAATACAATTCTCAAAGCTTGTTCTTACGTTCTATAAGATAAGAACGGGAATTGGGTGCTAAATAGTTTGAACACGAATTAAAAGTGATAAGAAACAGAAAATACCATCCATCCCCGGGGTCCTTCTGCACCATCTTTGATTGCATAAGCTGCTTTAAATCCATTTACAGTGACCAACTCTGCAACCAATACAGAGTTGCCATCGAATCTGGCTTTCATCATGAATTTAGCAGCGTTAGCTTCAAACAATAGCTTTGGATAGCAAAGAACGAATCAGAACTCTAATTATTACCTCTTCAGCATTGAAATCACAAAGGAGAAAGGAGAATTGGGGGGTTAAGAATTTGTAAAAGTCGATGATCCTGTTTTTACCTTATTTTTGATGATCCTGTTCAAAAATCTGATATGGTATTCCTATTTTTTCTTACATTGATTTTGCTATTGTGTAGGTTGGGTAAACAGCACGTCTCTGTGATTTAATGAGCTCTGAGTTCTTGACAAGGAATGTGATATATAATATTTTTACATTATGAAGGATTTCTACATTTGAGCAAGTCAAGGTTTCAGTTTACAGCATCATGCAGGCAGCACCATTTGCTAGCTATTCTGACCCTCTTTTGGGAGTTCTTCCAGCACCAAATAACACAGACACGACTCCATATGAAATTTTTGAACATTTTTGTCGATCATTATCAATGATGCTATACCTGTTATTATAGCATATTGCTCGTGTGTGAATTTGCGAGTGGAACTTTACAAATGCCAGCTAGCCAATTTAAAGCAGGCAGCAGAACCACGTTCACAAACTCGAACAGTTCTTTGATTTCAACGAGGAAGGAAAAGAACTTACGAGATGTAGTTAATGTGCTATAAAATATAGATTCTAAAATCACTCCTTGCACAAATTTCATGACCACTATGATTTCCCAATTTGGATTCTCTCTGTCAAAGATTTTCCACTTAACTTATACCCTAGATATTGGTGAGAATAAGAGATGAGATCTTCATGCAAAATATAGTAATTGGATTCGCTATCTTACTTGTCTAGGATGAACAGCGTGGTATTCTCTGGTTCCTTAAACTTCAGAGACAGCTTCTTCAAGAAACCTGGCTTGTCTTCACCCTCATAAACAATTGGCACTGGTTTCTTACTCAAACCCCTTATATCAGGACTGCCCACTTGTCTAAACTCCACTGGTAATCTTATATCAAGCAACTGGGCATTTTCATCATCACCCAACGCAGAATAAGCCTTTTTTGCAGACTCTACACCCCAGGACTTTGAATTGTTTAGCACCAGAGACAGGACTAGTGGAACTGCCAAAACAGTTACACTGCCTGCTACGATTGTTGGGTTTTCCGTTCCAAATTTGATGACACTATCGAGGACCCCGTTTGCATCAGATGAGAAGGAGCGCCCAGACTGTTCTAGTGTTTCTTGGTATGTTAAAGCTCTAGCTAGCCCAGTACTAAGAACTGAAGATAATAGCACTATACCACCGTGTAAAGTCCTCGATAGACACTCTTGTGTGGCTGACCGGCTCGTTCTTGTAGAGGCAGAATGAGAGATTTTGAGTGGTGAAACTGTAGGGAGTGATAAGGATTTTCTGGGTTCTGATCTTCTCTCACATAGAACCGATAATGGTGTCAAGCTTGCTGCATTGAAGGCCTCCATGGCATAATTCTTTGTCTCGGACAGATTACGGTCTCTTACAGAGCTGATGCAAAAGCTTGAATCACCATGAGAATAGAGCTTTATGCAGATATTGTTTCTTTTACGGTGATTGGGTGAAGGTAAGCAGAGGATGAAAAGCCTTGTCTTCGTTCAATGCAAGTTGCTGGTGTACTTCGAATAGGAGACGTGCTGTCGTGGCATGTGGTGGATATCTTTGCCACTCATTGCATGACACGTAGAGAATTGGTGATCACTTGACTTGATGACTTTCTTGGTGGCAAATATTTTAGAGGAAGTTTTTAGAAGATACATAAATATACTGGTTTATTTGTTTTTATGTTTTTAAAATAATTTTTTATTTAAAATAATTTTTGTATATATATTCATATTGGTGTCACAAATAAAATTTAATATATATATATATATATTATTTTAATACAATTCAAAATAAAATCATTTAAAAAAGCAATCATCAAATTTTACTACACATACATATATCACAATAACTACACTGCCCCTTTTTTTCAATTACATTTATCTATTCACAAATTCACAACCACCCAGCCATAATTTATTCAATATCAGAAAAACTAAACATAAAATAAGGAAGTTATAAGATCTTGAGGTTAATCTGAAATTTTTAGAAAATATTTATTTTAGACCACCTTCTTTCTTTTTAGTTTCTTGAAAGTCCATATAGTTGTTGTCAATTTAATTTTGATCTAAGAAATCTAATTTTTTTTATCTTTTTTTAATTTATGGGTTTGAGAGAAAAAAATCATTGTTGTTGTTTTTTTAACCTAGGTATTTTACTATAGCTCCATTGACCACTTTTTTCGTTCTCGGTGTTTTTTTCTTTCTAGTTGCCTCGTTCTATGCACTAATTGACGACCAAACCGTCATAATTTATTCATCATGGGAAAAAAATCAACATAAGAGGATCAAAATGTATGAAATAAAAAATCTCATGATCAATCTAAAATTTTTATAAAAAAATTATTTTATATCTCCTTTTATTTCTACTTCCTTGAAAGTCCATATACTTCTTTTGAATTCAGTTTTGATCTAAAAAAATGTTTATTTATTTATTAAATTTCAGGTTTGACCAGTAATAAAAAGATTCATTGGATTCCGATGAGAAAAAAGAAAATTGACATTTGTCATCGATTCTGATCACTAAAAAAATTGATTTTGGTGGCAATAGGTTATGTTTGATAAACAAAAAAAATTGATGATGGTTGTTTTGCGCATCAATATTATTTTTAAAAAACATATTAAAATAGAGAGTAAAAATTTTACAGAGTTTAATTTTGTATTTTTAAACTATCTATTTGTTTTTTTTTAGTTTTTTAGAATTATTATATTGTAATGAAAAAAGATTTACAACTATTACAATATGATTAGGTGGTTAGTGTATTTTCCAGTAATAAAAAATAATAATTATAAACTTAAAATGTAATGAATATATTTAATAAAATAGATTGATGATTTTATTGAACCCAAGGGTAAGAGTTATTTACATTGAGTATCTTATAATTTACTCATTTTATTTATCTTGCTCCTGTTTTATTAGAAATTACATTTTATACTAGGGGGCAGCCCAAAATTTCAAATTGAATAAAAATAAATAAACCATGCCCGTGTATATATAATATATCATAAACACCGCAGATAACATAGCAGTTAGATAAAGTTTCTCTTTTAAAACATGATTTATCTCCTCTCTCCATAGATACAAAATCAATAAAAATCAAAACCTGGTTTTTGATGGATTATTTACCGAGAAAGGTTTCAACATGAACTGGTAAAAACAATCCCTAGATTGACGATAATTGTCGAGTTGACATTTTACATTTTTTTAGTGGTTTTTCAAGTATTCTTTCCACTGTATGTGGGTTATAGGATTTTTTCAGGAGATGTACTTGATTTTAAGATATTCATGGTTTTTCTCTGGTAGGTGCTAGCAACTTAGCAATAAAACCGAGGATCTTTCGGGTGCTTAGAAAGTGTTGTCAACTGCTTCAGAAAAAGGGAAGCGGCAACAAGAATAAATTGTCCCAGAAGAGAGCAGGATCACCCTGGCTCTTAGCCCTCTATCTGCTGCTCATCAATCTCTTTGCTTTGAAAATTCAAGATAGATGATGAATTCTTAGCCATTTAGAAAGAATTCTATAAAGTGATGCTGGTATAACCAAAATTTGTTACAGTAAGCTGAACCACTAAAAATAAAATGTTATGTTACACTGTATTGAGAAGTTGACTTCTTATAAAAGATTAAAAAAGTAATCCAAACCTTGCCCAATTTCCCAGATTGAGATACCAACCCCCTGCAGCCGAGCTTCTTCTAGCCGAATAGAAATTGACATCAATGACGGGTAGAACACTGCATGTTTGATTTGCTTGTCATCAACATAGAGAAAAAAATGTTCCCCACTGTTCTTTTCCCATTGCAATTTAGGTTTGTGCTTCTCCAGTAGAGAGAGGTATTCCCTTCCTGTGATTGCTCCACCTCCCTCAGAACCTGCAGTTTTATGACTAATTTAACAATCCCCAACACTATTTTGAAAGAGAAGGGTGTAGCCACAACAACACACTTTTATTACACTTGAATGGGGTACATGGACCTCACACAACCAAGAAACAAGTAAGACTTCCTAGCAAAATGCTGCCCACGGATTGCAGAAAAGCACCCACAAGCTCACTTAATTTTCTCTCAACTCACTAGCTGTAACATAGAGCACTCAGATCATGAACCACACAGTTTGGAAACATGGATACATGGAGCCAACGTTTCCTGTTTATACTAGTTTAAGGATGGTTATTAGTTTGCATGCCAAGCTGTCAAGAAGAAGCTGCATACATTTTGTTCAGAGAAGATTCTTCCTACTGGCAAGTTTGTCTTCAGGTTGGCTTCAAAAAATACCATAGCTGGCTCCATATAATATTTGGTTGGCTTGAGAAAGCAAATTTAAATTCACTTGTTCAGTGTTGAGCCAGTTGTTCCCTTCAACAACAACTCTGTTATTGTCACTCCTGGTCGCTGTTAGAACTCTATAAACTTGCTACCATTGAGTTCTTTGATGAAAATATTGGTCACTATGCCCTCCATACCAATTTGTTGCCGAAGTAACAGTCTTTGTAAAATCTTCTCTCACAACCAATAAAGCACTTCACTAGGCTTCTTTCCTGCATAGAATGCATAATTTCTGCAGAAAGAATATCTTATGGACTGTCCCAGTATCACTTTATGAGAAACAAAGTGTTGCAGGCAAAAACGGCAACAAATTGGTATGAAGGACCAAATTTTGATTTCTTTCTCAAGCCAACTGTGTATCATACAAGGACAGCTATTGTGTTATTGAGCCCAGTTAAGTTTCAATTTTCCTCATGTAGCATACGAGTGCTTTTGACCAAAAGATGTGCACATCTTCATACACAACAGTTGCCACTGATGTAGGGAAATCACTTTCACCTTTGATGCACTGACTATAAAATTTAAGAAAATCAGCAGATCCTCTAATCTATCGTTAGTTTGTGCAGACCCATTCCATTAAGAGTTGTTTTATAAGATGTATATGAATCCTTCACTCTCCCAGAAATTGGACTCTCCAACATTCCTGGAGAGAAATGATTGGCCCGACTACAGTCCAAAGCCAAATGCTGAAATGAGAAGACAAAAGGGGAAGAAACCCAAGGCTGCAAGCCAAATGCTTATTGCTACCTTGTCAAAGTTATTGAAGTCAAACTAGAATATATCCAGAATGAATCACCAAAAAATTAGAGGAAAAAAAATGTGAGGGATAAATGAAACAAACAAAAAGGGAAGTACCTTCAGAAAGCACGAAATCATTTCCATAAAAATTGATGCCCAGAAATATCTTGTTGGCCAGGGCCCGAGCACCACTGGTGCCAAGGAGGATCTGCAATGTGAAACGGATCCACTTCAAAGGTGCATTTGGACCTGGGTTATGAGGACTTGAGTAGTCATATGTCATGAACGAGAAGCCATCTACATCATCACTTAAGCTCTGAAGATCCTCTGGACCAAAGTCATGAGGTTGAAGCTTCTCTGAATATGGTGGACCGATAACATAGACCAATTGTAAATATTGCTTCCCATTCCTTGATGAGCTTACAGAATGCAGTGCATGCCCAAGTTGTTTTATAAACTGCAGTGCCTAGGCTTGCAAACAAGGAACCGATACTCAGAATCTCACAAGTTGGAAACACCACAGTATAAATCAGAAAAAGAACTATCTACTGGCAAATGGATTGTAAGGACTTGGATTACAGAGTATAAAATCAGGAAAAAATAATATGTTTTAGGAGTTAAAATGGGTACACAAATCTCTTGATCATTTATAAAAGTGAGAAAACTTAAAAGTGCAATATTTTATACACTAACTACCAGTTTTCTACTCATCACTTTGTTTTATTAAACACTATAAAAAATAACAGAGTATGAAATAAAGCCACACATTTCAGTAGGTTTCAATAAAAATCTGATCCTAAAAAAAATAGAGCTCTAAGATAGTTACCTTATTCCTCATTTCAGGATCATGCAATATACCATAAGCTGCCCACCTTGACCAGGACTCAAGCACAATGCCGTCATATTCCATTTCCCTACAAATAAAGGAGAATCAACTGGCAACCTGAACTAAAGCAAAGCCAAATGGATGCTTATTTTGACCCAAGCATGGTCAGAGACTAAAATTTTTGAACACCTGAGGATCCATATACAGACATGACAATAATGTCCATAATTTATTGAAACATGTGGTATTCACAATTATAAGAAATCAGATCTTAAGAGCTTTTCACAAGGCCATTCCAGAGATGGCTGAAGGAATCTTTAACTCATTCATTTACATAAGCGATTCTCCAAAATATATTTTAGATTTAAACAATATGTAGCATTGGTTAGTTTAGAATATTCATCCGCATTTTTTTAATTTTGTTTAATAGAGAGAGCTAAGCATGACCTTGGATGCATCTGATAAGGCTTTCAGATAAAAAAATGTCCAGGTCACATATCTAAGTTGTTGACAACATTTTTGAACGTGCTTAATAAATAGGCTACATTGATTCGAGTAGTTTTGATTGAAATTATAAACTGTGAACTAAATCAAATGCAATTGCTGATGGTTATAAAGCATCCCATGTGACAGAGAAGTAGAATAGACTCTAGTTTTCTTCCTGCAATACTACTAAGTAATCCTAGGAATGGTAAAACAAGAATCGTAGACAATGATCAGTTCTTTACTATTAACATGGCCTTAGTTTAAACATGGCATCATGAGAATACATGGAGGCTTACTTGCACTCTGATATTATCAGGTCAATAGCTTTATCTCTAAGTTTCTTCTTCTTAAGCAGCTCCTTTGGAAATGCTTCCAGGACAACTCTAGGTAATACCTACAATCAAAATACTAGTTTACCGTACCAAAATATCAAAGGACCCATGCAAGTGGACATTAAATTTAACCATAAAATACATGCTCGGAAAGCACAAAATTTGGCCATAGAATTGCAAGTGGAAGTCTCCTAAAACTAGTGACTGCTCTGTCAAAATTGCCCATGTCCAATTCCACATGATTAGGGATAGTGACTTGGATCAATTATCAGACAGCAATCAGATAGCAATTCATTTACTCCTTTAAATAGCAAATCCACATAAGTCTCAATTACAAAATCAGTGAGAGGAAAATAAAAAATAAACACTTTGCAATTACCAGAGCATTCCCATTCCTTCTGAGCTCTGAAATCCATCCCATATCAGCATTATGTCTTCCCTCCAGAACTAACCCAGTACCTTGACTGGTAACCAGAAAGAAAAAAAGGAAAAGACAGTTCACCCTCCATCTCTTTCTTCCTTTTTATATTTGATCTAAATACCATAATCGAAAAATACACACCTCTTCAGATCATACCAAACAGGACATAATTTCGTAAACTTATTAGTAAACCGCTTCGCCATTTCATATCCCTTCGAATTCCTATTAAAGCAATCAGAACACTGTAGTACCATCTAATTCAAAATAAAAATACACAAACATGTACCATGGGGTAATGTAGGCCAACACAGGATATGTGTAGTGCCGGTGAGATTCATTCTTCAAAGTCTTCGAATTCTCCTACACCATTTCACCACAATCTCGAATTTAAAACTTTTATTATTATTTCTGCTATCAAGTCAATGCTGTGATTAAGAGCGAGCAAGTGAAAGTACTTACGTCGAGGATTTCTTGGTAATCCACGTCGGTTTTAACGAGTCCGTCTTCCTGAAACTGTGGATATGACGAGTCCGTATTTGGAGCGTATTTGATACGGTATACGAGAATAGATACTGCAGGAATCACGAAGAAGAAGACGATGAATATGGTCATCAGCTTGCGATCAGAAGCTGCTGCCTCGCTGAATTGGTCCGGTCGAGCGGGAGTTTTGACTCCGGTTTCATGGTGATCCGAACTCGGCGCTACTCGGCGGTCTCGCTTCCTCGCCATTTCATTGATCGAGACGCCTACTGCTAAGACTATGAGCTTATAGTGCCTAGTGGCTACTGGAGCTGGCTAGTCAATACCCAACTTCCAAACGACTTGCCGTTTCACTTCAACCTGGGCTCTAGAAAAGGCAGTAGTTAGGCCCAAAGGGGACGCAATATGACATTTTTGTCCTTGTGCTTTTGCTCAAGTACAGAAAAAGGATAAAAAAAATATCTGATTCAGGGCAACAATCAGAGAATAAAAGGGTTTTTGCCCTTTGTAGATAAACCCCAGGGAGAGGGAGTCCAAACTACGCTATCTTATATCTACAGCTCGAACGCTCTAAAACCTGACCATATCTTAGCCTTTGATGAAAGCAGGTAACTTTGATTCTCTTTTTTGATTCTCTTCTTTGATTCACTCACCTCTTTCCCTTTTACATTTTGATTGTCTAAACCTGACTAAGCTTAAATATGGAGCTTAAGCTCTTGTTATCCTCTTCTTCCCTATCTACTTCTTTACCTTTTTTTATCTCACAAAAATCTTCTTATTTCCTCGAAAGACCCAAACTATCTGTCAGAACCCATCTCTCTGCATCACCATTTCAACTAGAAAAGTCACAGTTTTTAGGTAATGGTTTGGTTTTTGAAGAGAAAAATGGGTCGTTTACTGGTAAATTAAGAACAACTCATGTCCCATTTGAGCCCATTAGAGCTGCTGGCGTAAAGTGGAGAAAGGAACGTCCTTTTGATAATGTGATTGACAGGGACAAGAAGCTGAAATTAGTTATGAAGATAAGGAAGATTTTGGTTAACCAGCCTAATAGAATTATGCCAGTTAGGGAATTGGGTAAGTTTAGAAGAGAATTAGGTCTTACAAAAAACCGTCGAGTCATTGCTTTGTTGAAGAAATTCCCTGCTGTATTTGAGATTGTGGAAGAGGGGGTTTATTCATTGCAGTTCAGATTGACGCCTGAGGCTGAAAGGCTTTATTTAGAGGAGTTGAATGGTAGGAATGAGATGGAGGATGTGTTGGTTCTTAAGCTGAGGAAATTGTTGATGATGTCCATGGATAAGCGGATTTTGTTGGAGAAAATAGCCCATTTGAAGACTGATTTTGGGTTACCTTTAGAATTTCGGGATACGATTTGTCATAGATATCCACAATACTTTAGAGTTGTTGCAACTGGAAGGGGTCCTGCATTAGAACTAACTCATTGGGATCCTGAGCTTTCAGTATCGGCAGCTGAATTAGCTGAAGAGGATAATCGTGCCAAAGAGCTACAAGAGAAAGACTTGATTATTGATAGGCCGCTAAAGTTTAACAGAGTCAAGCTGCCAAAGGGTCTCCAACTTTCCAAGAGTGAAATGAGAAGGATTTGCCAGTTTCGAGACATACCTTATATATCTCCTTATTCAGACTTTTCCCATTTGAGATCGGGTTCAAAGGAGAAGGAAAAGCATGCTTGTGGGGTTGTTCATGAGATTTTGAGTCTCACTGTCGAGAAGAGGACCCTTGTTGATCACCTTACTCATTTTCGAGAGGAGTTTAGATTCTCTCAGCAGCTGAGGGGGATGCTAATAAGACATCCTGATTTGTTTTACGTGTCTTTGAAAGGGGAAAGAGATTCGATTTTCCTCAGGGATGCATATTCTGATTCTCATTTGGTGGAGCAGGACCGGCTGTTGAACATCAAAGAGAAGCTTCGTTCTCTTGTTATGGTTCCTAGATTCCCTAGGAGAGGTGCTCCAAGGACAGAGGCGGCAGGTGGAGAAGATGGAACTTCTGGGCAAGAAGATGGAAGCGATGAGGCTGACGACTGGTCTGATGTTGATAGTGACATGAGTGGTGACGAGCTTGGTGATGATTATGAAGACGATTGGGATGATGAAGATGATGATACACCCCCAGATTTTGATGATGATGATGATGGAACTGTGAAAATTCATTTGAGCAAATCAACCAGCCAGCCAGATACCGCAACAAATAACATAGCGAAGGTGCTCACTCCAGTGTTTCCTGATGGCCGACCAAGAGATCGTTGGTAAATTAGATGCAAATCTGCTTGATGCATCGATATTCATGCCCTGGTGTAGAGATACTACTCCAAGGGGCTATTGTCATAGCATTGTTACAGAAAGTGAGTTTTATGGATGAAGAACATAGATGTCGCAAGGTTATGCAAAATTATGGGGCCTGAACCTTGTTCTCCAGTTTGAAGTCTCAGGAAGCACCTTGCAAAAGGATAGCATGTGTTTTCTTCTCATCAACCATGTGCAAAAACCCTTAGAGATGGCTTTGAAACCGTTAAATTAAAAGAAAACTATTTTGCATGGATGATCGTATCTTGTTTTCACTATGTAATATTTTATGCCTTCTGTTAATATAATTGACCTAATGGTTTATTCAAATTCATGGACATAAAATCTGTCCATCTAAATCCTTAAGCTGGTCATCTCATGAATCGTGGAAGCAGCCTCGAATGGCAAACCTTGATAGTTAAAATCTGTGACTGGTTCTTATATATAGAAGAAACCTATGTAGCTGACCACAACCAAGGTTAGATGGGTTGGTGGTCTCTAACTTTCATCGTTGGAGTATCATTCGTTTTCACAAGCTAATTTTAGGGCTTGACAATACCTCTCAATTCAGATGCACAAGCTAATTTATTGATTCATCGTGGATAATCTCGAGTTCAAATTGTGTTCATCCTCTGCAATGGGATGCTAGTTGCTATGTTTTATAGTAATATGTTTATTCAGAACCATCATCAAACAGTGCTCGGGTATTGCTGTAGGCCAGGACTCCCTGTTTTCGAGCTAGGGCTGCTGATAAGCAGTGGATGCTACAAGTTCTCCCAGTGAAAGCTACCAAGCTATTTTCTTCCTAGTTGAATCACAACAATTTCTTCTATTATTTCCTACATTTAACTGCCTTTTTGACGTAGATTTTCAACTTTCAAGCTTAGCCTTGTGTAAAGATGAGTCGAAGTTATCTAGGCTGGAGTATGTGAACAGTAGAATGTCTGGACTCATATGCTCTCGTACACATCTCAAATTCTGCTTCATTTTTATATCCAAAACTCTTCACGTCGCTTTTGTTTCAGTGACCTTGTGCTTTATAAAGTGGCAAATCCTTTGTTGGCGTGCTATAGGACCCATCAAAAAAACATTTGAACCACGGTTTAGAAGAAGCTGAATTTTGAAGCTTTTGTCTGCGTTTGTGTTTCATTTTGCCTGGGTTTCACGAAGTACAGTGACTGGTTCATTTCGACCACGATGTAGCAGCATGAAGCAATTGAACAGTGGAAAGAACATTAATCGCAAGCACACCAATGGCGATCTTTCCCTCTCCACAACGGCAACTCTATCTCTCTCCACAGTTAAGGGCACCTCCCGGAGAGCACCATCATCATCCCCCTCAACACCGGTAGTTTCTCATCCACGCTAAAAGCTTCATCGTGACCTGCAGCGATAACAGCAAGCCCCCGTGTAGACGCAGCGATGGCGACAATAAGCTTCTGATGCTCCTCCCGACCATCACATGCCATCATTACAGGAAGAACCACCTCGGCTTCCTCTACCCATCGGCATCGGCATTTGAGCCTCTCGTCACTGTCGGCTAACCGCTATTGTTCACGTGAATTAATTCACACAGCTCCTCGCTGCACTGTTCATGTTTTAAGAAGACGCAAGCAGTGCAGTGCACCATTTAACTCTTTTATGTTGAACTTGGGTTAGACCTCCTCTCGGCCCAGTCCAAGTCCATCAAAATTGGGCGTTTTGAGCCAAACTTGCCTAGGTCAGCCCATTTAGTTGGATTAAGCTCAGTTCGATTTTTTTTTAAATATATATATATGTAAATAGAGATTACCCCCGATGAAAGGGAAAGGCGTGTGACTTTATTTCACTCCACAACTCTGTTGTTTTTCGATTGATTATGAATCAAAAACTTGTAACTGGATTTGACTTTGGAATTATATCTCTACAAATGGATCGCAAATTTTGTTACTAATGATATTATTATCAGATGTTGTTCCTCGTTCAAATAGTAGAGGATTGCAGATGCATTCACGTATCAATTTAGTTTGTGATGAAATTGCAAGTAGTTTGATGAGAGAATAAAAACAATGTCTAATTTACTTGAATTATCAATTACATTTTATTGTTATGATTATTAATTTACAATATTTAAAAAACAATACACACACGCGCGCATACATATTTATGTTTGTATATGTGTCCTTTAAAATAATTTCTCAAGTTGACAACAATATGAAAAGCATGGTAAACAAAGACATGAAACTGCTTTTCATTTAAACTCAAACTCAACCACGGTTTTAACCAAACACTTCAAAAATCTTGAGATTTGCATGGCAAGTCTTGAATTCGAGTCAAGGTATACACCCTTTATAAGAACCTAGGATAACTAGAGTTTTATTTTCTCACCTGGACTCATAAAATACACTTTTCAGAAATGAGTTTTCTCAAATAAAAAAAAAGTGTTCTTATGGCATATAAGAAGAAATACCGTTGATATTGATCATTTTGTTTCTTAATGCACGAAACAATTGTCTTTGTTACAGGGATAAAGTTCTCTTTTACCGTGGATGAAAATATCATTTGTCGATTGATATAATTTAGTGAATTCATGTTTTTTTTATAAATAGTGAATTTACTTCATCGCCCTTGAAATCTAAGAGAATAAACCTTTTGCACATAAACTTTTATGTATTCTTAGCTTTATTTGTAGAGTTCAATAATGATAATACATTTAAAAGCTCAAGAGTTTTGGGCTTACAAGTTTTTTTTTTTTTTTTTATCTTCTACGATAAAATGATATATCTAGATTTTACTTTAAAAAAATTAAACCGGGGGGTTCTATTTTCCACGTTTTTTTGTAATATTGGGATGTTCTTAGGGGCATTTTAGTGATTTAGATTATTAAGATTTAACAAATAAATATCAACTTTCGAAGTATTCTAAGAAGCAAGTTTTTTTTATGATAAAATAAATTTTAACTGACCCAAAAAATCCTCTTAAAACTTAAATAATAAAAACCCATACCCTAGAGAATGTATGTGGCTGTACATAAGCCCAACAAATTGGGCTCAACACGGCTTGCCTAGGCCTAATAATATTGGGTGTCCCAGCCATTGCTGGGCATGTTCGACGTGCACGTGAGCCCATATATTTTTAGGCCCAAATAGTGCATCAGAATTATTTTTTTGTCTTTATCAAATCAGGCAACTGGATTGAGCTCGACAGTCGACACTCTATTAGAGATTAAAAAATACAGCCCAGAAAGTATGTGTGGCACCAACTAAGCCTATAGCATTGGGCTCAACACGGTCGTGCTGTGGCTAATAGCCTAATACTGTGGGGTATCCCGGCCATGATTTGGCATGCCCAACACGCACCGGAGCCTACACATATTTGGATCAAGGGAGTGCGTCTGATTTAATTTTTTTGTCTTTATCAAGCTCATGCAACTTGCTAGAGCTCAACACTCTATTAAATATTTTCTTAGAGCCCTGACAGGCTGACACATACTCCTACAAGTCAACCCAAACATCTACTAGCCGCCTTGACTTTTCATATCAAGCTACCACAAGCCTTGTTATTAATTTTTCATATTATCAAAATGGGTCAAATTATTAAAACTAAATAGTCAATATATTATCATATCGCATAAGCCTTGTTATGATTCACCTTGAAATTTATGACATCATCACTTTATAATTCAAATATAACTCACTATTTAAAACAATTTCCTTTTTAATCTTTAAGTGCTGTATGAGCTTTTATTTCGAATGTAGATATGAAATAACTTGCAGGGATAAAATCAAAACATGCTCTAGAAACTAAAAGGGAAGTTAATAGGTGTCCGGAAATGTAGAATGCTTAAGGTTTTGTACTTCCAAAAGAAATAAAGCATAATGATTCCCAAGTTTATTATACTTTTGATAAACAAAATGAATTCAAATTTTGTAATTATTTAGAAATGTAGTTGCGGTTGTTTTTTGAAGTGTTTTTCATTATAAAATACTTTAAAATAATAAAAATATTTAAAAAAAAAATATTTTTGAAACAAAGGCAAAAAAACAGATTTAGATTCTTCACTTGCTTTCATTGCAATAAAAGCATTTTTGATATTAGAGGAAAAAACATGATGTTTGAGGCCTTGAGTTTCGTTTTAATTCCCTGCATGTCCATTGTAATAATAATTTAATTAATTTACACGAAGTTACGTGTAAGAGTGTTGATTAAATTTGTATTTTTAATATAATTAATATATCTCATTTTAATTTTAAAAACAAAATAATGAAAACAAATTTTATATGACTAAGAATCTCTATTTGTTCTGTAAATTTCATTCAAATTATGCTCGAAACATCATAATTATTTTCTTCCAGCCAAATAATGTTATATTTTTATATATATATATATTTTAAATAATTTAATTCCATGATATCAATCATATATTTTAATTTACCTAAATTAAAAATTTATGGTAATCTAAGTCTAGAAAAAACTTGCGCGACTTCCTGCAGGTCGACGTATCCATGTCCAAAAATTTTCAAGTTGCCGCTTAAAGTTAAGAAATCAACACAGCCGAATTGAAATCCAATTAAGCTAGCTAAATAGACTAGATTTTCAAGTTGCCGCTTAAAAAGCCTTAAACAACAAATTATGAAATTATACTGGTTAGTTGACGATGTACGCGGATCGTGATCCGCGTCATACCTTTCTAAGGAATGGCAGCCATTGATAACATATCAATCTACAGTCCCAATTCATCCATCCTAGACACTTAACTTTTCCACTTTCCTCTCCTTTACATTATAAATACCTCCCCAGAATCCTCACTTGCCAACCCAAAGTATTTCCTCTCATTTTTCGCGAAAAACACCCAAATATCCCCTTAAACCCATTCCCCATATTCAGAAATTTCAATGGCACGCACGAAGCAAACAGCAAGGAAGTCCACGGGAGGCAAGGCGCCACGTAAACAACTGGCCACAAAGGCGGCCCGGAAATCTGCACCGGCAACCGGAGGAGTGAAGAAGCCCCACCGATTCAGGCCAGGAACGGTGGCACTGAGGGAAATCAGAAAGTACCAAAAGAGTACAGAGCTGCTGATAAGGAAATTGCCGTTTCAAAGGCTGGTGAGAGAAATAGCACAAGATTTCAAGACAGATTTGAGGTTCCAAAGCAGCGCGGTGGCTGCTCTTCAAGAAGCAGCAGAGGCGTACCTTGTGGGATTGTTTGAGGATACCAATCTGTGCGCTATTCATGCCAAGAGAGTCACCATCATGCCGAAAGATATTCAACTCGCTAGGAGGATTAGAGGAGAGAGGGCATAGTATATATTTCAGGGTTCTTTTTATGGTGGTATCTCTGTAGTCCTGGTCTATGTTTTCTCTCCTTTCAATTTTTTCCTTTGGTTTATCTGCTAACGGGCTTTTCTTTTTGGGTAACTGCAATGTAAGTTATTTGGCAGTCTAATGGTTATTTGAATTTACTTCTAATTCTCAATCGACACCATTGCGTTTGCTTATTGTGAGCATATGCTTGCTTGTTCTATTCTCTGTATTCCATATACAGTCTTTGAAGGTGATAATTTTAAATTGAAATGGGTTCTTGTTTAATCCTTCTCAGTTCTTGTGGATTCGGAAAAAATAAAAATTGGTGGGGGTTTCTGCAAATGTAAGTAACACAAAAATCACAAATCTTGCTCTTATCGAGTTCTTGTAGATCCGGGTAATTTTTCCCTTTGATTTAGAAATTAATTTCAATGTTAAAAGCTGCTTGATTCCAGGCAAGATTTTCTCCGTGCTCGTAAACAAGTGTGTTAGCCACCTGGAGCTAAGCTAGGGACAAGAGAAGTGCACACCGGACTATGGTCAAAACGTACAACCATGGGATCGAAAGCAAGCTTCTGAGTAACACATCTCTTTTATTGCAGAGAGCGGGGTTTTTGGAAAACCATGCTGTTCTTTAAGAAGAAAAGCTAAGTAATTCAAGGTCCTTCAGATTTTGACCACGAGTTGAACACGTCTCATACACAAATGTTGCTTGCCAGTCTCAGGAAATTGGGAATTTGTAGAGAAATATTACAGGGATAATGGTTAAAAAATGGTAAATACAAGGGTCTTTGCAAGAAAAAAAATTGTGACAAAAAGAAAAGATTTAAAGGGTCCAGATTGTTAATTTAATTTATTTCCATGGGTATTCTAAATAGTATAATTAAATTGAACTATATAATTTAGTATTTTATTAAAAATATAAAACTTGTATTAGATTATTGATGATGTCTCAAAAATTCAATTAGTACATGGACAATATATTTGATGTTTGGATTTTTGGTTAATTAAATGTTCATCTTAATATTATCTTTTCCATAACCCAAGAAATGGATAATTGATGGTGGAAGTCTTGATATATGCAAAACAATCGTTTTCAATGGTATTTAGAGACTCTCATATGATAAAATCAATAATATGAAATGATGACTATAATAAACAAAATAAAGAATTTAAATTTCAAGAGCAATAGTATTTGTTCTTGTTTTTGTATGATAAATATTCTAAGAATTAAAGTATGAATGCTTGAAAAATAAAAAATAAACCTTTTATCTTAATAGTTCATAGAGTATTTATAATCATTGAATTTATTGTTGTGATGAAGTGAAGAGACTAGAGAGTCATTTTGTTTTGAAGGCATTAATATAGGATAAAAATCGCCAACATATCATTAATGAAGAACAAATATTCCTTACAAATTATTAATAATAAAAAAATATGGTATATCTTCGAGAGATCTTTTATACATTTACGAATATAAGATGATTATTCTTGATATTAATAATTCAAGTTAATAGTCTTAAGATATAATTAAAACCAATTAGGTTTGGTTCCTAGCCAAGTCTAGAGGAGATAAGTCTGCAAGTTTTTCATACTCATGCTATCTTGGATTCACAATATACTTTAATCCAAGTATACCAGAGTTGACAACTTGCTAAACATATCATGTTAGGTCTGACAAGTTATCAGACTTAAGTTAATTTAGGCTCCATACATTACTGAAACGAAACATGTTAGGTCTAACAACTTGTCTGACTCATGTTAATCAGGATTTAATGCATAATTGAACTCATGTATATCGGGTTTGCTAACTTGCATAATTCATGTTTACATAGGCTCAGTGCATGATTAAAGCCAAGTATGTCAAGTTTGACAATCTGACACCTCCATGCTATCTTGAACTCAACACATGACAAAATTCAAGTATGCGGGGTATGAAAAGTTGTTAAACCAACAGTAATTTGAATTTAGCTCATGATTGAACTTATGTATATTAGATTTGATAGCCTATCGAATCCATGACAACTCGGCAAAGCATATAACTGCGCATAAATATAGTGAATCTAATAGTATGACTGACTCATAGTTTTTAAATTTGATACATAATTGTCTTAAATATAATGAGTTTGATAATTTATTGAGCTCATGTTAACTTGGATCCAACACATAATTAAATCATAATATATTGGTTTCGATAATCTATAAAACTTATAATAATTTGAGTTATATCATATGAATGAGTCCAAATATATCAGATTTTAGACTTCTTTTTAAACCTCAAAATATTTAGTAAAAACGTAGGACTCGTTAATTATCAAATCAAATCACATTTAAAATTAAAGTCAATTGAATATAGATTCTAAACATGCTTGCAAGATTGCAGCGATTGAGAACCATATAAAACTTTAAATCTCTCTAGAAGTCCTGATGAGAGGGTAGGAAAGAAAACCATTAGAAAGGGCGCCTGTGAGAAGAAAACAGAAGGAAAAAAAACTTAAACCGGTGCGTTTTGATTGTAAAGGAGGGCTCCATAAGACCCGATTTGTAAGAAGATAGACCTTATCCATGAAAATCAAATATCCAAATATTTTATTGTGCAAAAAATAAGGAGACATGTCGAGTGCCATTTCTCCACAAGCCAACTCCTTTCACCATGGACAAACTAGCTCCATTTCACCATAGCCCGCCTCTATTTCAAAACCACAAGCCAAAACCAATCAGAACCCTTTCATCACCGTCTCTTTCTCTTGCTCTGACAACAACCTCGTCACATGAAACTGCAGTTACGCCTACACGTTTACCAAATCTTGGCTCCTTAAAAGGCTTCACTGCTGATAGCAAGACTTTGGACTCAGTTAAAGCAATGCATGCCCAGATAATAAAAAAGGGTAACGACTGGAATTCAGACTCTATGGCGAAGCATTTGATCACTTCTTATTTAGATCTTGGTGATTATAAGGCAGCTGCAATGGTTTTCTTTGTGGGTTTTGCGCGGAACTATGTTATGTGGAATAATTTCCTAGAGGAATTCAAGAGCTTTGGTGGTGATCCAAGTGAAGTTCTCGAGGTCTTTAAAGAGTTGCGTTGTGAAGGAGTGGTGTTTGATAGTAGAGTGATTAGTGTGGTTTTGAAGATTTGCGCAAGTGTGATGAATTTATTGCTTGGTTTGGAAGTACATGCTAGTTTGATCAAAAGGGGTTTTGAATTAGATGTGTATGTGAAGTGTGCACTAATGAGTTTGTATGGGAGGTGTTGGCGTGTGGAAAGTGCTAATCAAGTATTTCATGAGTCCCCCAATTTAGATGATCTCTTGTGGAATGAGGCAATCTTGGTCAACTTGAAGAATGAGAGATTTGTTAAGGCTCTAGAATTGTTTAGAGAGATGCAGTTCTTGAGTAGTAAAGTTAATGCTACTGCAGTTCTGAAGATTCTGCAAGCTTGTAGCAAGGAGGGGGCTCTCAATGAAGGGAAGCAGATTCACGGGTATGTGTTAAAGCTTGCTATGGAATCAAATTTGTCGATATGCAATTCTTTGATTATCATGTACTCCAAGAATGGAAAAATCAAAATAGCTAGCAGGGTATTTGATTCAATGAAAGATCATAGTTTGTCCTCATGGAATTCAATTATCTCAAGTTATACTACACTTGGTTACTTGGATGATGCTTGGAATCTTTTCTGTAAGATGGAAAGGTCAGGCACAAAACCAGACATAGTAACCTGGAATAGCATATTGTCAGGCAATGCCATTGTTCGTTCATATAAAGAAGTCCTCATAACTTTGCTTAGGATGCAAGCTGCGGGTTTTAGGCCAAATCCTCGCTCCATCACTAGCGTTCTTCAGGCTGTCAATGAACTGGGGCTCTTGAATTTCGGGAAAGAAATTCATGGTTATGTGATAAGAAATGGGCTTGACTATGATGCATACGTGGGTACTTCATTGTTAGATATGTATGTGAAGAATGACTGCCTCACCAGTTCTCAGGCATTTTTTGATAATATGAAAAACAAGAATATTGTTGCTTGGAATTCATTAATATCAGGGTATTCGTTCAAGGGACATTTTGATGACGCAAAAAGATTATTGAATCGTATGAAAGTGGAAGGAATTAAACCAGATCTAATTACATTGAACAGCCTGGTTGCCGGGTATTCAATGTGTGGCCACACTAAGGAAGCTTTAGCTTTGATTCATGATATCAAAATTTCGGGATTAACACCAAATGTGGTTTCATGGACTGCTCTCATATCAGGCTGTTCACAGAATGGTTACTACACGGAATCTTTTGAGTTTTTTGTCCAAATGCAAGAGGAAGGTATTAAGCCAAACTCTGCCACAATATCCAGCCTACTCAGGACTTGTGGGGGCCTATCCTTGTTACAGAAGGGTAAAGAAATTCACTGCCTAAGTATTAGAAAAGGCTTCATTGAAGATGTATATGTAGCCACAGCACTCATTGACACGTATAGTAAGTCTGGCGATTTAGAAAGTGCCCAAGAAGTTTTCAGGAGTGCAGAGAAGACATTAGCATCTTGGAATTGCATGATTATGGGATTTGCCATTAATGGATGTGGAAGAGAGGCGATTGCGCTCCTTGATGGGATGCAAGGAGCTGGTATCTTGCCAGATGCTATAACCTTCACAGCCCTTCTCTCCGGTTGCAAGAATTCTGGTTTAGTTGAAGAGGGATGGAAATGCTTTGATATGATGAGAAACGACTATGGTATAAATCCAACCATTGAGCATTATTCTTGCATGGCAGATCTTCTTGGAAGAGCTGGCTACCTTGATGAAGCTTGGGACTTCATTCAAACAATGCCAATAAAGCCAGATGCTAGTGTTTGGGGTGCCATGCTCGGGTCTTGCCGAATCCACAGAAACATTGAGTTTGCAGAGATTGCAGCGAAGAAACTTTTCAAGTTAGAACCATACAATTCTGCTAATTACGTTCTAATGTTGAGCTTATATGCCATGTCAAACAGATGGGAGGATGTTGACCGTATTAAAGATCTCATGGATACCAGGGGTATTAAGCCCAGGCAAGCATGGAGCTGGATTCAAATTGATCAGAGAGTTAATCTGTTCTCAACTGGAGGAATACCCCATCAAGATGAAGGGGAGATATACTATGAGTTGTATCAGTTGGTCTCTGATCTGAAGAAATTTGGATATTTGCCGGATTTAAACTGTGTATACCAGAACATTGACGAGGTAGAAAAGGAGAAGATGCTCCTGAGTCACACTGAGAAACTTGCAATCACTTATGGACTAATCAAAACAAGCAGCGCACCAATCAGAGTGATCAAGAACACAAGAATTTGTTCTGATTGTCACACAGCAGCAAAATTCATTTCCCTTGTTCGCTGTAGAGAGATTTTCCTCAGGGATGGTGTTCGGTTTCACCATTTTAAGGCAGGGAAGTGTTCTTGCAACGACTACTGGTAACAATATTGGTCATTCATTGTTCAAGAGCCTACACCATAACTCCGTGTACAGCTTCTCAAATAATGGGACGCATCATAACAAAAATTTGACGGATAGCGGCAGGGGAATACTCGGGTCTAGCTTCAGCAGCATCCAGCTCGGATGAATGTAGAACCAATAGAGAATCCGACCGAAGGAGGAGCAAGCAAATGTAAATTTTGTAAACTGAACTGTTGAGTTTTTGCAATGGTCTTTTTTCTATGTATAGAACTGTTATTTACAAAATCTTGCTACATAATGAATTACAATGCTAGCTTCTGGTTGATATACGGAGTGCCATGATGTCTAGCATAATTAAGTGCTTGTTAAGAGTATAATTACAGTTGCTTTAGAAAATATTTTTCTTTCAAAAATGAAAAAATATATTAAAATAATATTTTTTTTATTTTAAAAAAAATTATTTTTGACATCAACACATTAAAATGATTTAAAAATACTAATTTTTTTAATTAAAAATAAAAAATAAAATAAAATTTTTTAAATTTTTTCAAAAACATTTTACAAACACATTCCCAATTCCCAAACACCTTAAGTGCCTAATAAAAAAATTAACATGGGAGAGTTCAGGATGCTGCGAGTTGGTTTAGTCCTCTCAAAAAACTAAGTCTACAAAATACACCATATGAGCCCAAAATTCGTGTCAAATGTTTTCTTGGGACTGGTAATTGCTTCCTGCAAGTGAGATACCTTGGTTTCTATCCAGTTGGGCTTTTCTTTTTGTGCAGTCTGAACTATCCTAATCTATATACCACGACAAAAAAGAAAAATCAGCAGTTTTTTGCACTCGAAAACTGAAAGCTGCTGCCATAATAAGCTCCACCACATAAAATAGTGGCAAGGATAGTTGTGACTGGATGTTAGGGAGACAGGAGAGAATGTCAATATTGCCCTGAAAGCAAAAAAAATATGCAAGCAGAAGAAAAAAGGAACAGCAGCTAACTGCTACTTCAAGTTCTTCCCTATTATAACATCTTACAAGCCGAGCTGCAACTACAACATAAAACCCTATCCAAAAGGAACCAACTGTGCCTTACAGAGTATTTAGTATTTACAGACATGGCCAGCAGTAATTTACATACCGCTTTTCATAAAGTAAAAACAACTGATCCTTCCCATTCATCGGATTTTTACGGAAACCTGACTACAAACCTAAACACTAAACAAGGGAAAACCCCACTTCAATGTTAAGGAATAATGCAAGGAGAACAGCGGCAGACTCATTGCATTCAAAACTTCTGCGAGTAGAATGTACTCCAACCAACCCCTACAAAGCTTCGGGAAACTAGATCGGTCAAAAGGCATAACTTTACTTATCAATTTCCTATTGCATCTCCAGGACTTTAATACTCAGAATTGATTGATAGGTTCAACCCGATCCTGCACAGCCATCCTCTCAGAGACATCAGCCAGAGATTTGAGATTGCACCTTATAAGGGCATTGACAAAGTAACATGTCTCATCCTTGGTGTTCCCATCAGGCACATCTACAACGAATGATTCTATGACTAAAGTCCCAGGACACCCATCAATAAACTCGGGGTGGACAGTCATAATTGACGAGTAGTTCTGCAAAATAAACCAGGGAGGAATCAGATGGAGGAAGAATCAGGAATGCTTTTAGTGAAAGGCATCAATTGTTTTTAGCACAAGGAATGCTCTGGTTACTCTGGACACAAGTAGCCCAAAGACTTATTCAACCAAGCATCCAACTACAAAAGATTATAGTTAGTGGCAGATTCCAAATGTATTTTCATCATGTGGGTATGCATGCACCTAGTCAACGATTATATATCAAAGTTATATAACGGTTCATTCCATATCACCAAGGAAAAGTGGGTTGTCTAATTGCACCAAAATATGTTTCCTCTGGTTTGGAAATGTCACAATCCCCAGAAATATTCTCTATTTAGTTTTCGGCATCATTCAACAAAAAAGGGTTCCTTTTTCTCATGCTTCAAACATATGGAGTGCGAAAAATTCACGTATATAATCTGGACACTGAAGTAGAGGGATAAAAAGGAGGAGAAAGTTTAGCTCTCACGTGCATTTGTGATGCACAACCGTTCTAAGAGACCTGTGATATCACAGCTCTAAAGTAAAGTTGCCTACAAAGCAAATCATTGAAGGAGAAAACACTAGAACTTACCCAACCCATCACACGTTTGATCCCACATATCAATTTAATATAAGCACAGAAATACAGTTGAAGGTATTTAAATCCATAACATGACAAGAAACAGCAGCAGCTTTTAATAGAAGGCCAAGAAGAAAAGCAATTTGTTTATTCATACCTTGAGCCTATGATCACCACCAACAATCTTGACTCCAAGAATGTGCTCCTCGTCGTCAAGAAGCTCAAGCCTCTCGGTACTAGTAGTAGCAGGAAGTCCAGATTTAACATTCACCTCTCTAACACTTCCAATCCCAAGCTCTCCGTTCATAACACACCTGCTCACAAATGGCTTGTACCTCTGTGGCTGATCAAATCGCCTCACCAGTGACCAAACCTGATTCAATTATGCACAAAATCAAATCAAGATTTCTCTTAATAAGAATGAGTAAACCCAGTAAGATACTGAAAAGAAATAACTATAAGCCCCGTGCTTTTATATTTGGCTTGTTACAAATGAGAGAAAAACAAATACTGACAGCGAGAATCCCATTAAGAGAAAGGGAAAAATCAACCGAAATCGAGCAAATTACACGGATTTGACACAGAAGAACAAAGTCAAAAACAACTTTAAACAAATCACCGGACATAAAATCAATGAAAAGATAAAAAAAAAGAGTGTAAAAAGAAAAACATACAAGGTGAGCAGGAGCTTTGATGTGCATCACAAGAGCTGATGTACACTGGTTCTCTCTAGGCTCATGCCTATGGTGTCTCCGTATGTATTGAGCCTCTGCTGCACTGTAGGCCTCGCCGCCGTTCATTTTTTTTTCTTTTTCTTATGATGATGATGATGATGATGATGAGTATGGTTTTGTTATTTCTCTCTTCTCCTTGTCTGGAAAAGGAAATCTGATGCCTTCTAAAGATAAGCTTTGAAAGAGGAGAGGAGAGGAGAGGATTCGGTGATGCGTTAAGCAAAAACCAAGAATATTAATAACCTTTCACTTGGTTTTCTTTAAGCTTAGCGTTCTGTCAATAAAGTCCACGAATCCACCGACAATTTTCATTTTCATTTTTTTTTAGTTTTCAAACGAGCGGTATACCCGCGCGATGCGGCGGGTTTTTTCTTATCTATGTAGAAAATTGATTGTTTTTATATGTATTGTATTTTATTATTTTAATATTTAGTTAGTATAATTATATTTAAAAATACTGATATGAATTTTTGTCCTTCAAAAAATCCAAAGTCATTTTTCCTCTCTCTCAATATATTTTTAGGCGATAATATTCAATAAATATCAGACATATTAGAAATAAAAATATTGTAATTTGTTTTTAAAACATAAACTTTTTTTTTTGTGCTATAATTATTTATTTGCCGTCTAAAAAGAACAGTCTAATGGAAACGGGAAGTGACTTGTATATTTTTTAATTTGACTTGTAGATAATGCAGGTAAATTTGTCAACATTTTTTTTTTGAGATGTTTTTTTTTCCAGTAATATAAGATCATTGTTTAAACAGTAATGATTTTTTTGAAAATCATTGTTCATCAGTGTTTAAAAACATTAGCAGCCGGAGAGATTCGAACTCTCGCTCTTGTGATGCGGCAGCAAACGCGTTAATCACTCGACTTAGGTGTTCATCCTAGCATACATATAATACTTATCTTACATTTTTGTGTTTTTTTGCATTTATTTTATATATATGTGACATGATATATTTTATGTTTAAAGTGATTTTTATTTTAAAATTTTTATTTACTATTTTTTAAGATTTATTATTTATATTATTATATTAAAAGTATTTCAGAATACTTAGATTAAATTAATTTGAGATTTTAAAGAAACCCGGTTCATTTTTTTATATATATTTTCAAGCGTCGATACCTGACAAATATTAGAAAATAGTCGCGCATTGTGCTAGGCTTTTTTGATGTAGTAAACTGATTAATTATTTAGCCTGCAAAGAATTATTTAGCTGGTAGATAGCAAATTGTAATCGCTAAATTCTGTTGTATTTTTTTTTCTGTATTCAATTAGTTGGTTGTTGTTATCAGTTTAAGTGCTCGGATAATAATTCAGTTGACAACTCTCAAAACTATAATCGATAAAATCTATTAAAGATAAGTGAATTGTATTTTATAGCCAATTCATTAATGGGTGAACTTGCTTAAATATTTTATCGATTTATGTAATTTGCATAAAAACTATAATTGATTAATTAGTAGGCGTGTTTTTGATTATTATGACAATTATTTAATTGGTGGATGTAAATTTGCAATTAATAAAATGAATAAAATATGAATTATTTTTTTCTTGTATCGAACTTGTTGATGATTGGGTTTATTTTAACAGCAATGAACGATTTAACCAGCAAATAGCAAAATTGCAACCGCTAAAATCTATCAGAGATAGATTATTTCTGGTTGATTGCTATTTGTGCCGATTTATTTAATTCATAGATTGCAAAACTGCAATTGATTGATTCTTTGGTGTGTCTTAATTGTTTTGACAATTATATAATCAGTTGATAAAAAAAATACAATCGATGATATCAATTAGAAATGAATAACTTTATTTTTTGTAGTGAATTGGGCATTCGTCGGCGGTTGGGTGTTTTGTAATGGTTTGACTTATTATTCTCTTTTTTTTTTTTTCAAGTCAAATAATTTTTTAGAATCTAATAATATTTACGGTTATAAAAAAAAGTGCAAGGGGAAATCACCTTTTTAACAATAATTAGAAAAAAATTGTGGTGCGCATAAGTTAATCTGTAGACCCCGGTCACGGGGAAAAAAATAAGCCGAAAAAAAAAATAGAAAAAAATGTATAAGTTGAACCAAAAAAGGGATAAAAAAGAAGAAGCACGGTTATAAAAAAAACGTGCAAGGGGAAATCACTTTTTTAAACAGTAATGAGAAAAAAAATTTGGTGCGCATAAGTTAACCTGGACACCATGGTCACGGGGAAAAAAAATAAGCGGAAAAAAAAAGAGGAAAAAAATGTATAAGTTGAACCAAAAAGGAAAAAAAATGGATCCGGAGATTAGTCATGGTACGCGTAAATTGTCATTGATATCCTAGTTTAAAAAAATAATAATAAGAATAATAATAAAAAAATAAAATAAAAGGGAAAGCAAATTTTCCAGACAATCATTTTTAAAATCAGGATTGTAGAAGAAAAAAAAAACACAATAGTTTACAAAAAAAATAAGAATAATAATAGAAAAAAAAAAGAGAAAGCAACTGGAAAGTTGCTTTTAAAAAAAAAGGAATTTCGAAAAGAAAAAAAAAAGGAAAGCAGTTGCTTTTCAAATAAAGCAAAAAACAGAATTTAGGGAGAAAAAAAAAAAAAACTCAAAATTTCTGGCTGTGAGGTTCGAACCCTGCACGCTGGAAGTCCAGCGTGCAGCACACCGCTCGGCCACAACTACTCATCTGTCAAGTTCACCATAAAAAATACAAAAAGAAGACCTGTGTAAAAAAAAAAAAAATGCACAAACTCTCGCGCAGCACCGGAGCAAACTGCACGTACACAGTGACTATGAGTCACAGTGAACAGTGCTCATTACTGTTGGAAATCCCGTTTTGTTTTAGAGTATGTAGTAATAGTAATAGTAATTAAAGGCACAGCCTAAGCTATGGGCCCATTTTACACAATTATACAAGTTTCTCCTATATAATAATAATAATAATAATAATAATAATAATAATAAATGTTGGAGGGTGACGCGTTGGATTTAGTGTTTGTTTGGTAATTTAATATATGATTTTTTAATAGTTTTTTTTATTTAAAAAGATATTAAAATAATTTCCAAACAGATTCCAAGACCGTGTGGTGACAGTCCATTGTGCTTTGTTTTTGAACGTTGGATGATTTTTTATTATTATATTTATTAGGGGGTGGGTATTTAGCGTGTCATGTGATCCTCACTAAGCTAGTGGGTTTACTTTAAAGTCAAACTATCATGCGGAGGGCAGGAGATGTTAGTGATAAAGATTGCTTTTATTTACCGTTTTATTTCTCTTAAAATTTGTTATTATAATGGAGTGAATTATAAATTAGGCCTTTCAGTTTCAAGAAATTAATTGATTAGTCATTTTTGTTTTTTAAAAATTATTTAATCTTTCAGTTGACCATTTTAAGAGTATTACTTTATTATTATTATTTTTTCTCATCGATCATTTCATAAAACCTATTTCAAAAAATAAATTAATAAAATTTACTATTTCATTATTTATTTTTTGATAGACTTTCTTTATATTTATTATTTTGCACAATTAGTTTTTTAGCGTTGAAGATGATGTTTGAAAGTGTAATAATGATTGTGTTTTTAAAGTGTTTTTCACTCAATAATATATATAAATAATATTTATTAGTTTTTTTTAAGAAAAATAAAGGCACATTAAAACGAGCTAAAAATATATAAAAAAAATTTCAAGTAATTGTTTTCAAAACAATCATGAAATATAATTTCTAAGGGTTAACAAATAAGAGGAAGTTTGTTTTTTCGTGTAAAATGTATTTGATAAACAATATATTAAAAATATAATGATAGTACAGTGGTAATAAAATATTGTGGCGATGAGGTAGGATAATAGTAGCACCGATCGGGAAAAAGAGGAAGGATGGTCGTAAAACCAACACGAAAATCCAAAAATTCTCCCAAAGCAAACCTCTATTATTATTTTTATTTAAGGGGTAAATTAGTAAAACAGCTCACAATCATACATGTTTAGTGCTGCAATATTTATTCATGCCCTGTATATTTTGTTAATTGTACAAAATGATCCAATTTATATCACCTTTTTTTTTCCGCCATGAGTGTTGGAGAATAATATAAATCATATTATGGGACCTCACTTATCGGCTTAAACTTTTAGTTGAGATGGTTTCTTAACATGGTATCAAAGTCTTGATGACTCAGCGGTCACGAGTTCGAATCTCACCACTCTCATTCTATTTGATAAAAATCAAGCACAAGGTAGTGTGGATCTGAGCAAGTTTCAAGCTCAAAGGGCTTTCATTTGAGGGGGAGTGTTAAAGAATAATATAAATCATATTATAGGACCTCATCTATCAGTTTAAACTTTTAAGTAAGATGATTTCTTAATAATTTGATTGACAGGTTACAATTCCTGCTGATAATATTATGCAGTATTTTCTCTTCGCGAGAAGCCAAAACTCGTTGAGCTGTCAATTGCTCCTCTTTGTATCTAGTTCATGACTGGATAAAAGGTTCAGAGAAGACCACATCCACGCATGGAAGTTGTGTCTGACCGGTAATCTGACCAGTAATTTGTTGATTTTAATGACTGGACCACCTTGGATTTGACAGGCAACACTAGCGACATTTTCTAAAATGTTTTTTTCCCCATCCATGAGCATCAACTACGATCCACACGAGCAAGGTAGTCAAAATCGCGAGCCAACTCGCAAAATCGTACGATTTTGCGAGTTGGCTCCGAAAACCTGGTTGGACCGGAAAGAAAAATCGAAACCGGTCAAACTCGGTCAAACTCGTAGAAAAATCATTCAAAATCGTAGAAAAATCGTAAAAAATCGTAGAAAAATCGTAGAATAATAATAATAATAAAAAATAATAATATTTAATTATATTTAAATTCATTTTTTAAATTTAAATATAATTAAAAATAATAATTTTTGTACAGACATTTTACGATCTTTCTACGATTTTACGATCCGATCCTACGATCCGATTTTTCGGAGCCCTTTCCGATTCGTGTCAAAATCTCGATTTTAACTGCCATGCACACGAGTCACTATGATAAATTTGCTATATCTTAAGGTTTTTCGATGCCGTGATCGGATGCGCGGAAACCCAAAGCTTTTCTGTGCCAAATGCATCGCAGATGGAACCTTATTCGAAAAAAAGAAGAAAAATAAATCACAAACAATTTCAAATATTGTATTCATTTTTTATTAATAACATACATTAACAAGAGGGAAAAGGAAGTTTTCAGATTGAATTGATTTTTTTTTTCAATGAAGATAGATCGACCTTGAGAACTTAGGGTATGTTTAAGAGTATGGTTGAAATTATTTTTAATAGTATTTTTCATTCAGAAATGTATCAAAATAATTTATATATATATAAACAGTACAATATCAAAACAATACGTTAAAATCATCTAAAACTGAAATATTTTATTCTAATTGAAAAAATAAAGTAATCGACAAACGTAGTATTACTCATTGTTTTTATTACATTTGCATCACCTTCAGTTGTGCTGTATCAGATATTATCGACAAACGTAATTGTTTTCATATCGACCCACGTGTTCATTCGAAGCTGCCCAAAGCAACAGAGACACTTTTTCAATAACACTTCCAATATATTGCCATCTAGAGTTTGGCAAAGATCCTAACCAATCAATTTGTTACAAAGATAAGCGGTCTCAATGCTTTCACAATCATCTCCTCAAAGGTGCTAACTGAGAATACTAATAGCATCTCCAACCAAGGTAGTCAGAATCGAGATTTTGACACGAATCAAAAAGGGCTCCGAAAAATCGGATCGTAAAATCGTAAGATCGTACCCGAATTTGTCCGTACAAAAATCGTAAAATCACAGCTAAAATCGAGTGAGAAGAAAAATCGTGAAATCGTATGTAAAATATTTCTGAATACAAGATAGCATAATTATGGACATAAAACTTTAGTCCATCCTCCTTAAAATACAAAAAACAAACATTTAGTCAAAACTCGGATGGCATGACTTTAGTCTTTCTTTCTCCCTGTCACCATTTTCAAAAAACTATATATATATATATTTTATATATATTTTACTTATGCAATTAATTATATAATTAATAGGAGTAAGTTATATAATTAAATAATTGCTTTTGAAAAACACTCCAACAATAAAATTGTTTTTTAAAATTATATTTAAATTAAAAAATGAATTAAAAATGAATTTAAATATAATTAAAAGACACACAATATTTAAGATTTGAAATTTGGGGTGCCTAATATCGAATGTGCAGTATGGCTTCTCCCCACTATTGTTGCAAACCCCAGATCCCCAATTTTCACTTGATACGCAGAATTTATACGAACTCAATAAATTGCACACATCAAAATAACTATTATTATTTTCATGCAATTATTGACAAAAACACAGAAAGATTTAGTTTCAATATATGCATATTAGCCTTGGAAAATAAAACAAAAACAAATTCCCACAAAGTCTGGAAGAGGGTCTTTCTTCCTCTCTCAATTTTTTTATGGCCCGGGAGTTCTATAATGCTACCTGGCTGGTCAGCTTCAATGATATTCAGAAGTCAATTTCCAAGACATAACAGCCCACGAACAAAAGGATATCTGGTTGGGTTAAGAATTCAAAGGGTCCATGGCTGCCTCTGGAAATGAAAATCCACCCAAAATCCATTGCTTGCAATCCAGTTACATATTTTCACCTGTTTTAAAAAGCCTAGATTGCACACATCAAAATAACTTGCACTGATAAGTTATAACAAAACTCAATAACCTCAACGAAAAGAATCCGAAACCTATTATTATTATTATTACAAAAGCCCCCAACCCTAATTCCCTTAACACATTTTTAAACTTGTGTCGCCGCTCATCTCCCTCTCTGGTGCTCATCTGCTCATCTCCTTCCCTCGTGCTCATGTGCTCATCTGCTCATCTCCCTCGTGCTCATCTGCTCATCTACTTCCCTTTCTTGTGCTCATCTCCATCCCTTTCTTGTGCCTTTGCTTGTGCTGCCGAACTGAGAACTGGCGATTTGGGGGATTTTGTGCTGAGAAGAGAAGAGAAGATTTTGGGAGTGAGAGCTGATGATTTGGGGGATTTGGAAGAGCAGAGAAGATTTTGATTTTGAGTTGTAATTGACAGAATGAAATTGAAAATGAAAGCTGATGTCCGAACACCATGAACTCGTGAAATCGGACCGATCCGGTCCGATTTCACGAGTCAACCCGATTTTGACCGAGTTTGACCGGTTTCGGTTTTTCTTCCGGTCCAACCAGGTTTGCTGAGCCAACTCGCAAACTCGTACGAGTTTGCGAGTTGACTCGCGAGTTTGACTACCATGTCTCCAACCCACTAGTTGTACCAGTAGACAAAATTTATTTTAGCTATTGTAAACATTTTTTTATTTTTTCAATCCAATAGTTTATTAATAGTTAAAATATTTATTTTTTATTTTTTGAGATGTCATTTTTACATCTTCTTGTAAAAAAAACCTATTTTTTAAAAAAACTATATAATATTTTTGAAACTAGGAAAAATAGTTGGCAAATAAACATATGATTTGTGACAATAATAATTATTTTTTTAAATTGTTTTCATATATGATTTTAAAAATATGTTTTTCATGAATAAGTAAAATATTATTTTAATATATATTTTAGATAAAAATATTATTAAAAAACCATTATTATTACAATATCAAATATTATTTAAACTGCCATGAAATTATTTTAATAGATTTATCGAGTTTTTAAATTATAAGAGAATATTTAGTATTGTGTTAGTTTTTTTTTTGTTCAATTATATATAAGACATTATTTAATTTGTAAAGCATTTTCTTCAATTCATTTATTTGTTGCCTTCAATCAGTAATTAGCTGCATTAGAGTGCATCTCTTTTGTTACATGAAGTGATCGGGGCGAGGTTTCCTAAAATCCAAAGCAAATTATGTTATAAATGTCTTTTTTCGTGTGTCGTGTTGCCATCATGTCTCTCACCACCGCCCTCCCTCCCTTGTTCTAATCCTAACAAGATAGAGTATCTAACAAAAACATGTTATATCATATCAATTTTTATCACTTTCACTATATAGATAAGATCTTCAGCTCTATTCCTGATGAGTTATGGGAAATATTTTGCTTTTCTTTAAAGGTTTCTTATTTGAAGGAAAATTGGTTTTTGGGTTTTGAAACTTGGTTGTAGAGAGAAAATGAAGGATTATGGGGCTTTAGTTAGATTGTGATATGTGATTTTTGGCTTGATTTTGGAGGAGAAGTTGGTGGGTTTTGTTTATTTGAGGGATTAACCAAGAATTGGAGGTGGAAGTTTCAAGACTTTACTGCTTTTGGAATTTCCTTTCCTTGTTTTTTCTTTCTTGGAGGAATCATTTAAAAATTATTGAATTATTAGCAAGCAGTGTTGACACAAAGAATAACATTACGAGCAGCCAGGTGATCTCAAAACATCATAAATCCCTTTCTTAAGCCTTTGTTTATATATTTGTTATGGCTCGTTTTGGATCATTTTCAAGCTCCTGTGCCTTTGTTTTTTCAAGTGTTTTAATTGGTGTCGCACGTCGCCGCGCGGCGTCCCGAGAGGGATCCTGGCTATCGCAGTGGAGTTGAGAAGGAGTCGCCACCTGGCTGTTGAGGGTCGCTAGGAACACCCGATTTATACTGGTCTGCTCAGAGATTCAAGGGTAAGGGACTGGTTGCGTAAAGGGAAGGTATTAGCACCCCTAGTACGCCTTACCTGAGGTAAGCTGCATTGTCAATTTCGATGTGATTTTGAATGCTTCAATAAGTCATATTTATTCACACAAAAAAGGTTTCGATTGAAAAAGAAATTGATCACCGCTTAGAAATAATCTTGTTAGTTTTATTGATTATTATCATTCCTGCCGAATATTTTGGATATTAACCTCTTATAATTTATTTATCCAAACACCGAAAAGTGAATAATAGCATACTATTCCCACCGAATATTTTGGATAAAATTTATTTATCCAAACACCGAACAGTGAATAATAGCATACTATTCCCCCCCGAATATTTTGGATTTTTACCCCTTAAGATTTAATTATCCGAATACCGCAGTGAATAATAAATTCCCAAAAAGTAAGATTTTTGTATTTTTGAAATATTGGCCAATACCATTTTGATTTTTACAAAGAAAACACATTTTTTATTTCATTTTATATTTCTTTTTTCCTTAACAAAACAAACATAAAATTGAATAAATAAAACACAACACACTCACACACACACACATTCTCTTTCCTTTCTTTTTCATTATATTTTACAAATAAAATACAACTCACACACACACATTATCTTTTTTTCATTTTTCTCATTACATTTCACAAATAATAATTAAAATACAATAAGTTCAAATAAAACACATAAGCATAAAGAAAAATACAAAAGGACTTCAGGAACAGTGCCGGAACAGTGGCAGCAGTGCAGGGAGGACTGGCGGCGCGTCTGCTCACGCGCCACCGTCACTGGCGGCGCGTGGGACCACGCGCCACCACGGTGAACAGTAAACGGGCAGCAGATCTGCCTCTTCTCTTTACTGTCTCGCCGGTGGTGGAGCTCATGGTGACCTGCAAAACAAAAGCAAACGCAACACACAAACACAGACAAAACAAGCTGCTGGGTTGTTCGTCTCCTTCAGACCGGAGATCTATTCTTCTCAGCCCGCTCCCCTTCTTCTTCTTCTTCTTCTTCTTCTTCTCCTTCTTCTCCTTCTGCTGCTGCTGCTCTCGCCGGAAAGGGTGTTCCCCAAGGACCTGCAAACAAAAAACAAAAGCCACACCAACACAAGGAAAATCAGTCAGTTCTGTCCTTCTTGGCATGCTCTTCTTCCGTCGTTCTCCCTAAGATGGCTGGACTGCCGTGGAGACAGGGCTGTTGTGATGGCTGATCTGTTGGCGGATGATGGGTTCATCGTTGGCAGTGGCTATTGGAGAAATAAAATGGGTGTGCGTGGCTGACGGTGAGGAGATGGGGACCTGAGAGAGTCGATCGGCGACAAGGATGGGAGGCTGTGGCTGTCGGTTGGAGGCAGAGAGGGCCTGTGCTGCTGGCTTGGAGGAAGAGGAAGGGAGATCGTGGGCTGCTGCTGTGGTGCGAGTGAGGCTGGTCATGGGTTTTGTTGCAGTGGTGGGGCTGACGGGAAGTAGAAGATGAAGGGAGATTGTGAGGTCATGATGGGTACTGTCATGGCTGGAGAAGAGAGATGAAATGGTGGCTGGAACGGAAAAGGAGCTGATGGGAAAGGAGGCATGGGGAGAGGTATGGCCGGAGAGGGGCTGAAGGCAATGGGGAGAGGCTGGTGTTTGTAGGTGAGAAAAATGAGAGGGCGGGGCTGCAGCAGCCCGAAGGGCGTGACGGCTGCAGCCCCTTTTGGGAGAAAAAGATGTTAGGGTTTTTTCTAGTCTAGGGTTTTTTGGATGTATATTTTTTGGTCCCTTTAATTGGAGCTGATACCTCTCTATTTATAGAGGTTTTCAAAGACAAAAATCTGAAACCATCCTTCAGCTTGCACGTCTCTTTCAAATTGGTCCTTGATTTTCAATTTGCGCGATTTGACCCTGCATTGACCGTTAAATTCTCAATTTATTCAATTTTGCCCCTGTAATAAGATATTTTTGGATTTTCCTCGTTTTTATATTTTTTTGTCTTTTTTTTCCGAAATATAAAAATAAGTGGGTCAAAATTTGGGTAGCAACAGATGCCCCCTCTTTACAATGCTTACGATTAAAGTCTTGAAATAAATAAAATGGTGGAGACGGTCTCAATGGTGACGGGTGACCTACCCGGGTCTCATTATGACGGGTGACCTGCCCGGGTTAGAAGTGTTAGGAGGGTCTCATTTTTCTGGGTGACCTACCCGGGTTAGAAGTTAGAAGGGTCTCATTTTTCTGGGTGACCTACCCGGGTTAGAAGTTAGAAGGGTCTCATTTTTCTGGGTGACCTACCCGCGTTAGCAGTTAGAAGGGTCTCATTTTTTGGGTGACCTACCCGGGTTAGCAGTTAGAAGGGTCTCATTTTTCTGGGTGACCTACCCAAGTTAGAAGGGTCTCATTTTTCTGGGTGACCTACCCAAGTTAGAAGTTAGAGGGGTCTCATTTTTCTGGGTGACCTACCCGCGTTAGTAGTTAGAGGGGTCTCATTTTTCTGGGTGACCTACCCGGATGGAAGATGGGGTCTCATTTTTCTGGGTGACCTGCCCTGATGGAAGATAGGGTCTCATTTTTCTGGGTGACCTGCCCTGATGGAAGATGGGGTCTCATTTTTCTGGGTGACCTACCCGGATGGAAGATGGGGTCTCATTTTTCTGGGTGACCTGCCCTGATGGAAGATGGGGTCTCATTATAACGGGTGACCTACCCGGATGGAAGATGGGGTCTCATTGTTCTGGGTGACCTGCCCTGATGGAAGATGGGGTCTCATTTTTCTGGGTGACCTGCCCTGATGGAAGATGGGGTCTCTTTATAACGGGTGACCTACCCGGATGGAAGATTGGGTCTCATTATGACGGGTGACCTACCCGGATGGATGATGGTGAAAAATGGGGTCTCATTATTATGGGTGACCTACCCGGTGAAAGATGGAGGTGAAGGTCTCATTATAACTGGTGACCTACCCGGATGTAATTGGTGAAGATGGGGATGCAATGCATGATGATGCATGTATATTTACCTGAGAAATATAGGTCCCCTTTCTCTGATGCTCCATTGTCGTAGGATACCTTTGCCTAGTCTCCAAAGCTTTGTTGTCATTCATTCACCCAATCTTAAGCGCATTGCTTATTCTGGGCTATCTGCGATGATCTCTGCTCTCATTGCTTATCAAGTCTAACCTTGCCCCCAAGTGTAGTGTTGTTTGATTCGTTGTGAAGGAGTGTAACAAATCATCCATCTTCTTGAATTCTCTCAATAACAGCTCTTTGGTTTGCGTATGTTCTGCTAACAATCATTGCAAGGATTGCTATTGCTGACCTCATCTTCGGTTGTCGATCACTCATGGAGTTTTCATCAATCGAATTGTATTTATTCCAGCATATGTCATCATTACCCTTCATGAAATTGTCAAGTCATCCATAAATACACCAGAACTCATCGGTGCATGCTCTGTGTTATCATTAATAAATTTCTCTCAGCTCGTGAGAAGATATGTAATGCTATCATCACCCATACAACAATATCTTTGGAGACAAACAAATCTGCGAGTAAGCCGATATTTCATAAATCTGAAGGTGCCCTTCAAATGCAACCTTATTCTCAATCACTGCTGGAGCTTATCAAACCATCACTCTCTATTAAGCAATGTTTCCCTGAGTTGAATTCGTTGGTGCTCATTGATGAATTTCACTAAATCATCATTTGCTTGTGCTTCTTTGCCCCCAAGCTGAAGTGAAATTGTTTGTATTCCTATCAAGATCCACACTGTGCCCTCTGACTGCTGGGCTTTCCAATCAAGAACTGTCAATATCAAGGATTCTGCAAAATCCACTCACTGTCTTCTTTGTTTGTAAATCTTTTTTTTGTTCTGAAATTAAATCAGCAATTCAAAAGATCATGCGCGTCCAAAGTCTAATTCTTGAAATAAAATAAAAAAGATGTCATTTGTTGAAAATCAAATTCATTTGGTCAAATATCCAATACATGATATTCAATGCATGCAAACCTGTAATTATCTTGTATTTTTTTTTACAAACAGTAATCGACCCATTATGAGATTGAAATCCTCTTTTTATGGGTTTTTTGTGTTTCAATTCTAATCTCAGATTTTGAGGTATGTCATGATGGAGTGGTAATTTGCAGTTTTCAAAACAATTTAGAGTGTCGAGTAAAAACCTGAGGCTCAGTTGAAAATTTGTCTCATTTTTCAATACTTACTTTATCAATATGCATAACAGCTTGCAACTTTTTCATGAAATTATAACCCTTATGGAAAAACTCTAGCAAATTTGGAGAGCGCCACTTATCAGTTAAAATTGTTTGCTTGATCAAGAAGGACTTTTACCAGCATGTAATGAGGCTGTGGTTCATGGCTATAAAAGAAAGGGATATTCATAGGCTCAAAAAAAGTGTTTAAGGGTTTCAAAGACCAAGGATCACCATCATCTAGTCGTTAACTCCTTTTTCTTGTTGTCTTTGTAGAAGAGACCACACAAAAATACGTTAATTATCTTAACGTGATTTTTTATCAATCAACCAATGCTCTAAGAATCTCTACAACCATGTCATTCCTTTCATTGACAATTTCAAACTTAAAAGGGAATACTAAAACCTGAATCATCATTTATCATCAAATGTTATTTCATCTCTTGTTGCACTCAATATAGTCTAACAAAACAATTCTGCAAGATCTTCATTTGATGGATAAATTATCTTGAAGACTCGATAATCTTAATAACATTTCTTCCCATGTGAGGTTTGACCACAGATACCAACGGACATGGTATAGTTCGATATTCTGTTTTTTTTTTCTTCAATTTTTTTCATCTTTTTTTTTTTTTTTTTTTTTTTTGAACTTGTCCTTAGCATTGACTCTTGGTTTTTGTCATGTCCTATCTCTATTTGATTATTCCCAATGTTGGGTTTTCATTCTTGAGCATTCCCCTTCTGTTGATTCTAATATTGCCACTGTATCCTCAAACTACAAATCTCTTATTTGCCCCTACTGTATTTGCCCCTAGTGTATTTGCCCCCAGTGTGAGGGTGTGATCCATGTCGGGTGTTTTCAAAGAAATATAATATCAGGCTCAAATTGGGGTTAACAAAGGATACATATTTCAAGAATAGTGAAGGAAATAAACAAAGATGGCCTTTTGTCATTTCAAGCAAAATCGGTTTTAACTGATAAATTTTGACCTCGTCCAATGTAATGATTTGGACGTGCAAGAGTCATGATTCGCGGGTACATAACTACCGAATCCATTACATGTCAATATGCATACCAATAAAGCTTCGTTCTATGATGTGGTTCAAAAACTCGGTGTATAGGCTCAAAAATTGTTCAGTCATCTGGTATTGGTCATCATGTCTTTTCACAAAAGTTGGGTCAATTATGCAATTAAAATACATTTAATTTTCCAAAAATGGTAAACTTTAAATTTTGTATGTTGGAGTTTGATCAAAATATTTTGTCAAAAATAAGAATGCAAACATCTCTTGATTTCAAAACAACAAAAAGATAAGGAAAACACATGCTTCAATGAACTGATGATTTAACCACAAAACAAAATGATAGCCGATGAGATTCCATGAGCAAATTATTGACGATGCGACACTTTTCTCAGAGTTTCCAAACAATCTTATCTGCATTGTCACTACTCATTGATCTCGCTTATGCTCGCGATGATTTATTGCTGACATTGTCGACGATAACATCCTCCACAAAACTTGACTTGCCTTTTGCTGATTAACTTCCACACTTGATTACTGAAATTCTTGCAATTATTCATCTCTCTCATCTGGATTATGTTGCAAAACGAAGGCAATTTTTTATGCGCTTCACCGCACTCTTCATTAGACATAAGAAGTGAATCAAGCTTGGAAGCACTCTTGTCAAAACACCAAAGTGCGCAAATCATAAAAATTTCGTCATACAACGAAGAGACTCTTTTTGCGGCAAACTCGCTTCTTCGAGCAATGTAATCTTGCAGTGCACATACTTTGACTTCTCAGACACCGGAACAAATTCAACAGTATCCTATTATGTCTTCTCACTCAAGACATTTGTCTTCGCTTTAACAGACAAAATTGTGCGCAAAATAACATGGTCTTCTGTGCGTGGCGGCATAAAACTCCTTGATTGACAGTGCCACAAAAACTCCACATGATCCGGAGAGAAATCAATTGATACTTAAATGGACTGACAACTTCTTTGATCGATGCTTGCTTTCTGAAATAGACTCGTATACGGACTACCCACACCCCTTCAAAGGAAACCCGAATTGTCCACAATCTCCCTTGATGATTGCATTAATACTTTGCAGATGATATCTGGGCATATGTTCCACCTGATTTCACTAGAGAGCAGAGAACTTTGTTGTTGGCTTGCAGAAGAAACATGAATAATGGCTCTATATCGGTGTCAGTCTTCTCAGCAACGTCAACTGTCCAATGACTCTTGACCCTTCGGAGGATAACAAATTGAGGGACCCCTATTTCAAAACTGTGGGAATGCATGTTGAAATGCATATGCATGTTTTTTTTTTTTTTTTTTTTTGACAAACTTGCCCTTTAAAGAGCGACACGTGGTTGTAACGACTGCATGCTAAACAAAAACTGTGAGAATGCATGTTGAAATGTATATGCATGTTCCCTGTTTTTTTTTTTTTTTACGGACTTGACCTTCGAGGATGGACACGTGATCGTAACAATTGCATGATAAACAAAAATTATGAGAATGCATGTTAAAATAAATATGCTTTTTTTTTTTTTTTTTTTTTGACAAACTCGTCTTTCGAGGAGAGACACATGCTTATAACAATTGTATGATACACAAAAAATATGGGAATGCATGTTAAAATGCATGTGCAAATTTATTTATTTATTTATTTTTTTTACAGACTTGTCTTTCGAGGAAGTGACACCTGACTGTAGCAATTGTATGACAAACAAAAATTTGATTTTTGCTTAAACCCTACAATGAAAATTTCTTAAATGATGGTTACTGTGTCACCCAAAATTCTTGAATTCAAAATGCCTCGAGAAGAGTTTGTCTTAATACAAAACAAAATGAGAGGAGCATACACCCTAATGATTGGTTCTATTCTTTGCACAACAAATGGTGAGTTTGCTACTTTGGGCTCTAAACAGGGTCTCTTGCTGTCCCAGTGATCACCCTCGTAAAGGCAATATGGGGTCTTAGCAGATAATGGGATGGCACGTATACCAATCACTACCATCTAAGCTCTCAGCGAAGAGTTGGGGTTTACACAAACTTCAACCTTGACTCAAGTCATAGGTAAGCTGCTAGTCCCCCACGTAACTTAGAGTTGCAAACCACAATAATATAATTCAAATAAGTTAACAAATGCATGAACATATATACATATGCACGAAAGAAAAATGCGAAAAACTTGCTAAAAATAAACACACATAAAATTCAAACAAATTGAAACAAATAAATCACATCAAAATATTCAAAGCTTAGTCCAATATTTTTCAGAAAAAATACCGTCCCCAGCGGAGTCGCCATTCTGTCGCACGTCGCCGCGCGGCGTCCCGAGAGGGATCCTGGCTATCGCAGTGGAGTTGAGAAGGAGTCGCCACCTGGCTGTTGAGGGTCGCTAGGAACACCCGATTTATACTGGTCTGCTCAGAGATTCAAGGGTAAGGGACTGGTTGCGTAAAGGGAAGGTATTAGCACCCCTAGTACGCCTTACCTGAGGTAAGCTGCATTGTCAATTTCGATGTGATTTTGAATGCTTCAATAAGTCATATTTATTCACACAAAAAAGGTTTCGATTGAAAAAGAAATTGATCACCGCTTAGAAATAATCTTGTTAGTTTTATTGATTATTATCATTCCTGCCGAATATTTTGGATATTAACCTCTTATAATTTATTTATCCAAACACCGAAAAGTGAATAATAGCATACTATTCCCACCGAATATTTTGGATAAAATTTATTTATCCAAACACCGAACAGTGAATAATAGCATACTATTCCCCCCCGAATATTTTGGATTTTTACCCCTTAAGATTTAATTATCCGAATACCGCAGTGAATAATAAATTCCCAAAAAGTAAGATTTTTGTATTTTTGAAATATTGGCCAATACCATTTTGATTTTTACAAAGAAAACACATTTTTTATTTCATTTTATATTTCTTTTTTCCTTAACAAAACAAACATAAAATTGAATAAATAAAACACAACACACTCACACACACACACATTCTCTTTCCTTTCTTTTTCATTATATTTTACAAATAAAATACAACTCACACACACACATTATCTTTTTTTCATTTTTCTCATTACATTTCACAAATAATAATTAAAATACAATAAGTTCAAATAAAACACATAAGCATAAAGAAAAATACAAAAGGACTTCAGGAACAGTGCCGGAACAGTGGCAGCAGTGCAGGGAGGACTGGCGGCGCGTCTGCTCACGCGCCACCGTCACTGGCGGCGCGTGGGACCACGCGCCACCACGGTGAACAGTAAACGGGCAGCAGATCTGCCTCTTCTCTTTACTGTCTCGCCGGTGGTGGAGCTCATGGTGACCTGCAAAACAAAAGCAAACGCAACACACAAACACAGACAAAACAAGCTGCTGGGTTGTTCGTCTCCTTCAGACCGGAGATCTATTCTTCTCAGCCCGCTCCCCTTCTTCTTCTTCTTCTTCTTCTTCTTCTCCTTCTTCTCCTTCTGCTGCTGCTGCTCTCGCCGGAAAGGGTGTTCCCCAAGGACCTGCAAACAAAAAACAAAAGCCACACCAACACAAGGAAAATCAGTCAGTTCTGTCCTTCTTGGCATGCTCTTCTTCCGTCGTTCTCCCTAAGATGGCTGGACTGCCGTGGAGACAGGGCTGTTGTGATGGCTGATCTGTTGGCGGATGATGGGTTCATCGTTGGCAGTGGCTATTGGAGAAATAAAATGGGTGTGCGTGGCTGACGGTGAGGAGATGGGGACCTGAGAGAGTCGATCGGCGACAAGGATGGGAGGCTGTGGCTGTCGGTTGGAGGCAGAGAGGGCCTGTGCTGCTGGCTTGGAGGAAGAGGAAGGGAGATCGTGGGCTGCTGCTGTGGTGCGAGTGAGGCTGGTCATGGGTTTTGTTGCAGTGGTGGGGCTGACGGGAAGTAGAAGATGAAGGGAGATTGTGAGGTCATGATGGGTACTGTCATGGCTTGAGAAGAGAGATGAAATGGTGGCTGGAACGGAAAAGGAGCTGATGGGAAAGGAGGCATGGGGAGAGGTATGGCCGGAGAGGGGCTGAAGGCAATGGGGAGAGGCTGGTGTTTGTAGGTGAGAAAAATGAGAGGGCGGGGCTGCAGCAGCCCGAAGGGCGTGACGGCTGCAGCCCCTTTTGGGAGAAAAAGATGTTAGGGTTTTTTCTAGTCTAGGGTTTTTTGGATGTATATTTTTTGGTCCCTTTAATTGGAGCTGATACCTCTCTATTTATAGAGGTTTTCAAAGACAAAAATCTGAAACCATCCTTCAGCTTGCACGTCTCTTTCAAATTGGTCCTTGATTTTCAATTTGCGCGATTTGACCCTGCATTGACCGTTAAATTCTCAATTTATTCAATTTTGCCCCTGTAATAAGATATTTTTGGATTTTCCTCGTTTTTATATTTTTTTGTCTTTTTTTTCCGAAATATAAAAATAAGTGGGTCAAAATTTGGGTAGCAACAATTGGTAAGTTGGTAAATCGATTTTCTATTTATTTGAATATCGATGAGATTTTATGTAGTTATAAGAGTTTTTAATGACTATTTGCAAGGAAATGACAACTTTAGTGGAGCCTCCAAATGGGACTAGGCCAACAAGGAAGCAATATTACTCAATGTGGAACACTGTGTTTGAGCTTGATTCAAAGTATGTTCCAATTAAGCCTATATGTAAAGGAGCTTATGGTGTTGTTTGAAGGAAACTAATCAGAAAGTTGTCATCAAGAAAATCAATAATGTGTTTGAGAACATGCATTGGATAATTAATTGCAAAATTATATTATATATAAAATAATTACACTGTATTTAAAATGATATAAAAAAATGATTATTATGAATAAAATTTATCCTTAGAATATATATAAAAAAAAAATTATATATAAACCATTTAAAAATTTATTTTATCAATTTAGTTTTCTAAAATGACTTTCATTGCAGTTGTTCTTAGAACACATGGAGCATATCTATTGGCTAGTCCAAAAGGACAAAATCATGACGAAACGGGATTTAATTTCCCCACTAACAAAAACCCAAGTGGCAACTATTTTAATGGACGATTCAGGCCTGCAGTGCCCAGATACTATCATCGATTTGGGGACCATGGAAGTGTTAATATATATTCTCCTCGCTATTTATGCCATCTGGTCTCAAGGATTTAGCAGCCAATGAGTAATCGACAGCCCTGCCTGGGAGCATTTTTGAGTGATGTTTCATCAAGTAAAAGTGAACCAGAAATAGAACATCATGACTGGAAAGCACAAGTAGTTGCTAATCAACTAGATGTAGAGCTGCATTGATCGAGCAATGCAGATTTGACAGAGGAGGTTCTGAAAAAAATAACTATTTTTGGGCTAAGTACAACATGGTCCAATTGTATAACGTTGTAGTTTCTTGTATGATTTCGACATCATTTCTCAGTGTTGTCTTCTTATAGCTGTGAAGATTTTCTTCTTCAGATTCAATTTTGAAAGGGAGGGATGAGAATTTATGGAACGGGAAATTGCTACTCCTGTATCTAGGAATCATGATTAAAATCTATAATATCAAACGTAAATGCTCCTAGATCTTAATAAAAAGTAATTCTTGAGATCTAAAATTTATAAACAAACATTAATACTGCAAAGGAGGATGAAAATTGAATATTTATTTATGATATATAAAAAAATTATGCTCCTGAAATTTATTCTAAAATTAATTGGATTTAATCCATGTGCTTTTCTAGCCTTGAAATCAACACTATGTTGTATTTGAAGCTACTTATTTACTTATAAATTAATAATTTTTTTATAAAAAAAATGGTGCCATGAGTTTCACAACTTACTTAATATTTAAAATATAATATTAACATTACTTAATTATATTACAAACAATTATGCTGAACTTCTCGTCTATGTTTAAAACTTATAAAAATGAAATCTTAATTATGATTAAAGGTAGCAAGTGAAGGTAGAAAAAAAGTGGCTTTGTTAATATGCTAACTCTTTGTTTATCCAGCTTGCCGCGAGCCTCCAATTTTTTATTTTTTTTAAATCGTTGTAATATATTAATGTCAAATAAATATAAAAAATATTATTTTACTATATGTCAGAGTATAATATAATTATATTATGAGGTCTTATCTATTAGCTTAACTTTTTAGGTGAGATGCTTAATATGGTATCAGAACCTTGTTGATCCAGCAGTCACGAGTTCGAATCTCATCATCCCCATTCTATTTGATAAAAAAAATCAAGCACAAGACAATGTGAGTCTGTGTAAGTTTCAAGCCTAAAAGACTTTTACTTGAGGGTGTGTGTTAGAGTATAATATAATTATATTATAGGATCTCACATGTTAATTTAAGTTTTTAGATGAGATGGTTCATTAACACTATATTTAAAAAAAAAAAAAACTTTCTAAATCACAACATCAAGCACTGCATACTAATTCGTTCTCATATAATTATGAAGTGGGGTTAACATCTGTAGAACGAGAATACATAACGCCACTCCACGTTTTTCATTCTCCAGTCAAACCCTGAATCCTCCACGCAAGGAAAATAAAGATAATTACTGGAATAGTCATCAACTGTCATTTCCTTCCTCGCTAGCTGGAAATTAATTAGAGGTCCATTCCTGTGCGGGGAAACCTTTTCACAAATAGCCAGATTTTTAAACACCAAGATATCCAAACAAGAAACTGCCAGTTAAGGAAATACAGAGCACAAATGAGATTTTGTTCACGGATAGCTAGGGTCGTGCCCATCCTTGCCTGACCTGTCAGACTTGCTAGAACTAGCTCGTCCAGGTGTTGATAAAACCTTGTTCATGGGTAGCCATTTCAGTAAAGCAGACAATTAGTTTCAGCTCGGAGGATAGGGGGGCATTCTACTTTATTCCAAAAGAGTGGACAGTATGATGCGAAGAAATGAAGAGAGACCCATCTGAGGAGGTGATAAGCTGTAAAAGCTTATCCTCTCTGTCCAGAACCATAAAGCTTATCCACTGCATAAAATTTTTGGACCACTCGTGCACACCAAGTTTTAGGATGTGTTTAATATTGTTTTTATTTTTGTTTTTGTGGTTGAGGTTTTAAAAAAAACAGCTTAAAAACACTTTAATTGCGATTCAAAATAATTTTTAAAGTGTTTAGTTAAAACTGTGGTTGAGTTTGAGGTTAATGAAAAATAGTTACAAGTGTTTGGTTACCAAATTTTTTATATTGCTTTCAACTTGTGAAATTACTTTAAAGTGTGTGTGTGAGTATTGTTTTTTAAATATTTAATAATTATAATAATAAAATGTAATTAATAATACAAGTAAATTAGACACTTATTTTTTCTCTCTCATCAAACTACTTGAAATTTCATCATGAACTATAAATCCATACGTAAAGGTCTCTGCGATCCTGAAATGATATATAATAAAATATCATCTAAAACAAAATTTGGATTGCGAGGCAAAATTTCTATTGTGACCTCCTTCTAATGTATTTATTTATATTTTAATTATTTTAAAATTAAAAATATATTTTATAAGAAAATATAATAAATACTAAACTATAAAACAACCTCCAACCCCCTAACCCCAGACGAAACACGCGAAAAGCAACAATTTGTTGTTTTTCATGAAACTCCGTTTCACTTGATTTTGAAATGGGACCCACATGTTTTTTCCAACTTATTTACTTTAATCAAACATCCAAAATCATAGCTTTTTCTCAACCTCCAGTGTGACCACACTCTCAAACACTCTCTTAAACATCGAGTAGGTGGGTAAGTTTTGCTCTTCATTTAGGCTCAATTTTGAGTTATATGGTTGTTAATATATTGATTATTAAAAATTTATATAGTTGTTAATTTTAGTGTGTATGGGACTAATCGAAGCTGACTTAAACATCCATATTAATAAAAAAAAAAATTATGGGATCTAGTAACACTAAAGAACAACTCCAATGGAAGAGTAAAAGAAAAGCTAAAATTAAAAGATAAATTTTGTTAGCTTTTATCTTTTATTTTCATAACTTCATGATAATAGATATATTGAAGAGATAAAATAACATTTCTAAGTAAAGAGATATTTCTATATATTGATCAAAATAATCAAAAAAATATTTAATATATTTCTATATAAAAAATAGTTTTGATTGAACTTGTATTAGTTAATTATTATTAATAAATAATTATGTATTAATATTATATATATTAAAATAAAATAAAATTTTCTACATGACTTTTTTATTTATTGGAATGCATATATACCGATCCAGGATGTACTTGGCTATTAAGATATCACCAGCTTGTTATTTATGATCTTCGATAGGTTTAAGAAGAATCCCGACGTTGTTGATCAACTTAGTTTCTTGGAACATAAAGTATTTTTATGCATCTGAATCTAGTAGTCATGACTGAATACACTTCCACATCTCTCTCTCTCTCTCTCTCTCTCTCTCTATATATATATATATATATATATGAATTACACTTATGCTAATATTCCATTTTCCTCGTGGTGCCAACGTCATAATCATAAAAACAAACAAAATCAAGGGGCAATCTCGTAGATGATCGAGAATCGTAAAACGTGCAGTGCCATGTACAAGACTATACTTTAAAAGGTAGTCAAAAGGGGTCAGCCAATATACAGCAAGCATCTGCACATAGAAATGGGTGAGATAAGGAAGAGATTGGACGGGACATGCGCTCGCCAGCCTAATGGCTAATGCAGTAGCTGATTAACAACTGGCTTCTTGTTATTTAGTGTATTGATAACTTAATACTTTTTTTTTTTAAATGTGGTTGTCAATTTGTCATTGTTAATTTTACAGATTTTAAAATTAATAACCATGTAAATTTTAATAATTATCATATTAATAACCATAAAACTCAAAACTAAAATTATAAAAAAATATATTTTAATCTCAAACTCTTATTATTACATCACTTGATATATCTATCTATCTATATATATAATCTTGCCTACCGTGCTTACACAACAGAATGGAAATGTATTCTCTTCTTTATTTTGAGTTCACGAGAAATCAAAATCTTGAGCTTTTATCGCGTTAAAGTTCACTCCGTGACTGCAGCTGAGGGTGCTAGCATCCAAATTCTCGTTCCCTCATCTCAGGGATCACCTGAGCCAGCTTTGATAGAGAGTGATCAAGAGATATAATAGTGTTAGCACATGGAGGGATGATATTTAACATCGTTGCATAATTGAGTTTTGTTTTGCGAGATGTTGGGCCATTTAAATATCGCAATGAAATATAACAAGAACATCGGCAAAAGTAGGAGTTAATCCTGATATTACCGAACAGGCCATTGAATACATGATGGAATCTAATAGTAGAAGGGCTGTTTTTTTTCAAAAAATTTCATCGTTTTCCTCCTCTTCTCTGCCCAAATCCCTTTCCAAGTGATAATATCTAACAAACAGCACGTTATTTTTTTTTTAAAATTATTATATTTTAAATTGAAAAACATTGGAAAAATACAGACTCTAATCAAAACAAAAACGAGGCTACCTAGCAAAATGGAGTGGAAAAAAACAATTGGGCTTCTACCAAGAGATTATTATTCTTCTACAACTCATGGGCTTACAGTTTCATGGACCGGTATAATCTGCTATGACAAAAGCCCAAACTGGGATTGTAATGCCGAGTCAACTAAGTCCCCGCAAAAGCGGTTTAATGGCAGTTTGTTTTTACTTTTGACCCCAGAATTATTGAGGTTGCCGAGGCTTTGATCAAATCAATTATTAAATTGCCATTTTTAATGATAAATAATATAATCTCTGTTTAATTTAATAGTTCAATCTTGATGATTGACCATAACCGTCCTTTATTTTTTTATATTTTAAATCGAAAATCTTCACAAATACTGATGAAACCTCATTTAAAAAAAAAAATTAAATTCAAGTTTTTTAGGCCGTAAAGTAATTTTTTTTTCACTTTATGAAATTTTAAAATTAAAAAAATTGCGAAAGCTAGAAAATAAGCTGGAAAGCTTGTCAATTTTGCGAGGAGTCTTAAGAAAATTATATGAATTTTATCTAGATAATATTAGCGTGGTTATCAAAATGTTTGCTCTTGTGGTTGTCGAAATTAATTCGTTGTAAGAATTTATAAGTGGTATTCGATCATATACTAAAATAAATTTATATAGTTTCTATAAGATCCCCACAAAAATAGGAGCATTCCAATTTATATCCCAATATATATATTGTTTTAAAAAAACTTCTAACCTTAAAAAAAACATGTTGAAATTATCTATGGAAAAGATTGATAAATTGCATTGGCATCTATGAAAAAATAAACTATAATCACCAAAAAAATCCAATTTTTTAGATGAGTTTTTACTCTTTGATTTTATGATAAAATGAAATGAAGAGACGGGCATAAGTGATAAAATTAACAGTACAAATTTTAAATGCGAGACGAAATCAACAGTTGAAGTCTTCTTCGAGAGCAAAGTTGCCATCAAACCATGCAAAATCTCACTCCCTGCTTTACATTGCACCCAGGAAATGAAGTTGGAACGTGTTCTCACGACGGGGACCTTCCGGTTAGAGCGCTCACAAACTGTTGCCACCGTGGTGTTTTCGGTGAAACATGAGGGGGGGGAATCTTGGCAAACTGCCAGGAAAGATGGACTTTTCTCTTTCAAAGCCAGCGAATTGAATTGGACACAAGCAGCAGCTGCTGCTGGCAGGTGGATATATGTGGCGGTCCTTTCCACCAGCCACCAGGCCGGCGATTGCAAGGTGGAGGGCACTGGCAGTGGGTGCCTCATGCAACCGAACATTTGGCGCTAAAGGCAGTTTCACTATTTACTTTACTCAACCTCCTCTTATGTTATGGCAACAATGTCCCTTCCCGAACGTGGTCCGACATTAAGAGATTTGAAGTAAAAGGTTTTTTTTTTTTTGTAATTTCAGATTAGAGTCCTGTAGTTGTGAAAAAGATCCCTTACCCATGGCACTATCTACTGCTTAGTTGTATTGGGGAAAAGGTTGCTAGTAAAATATTGGCGACTAGTTCAAAAAAAAACCCAGCTCAGAGAACTTTTTCTAGGCGAAATAGAAAAAGAGTAGGGACATTTTTGGCCATATAAGCTGTACACGTGAAAAGACACTTAGATCGATTCCACTTACAATCTTATATATATAAATCTGTATAGGCACAAACATCTCCATTGACCGGTAGCCAAACAGCTTCCCATTTTGAGAGAGATTAGAGGGAGATTCAGACAATTTTTTTTTTATCTATATTTGTATTTACATATTTGAATGCCAGAAAACAAATAAAACCCTCCTGCATTTCAGAGAATCTCTTGTCCAAATTCAATCACACACCATATATTTCTGTGTCACCTCTGTTGACAGGGCAGTACATTTCTTGCTGCAGCGACACAGCTTCCCCCCTCTCCATCTGCTATACAGTCTAATTTGCATTGCCATTTTCACTTTGATCTGCCTCTGGAGATGGCCTTCCATATTGGCATGCAATGAAAGAAGCACGGCCGCATCTGTGCATGGGAAGAAGATAATTTAAGGTAGAGTTTATTTTCGAAATGATTTAGTAATTAATTTGTTTTATAAAAAAACGGAGTGATTATTTTCCTTGTTATGAGGTATATAATTTCGTGACACCATGGAATAATAATTATAAACATTTTTTTATGCTAATTTAACTTATGACATGACAGCCAGTTCTAGCTACACAGGTGATATTAAAGTCTTGTTATCAGAGTTGTCGGTTAGATTCTTTTAGTTCATGAGATATTTGAATAGAAGGACACGAGAACTGAAAGAAAGAGAAACATTAATAACAATATTATTATTTTGAAGAATGAATTATAACTATATTAATTTATTAGTTATAAAGAGAGGTATGCTTGGCAGCCGAATCCACCTGGCGCACATGCAAGAGCCTGAGGGATTGTGATGGAGGTTTTGATTCTTCTATTTCTTTCCTTCAATGGATATTCTTGTAAGAATAGTGGTGATTTTATTGAAAGATTCTTCTCAAAGTTATTTGTCGTAGGTTTTCAATCCTTAGACGTAAGGATCTATTTAAATGAGAGGTTAAACGTCTGTAACTGTAGTTGCAGGGGTGTTTAAATATATATAATTATTTGGTTAAAACATTTAGAAGCTTTGATTATCCTTCGTGTAGATTAATAATATCCTACCTGTAGTAGGTATCTGAGGACGAACATTTCTGAGCATGGGAGAGGCCAGAGAGTTGAAACATAGAAGGAGTCAAGGCATCTTCGAGATCAACAAGATCAGCGAGACGAATCTGTCGCTTCTTTTCTTTAATTTTTGATATTATTATATGCATGTGAATTTTGATTTTTAAAGCAATTTATCTTTAGATTTTTTTTGTATGACTTACTGTCAGAAGGGTGGAGACAAGTTGGAAATTTAACATGAAGATCTTAAACTGGTCTAATTAAGAGCCCGTTATATGTGTGTGTGTCCAGGTTCGTGTTCAGTTTGGTCGAACTCATTCAGAAAGCGGGCGGAAATCTCACATCTTTACACGCATTGGTTAACTTTAAATATCTTACGTAACTATTGATTTTTTTAGCATGTGGTATCTTAATGTTCTCGTTGTTAACGATGTGCATTTGTCCAGCCTAACCCTTTTTTTTTTATTATTATCTAACACCACACCTTCAGTTTTTTTCAGGAATTTTGGCAAACCTCGAGATTTTAGCTAGATAGGTGGGGGGAGAGAGAGAGAGAGAGGCATTTTACTAAATCTTCACTTAGCATCAGCACTGCGGTAACAGCTGTTACAAGTCATGGCATGCAATTCAATGGCTATTCCTTCCTCTCCAGCAGCTGGAGCACAAAAAGATAGGTTCAAAGAACACAATGGCCTTTACCGATCAAATTATGGCAAAGATTTCTGCAACCGAGCCGCCATGCAGAGATCCTACTCAGATAACCACCTCTGTTATTCAATTAACTACAGCTGTGCTGCATCATCACAACCAAAGCTTAAAAGCGGCCGTTCGGTTGGTATCTTCCCATTTCAGATTTCTAGCTCCATAATCCCAGCATCACTTCGATCATTTCTGTCTGACCCTGAGACAAGCAAAGACATGAATATTGCCGAGGATGGAGTTGACGGTTCAATAAAGAAAGATGAGAATATAGTGGAAAGTTCAGATGAAGGCAGTGCTAGCAATGAACTTGGAGAGGTGAAGAGAGCAAATTGGGTGGAGCGGATTTACGAGATCAGAAATCATTGGAGGAGCAGGCAGCAGAAAGAGGACATATATGGAGAAGAGTTATCTGATGCCAACAAAAATGGTGATAGTAATTGTGAAGATGGTTGCGTGGCAGACTATAATTCAGACGAGGAGGGAGGAGAAATCAAATATAATCGAGAAATATTTTTAAGATTTTTGGCTCCAGTTGGATGGTCTGATACCAAGCTACTCTCGAAGCTGGCTTTCTTGTGCAATATGGCTTACGTTATACCAGAGATTAAGGTACGCTCTCTCTGTCCCTCGCAACAATTAAGTAATAAGAAATAAGAAATTTACTGCTTGGCTAACTCTATGGTACTATCGATCTATTGATTAAGAAATAAGAAATTTGGTTTTGGATTTCATATATAATGACGAGAATTAATGTCTTAAACTCAAGAAAATAATCACTCATCCATCATGTCATTCAAAGCAAGGTAATCAGTAATCTACTTCATCAATCATCAGCCCAGATGTGTAATGCATCTAGCACAAGTAATTTATCCATTGATATGCAGGCCATGGATTTGAAGAGATATTACGGCCTACACTTAATCAAATCTTCTTTAGAAAAGAAAGCGGAGGCTGCTGCTGCCGTGAAAGAGAAGCTTGATCACGACGCTACTCGCGTCCCTCCAGCTACCGTTGTAGCTGCCAAATCCAACTCAGGGAACACGGAGGAACCTGAGCAGAAGCACCCCATCCGCTCATCTCTTGCTTATGTTGCAGCATCAACTATGACAGCAATGGTTGCCGCCGAGGAGAAGGAAAAACAGGAGGCAGCAAGGGACCTTCAGTCACTTCACTCAGCACCCTGTGAATGGTTTATTTGTGATGATGTAAGCACGTATACACGCTGCTTTGTGATTCAGGTAAATGATTCCTTCGTCATTCATAGCATTTTGTCTTCGCATTAGATATTATATTCTATTTCTGTAAGATAGAGAAATCTGAGAAGTGTTGAACTTGTTTTCGTGTTTCCAAATTGCAGGGATCCGACTCCCTTGCATCTTGGCAGGCAAACCTCCTATTTGAACCCACTAAATTTGAGGTAAGTATTGACTGCAAACCCTCACAACTCACAAAAAGTCCGTGTTGAGAAACACCATATTGGATGAGGTGAAAATACCATCGACTAAATTCTGTGTTTGGCAGGGTACAGATGTGCTTGTTCACAGAGGAATTTATGAAGCGGCAAAGGGAATATATGAACAGTTCATGCCCGATATAATGGAACATTTGAACAAACATGGGGAGCGTGCTAAGCTTCAATTTACTGGCCATTCTCTTGGGGGTAGCCTCTCCCTTTTAGTCCACTTGATGCTCCTAACCAGGAAGATCGTCAAGTCCTCTGCTCTTAGGCCTGTGGTCACATTTGGCTCACCATTTGTGTTCTGTGGAGGCCAAAAGATCCTAAATTATTTGGGGTTAGATGACAACCATGTACATTGTGTAATGATGCATAGAGATATTGTCCCAAGAGCTTTCTCCTGCAACTACCCTAACCATGTGACACTAATCCTCAAGCGATTAAATGGCTCCTTCCAGTCACACCCTTGTCTAAATAAAAATGTGAGTACCGGTTTGATCAATCTTATCTTTCCATTCACAAACCATCTATTTTGTTACTCGCTCAGACTTGAATTGTCTAAGGAGTTGGACTATCAACTTCATGGCATCCGTATCATGAACTATCAAAATTTCTCATTCACTTTCTCCTGTGTTTTATGCAGAAATTCTTGTACTCTCCACTTGGGAAATTATTCATACTCCAACCTGATGAGAAGTCATCTCCTCCACACCCTTTACTCCCTCTAGGAAGTGCACTGTATACTTTTGATAAAACCCAACATGATTTCTCTGCAAGTGCCATAAAGGCATTCCTGAATTGTCCCCACCCACTAGAAACTCTTAGTGATCCCACAGCTTATGGCTCGGAAGGTACAATTTTGAGAGACCATGACTCTAGCAACTACCTAAAGGCAGTGAACAAGGTTCTACGGAAAAATTCAAAACTGGTTGGTTGGAAAGTACAAGAATGGGGGAATCACATGTGGCCATTGCTTGCCTCACCATCTCCACACTTATGGAACCACGAAAACACTTTGGAAAGAAGTATGTTAGGGACCAAGAAGGCCATGACTGGTGTGTAAATAAATTTGCAGGGTTCTCCCCTGGTTAGATATACATAAGATAATAAAGATATATGCACAGCCAATAAGCTCTTGTACATGTAGTTATCATTCATCATCATTGACTAACAACTTAATGAAATCCAATATTTCTTGCATACTGCAAAATCTGTATGCACTTTCTTTTTTCTGTTCACAAATTTGACTTGTCAAGCTAAGCTCACAGCTATTAGTTCAGATTTATATTCTAAGCTGCACTGCTGCATTGAGTACAAATCAAATGACCAATGACTCAAATGGTCACCATCAAAGACAATCTAATTTGTTAACAAGAGTTGCTGAACAAAGTTTGGGCAACTAGATGCAAATTCAACATCTAAATCTGCATATAGGGCAACCTAATGTCGTCAGTATGGCTACTACCAAGTATAAAGTGCAATAGAATAGAAACCCTATAAAAGCTTGAAACTCCTGAATAATACACTCAAAACAAGCAATCTAGTATATTAATTCCAAATGTGTCTCAAGTGAATTAGATTGTTTTCTGAAAGATAATACAGATAGACACAGTTTTGAGGAACTACTAAAAAATTATATTGTTTTCAGAAAGATAGCACAGATAGTTCAGAAGACACAAATAGTTGAGGAACTACAAAAAAAAAATCCTCAGATAATTTACCTAAGAAAAGAAGGGCATGATAATGGCCACTTCCTCCACAGTATAGAGAACAGATCCATGACTACATTACAGAGAAAAGAGATGAAACTATCGTTTACCAGCTTCAGCCATCCTTTTGCGTATTTCTTGAGCTGAATTGAAGATGCCAAGAGTTGGTTCATTGCACACAAAACACTTTTTGTTCTTCGCATGATGCTGTAAAGCAGAAAAGGGGGTGGGGGGTAAATAAGTTTAAAATCACGGAAAACTTAAGTCATTTCAAAACATATTTAAGAAAGCAAAATCACAAAGGAAACAACAGCTAAAGTGCAACACATAGGTGCAAATGGGGATACCTTTAAAGCGCAATGCTCACAGAAGTAATGTTTGCATTTGGTCACAACAGGATCCACAAATTGCTCCCTACAAATGAAACAAGCAAATGGCAACTCATCTTCATCATCATCGTGCCCTACACCCCCTTCCTCCTCGTCATCCATTCCCAAAGCCAAATTTCTCTTCCTTGCCTTTTCTGCTTCCTCCCATTCTTTCTCCATCTGCCACCCAGACTTGTAATCCCCTCGATCATGCATAAACTTGCATGAATCTCCATACCCACAGTAACCAGTTTCTTTATAATCCTTGCATATATCTGGCTGATAATCAAACCTTGCTGACACTCTTATGTGAGCAGAAGCCCTAAGAGGCCCATGTGATCCACCAGCTTTCTCACTTGAAATCGTTTGCTCTCTTCGAAACCCAGCTTTATGATCAGTATACCCATGAATCCCCTTGTACAACTTCTCATCACCAGAACTCGTTTTTTTACCCTTCAAAGCATCATCAGCTTGCTTTAGAGATCTCTCACGAATGGCCCGAGCATCCTTTGAAAACTCAGTCTCAGTTTCTAGAGTTGCAGTCGCTCTACTATCATGCTGAACTTGAATTTCCTTGGAAGACTCGAATTGAAAAACCAACCTTTCAGGTTCTGCATTCGATTCAGATGACTTCTTCGATGGCCCAGTAGAAAAGTATAGCTTATTGTCAGCTTTCGGGTTTTTTTTCTGACTGTGTAACAGAGAGGTTTCGGTTTTTGAATCCTCATCCTCATCCTCATCCTCATCAATCATTCTCTTTCTAATATTCTTGTTCTTCATCGGTTTTCTAAAAAAATTGCACACTGCAAAGGCCAAATATATATTAATGTTTTATTTTACCACAACGGATAATAAAGACGTCATAAAAAGCAAACAAGGAGATCAGTTTTGACAGAAAAATCCATACCTGCTTCAGTCTGTTGAGGTTCGGGTTCAGTTGAATCTGCCATATCAAAAAGCAAAACGACCAAAGACCACAGTTTTCACCAGTCCAATACAGTCAACAGGTACACTTCGTCGTGTTATTTGAGAATCTGAAAATCAAATCAAAGACGAAACCCTAGGAAATCAACAAGAGAACATGCACATGCACACCCTACCCTACAATTCGATCCCAAATAAACCTATTCAGACACAGAATTTTAAGCGAATAACTTCACAAGGAAACCTGAAAAGAGCGATTTGATAAACTACAAACCCTAAGAGCAAGCTCTCGTGCATCGAAACACCCTAACAAAGTAAGAGCAAGAGAACAAGAGATATGATAAAGCACCCACGAAGTGCTTACTCAAAAGCAGAAAGAATGGCGTCGTCAAACTCTAGAAAGTTCTTCGAGTTCCGATCTATTTTTCAGGCATAACGCAGAAACGCCGAAAGTGTTAACGGGCGGGCGGGGGTTGTTTGTGTGTGAAGGGTTCTTTTTTGCTCGTGCTGCCGCTTCAATCTTCGCCGTGTAATTATAATTCGTGATTGATGTTATATGATACGATCAGTGAGGCCGACTCGCATTACGGCATTAGCTACCTGCACACGTCATCAGAAAGTGGGCTGACGTGGGCTGGTGGATCTCATCATTGAGACTCCTAATACAAAATAACTCAGATGCATTTATCCATTTATAATCATGATTTTATAATTTATTAATTTGGATACTATTTTTTATTCTTTTTTTCTCTTCTTCCTTCACCAAAAAAACAGATTCTATCATCCGACTCCCTTCATCTATAATTTTATTTCAAGCCTTCACAATTTCTATCTCCTGTAACAAAACATCCCGTCCCGCTCTCTATCTGCAACCTCGAAAATAATAGGAAAATAAAAATCTAATTACTGTATTGAATATGATCCACCCTGCTTCCATCTTCTATTCAACACCTCTAATATTTGCTTCTTGCATTTGTTATTTGGTCCTTTTCAATCCTGCAATTTTTTCTTTGTTTGTTTCGCCGACACTTCAATCACTATAATTATTATCAGGATTCTGATCTTCATAGTTTCTGACGCTTCTTTTCATTTAATTTATTAATTTGATTTATTCATCATTGCCTAGCCTAACTGAAATTGATTTGTCGTCTCCTCACCCAAAGTTCTGGTGGAAATCACAGCAGTTTGCAGTTTTTTTTCGTTTTACTCAAAGGTTATATTACCTGGGTTTGTTAATTGGGAAGTTTCCATTTTTGGAAACAGATTCGCCTGAAAATCAGAATTTCCTAGTCTTTTTTTAATCTCCTTCAATTTTCGTATTTTGTACCTGTTGTTATTGTTGGTGGTGGTGGTTTCATGTGTTTAAAATTTGTCATTTCTGGAAGAAAGTTGGTCTGTTGGTTGGCTAGTTGTGGAATTAAGGGGTAATAGAGGAAGGAAAACGCTTGATCTTTTTTTAGGATTGCATGGGAGAGCATGAAGGGTGGGTACAGCCACCAACTGGGCTCATACCAAATGGACTATTGCCCAAAGAAGCGGCCTCTGTGATCAGAGTGCTTGATTTGGAGCGATGGTTAAAGGCAGAAGAGAGAGCTGCTGAGCTTATTGTCTGCATTCAGCCTAACCGGCCCTCTGAAGAGCTTCGCAACGCTGTTGCAGATTACGTGCAGCGGCTTATTTTGAAGTGTTTTCCTTGCCAGGTGCATTGCCTATTTGTCTTGTGATGAAATCTATGCATTGCTTACACTTATGGGGTATGTCTTGATGGGTTTTTAGATTTAGATTCTATAGATATTGCTGTAGATTGTGTTGGTCCAGTAGAAAGACATGGAGTAGTGTCTTATCCTCGAGTCAGGTTTGTTGATTTGGACTTTGGAGAGGTGATTCTGTGCGTCAAATTCATAAGTTAAGGTGTTGATCAAAATTGTGTTCATGAAAAGACAATTGAAAGATGATATTGTATGTGTTGATCAGCAACTTTATGCATGTAATAACATTTTGTGGACAAGAAGTTGAAGACAGTAAAGTGCCATGTTTTGTTTTTTTGTTTTTTATCACAAACTCAGGGGAATGGGCGTGTCCTAATTAGAAATAAATATGTATAGACCTAAGGTTGAGTCCAAAGACGCTGACAACTATGAATGATGCAGACTGGCGTTCTGGTAGTTCTTTGAGTATTTTCTTAGTGAGAGTGATTTGGATTCATAATCTTTATTTTTCCATGGCTGCAAAAAGTTTGCATCTGCAAGTTTTTCATATAATTATTTACACATGATTGTTATGCTCTACAGGTGTTCACCTTTGGGTCTGTACCACTTAAGACTTATTTACCTGATGGGGATATTGACTTAACAGCCTTCATTAAGAATCCAAATTTGAAAGACACTTGGGCTCATCAGGTTCGTGATATGTTGGAGAATGAGGAGAGGAATGAAAATGCTGAATTCCGAGTGAAGGAGGTTCAGTACATTCAAGCAGAGGCAGGTCCCTTATAAAGTCTTATTTTTGTGCATTCTGTTTATTCATCTTTTGTTCTCTCTGTTTCTTCAATTTATTTTAAGCTTGCTTATTCAGCTGAGGTTGTTTTTATTTGTGTTTTGCTTGAATATATCTAGTTAGTGATGTTGACTTCATAATTGTTGAAGCAGTGTTAGTCCATCTACACTTTTACTTGCACTACAGAGGGGACTTGTAATGTTTGTGGAATATTTCAAGGCTATGTGGTTTGTTTGACAAGTGGTTTGTTTGTTAGACATATGCATTCTGTCTTACCTTTAATTTAGAGGCAATGGTGTAAACTGGGGCAAGCTTTTCAACACATTTTTAATTTTTTGCTGATTGGATTTATTTATATTCTTATTCAAATTTCTACATATATTTTATATCACTTTTATATTTGTTTATTGAAGAAGATGGTTTTCCTGCTGAAATCCTTGTCTAATAGGTGTACGATAAAAATTTCAATGAAAGATTCTTAATACCGTGTTTTATAAAACAATTCTTGATGATAGATTTAACTTCTTCTTTTTTTGTTTGAATACATATATACAGGTGAAGATAATAAAGTGTCTTGTGGAAAACATTGTGGTGGATATTTCATTTAACCAACTTGGTGGACTGTGCACCCTTTGTTTCCTTGAAGAGGTTAGTGCTCTGCCGTGGAAATTATCTTCTCTTGTCCAAATCTTTGATCCTTTTCCGGACACTTCTGCTTTCCCAAATTATTAATTTGTTATTAGAAAATCACTAATCCTGCCATGCCCTATTCATTAAGCAACCTCAAGGTTGTGAAAAGTAAACCAAAAAAAGAGTCAGAAAGTGAAAAGGTGCGGCATAACATACTGTACAACCATGATATCTGCATTCCTCAAAGAACTGAAAAGTAAAACATGGAATTTAATTATGGGATGGGGGTGATTGCATTTTTCTCTTGGTTACTGTAAACCAGGATGCTCTTTTCTAATTTCCCCCCTGATTAGTATTTTTACTCTGTAGGTTGATAATTTGATAAATCAAAACCACCTATTCAAGCGTAGCATCATACTGATAAAGGCCTGGTGTTACTATGAGAGTCGTATACTGGGTGCTCACCATGGATTGATCTCCACTTATGCTTTGGAGACCCTGGTTCTTTATATATTTCATGTTTTCAACAATTCCTTTGCGGGTCCTCTTGAGGTGGCTTTTGGTATTTGGTCTCACTGTCTTGCTGCACTCCTTTCTTTCCTTTATCTAATTCTTTCTCTATATACATGTCCAGGTTCTTTATCGTTTTCTTGAGTTCTTCAGTAAGTTTGATTGGAATAATTTCTGTGTTAGCCTCTGGGGTCCTGTACCTATTAGTTCACTTCCAGATGTAACAGGTATGCATAATTGCCTGAAGGCTCCTTTTCTTTCTTCTGATTAAGTTGCCCTTAGTTTCATAAATATTTGTCAATCTACTGGTATGAACTGTTATGGTGAAATGTTATGCAGCGGAACCTCCTCGAAAGGATGGTGGAGAGTTACTACTGAGCAAATCATTTCTTGAAGCTTGTAGTGCAGTATACGATGTTTTTCCTGCTGGACAGGATAATCAAGGGCAACCCTTTTTGTCCAAACACTTCAATGTTATTGATCCTTTGCGTATAAACAACAACCTGGGACGCAGTGTCAGTAAAGGTATACAAATAGAACTCTGCTATGCTGTTTTCCATCAAGTTAAATGTCATTTGGACAACTCTCCTTTTTTTGTTTGGAGCTGTGGATATGTTTTAATCACTCTCCTTTCCCCTATTGAATTGTGGATATGTTTTACTGTGCATCTGCATCAAAATGCACTTTTCTTTCTTCTTCTTTTTTTGCATTCTTCTTAATGACAAGTTATAGATAGCCCTGAGAATCAGGACTCATCATCTTCCTTTGAAGTATGATCCAACTGTAACGCTTCCTTATTGATTGATCTATATGGTACAAACTAACATTACCTATTTCATTATTTTCTCTATATTCATGTTTCTGCTGACAGTGGCTTGCAAATTTGCCTGTAATTATGTAACTATGAGACATTACAGAGGTTTGTACAATTGTTTTGCAATTTTCTCGTGAAAGTATTTATATGATGGTTTAAAGTGATGATTTGTAGCAAAACTGGATAGAAAAAGGATTGACATAGAAAGGTACCAAAATTAAAAATGGGCAAAGGATGTTTTCTATATATTTATTTTTATATGTTCCTTGCAGAAACATTAACATCTGTAACTATGTTACTTTTCTGCCACTCTCCTTTTGGGTTTCAAATATATTGTAGTTCTTTTTATTTAAAAAATGGGGCAAAGGGTTCTTTGTGTAAATATGTTTTTAGTCCTGATATGTATTTGTGTTCCTTTATTTGCTTTACCTATATGCATGTATATATTTGTGGAAAATGTAATACAGGTTAAGTGGTCTGGTTGGCGGGAATGGTTGCAAATTGTAAAGTGAGTTTAGAGAATGTATACAGAACAAAGGAAAAGGTTAACATAAGTGTGTATCCATAAATTTTATGTGCACACATGGGCATTTATGTACTCGGACACAATAGTATTTGATTGAAATGTAGACATGTAGATCAATGATTTATACTTCTTACTGATCTGTTAGTGTTTAACTTTTATCATGTAACATGACTCATTTTCCAGGTAACTTCTTTAGGATACGTAGTGCATTTGCATTTGGAGCTAAAAGGCTAGCTAGGTTACTTGATTGCCCCACAGAAGACCTATGTTTTGAAGTAAATCAGTTCTTTCTGAACACCTGGGAGAGACATGGTAGTGGCCATCGTCCTGATGCACCAAGGAATTGTTTGTCACGACTGAGATTGTCAAATCATTATCACTTGCATGAACCCGAGAATCTTGGGAAGAATTCAAGCAGCAAACCTTCTGGTCATGAAGCTCAAGTCAATGTGACTCAAGGCGTTCATAGTGTTCCCTCCCAGCATGACAATTATTCCTTAGAAAGCACATGCAAAGGTAGTCAAGTTCCAGCAGTTTCTCAAACTCAAAGCCAAAAGACTTATGCTAACACAAGCAGCACTAGGACTACCTCTGATCAGAGTAGAGTGGAATCTACTTCCAATCAGAACATGCATATTGATAAAAGTCAGAAAAGTGCAAAGCCTGACAACTTTATCACTGACTTTCAGGGAAGGTATCTTTTTGCGAGGACACGCTCTAGTCCTGAGCTTGCTGAGACATATGGTGAAATTTCTTCTCAAGGAAGGCATAACAAAGTCCAAGAAAGTGGAAAAGGCCAAGCCGCATCTGCTAGGCTGGATCATAGCAGGTGGGAAAACCTGGAATCTGATAATTCATCAAATCATGGTGTTAGCTCAACCGATGATCCTTCATCTGTTAGGCATGCTGTTTCTTGTCAAAGCCTCGATCCTGCTGCTGCTTCAAATAGGTACTGCAATGATTCGGGCTTGGGTGCCATGGGTGAAGAATTTATTTCTGTCCTGGGGACACCGGGGTTGCAGCAGGAAGAGCAAGATCTAGTGAATGTGATGGCTTCTTCTACTGGCCTGGGTTTAAATGGACAGGTTCATGTTCCAATGAATATGGCACCCAGTCATGTATCTCTTTCAATTCCACCTTCTGTTCTAGCTTCATTGGGTTATGGTCAGAGAAATATGGGTGGAATGTTGCCTACAAATATTCCCTTTATAGAGACTCCTTGGGGTTCAAATATGCAATTTCCTCAAGGTTTGGTTTCTTCACCGTTGACCCATTATTTTCCTGGCATTGAATTGGCTTCAAACCAAGAAGATTCAATTGAACCTGGTGGTGAGGATTTTGCTCCCATGGAAATGAATGTTAGAGAGACTGATCATGATTTCTGGTACAAGCAGGAGAGGGACTCCGCTAATGGGTTTGATCTTGATAATGGAAGCTTTGAGATGCATAAATCAGATGATCTGCAGCCTAGTTCATCTAGTTATAATTTTGTGTCATCATCTCGAAGAGGTGGTTCTAGCAACTCTTTGAGAGTTCACCAGAAGTTCACCAGAGAAACCCGAGGATCAGCTAGGGAAGAATCTACAGATGCTTTTACATATCAAGAAAACAGAGCCACTGGAGAATACTTAGACTATAGAAGTGCAAGTTCAAGGTCCTTTCCTACTGGGAGAAGTAAAACCTCATCTGAGAATTCATGGGAGGGATCATCTGCAAAGGTGTCAAAGCCCGTGAAGGAAATGAGAGATAGGAAAATGGCTTCTTCTGCATTGCAGTCTTCTGTTTATGGAAACAGTAAGAGTGCCTCTGAGCACTCTTCCACTCAGACAGATGATGACAGCAAAGAATGGAATACACTATCAACAATGGGCCCTGAGCCTGAAAGAAGCGTGGAATCCCAACCGGAACCTGCTGCTTCTTTGCATATTTCACGGCAAAGATCTACCAATAAATCAGGGGCTGTTCCTTTTACATTTTATCCTACAGGGCCACCAGTTCCATTTGTTGCAATGCTACCACTGTACAACTTCCCAACTGAGACAGGAACTTCCGGTGCATCAACAAACCAATTTCACGGTGAGGAGGGCCATGATAACAGTGACTCTGGTCAGGATTTTGAAACATCTGAGGGGCTTGATCAATCTGAGGTTATAAGTACTTCCAGTTCTTTGCGAATAGCTGCTTCTGTTGCGCCTTTGGAGCACAAATCTGACATTCTTGATAGTGATTTTGCGAGCCACTGGCAAAACTTGCAGTTGGGGCGATTGTGCCAAAACACACTAAATCCTGCACCTGTGGTTTGTCCTTCGCCTATTATGGTGCCGCCTGTATACTTACAGCACCGTTTTACATGGGATGGTCCTGGGAGACCTTTTTCAAACAACATGAATCTCTTAACTCAGCTTATGGGCTATGAGCGTCGTAGTGTTCCAGGTGCTCCTCTACAGTCTGCATCTAATAGACCTGCTGGTGTATACCAACATTATGTGGATGAGATGCCAAGATATCATGGTGGTACTGGGACGTACTTGCCTAATTCAGTATGATAGATTACTCAACCAGCTTTATCTTTTGTTTTTTCCATGCTTTGCTTTCTTTCCATGTTTTTTTTTAATCAATAGTGCATTTGTCTTTGGAGGCAGAGGTGAAATTGTCACTCAATTGACAATATTGTTTATCAAGTATGTTTGCATGAGTCTTGCACTTCTCTTGCCCTATTCAGAACCCTAGGCTCTTCATAGTTCTCCAGTTAGATAGTCTTTCCCCCGGTAAGATCCTCTCACTGTATCAACATAAAGTGGTTGATCAACATGTAGTTAGATAGTCTTTGCTGGTGCATTTTAGAGGATTAACAATGTAACTGGGTACTGGTTGCATTTTGTCAAGAAATGATTTACTTTTATTCACTTACATGTGGAAACTTGGTTATTGATGGTTTACATAACTTGATTGCATTGTCATCTTCATTGGAATTATGCAGCATTTTTTACACTTTAAATCTATAAATTGTCACGTTTAAGTTTGATTTACTGCAGAAGGTCTCTGTCCGAGACCGGCATACTACAAATATGAGAAAGGGAAATTACAACTACAATAGAAATGACCAGCACACTACAAATATGAGAAAGGGAAATTACAACTACAATAGAAATGACCAGCACGGTTATATGGAAGGGAACTGGAATAATACTTCTAGAGCACGAACTGCCGGTTGGGGCAACAGTCACAGCCAAGCTGAGAAGTCAAATTCAAGGCCAGACTGATTGGCAGCAGGTGAAAGCCGAGCTGAGAGGACATTGAGCTTGCATAGACGTGATACATTCCCTTTGTGCCAGTCTCAGAATGGTCCAATTCACACAAACTCCGCTCAAAATGGCTCTGCCAATGTGGCATATGGTATTTATCTATTACCATCCTTGAATCCTGGTGGATTGTCATCAAAGGGACCTACCATTTCATCTGATGTCATGCTGTATCCCAGTGATCATAATACTGGCTATGGTTCTGCAGAACATCTTGAGTTTGGGTCTCACCGGCCGGTAGGTTTCGTGTAAACAAGACCTTGCATTTAAATGAGAGGAGTCGATCAGGTGGGGTGGTTGAGGACCAAAGGTTTCATAGCAGCTCTGCTCAATGGCCATCACCAGATCAGCCCTCTTCGCCCCATGTCCAGAGGTAGTTACATTGTTTTTCTTGAAACAAGTAATAGAAATGCAGTGTTTCTGAATAGTTGTTTACCCTAAAGGTGTATTATAGTTATAGTACAAGAGTTGGTTGTGTGATATGGATAGCAGTCTAGTTCATATTATTGATTATTTTATGTTGATGCAAGTAACTAATTTTAGGAATTGATTTTTACGCAGCTAGTTATATTTATTAATTGTTAATTATTTATCTGCGATAGTTCTGTGATGCTATTGATTTATTATGTTAACAGGGGAATTTGACTTTATCAGCCAAATCATTGGCCAGGCAGAATCAACAATTATAACGAGAGTTACTTCAACTGCAAGGTTTTTCAATTCTCACCTCATTGGTAAATGGTTTGACCCATCTCATAATTTTATCAAGGTCGCACTTCTTCATGGTCTTGTGCTTGTTTGTGCACTTGAAAATCATTTTCTAACCTGATGGCAGATAACAGAGATGCACGCTCAGTGATTAGTGTTTTTTTTTAATATATATTTTAGGGTTCAACACTTTGTAACCACTGATGTAGAAGCTCACAGGTTTAGAATCTAGAACTTTCATCATGTTCTAAAGTTGTGTCGCATGATTTTTCCCCCCACAATGTATTAGGGAATTTGATTCATAAGCTTAGTGTACCAGCTAAATTTTACTGGTGTCAAAAAGTTGACAGTGTAGCAATACCACCTCCAAACATAGGTAAAAATGATTTTCATTGCTAAAAAATCCTGATGCAATTAGGTTTCCGTTGCTTGTTCGAGAAAGCCTTACATTCATTTTATGGTAACTATTGGGTTTCCACTGATGATCTATTGAGGATTTTTTTTTTAGGATTTAGTGAATATCGTGGGACTTAATTGGGAACAAGAATGTCTTGGAGACTATATCGAGAATATAGTCGACTCATTATTTTGATACTTCCCCATCCCTTTACTCGGCTTTGCTCTCTCTTTTTTTCCCTAACAATTTTCATTAGTTTTGCTATGTTGAGAACTTTAGCATGATTTTCTTTATTGAGATAACTAATCAGTAAGCAATGTATAAAGTACTTACGGATCAGTTTGCAACCTTAGAAAATCTAGTTTCTTGAATCCGAATTTTGATTTTTAATCACATTGCATTAAAATCCTTGGTTTGGACTCTGGACCGGTCAGAACACATGACATCATGAATATTTTCTTGTTTACCTAAGACTTTGGTTTTTCGTTTTAAAAGTATTTTTAAAATATATATATATATATATATATATATATTTTATTTTAAATTAAAGTTTTTTGGTAATTTTATATCACTTTCATGTGTTGATATTAAAAATATTTTTTTAAAAATAAAATAAAATATCATTTTGATTCATTTCTAAATAAAAAACATTTACAAAAACAACCTTAACTATACTTAGTGCACTAATTTCATTAAGATTTAAACACTTCATGAATTCTCTGACAAGTTTAAGTACATTTGTTGTCTTATGGATGTATGATTTCTGTTTGTATGTGTATGGATGTGTGTGGTCATGTTGATGATATTCTGTAAACTAGCTTAGACTTCGGATCAGCTTTTAATTGTAACAGTATGAGCTAATAATACATTAAGCCGAAGGTTTTGGACTAACTTGTAAATTGCAAGTTACTTTTTTTGGAGAAATGGCCCAGCCTATCTGTTTTTTTAATTAACATGAATATCCGGGTCGGTTTTCACAAACTTCGACTAATCCTATAATTCTTGAAATTAACGATCATGTAAATTTCCAGTGATCATTATATTAGCAATTATAAAGCTCGAATCCAAGACCATAAAAAAAAGCAAATCCTTAATCATCTACTAGATTGTTTGCCACCCTATCCTTATGTATAGAATTTAGTGTTCAATTTATTTTTATATTTTTATTGAATCAATTATATTCTTGGAAAATAAGCTCAGTTACAGAGTATCATCAAAATTGTCTCATTTTAAAAGTTTTTTTTCGAAAAAATATTTTTTATTTTATTTTATTTCTTTGTTATAGATTAATTTTTTTAGGGTTATATTAAAAATAATTAAAAAAAAACTATTTTAATACATTTTCAAATAAAAAAAACAATTGTTACCTTTCTAAACACTCCTTTACTTTTTTACACAACATTGCTAGCTCTCACACGTCCATATCCAATGATAGTATTTATGTACCGAGTTGGTATGACACTCGTGCTCTATAGCACAATACCAATTTAAGAAGAGAAAAAAACATTAAATTTAATGAATAATATTTTTCCTACAAAGATCCTCAACAAGGATATTCCCAGGCAAATGATCCTGATCTCATGCAAAATAATCCAGTTCATTAGTAGAGATATTGATCTACTTCGAGCGTAAGCCAGGAATATTCCTGAGACCCATCTTCCCGAGAACGAGCTTGGGAATGGCCGGGGGAGTATCAAGTCCCATGCTCCGGCTGAACTCATTAGCAAGCTCCACGAGCCTGTACTTGTCATTGCCCACTTTCTTTTGTGAATTGTAATAACCTAACCAGGCCTGGTATGCTGTCTGTTTGGAATTCATGTCCAGCTGGGACAGTGCCCGTTCCACCTGTTCAGATTGTGTTTAATAGTCATTGTATCAGAAAAGCTTGGTTCAAAAGATTATGATGTATGTGCTTTCAATCCCATTGATAATGGAATTATTCCTTCGGAAAAAACAGTAGAAAGAGCAAACTAGGCTACCTTTTTCTTCGTGTCTGGGTCTATTGAAGGCATTGGAGCTTCTGTTATTGGCAGATCCCTGGCGGTAGATAAAAAGAATTCCTCCCAAGGTGCCAGTAACAAAATACCTTCCCCTTCTTTACCTTTACGCCCAGTTCTACCAAGTCGATGTATATACTGTTCTCTACTAGCTGGCAACCCCACCTACATTTGAAATAAATTGAATTAAAATCCGTGCTGATTAAAAAGATGTAATTAAAATCCATGGAACCAGAAAAAAGTTTGCAGGCATGTGTGTAGTAGGAGATATAAGAGAATCTTAAACTTCACGGATGAAATGGGAAAAGGTGGCAGTATGTAAGGGTCAATCTGCTCAAACTCTTACTTTTATGCCACATGCATAAAATTTCTTCAGTTTGCAGAGGTCAAATGGGTATAGATGATATAGACACTACTGGAATGGAGCGAAACCTTTTCCTTTGGTTCTAGAACAAAGACTGAAGTCTAATAAGTAATATACCTGTATAACAAGGGTAACATCTGGATAATCAACTCCACGTGCAGATACATCAGAAGTCACAAGAATGATGCCCCTTGACTTCCGGAACTCATCGGAAACCCTGGTCCTGTAAGCCTGACCCTTTCTAGAATGAATCTCTCTAATATTCAAGTTCAATTCACCAAGGAGTCCAGCAACCAGTCCAGTCACCCTAGCAGTAGTACAAAAGACAATAACCTGCACAAACAGAGGGAGTTTACATATACTGCATGCTAGTGGCGTATACAGAAAATATCAGTTTTTATTACAGACACAGGCTTGAGGACTAAAAGCATACCTTATAATCAGGGTCATCTGCAATGTGATCTTTCAAAATAACATATAAAAGGGGAAATTGTTTGTCTAATGGAGCAATCACATGCATCTGTCTGACCTGAAATGATCCAACAATATAAGAAAATGCTCGTATAGATAATCATTATCGGATGAAAATGCCATGAAGAAGCCTACCTTGGAATGTGTGTCTTCAGTTCCCTCTTCAACTGTGTTGATGAACTCATGATCTCTTTTCAAAGCAGCGTGACAGATTTGGCGAACCTTCATATGGAGCAACAACTTCAGAGTACTTATTCAAATGACGTGAAGAGTTAACACTTGTCAAAGATAGAAAGAAAACCTCTTCAGGAACTGTGGCAGAAAACATGAGTGTTTGTCTTTGTTTTGGAATAGCTGCGATTATTTTCTCAATATCTTTCCGAAATCCCATGTCTAGCAATCGATCAGCTTCATCAAGTACAAGGACTTTCACACCCATTAGCCTCGTTGCAAATCCTGGAGTATTCTCAATATGATCCTTGAGTCTTCCCGGTGTAGCAACAAGAATCTGTGAATGTTAGATAGATGTGTGAATACATTAGCAATGTACGAAAGTTTATTTTCTCGTGAAATTAAGCTGGAATATCACAATTTTTTCAGCCCAAGTAGGGATGATGACTCAACATCTAACGGATCAGCTGGAATTTCCAAAGTGATATTGAGAGATTAACTAAATGAAATTAAATTCAAATCATTATGGAACCCAGCCCTCCACAACATATCAAACAGTGAGGGGAATTGCAATATTTCTGTGTTTGGCCTAGATAAATGTATTAGGAGGGGGTAGCCATATAAATGAACGATAAACCTACCTGGCAAGGGTTTGCTTGCAGATTTCTTTGCTCTGATGCAATTCTCACCCCTCCTATCACAACTTGAACACCAATTGATGGGTGATATTTCAACAGCGTATTTGCTTCCGTGGCAGCTTGGGTTGCAAGCTCCCTTGTCGGGCATATGACAAGAACAATAATCGGGGGACGTTTTTGGTCACGATCAAGAGGAGGAGATTTTACAACAACTTCAATTGATGGAAGCTGGAAAAGAGAACAAAAAATAGTCTTAAAAAGTCTGGAAAATCTCAGGATCCAAGATTCATAAGAAAACCAAAATGCTTATATCCACTATTGCCGAAAAATATCTCTAAAGCAAAACATAGATGTAAAACCCAGAAAAATAGGCTATAAAAAAACCTTATTCCCAGTCATACACTTACCAATGTACGTGGAATTGTTGTGAAAGAAAAAGAACAAGAAATCCTCGACTTAAAAATAGGGTTTAGCAGACAGTCCTCATTTTGCTATTCAAAATAAAATATCTTACCAAAAATGCCACAGTTTTTCCAGTGCCTGTTTTAGCCTTGGCCAGAACATCTTTACCTAGAAACAAGATATGCAAGAGTTATAACCGTATGAACATAGTCATAGTGGTGGTGAATTCAGGATTAACTACCATAATAGGACATTAAACCCCTTAGCAGTAAAAGGATGCGCATTGGAAGTTGGAACGAGTGAATAGAGAAATATGAAACTTCAGAAAAAGCATCCTCACAGCCTGAGAACAACTCCTTCCTTGCAGAAATAAATCCGAAGTAGAAGCGAGTAAAGATTTATCTTAAAACTAATTCCTCATTGCACCAGGCAGCTTCACAACAAACTTAGTATAACTACAATCTAGAGTTCGGTACCACACCTGGGTGACATCCGTTCTCCAACAAATCAAATAGCAGTCATGAGTAAACAAGACAAGACCATGTTTAAAAAATAAGCAAACAAACCCTTGACTATAGCCGGAAGTGTTGCCGCCTGGACCACAGTCATCTTCTCATATCCAGCATCCTTGATTCCTTTTAATGACAAGGGAGAAATTGAACATTGATCAAATCTGCAACCATTTTACAAATTATTGGATTAGATGTTTACAAAATCCTCCGATCGTTAAAAATTAATACGACTCCAACAGAACTGATATAATAAATTTCAAGACATGTTTTTTTAGCCACATCAAATTTATGACTATAAAAATCAATTCAGTCCCTTTAACGCACCTAGTCTCACTCATGAAAGAATCAGAACTCGAAGACAAACTTGGCCTATCTAATTCCTTCTTCAAACCAGTAGAAGACAGAGCATTTTTCTCAAAAACCCCATTATCATCATCATCATCATCACTATCTTCCCCAGTGACCAAACCCCCAGGATTCCGCATTAACCCCTTTCTCTCACCCTCACCACGGACCACCTCATCATCATGATCTATAAAACCCCTTTCGCCTTTTACTCCTTTATCATCTCTCTTAATCCATAAATCCCTCTCTCCCCGTCCACTCTTCTCATTCTGTAAGCCCATAGTTCCCCTGTTCTTTCTCGGCGGGCCAAACGTCGACTCGGTTCTCCTTCGAGCTGGCTCACCAAACTCGTCTGAGTCACTCTCCCTTCTCCTCTTAGTTGAAAACCCCTCTCTAGCTCCACCTCTATTGCTACCGCTATCTCTATCTCTAGCAGGGCCCCTCTTACTTCCGTAACGACGACCCATATCGGAATCTGACTCGTCTTCGCTGGTGAGCCGGCCACGGAACGAGCTGGTCCTCAAGTCACTAACCCAGTCACTGATTTCGGCCTCGTCTTCAACTAAACTCTTGGAAGTCCTAACCTCTCCTCTCTCTGGTTTAGAACCAGTGCGGCGGCTGAACTCGGGTCTCGACCCGGTTGGTCCAGGTCGAAATGAACGGGTGGAGAATTGAGAAGCATACCCTGGGTACTTGAACTTAAAAGGTAAGACTCGAGAGAAAATGGGGATGGACCGACGGGTATTTATGGAGAGCCCGACATTCATGAGAGGGAAACGGGTTACAGGAGGAGATGGGTTAAGGAGACGGAGTGGGGGAAGGAATTTAATGGACATAAGGAGTGCCTGGAATTTTGCTAGTTTCCGGTTTTGGAAGCCGGAGAATAGATGGAATAGGGTTTAAGGTTTTTATGGTTGCTGTTGTTGGGATAGGGTTTAAGGTAGTAGAAGGATAATGCCATGGTGTGATTGTGGGGTGATCTAAACGCATCTTTTGATTCGTGGGATATTTTCTTGTGTTAATTACAGAAAAAAATAATGCCCTGTGGAACCAGATATAAAAATCTATGGATTAAAAAAGTGTAACTTCAATTTTTTTTATCTAAAAAATTTATGAAGTCTGCAATTGACGGTGTATTATCATTGCAAAATTGTTTATTTTGTTTTTAATGACCTGTGGAACCAGATGTAATTTTTTTATAATTTCTTAGTTTTTTTATTTTCCAATTTAGCCCTTATTTAGTTTTTTCTTTTATACAACGTTTGGTATGTGTTGTTGGGGGTATTAAATTGTTTTACGCTTGAATTTTTACTTTGTTATTTTTTTATTACTGTTTTCTAGCAAGGCAGTCATTAGTTGAAAATTGATTTTTTCCCTTCAAATTCGTCATTTAACATTCAGTAATTAAGCTCTTAGCTTCATTGTTTTTTGTGCTTTATTTTTTATCGAGTTGTCATCATTTAAAATCTCAGATAAAAGGGTGATTAAGTTAACAATGGTTGTCTCAAAAAAAATTATCTTGATTTTCTTAACAATTTCATACTTTGCTTTAAATTATCGACCCTCAAGCATGTGATTTTCTTACTTTTATTGTTGGGTTATTTCGAGTGCGGGTTAATTTGTATTTTTTTATTCATTTTTTTTTTTGTATTTAACTTTGGTATATTTTGTTAGGTTCTTCTTTCATAAGTCTATTTTTCTTTTATCATAATCTCATGTAAGGAGTGGCGAGGCTATCGAGTTAACCCGATACTAGATTCTATTTCTTTAAATTTTTCATAACTTCATTGTTTTTTTTTCATTTTCATAATTTTGTATTAAATTATTTTCCCTCGAGCTTTGTCATTTTTTCACTTCTCTTTTTAGTTTTACTTATTTAAAACAATAATTATATAGAGTGAGAGTAAAAAGAGTGCAAATAACACACACACGCGCACTAACACTTCTATTGCAATTTGCAGCAAAAGTACAAGGAACGCCCTTGTACATAACAAAAGAGAAGGAAAAAAAAAATCCATGCGTAGCATGGACAAAAGTTAGGAAGAAACACCCTGCTATGATTAGGTGCAGTTGCCATGGCAGCCACATCACCCTTGCGAGGAAGAGGGAGAGGGCTGCGAGAGAGTTTAAGATAGTGGATAGCTGTTAGAGAGGGAGAGGAAGGCGGTTGGGGAGGAAAGAAATGAGGGGGTGATAGGATTTTAAGAAAAAATATATTTATAGACCTAGTATTTTGGTTCAGGATTCAAACTGATCGAACTGATCGAGGTGGAGTAAGCCACAAAACCAAACTAAGATGAGCTGTAAGAAGCAATTATATGTAATTTGCCAAGTCAAGTTTAATGATAATGTCAAGCAATATTTATTATAACCTATACAATCTACAATTTTTATATGTTCGGATTTTTTTTGGGACTCGATCCATAATATAATGATGGCCAAATATCTTATATATACTTAAGGATTTTCACCTCACAAATACAAGAATTCCACTTCCTAATATAATGATAGCCAAGAATAACTTTTTCAAACCTCATGAATTACCTGTTGAAATATAAATAATTCAAGATGAATATCTTTAATATATATATTTGAATTGTCCATAAAAAAAACTAGTTGAGTAATTTAATTAGTTATGTGCCGATTCATGTGATTGTTTTGATGATGGGCTTTGTTCAACACAATGTGTTAAATCGAACAAGGATGGACATAGATATTGTGGTCGGGACAGTATCCATTCCTTATGTTTTGGATGATCCATTTGGGAGATTTGACTTTAGTAGGCTTGAAGAAAAATCCACTAAAAAATAGTTAAAATACCCCAATTATAACTCCTTCGAAAAACATAAAAGAGGTGGTGTTTTTAATGTTCACCCTCTCACAAAAAAAACACAATTCATTTCAGTAATTTTTTTTAATCAATTTTTTTTGTTAATTTCAGATTCATCACATAACAAAACTGTAAAAAATTAGGAAACCAGGCTCCCCTCTAGGCCCTGTTTGGCACTGATCTTTGTACCAGAAGCCAGGTGGATATAAATACAACAAATAACAGGAATAAAAAAAACTTGGGTTAAACAATATTTTTCCCAGCATGGACCCTAGAAGCAAGAGTACATAAACAGTCAGATCAACAATGAAAAAATAAATACAGTAAAATATTATAGTTAACTTATTTTTATTGTAAAAGGAGCTGTAACAAACATTAGTTAAAAAAAAGAGTCGTTAAAGTTTTAAAATAAACGTGTTGTCAGTACCTATGATCGTTAGAAGAATAATACAATTTATTATTTGAGGTTGATTTTAAAATTTATTTTTGTTTAAAAATATATTAAAATGATATATTTTTAAAAAATATATATTTTTGAGTCACAAAAATCAGTGTAAAACATGAACTAAAAGTGTTTAGGAAATTAAAGATAAAAAAATTATAAAGTACATTCTTGCACGCAATAAGTAATTAAAGTGTTTTTTATTTGGCTGAATTTTATAAGTGAGTTTACTAGAGTATCTTTTGTTTTTTAATATAGAATAAAAAACCATATATGTTATACAATATATTTTAAAAAAAAGTTCAATTTTCCAATATAAAATAGACACCTATTGAAATACTCTTCATTGCTTACAACAAAACCATCATGTCAAAGGGTTTGAGACCGATGAGGAGAGAAGGTAAAAAAGAGAGGACAAAACCTCGTGGTAAAAGACAGCAAGTGCTTGATCTGTGTCGGCTGACAGTTTTTATTTATTTATCTATCTCTTCTTCTTCGTATTCCTTCTTCTTCCTGGTTTTCAAGTCTGTCTTTTCACATAATTCCCACTGGATTGGTCCGAGACAATTTCCTCTAAACAATAAGATAAAGATATCGGTTATTATTATTATTATTATTATTATTATTTGTTATAATTGGCTTTGCAATTTCAAACAAATTCAAGAGTGTTTTGAGTTCATATGTTGATTTATTAGCATTAAATATTATTAAATAAAAATGTTGAACAATGAGTTTTTAATTAAAAAAATAATTTGGTTTTCTAACCATCAATAGTCAAAATAAGCCGAGCAGAATATGTATCATCAACATTTTTTGGAGGGTTTATTTGAGAATATGGTTAAAGTTGTTTTCAAAATATATTAAATATAGCACTGTAAACAAACTGATATGAAAATTGAAAATGATTTACGTACAAATCTAACAGAACTATAGGGTCTAAATTTTATATCCGGCCCTATTGCTCCATGGGTCATGACTTAAGGCTAGAGACTACGGTTTATGGGGCAAACTTCCCCTCCCAATTAAATGTTTGTTTGATACTGTATTTAAAAAATGAATTTTTTTTTTAATTTAGTTTTTTTTTATGTTTTTAAATTATTTTGATGTGTTAGTGTCAAAAATAATTTTTAAAAAATAAAAAATATCATTTTGATATTTTTCTAAACAAAAATATTTTGAAAAACAACCTTAACCACATTTCTAACACAAACTTTAAACCTTTATAATGCGTTGTTATGGTCCAAAAATTTCAATTGAATCGAATCTAGAACAAAACATAAGCCTCATGGAGCAATAAAAATTGCAATTATTAGTATTTACTTGCAAACTTTCAGTGTTTTAAAAGTGCTTTTAAAACAAAATGAAAATTTTAATTTTATTTTTTGTTTTGAATTAAATTTATTTTAGGCTACAACTTCAAAAACAATCCAAGGGCCTGTAAGAAAACCAGAAAGGAAGTAATAAGAGCATTTGAAATACGCTATTGCTTGATAATAGAAATGGTAGCAAGAGGTTCGTGAAAGACGCATCCTTTACCTTCATCTCCATGGAAGCTTTCTAATTTATGTATCCTTTTCTATTTATATTATAGATGATTTTCAATCATCAATATTCATTTTTGCTAGAAGTGGACCTCCACTAAAGTCTACTTGATTAAGAAAATATTTTATATTACATTAATAAATTATTGTTATATATATAATTATAATAAAAAACAATATGAAGATTCAAATATGAAGATTTACCGAATCAAATAAAATATCATCCATCTCTATACCTAAATTAATGAAATATTATTTATTTTCCGGCTATGTTCATGCATCTAATTTATTTTATATCTAGTTTTCTCGTCCATGCATCAAATTCATTTCATATGTAGTTTTGTTATATAAATAAGATGATTTTAAAATTATTTTAAAATAATAGAGAATATTTTTTAAAATATATTTTATTTAGAAATGCATTAAAATAATTTTTATTTATTTTTGATATTAATTCATAAAAATCATATATAAATAAATAATAATTTAAAAACGCGGTTTACGGAAACAATCACCATCTTTATTTGATAAACGCTACCATCAAAAGTGCTTTTGATGGGAAATTTTACAAGTGAAGCATCGATGTGGCTCTAAAGGTCAAAGATAGCAAACAGCGGCGGGAATTTGTCGACCCTCCTCGCTTTTCTCAGACCGCAAATCCCAATGCCATTGACGGCCACACGAAAGCCACGCTCTGCCTTTACCTTTTTGACACGTGTGCACTTGACAGCCGAGTGTGACATTCCCCGCTGACATTTAATGTCAGGATTCTGTGCGATTGATTCAATCTTCACGATCGGTTGATTTGTACAAGGAAACAAAAGCGATCGCACGTGTCGTTTGTTTACTGGTCTATTTGTGATTAATTAACTGTGGACCCTCATAGTTTAAGCTCATAACAATGATTTGTTCTGTTTATTTTATTCAGTGAATAAAGTTAAATGTTAAATAAGTATTGAAAATTGCTTAGCCGATGCCCTTCATTCTGATTACGTGTCAGTGCATGCTCGGCTCGTGACGGCTCACGAGCCAGCTTTATAATGTCACGTAAAACTCATTGTTTACAGTGGTGCTAGTATTTTTCCTACAGAGAAGAAAACAGCTCCTTGCATCCACTGGTATGGATAGCTGTACTTTTAAAATATTGGTCAATATGATTCAATTTTATGGTACATTGGATCACGAGAACTTTGTTTATTTGATTTAATTTTGGGTTTTCTTTAACTGTTTGAATGAAATTTTAATGTTAAAAATAAGTTTAATGATATTCATAGTTTGTTTGTTGAGTGTTTTAAAGTAAAAAAATAATAATTAAAAAATGAGTTCTTGGATTGAAAACTCAAACCTCGACTTTTTGACAATTTTAAGATGACTGCAATTTCGTAATTAACTGGTTTATTATCTGTACTTGGAATAAGTTCTTTGAATGACGAATTAAATCAAAATAAATGATTTTTTTTTCCATCTCTAATACAGCAATTACTCGATCCACGTGGACCGGATCAGGTATATTACTAGGAAAACTGGCAGTCAATAAAAAAAAAAACTATCTTTGAAGTAGATTGCAGTATCCATTGATGCCCAAGTTCTTCTAAAATTATTCCTTTTATCCAATGAAAAGAGCTCATGATGGTAGAAACCACCATGTCTTTTCAGGTGGATCTTTGCTGCTTCTTTTTTTTAACCGGCGGAATCAATAATTCCGAGAAAAAGCTGTTACAGGATCCAATAAAAAAGCTGTCAGCGGCACATTTCTGGGCAGTGGTGGTCCTGGCCATTCGAATAAGCATGATACCCAGAAGTTATCCGTTTAAAATTTCGGTTTATATTGTTTTTTAAAATGTTGTTTTAGAAATATATTAAAATATTTTTATAAAATTATTTTTAACATCATTACATTAAAATAATCTAAATACACATAAAAAAAATTAATTTAAAACAAAAGGATTTTTTATTTTCTTCAAAAGCGATTTTTTTGGGTTCCATACATCCGAAAATCTCATTCAAAATCAAAAGGATTGGTTCGATGGGCAATTAGGTTTTCCAGAGATGGACCACACACTGATAGTTGGACCCCAAGTAAACTCTGATGATGATAATAGTTATGCTAGCTGTTACAGGGCTAATTGACCCTGTGACACTAGCCATGGTGCAGTGTAATGGCGTGGAATAAGAGTAAAACAACAAGCAACAACTTGGCCTTTGCATCGCAGCGTTCTTGTCATTTTCTACTGAGCTCCAGACCGCAAATTTTCTCTCTTCCCTCTACACCTTGACAGGTAATGCACGTCATGGCTTGATTGAGAAGGCTGGCCTCAGCAGTACTAACCTGTGAAGCTGTCATTGCCAGCTTTGTTAACTGAACTGTTTGGAGTATAAGTTTGTTTTTTAAAATATTTTTATTTAAAAATATATTAAAATAATATTTTTTAAAAAATAATTTTTAACATCATTATATATGAAATAATTTAAAAATATATCAAAAATATTTTTTAAATACAATGTCAAATACCGTCTTATACTCCTAAGTCCTAACGGCATTTGGTGTTAGTGGACCTTTTTTTTGCAAGTTCAGATGGCATCAAAATGCCTATCCTTTGCAAGAGCAGGCACTGAAAATCTGATGTCTTGTTTTTTTTATGGAATTTATTTATCTGTACAATTTTCACTAACCTTTGAACACATCACATTCAATTGTTTAAGATTTTGAAACTTGTACACATCCGTCCCTTGTACTATGTTGAGATCTATTTATTTAAAATAAAGACATATTTAGTACTGTATTTTTGAAAAAAAATGATTTTTTTTGGGGGAATATGTATTTAGCTCCCAAAAATTATGTCTTATCTCTACATCCTTTGATTTTCTCTTCTATTTTCACTTCTTCTTTTTTGGCAAATTGACACCCTTTTTTTTTTTTAATTCAAGTTCTTCTCCTGTAAAACTTATCATAAAAATAACATTTCACTACACATTGTTAACTTTTCCTTTCAACATTTATTTCAAATAGGCACCTTAGAAAGGACGGCCGCCATGGAAGCATTCGTTAGCATTCATGTAATCGTTTTTTCTCTCTTTCAAGAATCGGGCAAACCTTCTGAAAAAAATAAAAATCAAGCACAATCCTCAAATAATCAGTAAAAGAGGAGGAGATAAAAAGAAAAAGATGTGGCAATAAATTACACAACAAAAACAGCACAAATAATGAAATATCTATACTAGGCTAATCAAGTCAGTGCACAATTATTCTAGATTTCCTCACGTGATTTTAAGTCATTACCACGACTTTTATTAAAACCTACTTGTTAATTTTAATTGATTTAATTATACTAGCAGAAGTATTTTTACCTCTACGTAACGAAAAAGTGGAGTGATGAGCAGGAGTAGGGTTTTTTCCCTGGAAATTTCAAGTTTTTCGGTTTGTGTTTCATGGGACTTGTATTCCTTCGTCTCTCTCGAGTCCCTATCTAAACACGTGGCTCGTCATGAAAAATAAACTTGACTGTTAAGATTTTGCAACTTTCCCGACATCACTTTCTAGTTTTTTTCTCTCTACAAATATGTTTAATCTATGGATAATTACAAGCTATGATTCATTAATTAGTCTGATAATAATTGTTTTTATTTAAAATAATATATTTTTAAAGTTTATTTTTGAAGTCAACATATTAAACAAATAATTTGAAAAACATATTGAAGCAAAGAAATTAAATAAATAATATATACTTTTTAAAAAATAAAAAACAAACAGTTTTATATGGATTCGATTTCTCTACTTGGAAGGGAAGATACGTAGATAAACATATTAGAGACACCATTATAATTAAACATGAATTTTTCTAATGGTTATTTTAGAAATAATGATAAATTTAAATAAACCCACATCAAATAGAATCTTGTGTGCGTTTCGATCATCAAAAAAGAAAAATTCAAGTCCCTATTTGTTTTCTCGAGGAATATATTAAACCAAAAAGAGTGACGTCGAACATTCGTGAATCTCGTAGTTATCCAGCACACAATAATTTATTGTAGAGATCTCTTTGAACTCTTCCTCTTTCACATGCATGCGATTGGCCGTATTTACAAATATCTAGAATATAAATTTTGGGTTGTTTTTTTTTTAATTTTTTTTAAAAATATATCAAAATAATGTATTTTTTATTTTTTTAATATTAGTATATAAAAATGATCTAAAAATATAAAAAAAATAATTTAATATATATATATTAAAATATTTTAAAACACAATAATAATAAACGGGCAAAAAAATGAAAGGGAAATAAAAGAATCTAGAAATGGAGGGGAGCCAAGCCCGTCTTATCATAGTTTGTGTTCAAAAGTCTTTTGATTTTTGCTCGTTAGTTTCAAACAACACGGCGCAGTTCTTTCTACGTATGCCTTAGGGCATTGGATGGTAATTAGATGGGAGAAACGGTATTGTTTAAGATACGACACCATGATTATACACGAGATTTAGCATCCTTGAATTCGTTTGATATGACTTCTATAAGTTTATTTAATTTACTCCTTAATTTCTGATTTATAGAAAATTATGAATATGCTTGATTAAAAATAATCTTCAGCTTTAAAAATATTTGTCAGTTAAATCTTGATTCAACCAATAATTAGAATATTTAATTCTTAACAGCGCCGTTAAAACCGAAGCCGTGCTATAATCAGCCTTGGCAGCCGTGTCAGAAATTGATAAATAAAATCCGACTAATTTATCACTTCACTTACTTTCTAAACTTTAAAAGAAGAAAAAAAAAAGAAAATAAAGACCGACTAATTTATTTCCAGATTTCGTAGCCATAAACAGATTTCTTGTTTAAATTTGGTGAGACTTTCCCCCATTTCCTTCTCCCCCCCCTCTGTCATTCGCAGAGCGTCTCCGCTATCATTCAACCCTCTCTGTAATGCTGTAGAATCCGTGCTTCTAACCGACAAAGATCACTCTAATCACCTGATTTTTTCCTCTACTGGCCTCTGTACATTCAGAATATCCTTCAAGACCTTAGCAGTGCATTCTAGCTCTGATGGCGAACTTTAATTTTATACCTTTTGAACTCTCAGTTACAGTCTAGTTTCTGAGCTAGAGGTTGTCAATTGCTACACTTCTTAGAAATAATTCAAAACTAGAGCTCAGTTCATCGACTTTTGAGCTCTATAAATTCGTCGAAATAACCAAAAAGTTCGCGACCTTTTCTCTTGTTTTGCAGTTTTGGAGATTCGGAATCTTTTTGTAAGGTAATTATTTTTTAGATCTTACTGTTCATATAGCTTATAATTTTGAGCTGAACCAAACTAACTCTTTACTAGTTTTCATAGATTACGTTTTATCTTCATATATATATATATATATATATATATATATTTAATTTCATGCTAGATTAGGTTGCACGAGGGAGTTTATGGTAATGATTGAATCAACTAAAGTGATTTCAACCAATTATGCTTTAACTTCTTAAACAATTTTAACAGTTTATTATAGTTTTGTTTTTGGCCAAACTGATTATTGGACTGAGATCTGATTGACTTATATTATTTTTTGCCTGTTTGTAAATAGTGGCTAGCATGGAGTAAAAACTTTGGAGTGTCTAAAAGGAATTTTTGATTTACCAAATCCTGTGCCATTTGGCTTGCAAAAGTCGACTATGATATTTTCAAGATTTTCTGCCCGATTAATGTCATGGTAGAGCATGAAGAAGAAAACAGTAAAGAACAGTAGAAGCATGGGTAAGACTTAAAGAGCATCTGAAGTTGGAACAGGAGACTAGGATTTAGGGTTTGTAGAAAACCTCTAACATCAGTAATTTATTGGTGCAATGCTGTACTATTGTTATGTCTGGGTTCCGAGTTTTTGTATAATGAGAATGATTGTTTATGAATTACGGTTCTAGGTCGAAGAATAGAGTGAACCAGGATATGAACTTATGGAATCTGTTAGTCTGAAGGATTGTAAGTAAAGCTTGGGTGCGGGGAATGTGTTCATTTGGTGATATCTACACTTATCAAATATGGTTGAATATTAGCATAGCATTTGTGTTCACTGGTTGAATATTATTGAATTGAGGAACATCAAGATCATATTACATGGTAGATTGCTAGAGGAAATAATATATGAAAGCAAGCATTTCTAGCCTTTTTTCGGTTTCCACAGTTAAAACTTTGCTGATTGCACATTTTGTCTTGTGGTTTCTCATGTAATTTTCTATTTCCAGGCTTGAATTGCCTCAATATATGACCCCGACAGAAGCAGAGGCTCTTATTTTCACCTCAGAAAACTCCATGACCTCACCAACACCCAGGGAATTAACGAGCTAAACAAAGAGATGCTGTCAATTCAACTGGAATGAAGACCTTACAGGTACATACAGAAGTGTATTTGTTTGTGTATGCATGCAAGAAATTCCCCCCCCCCCCCCCCCCCCCCATTTCTTGACAAATGCCTTCTCTCATGTTACGTTATTTTGGGTTCTCAGCAGTTGTTTTTCTTGGCTAGTAAAAAACTGAAACCTCAAAGTTTACCATGTGCTCTAAAACATCATCCCTGCCCTTTTCTGTTGCACCCTTTATCCCTAAAAGCACTCACACACTCAGCCGCCCCATGTGCTTTGAGAACATACATTTCTTCTATTGTCTTTTTTGTTTGCGCCGTTGATACCCAAACTTTCTCTTCTCCACACATCTAAATGACTTATTTTCAGTAGTGGCTACCTGCAATGGTTGTAGGCACATAATTGTCATGCCCTGGTCATGCATTTTGATTTGCCATACTGCAAGCTACTTTACTAATGTATTATTCTAACTTGGCCAACTCAATTGGCAATGGCATGGCAAATGTGTCACTTAAGCTTTTACTCATCACCACCGAAATTCTAAGGCCACTGTATGGAAACCATGTGCTAGATTTCAATTCATGTGACTTGATGATAAATGTTGTTGATATGGGACCACAGTTGAATCTATTATTTTGAATTTCAGATTCATTTAGGCTTTCAAACTTGTGTTACTTCAAAATTTTCGGTAAAAGAAAAAAGAAAGCAAGAAATATAGCATGGAAATAAGTGGATTTACTAGTTGATGAAATCCAAGTTCTGGGACTCAGATAAGAAGCCACATAATGAAGGACTGTTTGTTTCCCTTCAGTCCTGATGGTATTTTTGGCACTTGAAAAACTATCACATAAATAAATATTGTTTGTCAATAATTTGACAAGAATTTCATCTGGATTATAGAGTGCACAGGAACAGTCCACCACCCAAATTTCACAGGATTCCCAGAGCGAGCAACAGAATAATCACAAAACAGAGGCTCCAGTAGCAGACTCTAGTTCAATATCCGCTTCAAGCAATGATGGCAGAAAGGTTTCACGCCAAGATATTGAACTTGTAAGAGAATGCAATCGCTTTCAAGTTTTTTCAGTTATTATTATTATTCACCATTTTTTCTCATATAGGATTTGATCCTAAGAGAAGCTCGACTGATCTGGCGTTCTTTTTCCTGCCGTTGATAATGTCTATTAATGGCTATTGCAGGTTCAAAATTTAATAGAACGCTGCCTACAACTGTATATGAATAGAGATGAGGTTGTTAAAACCCTCTTGACTCGTGCAAGGATAGACCCTGGGTTTACGACACTTGGTAGGGTTTTCTGAAATTTTCATTTTAAGCTGTCTTTGCAATCAAGTTGCCCGCTCAATCCTGCTGCATGGATTTTGTATCATGTATTCATTAAAAAGCTGTTTGAGTGGAGTGATCATGGAACATTTGATCATAGATCTTGACCTTTTAACAAATTAATCTTACAGTAACCCGATTAACATTTTTCTTGTCAAGCATTCAAACTAAAAATCTAGTCTAATATTTTCCTTTATAATTCCTTGCTTTTGCAGTATGGCAGAAATTGGAAGAAGAAAATGCTGATTTCTTTAGGGCCTATTACATTAGGTTGAAATTGAAGAAACAGATTCTCTTGTTTAATCATTTGCTTGAGCATCAATATCATCTCATGAAGTATCCTGTACCTTCAAAAGTTCCTTTGGTTCCAATGCAAAACGGGATGCATCCCATGCCCGGTAAGTTCTATTTTTCTAGTGAAATGATTGTGGAAAGCACAAAGCATCCCTTATCTAAGCACAAGAGGAATAGTGAAACTTCAATTTTTTTTTCTTCAGTTCCAACATTTGTGCGGATCCCTAGGTTATTTGTATCTGAGGTGTAAGAAAACCAAACACCATTTATATTTAGTACTTCTTTTATTAACTTCCTTGAAAAACAAACCCTCACCCGAAGGATATTTTTACATACCATTGTTGTCAGTATCTTGAGGGTAGTGATTCTCTTTTGTTGGGATCTTATTAAAGCACTAGTGTCTTTCTTGCCTCTGTTGTTATTATTGTGAAGTTCATAACTGAACTGTATTTTCTATTATTTTGCTTGAAAGGTATCCTAGAAATTGAAAATGTGGTTCTTTCATCATTTTCTGCAAAGCACTTTTATTAATGCGAGTTTCATGGTGACTGAAGGTTTGATGACAGTTGTCCCATGTGTTAACAAGGCATTTTTAAAAAAAAAACATTGTATCTATTATTCAACGCCACTTTTTTGCAGTGCAGTTAACAATTTACCGATGGGATACCCTGTCCTGCAACAAACCCCAATGCCAGCTCCAGGTCAACCTCATCTTGACTCAATGAGCTGTGGAATATCAAGCTGTCATGTGGTTAATGGAGTCCCTGCACCAGGAAATTTTCATCCCATTCGGATGAATTCTGGAAACGAGTGAGAACTTTTCCATCATTTTATTATTGTTAGATTGTCTACTTAATGAACAACATTTATCTTTGCCAAGGCTCTCCCACCTGGACATGGGAACATGGTTTAAGTTACTATGAGCATGCATCTGCATGCCTGTTGAATTAACATCACTTTTAACTGCTGAATGAGATAGTTGCCTTTTTCTAAACTGTCATTTATTTCATGTCTGTCTAGTTTACAGTAATCTGTCCATCAAAAATATAATTAGCCTGACATTTAATGAAAATCCTTATTAAAAGTAGTTCCGCGTGAATGCACATTGCTATCAAACACGTACTTTTTTTCCTTCTGAAAGTGGATGCTATTTATACATGTATGTTTGTCAGTGAGATTGGAAAATGCTAAATCTAGTGAATTATGTTCTCCTTGCTTTGATATTAGTTATCAGTTTTTTCTTCATAAAAAAATCAGCTAATTATTGCTGCACTTGTCCTTGTAGTATGGTGATGGGAAATAGTGCAGCTGATACAGCTCATGCTGTGCCGCCAAGTAGTGCCATTTCATCCATGTCTGAGATGCCTGTGAGCCCTACGTCAGTGACATCTAGTGGTCATTTTCCATTTACTACATCTGACATGTCAGGAATAGGGGTAGACAGCTCAGCACTAGACACAGCATTTTCTGACGTGGCAAGCTCTGTAGGATTGCAGCTTGGACCAGATGGTGGAGCTGGAAATTCCAGATCATTGGATCATTTTCAATGGAATTTCAGCCTTTCAGACCTAACAGAAGATCTGTCGAACTTGGGAGGTAAATTGTTTATCACTCTCGTAATGGGATAATTGCTTTTTCAGCCTTTCAGATCTAAAGGCAGATTTACGAGTTTTTATCAGTCAAGAAGATGGAATTTAAATTTGCACAATCTGCTTTACCGACCTTTTCTATTGTGCTAATCAAGCGATTCCATCAAATGCTTGTTAATACCTCCATTATTTAATGATGTGGTGGTTTGACATCGACCAGCTAATATCATGAAGTTGGTTTTTGGTTAGGGAAATTTCCCTCTTAAAACATTATAGAAATCAGTAATAAAAAAAATACTTCTGATAAACATCCAAACCACAATTAGGACTCAATCCTTATTAGAAGTTTTTTTAGTGGCAACAATTTTTCATTTCGTAAAACTGTTTCTAAGAGTTTCAAAATATTTTTAATGTAATCAAACGAGGAAAAATATTTTAATCCCTTTTAATAATATTTTCATTATTTAAACAGTAATATAATGAGAACTTTCCGTTTCAATGATTTTTTTTAATTATTAATTGCTTTATTATTTGAAAGTCTTAAAGACCCCTTTATCATGTAAATTGGTTAGTGTCAAATTTTTAAAGTCTTAAATATTTTTAGTATAATCAAATGAGTAAAAGGTTTTGATTTTTATCATAAATGTTTTATATTTTGACATTGTAATATATTGAAAACTCTACCCTTATTATTATTATTAATAATAATAACAACAAGAACAATAATAATAATAATAATTGCTATAAATTTAAATGGGAACTTTCCCTTTAAAAAACTGCTCTGGTCAAAATCAAATCACCAAATAATAAATAGATCAATGGGGATTTGGCAAAAATATTTGATTGATGCATCAAAATAATGGCGGTATATTGCAAGTGGGAAAAATTAAAATCCACATACTTGATTGATAAAACCCAATAGTCGGTGCACAAATAGTGCATTTTTTTCTTTTTGTAACTGATATTATTTGTATGGTTAAATATAACAACAACAACAACAACAACAATCAAACTCCAATCCCCAAACTGTGTGTGGTTAAATGCATCAGAAATCCATGTTATTTGTGGAAGAGTTAAGCAAACCTCCATTGAGTATCAGAAGTTTAGATTGATAGAAAAGGCACCTTTGGAAAGATATAATCATTCTGAAATTGTCTGATGACAAGCTGCTCATGTTTCTCTATGTTACTGGATTCTGTATTCTGCTTAAGATGCATATTATGCTAGAAATATTGCGAGGTAAATGAAAGATCCAAGTTCTGCAATTTCAATCTCTCTTTGTTAAAGCAGAACATTTTTGCTGTTCTGATTTGTTTGAGACTAGTGTTTGTAGATTGTTTAAACTTGTTAGGATAGATTCAACACCTTTATATTTATGCCCATGGAGATGTTTTATCCTGCTGCTATCTCATACCAAATTGTGGAGATATCTTACCATTCTGGAAACTCTTGTGTTTTTCTAATTCCTTTTCCTTGGGTCGTGACGTTGGAATTGTGTGCAGATTTAGGAGCTCTAGGAAACTATCCCGGTTCCCCCTTTCTGCCTTCTGATTCAGAAATTTTGCTTGATTCTCCAGAGAACGAGGACATAGGTAATGGAGTTTGCATCTATTATAATATTCTCTCTTTGTTGACTATTTTTTCTTGATTCTCTTCTTTGACAATTTAATGGTGGTCATATAAAATCATTAACCTTTGACGGGTGACTCCATACCATGTAAATAATTAAAAGATTGGATAGATTCTCAGGAAACTGTCTTGTGCATTTAAAGACAAATTTTATCTGCCATGGAATCCGAACATGTTACATAAGAATGACTTCAATTTTGTTGTGACTGACTTAAGCTAATGATATATCATTAGCAATTTTCAAACACTACCACAGAGTCTCAATTCAAAAGTAGTCATGGTCATCCGTTGTATGGGTCCTTTTGCACCATTCAGCTTGATCATGAACAATTCTCAGATTAAAAACACATCATTTAACAAGTTGGGCGATTCAGCACTTATCAGAAATCATTTCAAAATCCTGCAAAGTTATTCCTGTTTATTTCCTCACTTGAATATCTATTTACGGCTATTTCTTACAAGTGATGCTGATAGAATTATCCTGTAACAGTGGAGGATTTTTTTGCTGATTCCGTCCCAGGGCCACCATCCCAGTCAGATGAAGAGAAGTCCTAGTGTAAGGTTAGGTACAATCCCTGTTCTCTTTGAAATTATCAGGATAGAGAAAAATTAGATGAATAAAATCGAAGTGTTTGTCATCTTTTTTTTTTAGGATTTTAGTTTGTCATTGTCAACAATTCTGAACAGCTTAAAATCACTCTATTAAAGTAATGTAGTCATGATGGGATTAGCATGCCAATAAGGAAGAGTAATGTTATTTTTAGGTGTAATTCTCAGCTCAGAAATAAAATGGCAATTTATAACTTTCCCCCCCTCCCTGCCGTTGTTGAAATAGAACTCTCTTGAATGGAAAGATTGAGAGCATAATTTTTGACATTTATTTGGACCTATTGGTGTCATAATCACCATAACTGTGAATTTCTTTGGATGTAAGAACTTTATTGGATACTGTCGATGTGAGGGGTACATGATGTTTAAGTGGGTGCTTTAAACTATCGTAAAGCACTTGGAAAGAGCTCTTAATAGCTAATAAATAGTTCAGGCCCCAATCTAAGATTTATATTCATTTTTGTCATGTTCATGTATCTCCTGTTCGTTTGACCATTAACGGACGGAGTACCCGCAAGGCAAATAGACAAATGCAAGATCATTCACACCCGTGTTAAGCTGCGTTTTTTAATATGAAAAGATGTTGATGGTTTTTTTTTTTTAGAATAAATAAATAAATCAGGTGAGTGTTTACATGATGTAATCCAGTGAACTTTAATATTAAGATAATAATAATAACAATATATTAGATTGATTTTGTAAAAACATAATTTAATTAAAATAATTTCAAGATGTTTTGTAATATTAAGATAACAATATATTAAATTGATTTTGGTTAATCTAAGCTAAATTTATGATCCAGGTTATAAGACTAATAACCTAATAAAAATAAATTATGAAGTCTAATTTTTAATTAACTCAATGTTTGATAAAATAAAAATAAAAATTAAAAAGGTTACTTGAGTAATTTGTTGAACCTGGGACTTGGGTTATAAAACAGATATAACCCCATGAAAAATAAATTATAAATTCTAATATCTAATTAGCTAAATGATGAAGCATGAAATTAAAAACATCAATTAAGAAAGAAACGCAAAAAACAACTAGAATCAATTCCTCAAATCCATTACTTGAGTTATCAAATTGAGATAACATCATAGAAAAAAAACATGAATTGATAACTTGTTAAATCCATGATTTTGGCGAATGAGACAGAGATCACATCATAAATAATACAATAGAGAGTAAATCATAACAAATTATTAAAGTCAATTCTCAACTATCTTTTTTCATATCTAATGTTGAATGATGAAATTTATAATTAAAAAACTTACACAAAAATTAAATCAAGTTAACTCGGGTTAATGTATTAAACACTATTATTAAGTTAGGATATTAAAATAACCCAATAAAAAGAAAACTGAAACAAACATGTAGCATAATTCCTAATTAAACATAATATTAAATGATAAAATTGTGATAAAAAGTAAGAAAAACTAAGTCAATTGGGTTAACCAACCAAACCCTTGACTCGGGTTATGAGATGAAGACAACCTAATAAAAAAAAATCTGATGTTGAATGACCTGTGATCTAGGTCATGAGTCCGAAATAAACTTATTATAAAAAAAATGAAAAAATAATTTAGTTTAACTAAGATTAAAATAACAAAATCAACGATCTCGATCGTGAGACCAATACATTATCATTGAAAACAAATTAAAACAAGTTATGAAACTCAATTGCCAACCAACCTACTGTCTTTATGATGAAATTGAATAAAAGGTCAAATAAAAAAGTACATAAAAAACAACTTGGATTAACTTGCTAAGTATTATTCCCGGGTCATGAGACCAGATTAATATAATAGAAAGTAAATATGATAAATCATGAAATATAATTATTAATCAATCAAGTATTAAATAATTAAACTGAAAAAATTTAATTAAAAAAGTTGAGTCAACGAGATTAACCTGTCAAACCAGGTTAATCCACCAACCCACAATATGTGTCATGAAAATGTGACACCTCAATAAAAAAACTAATATTAAATGATAAAATAAATAAAAAATGTTGATTGAAAAAAAAAAGAAAAAAAAAAGCAAAACACTATTGCAATGAATAATGCTTTGCGAGGAGATAATAAAACTCTCCTCTTTTAGTTTATAACTAAAGATGTTGCCCTCACTTCATCGCAGGTGGAACACATTTTTTTTTTTTGATGTAAAAAAGATGATAGGTTATAAAAGATTAAGTCAGAAGTTATTGATTAAAATGATAATTTAAATAATACAAAAAACAACAATGATAATAAACTAAAAAAATATAACAAAAAGAAAATCCAAATCCAAGCCTATTCGAATTATCAAACAACTCGATGCTAACCTAACTAAAGAAAAACTAAAAAAAAAAGTCAAACTTCAAAAAAGAAAACATTACCCTAAAAAAAAAGAAAAAAAGAAACAAACTCAAATGAACCTCCTGAACCTAGCTTATTTTTAAAACTTGCAACTTGTTAAATTATAGACCCAAGTTCAATAAAAAAACTTAAATGTCATCCAATTTAATTTTAAGAAATGAAATCATTGTAAAAATATTAATAAATACTTGTAAAAAATAGGACTAAAATATAAGAAGAAAAATATATTATCCCAAACAAAAATAAATTGCAATTAAGAGAATTAAGACTAGATTTGAAAGATTAAAAAATCACAGGGGGGGGGATTAAAAATTATTTGTAGCATGATAGATTATTTATAAATTAAAAAAAAAACAGTAGAGGGTGAAATATAAAAGATTGTTGAGGACTAACCCAATAAAATCAAACTGAAAAAAAAAAAGAAATCAAAATTGTTAAATAGTGATTTAAACCAAAAAAAAGAAGATAAAAATAAGAAAATATCAATTTAGAAAAAGGAAAAAAAGAGGCCAAACCTGACAAACCTCGTAAACTTGATATAACTTCTAAAAAACGCATAATGTGAAAATTTTGATATGGATTCAATCTAAAGAATGATAACGGTAGAGAAATAATATTAACAAAAAACTTGTAAAAGTAACAAAAAGAATGAAGATGAAGTTTGAAAGAAAAAAAAAACAAAGTAGTATGCAATTTAATGAAAAAAATATAAAATAATCCTAAATAAAATAAATATCATTTAAAAAGAATAAGGGCCAAGTTTTAAAAATTAAGAAAATCAAAGGTGTGAAATGGTAAAAAATTGTAAAAAAACTCGAATAAATATTTTAAACATTGTCAAATCTTAAAAAGTTACAGCCTATAAAGCCCTAAATCCGAGTTTTATAAAGAAGTTTATTATAAGTCAATTTAAAAATGTAAGTCTTAAAAACTTGTTAAAGAAAAAAAAAAAAAAAAGAGTCTTGAGTGAACATGACAACCAACTTGAGATCACAAATCAAACATATGATTTAAGACATGAAATTAGGATGATCCTATAAATAGAAAGTGAAACAAATGCTTTAAAAAAAACGGAAGTTAACTCATACTAATCCTTTAGATTTATGGCTCCAGCGATGAGACCTAGGTGATCATATTAATGGCAAACCTGAAAAGAACAAAGAGATAAGATTCTTAATCAAACAAAGATATGAAATTGAGAAAAAAACAATAAAAAAATAATGCAAACCAAAAAAGCAATTAAGAGAATTAGGATTCCATTCAATATAAAAGTTAAATAAAATTAAATGTTTATGTAAAACTAAGATGAAATTAAATATTTAGGGATTTGATTGTAAAAAAAAAATCCATAAAGAAAATGATTGAGAAACAACAATAAGAAAAAACTAGGAACAACTTGAAATGAAAATTAAATGAAAATAAATGCCCAAAAGTGGAATTAAAAAAAAAATCAAGAAAATAACTCAAAACAAAACAAATTGCAATTAAAAGAAAGAACCGAATTTGAAAACAATTTTTTTTTAAAATCAAAAAAAAAGACGAGGGATGAAAACAAAAATAAAATCCAATTAGTAATAATCAATGTAAATAAAAAAAATTACAAATAAAAATAGAGAAACCATATCAAAATAAAAAATAAATTAAAGGGCTGCTATGATTTTTTACATGGCAAGCAACCTAAGGAAAAAAGAAAAAGAAAAAGAAAAGCAATTTTGGACCAAACCATGCCGGACCACTACACATGTGCCACCGAGAGGGAAAGACACTGCTGGGAAGAATCAAATGATGCGATAGAATTATAGTTACAATCATCGGATTTAGACGCACACATCGTCGGAAGGTGTGATAGAAATATTGAATGGATCCCAAGATTAAAATCAACAAAACACTGGCGGATGAAAAGCAGCTTTTCAAAAGGATTTATAATATCCTGTGGGTCCCATAGGCTGCATTTTCACAATTTTTTTAAAACCTCAACAACAACATTAACAGCAATACCAAACGCACCCAAACCAGATAGCCAGTTTATGATGATAAAATAAATAAATAAAAAATCTGTGATGTCCCTGGCATGATGCAATGGGGTTGGTCGCGTTGATGTTTAATTGTAGCCCTACCGTTCCTTAATTATAGAGAAAGGGCAATCATATTTAATTCTGTAAAATAAATGTTTCGCAGAGCCCAGAGCTGAAAAAGAAAATCACCAAATAAACACGAGAAAGTTAATTACTGCACAGCACCTGAATCCAACTGGAGGTGTTTTCATTCAAAAATCAGAAATACATTTCAACAGGAATGAGCTGGTATCAGTCCAATGAATACGCCTCACTTATTTTTCTCTTTAACATGGACATGCCCTTCTTTAGTCCACATACGATTACAGCAATGGACAAAGAATTTGCATGTGGCGATTTAAAAAAAACACAGGAGACCGCTTCAAACCAGACGTAGATTTCATCAGAGAAGGACAAGACACCATAGGAATAAGTAAACCCCTGATTTCTTTCGTACATGTGTTCTTTATTCCCTTCGGAAAGCTATTCGTAAAAAAATATGATTCCTGGTTGACCTCCTCGGATGGTTGAAGAGGTTAAGATAACAAACCTATATTTTGCAGGCCAACTGCTGGTGGAGTTAACGATGCTCATGCCGGTTATTCTAACCTGTGTCATCTCCCGCTGGACTGCTGTTTCCAACTTTGAAGTTGACGGGATATTCAGATTAAGACAAAGCACAGGTTATCTCTTAAACCAGCTCTCAAGCTCTTGATAGCAGCGGAATCTCGTCGTTTACTGTCAATATTGATAAAAAGTAAAAACATGTCCTTCAATTATGTATATAAAGAAGAAAGCGTATAGGAGTTCATTGGTGGGTTTCGTGTGGAATCTTTTTGGTGTCCGGACAGCTTGATGGAATGGTGTATTACACAATAATATAATTAAATTACAGCATCAGGATGCATGATATATCAGAAGGAAAGTGCCTGGACCAAACAATTCAAGCACTTGCCCAGAAATGTAGTGCTCAAATTGAGAAAACGATGTAGAAAGGAAGAATAATCTCATCGAAATTCTAGAATAATTAAAAATTAAGGATAGCAACTTGAATTCGAATCTTACCTGCTCGGTAAATAATGGTTAAAGACCAGTCATTGTTTATTCATTTGAGACCAGACGTTAGTTGAGTTATTTTACTGAGATTAAACACTAATTGCTTAATCGTTTCACTGTTGTTTTGTTATAATAATAATAATTATAAAAAACAGCTTCTACTCTAGTTTTTTCTTAAGAACATCCGACCCTTCCACAATTTAATTGTTTCTACAATTTTCTCTATTTTTTAAATTACAATTTACATTATAGGTCAATAATAAAATAATCTAGATGAAAGGTCATTTTATTTTTTTATATATATAGTATAATATAAACATTTATAAATGACAGATGAATAAATGATTGATTTTGTTTTTATTAAAATTATTTTTTTACCTAAATGTAAATATAATATCCGAAAGAATGAAGAGAAAGTATATAAACGACTAGCTTTTCTTTTAAAAAAGAAAATCAAAGAAAGCACTGAATTTAATTTTTTAACTTCAAAAAGTTTGGAAAAAAAGAAAAGGAAAAACTACCTATTATAAATGTATAACTAAAGGAAAATCATAATTTTCGTTTCTAAGACAATTTCCTATGCTTTCATTGGGCTTGACTTGACTTTTGCGAGTTTGGCAGGGAAGACATTTCTTCCTTTTTCATTTATGTTTTTCCCTCTTTTATCTCTCTCAGAAAGCGCAGACAGTAACTGCCATTGGAGTCTCTCTCTACGAACTTTCTTCTCCTCCCAGCACGAAATTTCTAGCGAACCAAAACCATGAACTCTCTTTATTCATAAAGAGCAAACCAATCCAATAAACGAAGGAAATACTCAGCTGTCCTTGCTTTTAGTTTTGACGGTCAGAGGAAGCCAAGAATAACTGATCACGTTATGAATCTCAAGGAAAAGAAATTTGTCAGGTTTGTCACGTAAATCTGTAATCCTAGACACCATGTATTATTACTACTACTATTATTATTATTATTATTATTATTATTATTATCTATACACGTAAATTTTAACATTATTGATGGTATTAGACCAAAAACTAAACTCTGTTGAAAGTGGAGTAGATAGATTTTTTTTAATATTTGATCAAATGACTTGAAACTCTGATTAGTTATAAATCATCCTGATAGATTTGTGTTGGTTCAGGCTGGTCAAATTGGGTGGTTGGAATCACTCTCAGTGCGTGAATTACTGGATTTTTGGCCCGTATTTAGCTCGTGATATAGGGTTGATTTACAAGAATATTTTTATTATTGGGTTGCGGTTATGCTGCCATATTTTGAACATAATGTAACTTTTGAATTGAATGTTCAGGGTGGTTGAAATCACCGCCATTCTTCCAGACTCCAGTGCGTAAATTGTAGGACTCTTAGCCTTCTTCTTCGGACCCCCATGTTTAGTTTAATTAACATGTTTGATTGTTTTGAGAAGAGATAAGTTATACAGGGTCGAGTTTCTCATCTCCTTGATGTTTGTCTGGTTGATTCTTATGCAGGTTTCAGGATTGGAGCTCAGAAAAACCCCTCAGTTCAGAGCAGCAATACTCCAATGAAAATGGATTTTACGCAAGAAAAACCAAACAAATTTTCTTTTCAGTCTGGGATACCATCCGAAGAGGGTGGGAGATGGTTTCAGAGAGGATTAGAAGCCTAAAGAAACCATTGAGATTCGACTCCAGGGGTGCTCCGCGAGCGAAAGAACCAGGACCTAAAAAGAAGATTCTTGATCCGCAAGGTCCATTTCTCCAGAAGTGGAACAAAATTATTATGATTGTTTGTGTGCTTGCAGTGGCTATAGACCCCTTATTCTTTTACATTCCGTGGGTTAAAAGCATTGACAAAGATAAATGCCTTGACGTGGACAAAAAGATGCAAACTGCTGCTTGCATTCTTCGTACACTCATTGATGCCTTATACGTATTTCGCATACTCTTCCAATTCCGCACTGGGTTTATAGCCCCTTCTTCTCGCGTATTCGGGAGGGGCGAGTTGGTCGAGGATCCGAAAGTTATAGCCAAAAAATACCTGACCTCCTACTTTACCATTGATATTCTATCAATTCTTCCGCTTCCTCAGGTATGCTTTCCTTATGTCAGTTTGCATTTTATCATGGCATATAGATGGATTTTTGATTAAACTTGCTACATCACAATTCTTGATTATTATCACTGGAAAAAGTGGTCCTCAACTCACATTTGAAATCTTACTGCATATATTTAGATGACTAAATATGGAAAAAAATGACCGAGGTAATTTTTTTTTGACTATTTTTGATGTGGAACTCGTATAGATGATTCTTTCTTTCTTGCGAAATATCATTCACTGCTATGATGGTGTAAGCTTATAGCAATTTGACATATTTTATGATTGTTATGCTCAGGTAGTAGTTGTAATCATCCTTCCACTAGTGGATGGCCCGGTTTCACTGGCTGCAAAGAACTTATTTGAGTTTGTGATTTTGATCCAATACATACCAAGGTTTGCTCGAATCTATCCACTCTTCAACGAAATAAATAGAACTTCTGGCATACTTACTGAAACAGCATGGGCGGGAGCTGTTTTCAACCTCTTTCTCTACATGCTGGCCAGTCATGTAAGTTGAATCTGATACTTTACAATCTATATCATTCTTCTGGTGTATTATAGTGGATTTCTCATCATGAAACATGTGACATGTCAGATTTTTGGAGCCTTTTGGTACTTGTTCTCAATCGAACGAGAAGATACTTGCTGGCATGAGGTGTGTAAGGACCAAGTAAATTGTCATACTACGTATTGGTATTGTGGCGATCATCGTCCAGAAAACCACACATTCCCGACTGGATCATGCTCTTATATCCCACCTGATCAAGGTCATAACTCAACGGTCTTCAATTTTGGTATATTTATTGATGCTCTTGATTCTGGAGTGGTGGAATCTACTAATTTTCCACGGAAATTCTTCTACTGCTTTTGGTGGGGTTTGCGTAATCTCAGGTTTGTGGATATATTGCTGTGTATTTCAGTCCTTAATCAGTTACCATGTTCTCATTTGATTTATTTGAAATTGTATCCTGCTTTGATTCATTTTTAGAAGCTGAATGTTTCACTTCAGAGTGTTTCCAAATTAGATCTGTAAACTAAAGAATTTGAGATAGCTGTTTGATATCATTAAAAGATTGGCTATTTTGAAATATTGAATATGAGTAGGCAATCTGTGGAATTATACCTTCTATTTCTGAATGATAGATAAAAGGAGCCATATTAAAATCACCTATTTTAAGCACTTGCCATCAGGGTTTGAATTGGACAGCATGCATCAGGCCCTGTCTTTATTTGAATTGAATGGAAACATTGGTCAATGGCTTTGAATAAAACAAAGAGAGAGAAATATGATTAAAAAAAATGAAATTATTTACATCCTTATTCTAGTTAAATAAGCTTGCTTCATTTTACATAAAGCTTTGGTGCTATGCCATCTTACATATTTTCCTTTTACATTTCTTTTTACAGCTCTTTTGGCCAAAACCTTAAAACAAGCACTTTCATTGGGGAGATTCTCTTTGCCATCTTCATATCCATTGCTGGATTGGTTTTGTTTGCACTGCTTATTGGGAATATGCAGGTAATTCCGTTACATGGCCTTGTTGTGGGAAATTATGGTTAGAAAATGGCCATCCACTGGAATATTGTGATTCTGGAGTCTGAATATCACAGAGCTGCCCTTAAATGACTCTGCTGTTCATTTAAGCCTGATAAATACCATACCTTGAAAAAAACACAAAATTCTTACCCCTACTTTTCTTTCCTCTCCCTACTCATAAGTAATATTTTATCTTGACCTTGCAACTCTGTCTTTTGACGCCGTTATTTGATGATTTAAAGCACTAAACAATTGTGCATCCTGGTTGTCGCAGAAATATCTTCAATCGACAACTGTTAGAGTAGAGGAAATGCGAGTGAAAAGGAGAGACACCGATCAGTGGATGTCTCAACGAATGCTCCCTGATAACCTGAGGGAACGAATTAGGCGGTATGAACAGTACAAATGGCAAGAAACTAGAGGTGTGGAAGAGCGGGGTCTAATTCGTAATCTTCCTAAAGACCTCAGGATGGAAATAAACCGCCATCTTTGCTTGGACCTGATCAAGAAAGTGAGTGTTTTTCTTAGTCTTTTTTTCTGTTCTATTTTCTAGCATTGTTGGATCAGCTCAACATGGACTAAAATATGCTGTACTTGCCTTTTTGCTACGAGAAATAACGATTTCTGGAATGTTTAACAACTCTTTAGGTCCCAATATTTGAAAAAATGGATGAGAAAATATTAGATGCAGTATGTGACCGTCTCAAGGCAACTCTTTACCCGAAGGATAGCTACATTGTTCGAGAAGGGGACCCAGTCGATGAGATGCTATTTATCATGCGAGGTAATCTAGTAAGTGTAACCACTAATGGTGGAAGAACTGGTTTTTTCAATGCTGTCTCTCTCAAGGCTGGTGACTTCTGTGGAGAAATGTTACTTACATGGGCCCTGGATCCCCAATCCTCCTCCAACCTCCCTATCTCAACTAGAACAGTACAAGCTCTATCAGAGGTTGAGGCCTTTTCTCTAGAAGCTGACGACTTAAAGTCTGTAGCTTCCCAGTTTCGCCAATTACATCACAAGGATATCCAGCACACATTCAGGCAAGTTTCCATGGATTGTTTCTCCTTTCCTTTCCTGTATAAACAGAGTGATGCTAGCTATGGGATATTTTTCCTTCTATCAATTCAGGGCCTGGTATAAACATATCCTCTCAGATTTATGCAACTGGAACGATAGATTTCTACTTTCCCTATAAGCTGTAGAGACTACTGAAACTTTTCCCGACCATTGTGCTAAAGTCAGCACTCATATTCGTGAGCTCATCTTGTTTTCAGGTTCTTCTCAGTGCAGTGGAAAACATGGGCAGCGTGCTTCATACAGGCAGCATGGCGCAGTCACTGTAGGAGGAAGCGGGCTAAAAGCTTGCGTCAAGCAGAACTGCAACACGCTTTGGCAAACGAGGCCAGCGCATCGCCAAGCCTCGGTGTTGCCATTTATGTATCTAAGTTTGCTGCCATCGCGTTAAGAAATTTGCGGCAGAATGGCACACATGCCACTAGATTGCCGCATAGATTGTCATTTCTGCCTCAGAAGCCAAGAGAGCCTGACTTTTCTGCTCAACAGCACAACTAACAAAACATTCAAAGTGATTCTATCATAGTTCTGCCTCATATTGGCAAGCTATATTGCCCGAGATCTCGGTGTATATATATTATGTATATAATAATTGTGTGGATTCAAGCAAGGTTCTACTGCTCATTGATTTTAACTGTAATCTATATTTTGTCCTGTCGCTGACAGGCTTGAAAATGTATACAAGGATATATAGATCAATAGATTTTTTATGTCGTCTTTTGTTGAGCATTAGTGCTACAAAATGCATCAATAATGGCCTGAAAACGTTATATAGAACGAATATGCCTGAAAAAGTAACCAGAAGAATCCGTTTCTTTTAGGTAAATTGTCAATTAGTGTGTATATACTATACTAGTTTATGCAACAATTTCTACCTGGTAAAAAAGGATGTGCTAACAAGCACATTTCATTTTTCCAGCTAAAAGGGCTCGATTTCTTGTCAATGATCACAGGGGACAAGACAAACTCACTGTGCGTGCTCTCTGTTTCCTTATTTTGAGAAGCAAATTCGTGGTATTATAGTTCATATACGGATGTGTATTTTGGGAGTAAAACTATAGCCTTGAAACAGAAAAGGTGCGAGTATGTACCATCATAAATAACACCGTGGATGATCTTATCAATAATTAGTGGACACAAGCACGAAAACTGACATTAATCAGTTTCATTAAATAGCAACAAATAGAAAATGACATCAACTTCTTTTATTGTGCTGCTGTGTTTTATTCTCCTTTCTTTTACATAACGTACTGGAATTCTTGCTGCAATATGATTTGCTAGCTCCACCAGTTCAGCACATATAGCCTGCTGTACTAATAGCCAAACGCGCTGCATATAAAAAAGAACAAGAAAACTGGTCAGTACGCTATATTTCATGCTCTGATGAGGAGTACGAGGTAGGGAAGAGGTGGTTCAGAGATAGAACGATTCATACGTGGAGCAGTCTGTGCTGTTGGTAATAGAAGGAAGAACAAGGGACACCCCACATTTCTTGGAAAGTAAAGGGATCCGAGAGGGATCATATTTCATCCTGCTCAGTGTTTTTTTAAGACACTCACACGCACCCTTCTTATCCGCTTTGCTCTTAATAGAACCGCTGATTTCCTTGACCCCGGCACAGCAAGTCTTTGACGGTTCTTTTGATTTGTCGCCGATATATCCGGTGCACGGGGTTAACTTCGACACGGTTGTCGCGCAGGAAAACTTCTCATCAGGAGAAGGCACGGCTGGTCTTGAAAGTAACAGAAGAATTACTGCTAGCAATGCGAATAGGTGAGTCCTCATTGCTGCTGCTTTTAGCATTCCTAGCTCTATAAAAAATGAGGCGGATCAGTTTTATGATTCATGTTAGCTGCCAGTTTTGGTATTTATAAATAGATTCTAGCGAGCTTGTGGGATCGGTGTTTTGCTTAGCTCAGTTTCTGTAGAGGCCATGACAGACTCGTGACTTCTTGCTTCCTTGACGTACTGGGACAAGCAACTTCTTCGGTAGAGTTTTAAAGGGAAGATGCATTGTAGCACTACACGCATTGCGTGTTGCTATTTTTTTTTATCATAGTAAATTTGTTGGAGAAGATTCAATTGAATGCTGTCAAACCCTTTATCTCATTTTATGTGCTCAAATAGAGAAAAAAACAAAAGAAAACAAAACATGTTGTGTGAGAATCTAAATGATCATAGTCTTCAAATCCTATTCAATTATGTGGGTTTTAGCCTTCTAAGGTTATGTTCATTTCTGTGGAGCATTTTCATAGAATTCTTTTAAATTTATTTTTTAATAAAAACTATTATAATACTAATAAATTTGAAAGAACTAGATATATGGGCCAACCACGTTAGATATTGGGTTGACCCAGTGACACAATAACTGAAGCAATTCGTCATAATCTGAATGGGGTTAGCAACTATCTAGATTACGTGGAAAAGCTGTGGGACCACATAAATATTTAGAGTAGGTTGTTTATAAGATTTTGGGCCACTAATATTTGTGTGGTATATTTATTGATAAAAAAAACTAAATTTCTTAGTGAAATTACATGATACTATTCATTCAATGTAATTACAGAATTAACCTTTGAAAAAAATTGAACCCGAAACTAAAGACAACGGGTGTTTTCACCATTTCCAAATTATATAGAGGATATATTTTTGTTATTTTTATTTTCATAATAAAATAACTATTAATATTAAAACCAAATATATGCATAACTTATGTTAAGTGATTTTTGAGTAATAAATGAGCTAATTATTCTTAAGGAAAAAATATACCAATTTATCTTTCAAGAGATATTTTTTTTCTTATACCATGTTTTTTTTTAATATTAAGATGAATTAAAGTTTTTTTGTACTTGAAAAAAATAAAAAATATTATTAATTTTTTTTAATAACACGTGCAACACATACAGAAGTAAGTGAGCAGCCCATAAGCCTTTCGGGTAGCGTGTGCAGGGTTATCTATTGACCAAACACTATTTTTCATGGTGATATTTGAATCATTTTGACATTAGTATATTAGCTAAAAGAGATCGGCCAGTTGAACAGCAAATGAACAATAATTTTCACTGTTCATCTAGACTCAGAAGCACTGTGGATTGGAATAGTTCATATAATACTAGGATAAGAGTTAACCTTTAGTATACGAAAACGTGCCTGTAGCTCAGTGGATAGAGCTTTGATTCCTCTTTGAAAGTGGCGGGTTCGACCCCTGGTGCATGACCTTCTAATACTTTTTTTTTTGTTTTTTTTTTCACATACATTTTTTTTCTTTTTTTTATAACTAGGTTGTCCCGACCAGTTTACGCGCACCACGACTAATCACCGGACCCATTTTTTATTTTTACATTTTCTTTTCTTTTTTTTCCCCACTTATACATTTTTTTTTGTTTTTTTTTATAAACGAGTTGTCCAGACCAGCTTACGCGGACCACGACTAATTCCCGGACCCACTTTTTTTTCACTTATATATTTTTTTTTTATAATTGGGGTGTCCGGGCCAGCTTACGTGCACCACGACTAATCCTCATACCCATTTTTTATATATTTTTCCCACTTATACATTTTTTTGTTTTGTTTTGATAATCAGGGTGTCCGGCCCAGCTTACGTGCACAACGACTAATACCCGTACTCACTCTTTTTTTTTGAAATGGTGTGGGGAAAGCACTGTAGCTCTCCTCACATAACATTGTGGATTGCTATAATGCTCTCTCGCTGATGTAGTTTTTTTTTTGTTTTTTTTATGTTTTTTTTCCACTTATATATTTTTTTTATAATCGGAATGTACGGACCAGTTTACAAGCACCATGACTAAACCCCAGACCCATTTTGTTTCTTACATTTTTTTCCCATTTATACATTTTTTTTGTTTTTTTAGATAACCGGGTTGTCTGGGCCAGCTTACACGGACCACGACTAATCCCCAAACCCACTGTTTTTTCATTTTTTTTACCACTTATACATTTTTTTTGTTTTTTTATAACCGGGGTGTCGGGGCTAGCTTACGTGCATCACGACTAATCCCCAAATCTTTTTTTTGTTTTTAACATTTTTTTCTATTTTTTCCCTGTTTATACATTTTTTTTATAACCGGGTATCCAGGCCAACTTACACGCACCACGACTGATCCGCAGACTTAACTGTTGATTGTTATGGTAAAAATACTATTTTATCCCTCGATGAACAATGATTTTAGCCATGGGTCCAGGGATATTTTAGATTTTTAATATTTCTGGGTACAGTAAAATAACCATAATATCCTCTAATAAGACAAAAATCAACAGTTAAATCCGAGGCTATTAAAGATGTTGCACATGTTTTTTTTTATAATATACAAATACAAAATAACCTTAGTTTCACTCTCATTTTACACCACTAAAGCTAAACTTATTACGTTTTTTTAACACAAGCTATATTTAATACAAATAAAATTAAAAATCTAAACTAATAGCAGAGGTGTATAGATACAAACAAAAAAATTAAGAACTATCTTAGAAGAACCGGAAAAATCAAGGGATCGAAACTAAATAAAAAAATAAAAACCAAAATACAAAACAAGAAATTATATATGTTAAAACTAGACAAAAAAAATTTCAATCCTAGCAACGGAGCGCGGGTTTATGGCTCATTCCTTCTATGATGAGGTAGGGCGTCTGACCATTGGTCTTCCAATTTGGAGTCGATTTTTTTTTTTTTTTAGAATTTCAAAATAATCCTTCTATATTTTTTTTATTTAATATTTAATATATTTTTTATTTGAAATAATTTATAAAAAAATAGATTTTTCTCAAATCATTATTTTAACTATTTTTCAATCTAAAATACTTTAAAATTACCCCAACAATTAGAAAACAAACAAACGGCGTGGGATTTCCACTGTAGCGCCCCTCACATTGCATTGTGGACTCGAGCAGTGCACGAGCGATTTTGGCCCTCGGGCGCGCGGCAAGGAGGGGCTGTGAGGCGGGGCCATTTTGGGTTTTTTCCTTTTTTTTAAAAAAAAAATATTCGGATGGGAACAGTGCATTGACGGTTTCGTCCCCGGTAATAGGACAAAATAAGGCATTCGGGCGAGGGACACACGCGTAATTGCGCGCGGCCGGACCGGCCCTGGTCCGGTCCGCCGCAACTTTTTCTTTTTTTATTATTTTTGGAAATGGCTAAAGACGGTTTTAGCCCCTAATAAGACAAAAACACTAAATTGGGTGCAGGGTTAGAACGGTAATTGGCCCTATTTTTCGAATTTATTAATCGGCGTCTGTCAGGGTGTGAGGCGCACGCGCCAGACGGTTTTCCGTCTCACGCCCTGTTTAGGCGGCGCATGCGGCCTCCTCCAGTGGACGGAAATTGTATCCCGGAGGACAGAACGATGCGCCGCCGCGTGGTCGTCCTCCCGCGGCGGTGCGTGTCACCACCACATGTCCGACGACTCGGCGGAGGCCGGTTAAAGCCGCCGGCCACGTTTCTCTCTCTCCTGCACGTCAATGTGCAGGAGAGTCCCCCATGTTGCGTTACTTTTCACTTCGATCCCTGGACTTTTAATTTCGTTTGTGGTCCTCATTTCTTTGATATAAATTTTGATTTTCTTCGATTGGGTCCTCCGATTTTAATTGATTGAATGTAAAAGTTTCACTTCGGTCCTTATACTTTCAATTTCCGGGTTGGCTGTATATAACTCAATCAATTCGGTACAAAAGTTCTGATTTTTTCAATGTTGTCCTCTGATTTCAATTGACAATAAATGTAACTTGCATTTCAGCCCTTTGACTTTTAATTTTTTAATTTAATCCTTTTATATTTGATTTTCATTTCAGCCCTTACACTTTTATTTTTTTAATCTCTACTTTTGTCCATGTATATATAAGTGTATTTAACACAACAACAACAACAACAACAACAACAACAACAACAACAACAACAACAACAACAACAATAATAATAATAATAATAATAATAATAATAATAATAATCATGATTTAATTATTTTTCATTCTTACTCTTTTGTTATTTTTTTTCCCTCCCAATAATTTGATAATTTGTTTTTTCCTGTAATAGCAATGATAATTTTTTTAAAAAATTTTTATCTTCTGTGAAAGTTTCTGGGATATTTTTAGTCTTTCATTTATTTATGTTTCTTTCATTATTAACATAATAATAATAATTATAATAAGAATAATAATAATAGTGATTATTATTAATATTATAATAATAGTGATTATTTATTCTTTCATAATAATTATAATAATAATAATAATTTTTAATTTGTTTTTCTTGCTTGCTGTTGTGTTCATACTTTTTATTTTTTTCCCTCGGTATAATTTAATAATTTTTTTGTTTTTATTCTGGCGGCAATAATAATTTTAGATATTAAAACTCCGATGTTGCTATTGTGATAATATTTTAAATTAATATTGCTTCCTTTTCCGTTTTTGTTTTTATTTGCTCTTTCTATTAATGGATTTTTATAATTTTATTATCTGTACAATAATGATTTCAGTAATTTGTTTTTTTTCTTATTCAAATATTTTGCTCTTTTTTCTAATGTTAGTGCGCGCTCTTTTGTGATAGTTTATGACGCAATACCTATATTCTAAAAAATATAATTTATGTTTACGTGACAAACTCAACTCAAAATTTTAAACATTTTATCTTTTAATCTATAATTTTTATTTACTTATATCATATAAATTTATCATTGTAGATTTAATTATGTTAAATTATATATAAAAAAATACCCGCACAACGCGCGGGTAATTATCTAGTAATATATACCTGCGGTCTGATATTAAAATGCTATCTGGTAGCGGGAGGAAGACTTTCATTGTACTTGTTATATCTAGTCTAGCTTTGCTAATCTCCATTCTTAGATTCGTTCCTCCTGTACGAGTCTGTATGGATCCAGTCCGGTGTATACAATCTGCTTCCTTGGAGAACTGCACCCAATGTCGATACCTCTCACGAGTAGTCTTTCTTATGGGCCCGGATTACTCATACCTGGCTATCACAGGTTATTTAGTTAGTCACATCAATTTCCTCAATCCTCATATTCAGTGCAGGACTATGGGTTTTTATTTTTTATTTTTTTTGTCTTGAAAAGAGATTAATTGCCGACTGGGTTGTGGCTATGGATCTATGGTGGGATTGTTGGTCTCCTTTTGGTTCCTTTGCTAGCACTCGTGGCATGTGTATATAAACACCAGGTTACATGTGTACGAATATATATATATATATAATAAAATAAATATATATTCTTTTATTATTTTTGATAGATTCATATATAATTTCCTTTAAATGAGCTTATTATAATTTAACTTGAGAGATTTTGTGGTATTCATGAAATAATTAATGAAGCTCTACTAGCTACATCCTATAATCCACTTACAATAAATAAATAAAACTAGAAGTGAAGTGGAAGAAATTTTATATAAAAATACATTTTTTTATGGATTTTAACATGGATAATAGTTTTATCAATTTCATTGAAACTGTAAGCCCAAGTACCAACCCAAAACTTACAGGCCCACTCATCGTAACCGACACGACCAGGCAAAACAATCAGGGCCTTTCCTTTGTATTTAAACCACAAATCCGCTTATTCCGTAATAGTTTGATTTAACTTCTTGTCCATCAGTTGTCATCGTTCTCCAAAACCAGCAGCCATGGAAGATCACAGCGAACTCATGCCCTTCCAGATCTTCGCAAAGCTTCTAGACGGAAAAACAACCATCCTAAATTTCGAAACCCCAGAATCATGTACAGCCATATCAATCAAGCAAAAAATCCTCGAAATCACTAAAATCCCTATTCATTATCAACGCTTGATATGCAGAGGAGTCCAAGTAAACGACGACGCTACCATCATAACCCCCGAATCCACCGTCTATCTCCTCCTCCGTCTCCTCGGTGGCAAAGGCGGGTTTGGGTCTCTCCTCCGTGGGGCTGCCACAAAAGCGGGTCAAAAGAAGACGAATAATTTTGACGCGTGTCGGGATATGAGTGGAAGGAGGCTTAGACACGTGAATGCGGAGAAGAAACTGGAGGAGTGGAAAGCGGAGGAAGAGGATAGGAGGTTGGAGAAGATTGCGGAGGAGTTTATTAAGAAGAAGGGGAAAAAAGGGAAAAAAGGAGCTGGAGATGATGAGGCGGATAAGTATGTGGCTAGGTATAGAGCGGAGTCGGCGAAATGTGCTGCAGTAGTCGAGGAGGCTATGAAGGAGGTGTTTAGGAATGGGAAGGGGAATGGGTTTAGGAAGAGGAAGGGGAAGGGTGTTTTGGAAGGTATGGAAGCCAAGAAATTAAAGATTTGGTGAGTGTTCTTGTTTGTGTTTATCTCCGTAATCTCATGATTTAATTGGCTTTGATTTTCTTTTTCTTTTTTGCTGGATTAGGAATAGTTTAGTTTTGAAAATTTGGTAAAGAGGTTACAGGGTAACTGTTGTTGTTATTCTAAAGACTTGTTGGAGTGCATGAAAATGAAAATTGAAGAGATCGAGGAGTTTAAATTTGTATATTTTATGTGCTCACAAAATTGGATATTTTCCACAAGTTTGAAGATTCTGGGGAGGGAGATTAGGATTCCGATTTAGTAATCTTACTGAGATGCTCGGGAGTAAAGGAGTGAGTTGTGAAAAGTTCTTGTGTGTATGATTAGTGTTGTTTCGGTGCATATTGAAAACGTAACATGTTCTCCCGAGATTGTTTTGACTTTCTTACACTATTTTACATGATTTTCTTAGTCATAATCTGTATCTTTCCTCTCTTTCATGCGACGTGCTTTGAATTTCTTATGATTGAGATTTTTTGTTGTTGTTGTAAGGATGGGGAAGAGAAAATTGGGTGAAAGTGACAGTGGAATGGATGGCGATAGTAGTGCTGATGACAGTGACGAGGAAAATGAGAAATCTGTTGTTTTAAATAATGGGAATCAGTCAGATTCAAATAACAAAGCTGAGGGGAGTCAAGATTCGGTTACTGGAAATCAAGATGGTGAATGTTCTGGTGGTGCTTCTTGTGCTGGTGGCTCTGAAGAAGAAAAGGAGGTTTCTGCAGAACAAAGCTTGATATCTAATTCCTATGGAGAGATTGCTCTGAACGAAGAGGATGAAATGGTTGAAGCACAGATTCTTGAGGAAACCGTAGTGAAGACTGAAGTGATTTTTGAAACTGAAGCACTCGAGGCTGAAAAGCAGGAGAATGTTGGACCTAGTTCTCAATGTCCAAATGCTTCAGGCTCTGGAATTGAAAGCAGACCATTTATTGCTGAACCCAATGGTTTCTCTAAATCAAAGCCTGTGTCTAATAAAATAGTTAATGGTGATTTGGAGAAGCCACTAAATTTTGATGAATTCAATTCAGCATCAGAGTTGGAGGTATGTTTGCGAAGTCTGATGTTTCTTCCTTTATGTGTAGTATGAGCTTTTCCTGATCATCACATTGACTTAATTTGCTTGTCTAATTGCTATATCATACTTTCTCCTTCTTAATAACTAGGTTTTGACCTGTAAAAAAAAATTATGTGGTCAAGAGGCAACAAAAAAATGTGATCTTTAAGTGTTGTGGGATGGAGAACAAGGACTCATTCATTCAGTATCAATAGGGAATGAAGTTCTACTGAGTGTAGTTTAGTAGACAAATGTAGTCGAAATTTGCAGCAATGCTATGTCGGGAGGTTCTGGCATCAGTCCAGAAACCTTTTGTCCCATGATAGGATGGGTGTGCATGTAATCGTGACCTCTCCACTGTCCTTTGAACTTTGTTTGTCTCCAATTCATCACTATTGTATTTCTAGCAAAGTTAGCAAAATAGTGGGGAAGGTTAATATAGAGGTCAGCTGCTCGGTTTTAACTTTCAATTTCTCTATATGCCTGATAGAATACATGTTTATGCATGGCACTTGCAACTGCTAGGATAGGGTGGGTGTTCCAAATTTGAATTTATGGATCTGGATGGTTTTCCTGATCAAACAAACTATAAAAGTTTTCAACAAGATTTGCCACTGCTTTGACTAGATATGTTGCTAAAGATACGTAACTTGAGCTGTACATCTGTTTCTTCCAGCAACCATTGAAAAGCATAAAAAAAAAAGGTTAAATAAATAATAGGGGAAGGAGTTTCGCAATCAATGGCTCGTTTGGTAATACAATTATAGACTCAGTACTCTACAAACATGAATTTATGATATAAAATGGCTCAACATCTGCAAATACATAACACTCTCTTCGGCCATCTTCCTCTTTTTCTTTAATAGGTACTTGGCATGGAAAGATTGAAGACTGAACTGCAGGTCCGTGGGCTGAAATGTGGGGGTACATTACAAGAGCGTGCTGCACGGCTTCTCCTCTTGAAATCCACTCCACTGGAGAAGCTTCCCAAAAAACTACTTTCTAAGAAATGAGAGAGACTTCTTACGATGATTCATCTGACTCGGTAGTATGGTTGTGGAATTCGTGGCTTTCAAATGTATAGTTTTGAATTCCATACTTTTTATTAGTTATATTTATTACTTGTAGCCACTACCTAAATGCTTGATCTTGCCTGTTCAAGAATGACGAGTATTTATATTCTAATTGCATGCTGAAATTGCTTTTTTTTAATAAATGAATTTAATTTAACTCTATTATAGGTTTTAGTTTCTTACATAGAAAACACAATTTTCACATAAAGTTTGAAGAAGTAATTCATAGTCACATTATCAACTTGTAAAGCTGAATGTGTAATTGTTGTAATATGTGTTTGTCATTCTATATGGCTAAAAACATTTGAAAAAGTTGTAGATATCACAAGAAAAGCCTATATAAATTTATATGGACAATTCATCAGTTATTGTTTTAGTAAAAAATATCAAGTATTTTATGATAGAAATAAGCACATTAACACAAGATCATATTATCTACAAGATTACATTACAAACAAGAAAATTAAAAACATGTAAAGATCCAAGAACAAATCACATATATTTTTACAAAGTCACTCAAATACGATGTTTCTCAGTAGAAGAGATGCAAGTAGCTATAAGAAATCAAGTTTAAAAAGAGATGTTAAAAAGTAAACCAAATTTTAATTTTCATGTAAAATAAAAAAAAAAATGATATACTAGTTGAGAACTGGTTGTCTAGTTGAATTAATGAACTAGATGAATGATTGGGAAATTATTGACTAATTAAGTTGGTAAAATAATTCATTCTTCAGGTTAGAATAAATTCTAATTTTCTAGAAATTCAGGGCATATAAAAAGACTTGTAATTAGAAATATAATTCAAGTATTTTAAGAAGAATATTCCAAAGTAAAACACTTAATAACACCCTCCTCTAGATTTTTTCCCCTCTACTTTTGCAACTTTATATTACTACACTTATTTTCTTCCAAAATTGACATCATGTAGTTTATGCACAAACTTCGCTCTTGTAGGATAGCATTAGTGAAATTAGCTAAAAGAAATAACAGATGCTGTTGGGCACCAAGAACAAGGTGGTTTTGTTAACCAGAGCCCCATCCACCTATATTTTTGGCTACAAGCTTAGTGAAGTATTTCGACAATGGATTCAAGTCATCGAAATCCTGTTGAGCGTTGAGACAACTTTTGGCTCCAATCCTCTAGTCGTTTGTCAAGCATTTAACTTTTCCTAAGCAAATAAGAAACAGTGCTGAAAAACCACTGTGTATAAACAAGAAGCAGTGCGTGTGCTAGTGTGTATGTGCTGGTGGTGGGGGATCCTCCGATCACAAAACTGCCGGAAATGTTTTAATGTGAAATGTTCGATGATGTAACATGAGCAGGGGATGGTGATTTCCGGCAAACTGGACAGGTACCGTTCATCCGTAGCCATTCATCGACGCAGTCTGCATGGAAGCAGTGCTTGCATTCCGGTATGATTCTCAGTGTTTCTTTGCTGTTATATTCCGATAAGCATATAGCACAGGTGCTGCCATTGGGACCAGGCAGCCGCTTACTTTCCCCAAGGACCAGCTTGTCAAACGATTCAATGGTGGACTCGTCAAGGCCCATCACCAAGATGATAGGTTGCGGTGGTGCTGTGGCGGTGCTCCTCCGCGTGTTATACACCTCATCGCGTCGAGGATGGCAGATCATAAAGTATGCAGACATAGCAATCCCACTTGCACATACAAGAACAGGTATTCCAATCGACAGGACAATGACTCCCAAATCTTGGCGCCCACTGGAAGACTTGCCTGAAACGACAAGCTGTCAGCATTGGATCCAGATCATTGATGTTCTCAATGTGTCTTTCTTCTTTTTTTTTCTTTTCATTAGGCTCGTTCTATTTTTCAGCACTACATAAGATTTCATTGCACTTGTTGAATCTACTATGCTTTATGACGCTTGTTTAGAATAAGAAAAGAGATTTTTTTTTTTTGTGACGATCCTAGAATTTCGTTTTGCCCGGTAAATTAACTTTCCTGGCATAAGCTACTCTCCTCGAATGACTGGCTGGAAATCACCAAACAAGAAATATGTTGTTGAACCAGGTCTGTTCGTTGCACCTTCTACCAATAAAAGAAAAGGGGGGAAACTGGAAGGAAGGTTGACAGTGACGATACATTATCGTGGCCTGTTTGGCTGGACACAGGTTGATGAATTAAAAATGATGGGGACTGGAGAGCTGAAATTATATCATCTGAACAAGTTCATTCAGAGTTTGACTTTTGGCTGCTGCAAATGTTAATGCTAAAAATAATTGAATGATACCGGGGTGGGTGTGAATCATATTATAAATGGAAATGATTATCCATCGATGATTGAATGGTATCAAGGTGGGCGCGGATCATATTATAAGTGGAGATTATCATCCATCATCATATCCCACCTGGCACATTATTCTTTATATTTTTAATAGCTTAGCTAATGATGCTAGTTTAATATTTAATTATCTAATCAAGTCAATTACTCTACCTCAAATATATTATTCCTGTGTCATGCATTACTGTGCAAAGTCTGCTGACCAATACCAAATTCAGCATTTCCTGACATCTTCTGTTCCTCAATTACTATTTTGATCCAGTCAGAGAGTTTCTATGTGCTCTTTTCCCTCCTTTTCCTTTTCTAATTTGCGAGTAAAGATGGTGATGAAGACTTAACAAATACCAAATAAAAATTAAAAAAAAAGGAAGGAAATATTACCTCTTTGAGAATCGTAAGAACAAATAATTTCTTGACTAGCAATTCCATTGAAACCGCACATGCCCCCTTGTGTTTCACATTGGTGACAATCAGGAGAAAGCCAAGTTAATAGAAGATCCTCGCTGAGCTCAGATGAGAACCCTTCACTGTATTGATCTGGCCTTGAAACTGGAATTAGCAGTGTCCTGATAACATCACATGATGCGGACAGCGCTTTCACAAGGCTGGCGGAAGAGGTAGCTAAAACTGAAATGGTTGAATTGCTAAGGCAATCGATGATAGCGAAGCGAGACATTACGAGCTGAGTTGGACAGCTTAGAAAGGTGTAATTCTGATGAAAAACAGCAGAAAAAGGAGAGCCTGAGAGATTGAGCTGTAGAAGGCGTTTCGGAAGGCAATTATCCGAGTCGTAAAGCCGTATCTGCTGAGTTAGATAATCGATGTCACGCACGAGAAAGCCCCCGGAAGGAGGTATTACAAGTGACATGCCCGAAATATTGCAACTTAGATCGAAACCAGGATAGCCACAGTTTCGGGGCGTGCCTTCTAGACGGAAAGGGAATTTAACGGGGATCACTTCGCCGATGCTGCAGACGGCGATCGTGCAATCTGCTGCAGCATTCATAAAATGAAGGAGCTTGACAAGAAAGAGAACTTCTAAGAAACCCATGGTTTGAAAGAACATTCGAGAAAAGGTAGGCTTTCTTATAATACTATGCTAGGGGTTTTTCTTCATTCAAATCGACAATAAAATAAACATTTCTAAAGTCAATCTTCATAACAAGGAGCGCAGGCATGCGTAACGGAAGTTTTCAAGTATATACTATTGCTGTAGCCTATAAGTCAACTGTTTATGGGAAGTGTTAACGAAGGAGCCTTTAGTCTCGGGCACCCCTTCCATCGTCTCTTAGTTAAGTCAAGAGTTGAACCGTTTCGGAAAAACACTAAGATATGCCTTTCTGAATTAGGGTTTTCAAACCCATCCGCCGCATCATTAACACTGGGTGGTAAGAAAAGGAAAGTGAGTTTTATGCGTTGACTTTGTGTGTGTGTGTGTGAGCGTTTCACCCAAATATATATATTTTTTTTTTACAAAAAAAGAAAACTTTTATGAACATCTTGTCATCGCAAAACTTCAGAATATAACAAGGTATTAATAATCAAGATAGCAAGGGAGCCAAGAGGACATAATCCAGTAGATTGTCCCATTGAAGAAGCAACCAGGTGTAAATGAAAAACCAACGAGCCATTATCTACACCAGATCCATTTCGCTTGGTCAACTAGGTATTTGAATCACAGCATTGAAAATGAATCGGTATTGCTGTGGAGAAGAATGAAAAATTTCGGCCTATAAGATATGGGTGACTGAAACTAGACTAAGCAAGCTGCTGAGAGATTCGAATTGAAACTACTTCTCCTTCAAATCCAGCTCTCATCGCGTAGTACTTTGTAATAAGTCCTGCTTGCCCAGAGAATCAGGGATCGATAGACCGAAGGAAATAGCAAGAAAATAGCATTTCAGTTTGTGCGAATCCTCAAAATCAGAAAGAACAGACGCAGGGATGTAATTGAAGTAATTGTGATTGTTTTCATGGATGACAACCTGTACAAGGGCAAGATTATGGAAGTTCTAATTATGTACAGCTTGGGAGGCCTCACCTTGATTTTCTTGTAAATTGGTGCGGATTGCAACTGAATGGAAAGTGATCATAGCCTTTGGCTGCATATCACTTGGTTTTCCTGCCCATGACTTGAGATTAAACACACCTGCCAATTCCAATTTAGTAAACCATGAAACTTGAGGTTGATAATGCTCAAATCGGAAGCCTAAATTTCAAATAAGAAGTCAGAACAAATGGTATGGCCAATCCTATATTTTAAACATCAAGAGAACATCCAGTTAACCTCTAATTAATAAGGTTTCACTAAAAACAGAACCCAAATGGATAGCAAAATGTTGACTAGATGAAAAATCAGGGAAAGCTCTGAGAAAAAAATCCATTTTATTTCAATTGAAGTATTACCAGCCATTGCGCGGTCCTTGATGTGTTTAAGATCAAAAATGCCACCAGAAGCTGCATCTACAGACTTGTTGATTGTATAGGATCCAATCAGCTCGTAGTCCCAGCTCCCTTTCTGGTATTCGTCACACAGAAACAGCTCTATATTCCTTACTTCTAGTGTCTGCATTGTTCCTATATAGAAAAACACCTTTTTTTGTCAAATATTGAATACCCTCTTTGGTTACAAGAAGGTAAATAAACGCAACAGACAGTTATCTGCATGGCACTTTTTTAGTCCAATATTCAGTCATTTTGTCAATGGTTCTGCACAGTAGGCCTGTGATTAAAGTCGAGTAGATGAACATCTACACTGCATTTACCGCATGATTCTTAAAGGAAACTCATAAATTGGAACTCTTGTAGCAAGCCAGTAAAGTAATTTAGCTCACCCTCACATGTATCAAGTTCACATACAGGGCATCGAACAAGCTGGAGATCTGAAGACATTGGCAATTTTGTTATGCAAAGTTAGTTGGCTTGTGATTCAGAATTTGTTAGATCTTTCCTGACAAAAATGTGTTCAGAACGAACACTGGTAGGGTGACAGAATCGAATTAAAGTTACCTGCTATCCAGATTCCTTTTTTGATGTTACTTAGCACACAAGCTCCACTGGATTCCAGAGCCTTCTCCACATTGTCTTTGTTAAGTATTGTCAATGGCAAGCTGAGCTTCTCGGACAAGATTGCTACTGGGGAATCAAAGAAAAATGCGCCAATCCTCATCCAATCTGATTGTACCACAAAAGAATCAACACACCGTGAATAAGATTTTATGTCTACTGATTCAATTTTAATTTACTTTTTTATATTCAACTGCGTCCCTATTATTAAGAACTCCAATATATTATGTACATTACAAAGAGTTTATTCCCTTACTCATATCTCAATGCTCGTAAATTAGACATCCTACCCCTACATGAACTCATTCAACCCTAAACCTCAAATAAGTCACATTCTTCTTCATAAAATAACTTTATATTTGTACCTTTTATATTTTGCTATGCAAATCAACACAACATAATCTCTACTAAAGCCTATTTTCTCCTATCAATAATGTTAACTTAAGTACAAGAGTATCTCCGACCTAGAAAAATAATTTGTTTTGCAGGTGTCAATTCCTTGCATCTTCCATCTTATTGCATCCTTGAGAATACCATAATCCTTAGAAATTATCCGGCAGCCTCATCAAAATATAAGCATACTCTTTTCTGGATGAGAGTTGAATGGAACATTTCATAGAGTGATTTACAATAGCCCATAAGTTGAAGAAAAAGCGAAGAGTGGTTTACTACCTTGTTTGACTAACAAAATAGGAGCTCATACTGAACTAAGCATTAGCTTTTAAATTTAAACCATTACAGGAAAGAAAGTCAAGTTAAATCAAAATCAAACAGCTTATAATCTTCACCGTATATTTTGAGCTCAAAGAGACTATTTAATCTTTTAAGAAAACAGCCCTGCAAGTGATTGCAAATATCCCACATAAACAGCTAAAAGACCAACCAAAGAAAGAGAGGAGAAACTTACCAATGTGCTTCTCATTGTTACGGATCTTGTAAGAGTGACTCCCATCTGCAAAACCAGTCCATCACCAATCAAAATTTATCACACTGTTCAATAATTCCAACCAAATAAAAAATGCGCAACAACTAAGGGGTCTGATAATTACCAGCTAGTGAACCATAGAGCTTGATCCACCTGAATGCCACTTGGCATGGGGCTGGGACTTGAAGGTCACGCAAGCAAACAAACTTCCATACGCTGTCATGCATGATGACGCTGTGGAACCATCGGCAAGTCGCAGCCAGCTTCACCAGAGACTTCCCGTCCAAAAACTTAGCTATCTCTGTCCATAGATCCACTTCATACCTTTCTCAATTGGAGAGGGAGAGAGAGAGAAATAAGCAAATGCGAGAAAAAAATAATCACGAAAACTTAAATCTGATCTATAATTTCGAAACCTGAAAACAAATTCAAACTCAATTCGGATCTGTTTGGCGGCTGAGAAAGTGAGATCAGAAAATGATAGAAACTGTAATTTTCGTACAAGTATCAAAATCTGAGAAAATGAAAATATTCAAATTCTTGAGTTACGTGTTATACTTTTATTTCCTTATCAAACTAGAAAGGAAAAATGAAATTCAAACTTCATTTTCATTTTCATTTTCTCAGCTGCCAAACAATGGTTAAGAATCCAAATAAACAGCACTTAGCTTAGAAAAATCCAAGAAAACAATGTAAAACAGAAATATCGTTCGATTAAAAGAAGAAAATGCAGTTCAGATTCTACAATCTCTACAACTTATTATTGTCGTTCTTAAAACAGAATCAACAGATTTTGCGATCTAGCAAACAAGAAGCAAGTCAGATTTTACAGTATCACAGCATCAAAGCTACTTCAAAAAATCAAACGCAGCTCAAATCGGCTATAAATCAGTATCACAGTAAAATTCGAAAAATAACTTCGAAATAGAAAACAAAATCAAAATTTCATTAGAATTGAACTTATTTCTCACTGTTAACACAGTAGGAAGTAAACAAATCCGTTTTCGAAAATGAACTGAAATTTGAACCGAGATAGAATACCAATTGAAAGAGCCGAGAGAGTTTTGGTTTTGTAGACGAGGAGATTTGCAACTGCAAATAGTAGTTTCTCTTCTCAATCTCTTTCTCATTTTCATTTTCTCAATATTTCTCTGTGGATTCTCTTCTTCCATTGAAATGGTTCAGTAGAGGGGGCTCTTACTGTTTGGTCTATTTATTATAGACGCGCGAACTTCTCTATTTAAAATCGAGTAACAAACCATTTCCTTCCATTTTAAAAATAATTTTGAACTTTGAGGTGTTTGTTGATGGGCCCCAACTTGTTTGGCCCGTTTAAATATGGATCTATTTTTAAGCTTATGGCTTGCAGACACCACCTCTCTTTCTTTTTCTTTTTTCCGTATTCTTAATTTTATATAATTATTTTACAGAATTCACTTATAAAAAAATCATTGAATTTATTAAAAATATTTAATATTTTTATATATATAAGATTAATGTCCTATTTTTTATGTTGTTGCTACTCGGAAACATTCAGTGAATACCGTATGCTCCTGTGCAAGGTTTTAAGTTGATACTTGCCAGATACAGATAATTTCATGAGGTCTCCGTGCTGTGATTTAACGGCGATGTAGAAAACTCCTTGCGAAGGCCCTGTACATCTCAGGATTAATTGAGACTTGACCCGGATACTTGGAAATCAAAAAACAGTCCATCAATGTCATGGGTTGGGAGCCTCGTTCTTTCAAGTGAAATTTCGGCTACAGAACCATATGTTATCTGTTTGTATTTCAATCGAGAGCTGAGCATTTGAAACCGATGCGCTTTGTTTACCTGACTGACATAAAGAATCCGTTAGGCTGCATCCTCCATTTCCACATGTTTTAAAGTGTTGTTGAAGTTATTTTTTAAAGTATTTTTTGTTTATAAATATATCAAAATAATATTTTTTTATTTTTTAATATCAACATCTAAAAAACCCAAAAGAAAATTAATTTAAAGTAAAAAATAAAAATAATTTTTAATTTTTTTTAAAATACAGTCATAAAGGATAGCGCCCATCCCATAAGCATTTCTCACCCCGTATAGCAGCAGTGACACCCATTGATTCTATAGGGTGGCATGAGCTATTGAGGTCATCGTTACAAAGTACAAACCTCTATTTCAATCATAGAATTGGTTCACCATCACGCTTTCGCCTCGTTTCCAGCTAACAGTGGTAGCTTACGCTTGATTTCATTTTGTTCCATCAACTGGCTTCTTTCAAATGGAAAATCCACGCGCGCGCACTGGATGAATTGCTAAGGGGTAGTAGTACCATATTTGCTCATTACACATGAATAAGATTCAAATCTAAACCTTGCGATCGTGAGGAGAGAGAAATGAAGTTGAAACTTGAAACCAGATAACGGGGGTATGTTCTAATGTTACTATGCGGAAAAATTGGCAGCAACTGTTGAGGAAAAAGAAAGGCCACCAGCCAAACTGCCAGTGAATTTACATTTTATAGCAACAAAAGATTGGATGGTTATCAGAGTAAATAAAGGAGACAAATTACAGGTTCATTGCAGGTTAGAATATGAGTCTGGTGCTTTCATGCAGTTCATCGGAAAGTGAAAATGGCTAGCCTTAATTCATGAACTTCCGACAATTGGGGGCTTTACAGAGGCAAGGAACTTTCAATTCATCATGCTCATCGGGGTCAAACAAGTAATCATACCTGTCCACGCACAAATTAAACACGTTAATTACCCAAATTAAATATCTCAGGAGCAGTGACTTGAGAGAGAGGGAGGGTGAGAGAGAGATTCTATAAGGCATACGTTAGCTCGTCACCGACAGAGACATTGGTCTTAGCAATGAGAACGATCCGATTCTCAACATCACCCACACTCATAATCCTTGCATAACAATTGGGCATACACTGCAATAGGAGCAGATGAGCACTTCATATTAAGGTAAAAGAAGAGATGCGGTATGAAGAAATAAAACAAACGCCTCTAATTTTTACAAATAATTGTATAACACACAAGGTTAAAAATAAAGCTTGTTTTTAACCATAAACAGAAAGCACAGTCATGACACTAAAATTGCACAACCTGGGCCCGGGTAAATCCAGTTGAACCTCTGAGCTCAGGTTCTTTAATCAATATCTTATGTACTAGGTTTTAGAGAGCTTGTAACCAAAGACAGATTTTTATCTTGGCAAGTAACAGTCATCAAATCTGACAAATAAGATCCATTTTCCTTTTCTGAGTCAGATGGTATAGCAGACAACACTGTGAGTTAAAAATAAGTGTGCTTCCAAATTCCCAGGTACTTAGCGGACTACCTGGATTGTGCAAGCATTTCACTATGAACTGTTCTATAAACATGGGCTTTAATATGTCTGATAAATAGAAACATGAAAGTCACCAATGCAAAAGCTAAAAAAAGGGAGGCATTTTTCGATCCAGTTCCGGGTGAAATATCTGCACTTACAGAATGATTGATTAATCGTGCTATATTCCCCTTATCTGTAGCATCAATTACAACTTCCTCACTGATTTTGAACAGCTGCAAGAAATAGTTGGTTGAACCATAAGAAACACCAACGATACAGTTCTTTCCTTTTATAGTATGTTCAGCAGTACACATAAAAACTGTGGCATCTTCTGCCAGTGCTAAACACATAAAAACTAGGTTAAATATTGTTTGTCCATAATTTGTTCAGCATATTTCAAAATAGTTCAGAGAAGTTCAATTTGCCCATAGCTTACACAGATACCAGATAAGCAACTCTTGACTTTCATTTCCCTTGTGATAGACCTGGAAGAGATGGGGCAAGTTGATTCAGACTACATTCCCATCATCAACCACTTGGTCATCTGCCTACCATTAATTCGGCAGGGTCTAAGATTAAAGTTCTTCAGGATACAAGAAATTCATGGAAAACTGGTAGCTACATTTTCTGAGTAATATAACAAAACTGTGCAGAGAAATATGAGCAGTCAAGTGCATACAGACCAAAGAAAATTGAGAAACTCACATAGCAATCCTTGCCTTCTAAACGGTACCGTGCCTCTCTCAGATCAGCGACACTCCGCCTCACCTTCTCTCCACGATACTCAATGACCTGGAGAAAGGTGTTTTGTTAAAAAAGAAAGGACGACAAACCTGATATTGGAGAGCATTACAGCCAGGGAAGTTAAACTCAAGATAGATATTTTAAAGTCGAGCCATACAAAATAATTGATGCTTTAAAACCACAACAAACAGACCAAACATAAATTAAGTACCATTTCTCCTTCTTGAATATTTCTACGTGCAAAGAGGCCCCATCCATGTATACCGGATTTACCAAAACACACCCGATGATTTTCAGTTTTCTGGAGGCATAAATACATGTTAATTGAATTTGACTTCCAGTAGAAAAAAAACTATATCATGCGAAGGATAGTGGGACCTGTAGATGGTTAAGGCGTTCTTTAAATGAAGAGAAAACTGTAGAATCTTCAATTTCCTGCTAGAAGACAAAGCAAATACTGAAAAGTTAGCCAACCAAAACAACAAAAAGGATAGATCATGAAGTTCCAAAATCATTTTTTTCCCTCTATTTAAAAGAAATAAAAACTTCCAAACAAGACAAGACCATTACTTTATAGGTGCTCAGGTTAATAATTGAACATAAAGGATGATGTCTTGGTCCCATCAATCGATGAATTATTGGCTCTCCTTCAGACCACTGCCAAACAGGAGGAAATATCTATGAGATAAAAAGGACAAATAAACTTGGCCAGGATGAAAAACAAACTATCGTGACAAAAATTACCGAGAAGTGGAAAGGAAAGGAAAACAAAAGCGGTAAAGGTTACTTAGATAAATCACCTTATGGTTTGTTCTTTTAAAAGCATGGCACTTTGCAGCAGAGTGAGGTTCAAATTCATTACTCCCTGTGGTTGAGGGTTCTGGAAGTTCCACTCTCTTAGATGAAACCAACCTTGAACCCCTCAAGCACCCATTCTGATTCTGAAGCAAACTTCTGCCAGAGAAAACTCCTGAAGGTGTACGCATGACTACAGCATAATCTGGGTTTGGCTTCCTACAACAGAACCAAGGTAAGATAGCACAGCATCCAAATTAGACAAAGATGGACAAGAATCCCTCTTCCAATTAGGAGAAAAAACAGTATGATAAAATGAAGTTGCAAATGATAGATGGGGGCAAAAGCTTTAACCTGTGAACAGCACAATATATTAGCTTTTCTGTGACTTGCACACCATTCTTCTCTGTGCAGTTCAGCTGAAAGTTCAAGGTGCAAGATTAACAAAAGCAATTGGTACAATCTATTCTCGTATAATTTCAATTTAAGAACTACATTAGGAATATTTACTAAATAATATAGAAACATAAAAGCACCTGGAAAGGTATAGCAAAGTACAAAATATGAGATCCAGACGCTAAAACAGGAAATAAAAGGAGCAAATTTATTCATGAGTATTAAAAACATTTTCAGAAAAACCTACTTCCATGAAATATCCTGCTCTTGAGGCACACGTTGCATGAAAATAGGTGGCACACTTGCAACACTGGGCACACGAGCCATGGGTCTGCTTACAGACAACACATCTCTGGCATGCAAATAAAATAAATTTAGACCATAAGCACTCTTATTTGTATAACATACCAAGAAAATGAGCATCAATCTGGATAAAAACAACTTGAAACACAATTTAATCACCATATCATACAAAAGCCTCAGTCTTCAATGACTAAAGAAATAACACCCCCAGAATTAGAATCCTTTTAAATTCTAGACATGTGAAATATATGCTAAAAAATTAAGGAAAATAATTCCCGTCCAGCATGTGACAAAAGCTTGCTTTAATAAAACAAAGCAAGAAACTTCTAGCTAATTGTTCAGATCATAACATACCTTCATAAACGACATCGATGGAATTCTAAGAATTCCAGTGGCAGGTTCCATTTTTTCATGGTTCAAGAAACCAACTTCAGGTCGAAACCAAGCACATATGACATGAACCCACATTGTTTCAATATCACTTGGCTTGAGAGCACCCCCTACAGAAGCAGGTCTCAAATATAAGAAAAAACCACAGCATTGAGCTATAGTGAACTTTACAGCATGAAAGCAGAAAAAGGTCACTAAATAATATTGTTTTAGATGAATGGCTTTGGTAGTTTGGTGCAGCAGTGCAAACAATTCGATTCAAATAATCATCAGTTCATTATTTATTCTGTACTGGAATCAACCCGCCAAATTCCAGGGTGCCAAAGTAAGACAGTAAATTATATTTCAGCAGCAGAATAATATTTCTTTACTTTCATTGTCAAGAAAAGGAAAGAAGCTAACCAAATCAGAACTTCAGTCATCCAATGACTTTGGGAAACCACATGTAAATTACTACGACCTATCAAAACTTAATGCAAGAGAACATGCCTTTTACAGGGCAAAGGCAGCACTCCTCAGCTTCAGGAGATTCACATGCTCTGCACACCCATGAAGCAAAATCCTGAACATTCCTTACCCCGTAGCATTCTTGGTGGACAGCTATTTGACACCTGAAAATAAAATTTATAAAGGGAAAAATAGGTCTCGGGCAATGGTAATTGAGTACATAAGCTTAAAGCAGCACTTAATTTCACTGATCACCCAAATAACACTGAACAGGTACAAAGAAATAGGTGAGACAGGGCCTTACCTGTTACAGATTATAATTTTGTTATCATCCCAATCTTCAATCCATCTACAAACAGCACATCTTTCTGATGTCCATTTGGCATATATAGGTTCATACTTCTCTGTTCAAAGGAAATAAAAATATCATGTTGTTCACAATTAAACCCAGTAAAGCACCCACTTCTTCCAACTAAAGCAAAAGAAAAGGTAGTTAGTTATATGTACCTTCCAACAAAGCAAGTAGCATAAGCTTATCTAACTTTAGAGGATCTACCCGTGCATTATATTCAGAAATCTGCACAGCGGATATTGTTCATAGAAAAATTAATAACAAGGACATGTAAGATTCATTCACCCCAACAAAGAAGGTAAAGGGGAAAGAAAAAAAAAATTCCTACAATAATCGAGATTATATTTGCAGTACAAGCTTGGAACACTGGTTTGTCCTGGTCAGTTCAAGAAACTGGTTTGTTGTAAAATCACAAAACTGGGCCCAGAAAAGGATCCTAAGGTAGTTACCAATATGATACTGACTATGGAACCATATCACTATACTGACATTGTATATCATTTATAAGATAACTAGCATTTTAGATGTTGCACCATGATCAACAAAAATCACAAATAGGTTCTCAATGTTAGTCCTTGACATGGTACTTAATAAAACAAATTAAATTCCTACCACCATTAGTAAACAATATGGGCTAAATAATGAAGGATATACTCAATTCTCTATTATTCCTCTTCTTTCTTTCTTTGTTCTTTATATGCTCCTCTTTTTTAGAAATTTCTTTAAATGCTTTCAAGAAAAAGCACAGTATTGAACCTATTTGGTGTTATGGTAGTAGTTGTTTTTCAAAGTGTTTTTTGCTTAAAAATGCATCAAAATAATGTTTTTTTTTATTTTTAAAATTTATTTTTGATTTTCACACATCAAAATAATATTAAAACATCAAAAAAATATTTTAAAGCAAATAAAAAGAATAATTTTTTTCAAGAATAAATTTTTTGAAACACAAAAACAAGTGAATAGTGTATCAGCACCAGAATTATAGAAAATGTGAGCAAAATTGAGCACCCTAACATATATGTAAATGGCATATCCTGTACTGTGTTGTTAGAAATTAGCAACATTAGAACTTAGGATGCCAATTACAAAAAATGACAAGTGCCAGTACAAACCCATTGTGCCAGCGGTAACATTGTGTCTTTAATTTTCACACTGTGCTTCCACTTTTTAGCTCTACACCCAGTGTGCTTTTCCCATTCACTTGGTGCTTGTTTCCGTGACCCACATGAACCGCAGTTGCACTCAATTCTAGAAATAGAGGGAAAGGAAAAAAAGTAACGAGATTGTTATACATGATTAGGATTAAAAAAACAAAATCCACCAAATATATGTTTGCCACAAAATTAACCAGCATTGCACTATTAGCACAACTGAATCAAACTATCATAATTTGCACCAGCCACTCAAAAATGAAAGAGAGGGGGGGGGGGCTACAATCCATAATTTTTGTAAAGTTTACAGGGCTTACAAATGAAGTTTAGGAATGTATGTTCCTTCCATCCCATTGCAGATAACTGTTACCTTGTCAGGTGGTACAGTCTGTCCACTGTTTCCTATAGACCTGATTCAAATGACATCATTGGGATTAAAATTTCCCAGAGAAAAACCCACGATAAATTTGTGTTGTCAAATTTAAAAATCACAGGTGACTTGGGAAAAACAAAGCGAGCAGCATACTTGACTGGAGGCTTTCTTCTCTCTAAATCTGATTGTACAAATTTAAACTTTACTTTGCAGTCAGGGCAATAATAATCAATATCTTCCAAATCCTTCAAACCATAACAAATCAATTAGCCTCCACCTTTGAATGAACACAAACTAACATAAGAGATAACAGAATGTATTAGACTATAGTATGGTAGACACACCTTGAAAAGTTTGCTGGAAATTTTATCACACTCAGTGTGCACCCAAACATTACAGCCATCACAGCATACCTAATACATGAAGTTTAAATTCCAACATGAACCAAAAATTTATTTGATTGTTTTACCACAAGTAACAGTATAACCTAATTCAAATACTATTAATAATCTTACCCAGTTCCCGCCATCTGAATGATGCCAGGTCTTCTTGCATATGCCACAATACTGCTTTGATTTTCTTAACTGTAAAAAGCATGCATGTAATTATCACTTTAAAAAGGATGATTGACAAAAAAATAATCAAAAGGTGGTATATCTCATGAACCTTGGAACAATGTTTGCACAAAATTTCACTTTGAAATGTTGATCTTTTCCTTTTGTTCACAGTTTTGCATGGCAAGATTAGATTGCAGCCATCACAGCATCTCATGTCCTTGTAACATGCATCCTGAACAATTAATTCACGAGATAAAATTAAAAGTCAAATCCAAAAGCAGTTAGAGAATTTCCAGGGTATAAAAAAATATCTAGAGAGCAAATTCAAAGTTCTACTATCTATACCAGAACAGCATTTTAGCATAAAATGTACAAGATATAGTTTTTGTCAGTCATGCAGATTGAATCAGACAAGTTTGCAGCACCTAGTATGAGAGGATTAATTCATGATAATTAAAATGTGCAAACAAAATCCACTAATCAGAGGAGCATTTTATTTCTAAAACATTTAAACACCTAAGTCGTTCAATAAAAAATCCCAGAGCTACATTTCTAATCACTCCAGCAAAGAGTGTTCATAACCCACCATTTTGCATAACATCAATAAATGTGAGAGGACATATTGTCAATAGACAGCACAAAGGAAAAATTGAATGTGTTTTCTTATGCTAACAGTGACCTTCTAGCCAACAAATAGAACCAAGAAACTTCAGGTTTTCATTATATTAAAACAGAACCATTATTATTTTGGTTTTGGGAAGAGAGGAAAAGATTTCCTTAACACTGGAGATTGTATATCTTACCGCATATGCAAGGTAGAAGATGAAATGAACACGAAACAAACTATCATGACATGTGCAAGGTCTATGGTCTCAGTATTTTAGAAGAGAATAATTAGATGAGGAAATTAGTGGAAGACAGAGCTTGTATTTCTGCGCCATAATATGACATAGAATTCACTTATTTGCAATTCCAGTTTGATGGTTTTCACAGCTGTTAAAACATTGGTCCCATTCCTCTCTGATTTTTAGCTACGATTGATGCGATATTTGTGCAACACAAAAGGCTGCAGTTTCAACAACCTTTTTTATCCAAATATTTATTCATCTGATACTTCCAGTTAAGTTTATAATAAGACGTGTTTGGTTATTATAACAAGGAAAATTTATGACAGAAAATTCTCTATACAGTGAATCTGATCTCCCAATGTTCATAAGCATTCAGTAATAATAAATCCATCACAAACAGACAATGAAACAAGAAGCTAGAACAAACAACAAACTAACCAGACAAATGACCTTCTATATCAGAAAGCTCAACCATGGCAGACTAAATAGTGGATATAAGGTTATATTTTGCTCATGCTACATAATTTCCCGGAGCTACATAATTTCCCGGAGCTACATAAATCCTTCAAAGCCATCGACTAGAATCAGGAAGAAAAGACATAAAAGAAAAGGGAAACTTGCCTGTTGTTGAGTGTAGAAGTCCTGATCCTGACTTGAACAGCTCGCTTCCTGGAGTCGGGTGGGATAAGCTTCAGGATATGCTATTTCTGTACTGATGCTGTCCATGCCTGCACTTTCTGCTAAAATCGCCTCTTCTAGTGCCGCCTGAAAATCACTCAGCTTGCACCTGAACATTTGAGTCTGCACCTGAAATCTGAAGAAACAGAGAATCAACAAAAAGAGCCCTAGGAGCTTATAATAACACCAATTGAATATGATCATCTACACACCTGTCCATGAATTCTGCAAAAGGGAATATCATCCCCCGTTTCACCCATGCATAGTCCTGTGCATTACCATTAAGCATTAACTTAAAATCCACGAAACGAATTAAGTAATAGAAACTCCTGTGAGAGAAACGTGAAAAGGGGCAAGAGAAATACCCTTTGCGTTCCATTTTTAGAGTATCCATAAAACATGACACAAAGAGCACCCGGAACACAACAACTGAGTACCGCATCAGGAGCTTTCAGGATGGGATCAATCACAACTGCTGGCCACCATGGGTATCTCTTCCCGCATTTAGCCCAAACTATATCACCCAAAGCAAAATCCTCTGGTCTGTAAACATCCTTCTTTTTTTGAGCTCTTTCTCTTCTCAATTTATCCAAACCTGTATACCCATATCTTGGCACGAATTCTCCGTCTTCTATCAATGGATTACCCGAACTCAAAAACTTCGTATTGCAACCATTTCTATTGTGAAAACTGTTAAACCCTAACTGACCCATTTGTCCATTCCCTTTCATGCCATGAAATGGATAGGAATGAGAGCTTCCGAAACCATTTTTACTATTATATCTATATTTCTCACTATAAAAATCATCACTGTCAGCAAATTCATCATCCCCTATTTCCAAATCAGTGTCGTCGATTCTACATTCCTCGTTTTTCCAAATATCCACAACCGAATCGTTAAACCTCGAAGGAAGTATTTGCACTCGCCCTCGAGAAGATCTTGATATCGGCTTTCGAGAGCTCACCAAGATCTGTTTCTTCAATCTCTTCTTCGAGTTAGACTGAACCTCACTAGCCCAGTACGATCCCCCGCTGCAAAAAGAACCTGAACCACTGCTAAAATCATCAAATTCACTATATATACCCATTGGGTTTGAATTGTATCCATTCAACTTTCGCTTCTTGGGAATAAATTCATATTCAAAATTCTCCTCCTCGTCGAGTTCGTTAAGTGTGCCTTCTCCAATGTTGCACCGTCGCATTTCGCCTTTCGTAAATTGTTTTATTATCATCGCCTGAGAACTCGATTCGAAACCCTAGTTTCACGTCAGACACGAGAAAAAATCGAATCTAATGCATGTGATTTGAACTATATACACTTCAATTTTGAATGAGTGAATAATCGTTCAATCCGATTTACTGGTTTGAATGAAACTGTAAACCCTAAATTTGAATTGAGGTAATGAAGAAGTAAATACCAGAAAAAACAGACGCTCGTTATCAAAAAAAAAATTGTTGTTGGAAAGGGCATAAGAAAAAAAAAAGGAGGAAACGAGGAGAGAATTCGAAACACAATTTTGAAAATCTAGTATTTGAATTTTATATGTGAGACACCGAATATTGAATTTTTCGAGGGAGAACGGAATTGAATTCAAAGCCAGTGGAGGATGAGGAGAGAGACCGGAGCTGCGTGGAGGACACGAGAGATACGCTGGGGTGATTGTTCAGGAAGATTGAAGGAGTTACATGTATACAATTACGAGGATTATTAAAATTAAAGTTTTACTGTTGTTTTTATAGTAGTAGGAGTTATGTTTATTTTTTTAATTTTGAAAAAGATTTGTGGCGGTGGGACCAGCTGGGTGGTAACGTGTTTTGGCTCCAAAGATTGGGAGTGCGCGGATTGGAAAGGAGAGGGACCGTGCAATTTTTTTCGTGGCGAGCGCGAAATGGAAAATTTGAGAAGATGGAAACGAGATATGCTGTTGCTGTTGCGTCCTTGCGTGATAATTTTTTTTTTATGAATTACATGTTTTTCTTTCTGTAGATTACACACGACCGTGGATAATTTTTCATAGTTTTTGAAAATGTTTTTTTATTATATATATTAAAATAATATTTTTTTATTTTTTAATAATTATTTTTTATATTAATATATAAAAATAATTTAAAAACATCACAAAAATTTATGAAATTTTAATAGCTTTTTCTTACTGTTTTTGAGTAAGAGACAGAAATAATATTGATAAAAATATGTTTGATTAAAAGGATAGAAATATATAAAAATAAATATTTTTAGAATGATTTTAGAGTGAATTTTTGTTTCTAGATAATTTAACAGTTCATTTTTTTATATATAATAATTTAAGAGTGTATTTATATTTTTTTAAATTAAAAATATATATACCTAGGGATAATTTTTATTATTTTCTATTCGTTAAACACCTTGGAGATTGCAAATGAAATTTCGTTAGAGTTTGATTATTGTTTACGTGTAAAAAGAACAAAAATAATGAAGACAGAAAAGACAGAGATATACATATAAAAATAAATTTATTTCTGAATGATTTTGAAATGATATTTTTTTTCTGGGATATTTTTGAATTGAATTTATTAGAAAATAAGCTAAAGGAGATCGTTTAATTATTGTATACATATACTCATTGTCACTGTGGACTGATGTTTGATTGGCTGCTTTGACCCTACATGAGTTTGGCGTGCAAATACGCTTCTACCCCTCTCCGCACGCATTGACCAGCAATTGACCGGGGGTAATATTGATTTTTTAAACATTCATGGACAGTGTAATAACAATAACGCCCTCCAATACCACAAAAAGTCAGAAACAAATGCAGAGAGTCTTCTAGACATTACACGAATTTGAAAAATGTATTAATACGTATATAGCCCCCGATACGACAAAAGTCAGGAATCAGCATCAGGGGTGTGTTAGTAATTGACTCCTATTACTGTTCTCTTTCAGCAGCATTGTCAGCAAGCCGTATGGGCACGTCGGTGCGTTTCTTTCCCGCATTCAATGCAGGTGGAGCTTGCAGCTTTATAAGGCGGTGAAAATTGTTCATCCGGCGGTGCAAACGATTCGCAACCATGTCCTGGGTCGCATGGAGTTATTATAATAGAGTTTGTTGATTTGTTTTATTATATTAAATTTTGCATATATAGATATTATATTTTAATTTTGAACCAAAAAATCCTATTAATTTCTTTAATCCCAACAATTATAAAAATTGTTTGCTCAGCCTGCAACGGAGTGCGGACAATTTTTTTAATTTTCAAGTCAAATGATTTTTTTTCAGCTAATAATTTTTATTTTTATTTTATTTTTTTGTTTGATCTTTTGTTAAAGTTTTTAGGGTTTTTTCTAGTCTTTGATTTAATTTTTTTTCCCGTTATTGACGCAATAATAATATTAGTAATAATAATAATTTTAGTTTTTGTTCTTGCTTGCTTTTTTGTTAATATTTTTATTTTTTTTCTCGGGGTAATATTAAAGAATAATATAAATTATATTATGGGGCCTCACCTACAAGCTTAAGCTTTTAGGTGAGATGGTTCCTTAACATGGTATCAGAGCCTTGTTGACCCAGCGGTCACGAGTTCGAATCTCACCACCCCCATTCTATTTGATAAAAAATCAAGCACAAGGTAATGTGGGCCTGTGCAAGTTTCAAGCCCAAAGGGCTTTCACTTGAGGGGGAGTGTTAGAGTATAATATAATCATATTCTGGGGCCTCACCTATCAGCTTAAGCTTTTAGGTGAGATGGTTCCTTAACATGGTATCAGAGCCTTGTTGACCCAGCGGTCACGAGTTCGAATCTCACCACCCTCATTCTATTTGATAAAAACTAAGCATAAAGTGATGTGAGCCTGTGCAAGTTTCAAGCCCAAAGGGCTTTCACTTGAGGGTGTGTATTAAAGAATAATATAAATCATATTATGGGGCCTCACCTACAAGCTTAAGCTTTTAGGTGAGATGGTTCCTTAACAGGTAATTTAATATTTTTTATTGTTTTGGCAGTAATAATGATTATAATTTTAGAAGTTAAGACTTTGATGTTACTGTTGTTATAATAAGGTATGTTGATATGTTTTATTATATCAAACTTTATATATATAAATATTATATTTTAATCTCAACAATTATAAAAATTATTTACTCGACCCGCAATGTAGTGCGGGCAATTAACTAGTATCACACGATAAATATCTCAGAGATGCACGAAATTCTGGAGGGGCTGGGCTGTCAAGTTCACGGCCCTGAACTATTTTAAACGGTGGTTTGAATCCAGCCGAGGGATGTTTCATGTTTCCTTCAACATCCCGGCAATATTTTTCACGAGTGTCTTTGAAAAGCCCAACTATGCTCATTGAGGGTGTTTTGAATCCATCGTTCAAGTCTTCATTTCTCTCTGCTTCCGTGTTTTTTTATCATGTGCTTATCCACGATGCATTCATTAAAAACTCCATGGTTAGTCGATCGATTCATTAAAAACTCCATGGCCGCTCAGTACTCGATGAAATTTAGCCTGCTGCTGCATTAAATTTTAGAAAGAAAAAGGTTGTGAAAGAATCTGCAACTACTAAAATAAGAATTCCAATTATCAAGCATCATTAGCTCTTTATTATTTCGAGTGATAAAAAAAAAGAAAAGAGGTTCGATGTTGCGGGCCACATCTTCCTTGACTCATAATGAAAAATGTTTTTTTTTCCAGGACATTCATGTATGTTACGGATAAAGGTGGTTTGAATTAATGAACTGATAATGGGTCACTTGGGATGATTTCAATGATAATAAACATGGTTAAAGAAAGTTAGAACGAAGAGGGGAGATGGTGCATGGGTTAGGTCTCGTGGTGCTGTGGGAAGGGAGGGTAAGAAATGTAGTGTGTGGTGGTTGAAAACGATTGATTCTATGTTTGTGATCACGGTGATATGAATTTTATATTTTTGTTCTGGCCATCACTGTTACATCAGATATGTGTGAGTTAACTTAAACTGACTGTGCGTGTCAAAAACACCAAGTTCTTTGCAATGGCCCTGGGACTTGTTTCCTCTGTGTGACTGCATTTATGTTCAAGGTAAGATATCTTTCCTCTCAGCCTTTAATCTGATCTGCATTGTCTATCTCTAAGATGATACAAGAGTTAATCATACAAACTTGTCAACTTTACCTGCAGGTGGCAGTGACTAGGAGGTCATCTTATTTTTTTTTAGATGCGAGAAAACCCACACTCGAAAAAATCATATTGTGGATCCAGGTGAACGGCTAAAAATTCGGTTGTTCTAGGCTATTACAAGTTACAAGAGGTGCACGTCCTAATTCAAACTCGAGAGCTACTGCATCGCAAGCCTTTTATCATCACTAATATATTGGATATCAGTGACATCTCTTTCTCTGCCCTGAAATATCTATTTAGATATTCGCATGCTGGGATGTCGTTGCACACTATTTGCACCTTCGATGGATTACCAAGTTAGACATTCATTGCATCATCTAAGAGAGAATATGGATTATTCCTCAAATTGCTGAAATAGAAATGCAAGAATGGTGGTAGTGACATTTGTTCAACATGTGTGTCTATTGGTGACTTGGGTTTAATTTGTGTGTTTTAGAAGTGACTCGGGTCAATCCGTGTATCCAATACATTGATGCTATTTTATAGAGTAAGTTTGACAACTACATTATTTTTTTTTAAAAAAAAAACTTTGAGAGGAAGAGTAATTGATTTGACAAATCAGGAAGAGACACGTGAGGAAGAGCAGCTAATTTTAGCAAGTGAGAGCACAGCAGAAGAGGTGATTTTTGGGCTGATGGGACATGTGATGGAAGCAAAGGGAATGTTTCCAATGATTAGGGAATAATGAAGAGGGAGATTAATAGCACCAAAAAGTGACATTTAACTGTTGGCAGGGGGGAGGCGGGCCTTGGAAAAAAACTTAAATTTTCTAGGTTGTATATATATATATTTTATACGTGTCCCCTACAAAAAAAAAATCGGTCACCCATAAAATTACCCTAGCTACGCCCCTTACTGTTGGAATGCCATCATGTATAATGGTAGCTGATGGCTGGATTGATGAAATATTGAAATGTGTCCAAGAAGACACATGATTATGCTCTGTTGCTTGTTAAAGAAGGTCGAGAATTATTGGCACGAGCCCAACTCTGAGCTTACCATGCCAGATTTCTCTAATCATCCCAAGTCTAGAACTTAGTTAAGGATCCTGCCACCAATCCATAACATTTTTTTATATATATAAGTAAACTTTATCTCTTAGAAATTAAATTGTATGGGATTAAGTGAACGAGTAAAACTCTAGTTATCTTTAATTCTTATAGAAAATGTCCTACTAACGATCATCGGGTAAGGCTAATCGATGGAATCTCTCCCTTGTTGCTTCTTCGATCCTGGGCCATATGTCCTATTCAAGCTCTCCTGGTTGGGAAAGAAAGGCCGGGCGGAGCTGTGGATGCTGAGTTCTTTCCTTTCCGAATAAAAAAGATTCACTATCTTTATCCCAAAGTCACTATTTGAACCTATGAGTACTTAAACTCTTTTGAACTCCAAACTACCTCCAACCGGCTTTTTCTATTGGGCTTCCAATTCAAGCTGAACTGGTCGGGGATCAGAGTGAGTGCTTTAGGACTAACCGAGATTATAGCACAAAGGGGCGCAAAGATTGATGATGATATCCTTTAATGATGTTCATCGGAAAAATCTAGGTAAGACCTGGTTTCCAAGTGGATTTTTAATGTCAGTGGCCTTCAATAAGGTGCTTACCCTATTCAGGAGTCTCTTTCTAACTAAAAAAAGGATCCACTTTTGGGTTGCCAACTTCAAACTTGTTGTATAGATTATAAACTGTTTATCATCACGCCACGTCATTTAGTCCGATCCATAGCACCTTAACTCGCAACAAGCTTCAATACTTCAGCACATCTATGCAGGTGCTCCGTGCAGGTAAGAAAATAAGCCCATCCCAAAAAGACAAGTAACTACATATGTTTGTCGATGATCTAAAATTAATTGAAAGGATTAAATAAATCCCAAAATAAGCATCCACACTGACATCTGCTCTGCATTGAGCTACCCATGTCTGAGAATGAAGGGTCAGATGCTTTAAGTTATCATAGCATTTATGATGATATGAACACGATCTGCCAAGTATTACACCAACTTGAGGTTCCATTTTTGCTGCCATGACCATCTTATTTGGCAAATTCTTCCCCATTATCAGTTACACAAATTCATCCCAGTACAGTCAAGTTTGTGATTCAATCGATTGGTATGTGTTAGTATCGTGTTGAGTAACTAGCAAACTTACAAGAAGCCCGAAATTTAATGTTTCGTGCTTTATTATGGACGTGACTATTCTTTCTGCGGTTTTCGATCTTCATATTTGCCAAGAACCTGGGCCTTAAAATTCAAGCAGGACAAGAAATGGGGGAAATCATCGTGCCTTGTTCATACTAATGTCATAATTTCGAAGGAGCTGGGTAGGCAATACAAAGAGGTTAACTCGTTTGGAATCATGGGTACTCATCCGTCCCAGTGATCCAGTTTTTCTTCTCGGATTATTTAAATTGTAAGGGGAGGCGAGGAATGGTTTCTCTAGCCGCAGGAAAATTGATAGTGACGATTTAGGACGTTGCCACGTACACGAAACCATGTTGTGTTTGTTTTCAGCCCGGATCGTGAAATTCCACTCCCATTTTAGAGAATTGAGAGCTCTGGTTGTTTGGCATAACTTTTGGGACTCTCTGGGTGGCTGTAACCACAAAAATCAAGTGGTTAGATTGGCTTTTTCCGACCATTTTGTCCTTAAGTTGCTTAATTTTTTTATACGATACATTTTATTAGCTGCGTGGCACGTGGAGAACACTCAAATGGTGGCTTCATTATTGATAATATGGTTGACCAAAAAACACGTAATTTTAAGAAAAGGGACAGACAGCCCGTCCCTCTTATTTTTAGCGTAAAACAAAATCTAATGCCGCCCCATTCTATTCCATGTTAGAACCTCTTAAGATGGCCCAGCTGACTTCTGAATTATCAAGTTAGTGGTCGTGAGATTAAAAAAATTATTTTCTTATATAGTTTTATGTTTGAACAATATAGTTGATAATATAATAATAAATAGTTGATAATATAATAATAATTAAAGACTTATATAATTATTAATTTTAAAATTTGCGGGATTAATTGAGATGTATACCGACTTGGACAACCACGGTAATTAATTTTTTTTATCAACCTGCTTGCTACCTATCTATTGGATTCTAGTATTCTACAGTCTATGAATTACATGGCTCAGCTTTCTTGAGTACTGGCATAATCACATTGCGGGGATGTGGCTTCATGTTTTCCAAAGGAATCTCGAGCCTGTTTGGCACTGGTGTAGTTTTTTTCTTTTTCCACGGATTATCTTTATCTAGAATATATTGAATTGGTATTTTTTTAAATACTTTGCCGTTCTGGAATATTGAAATTAAAAAGATATAAAAATATTTAAAAAAAAAAACAATAAACATTATATTACCTAACACATTCGAAAGCACTGAGACAGTGAGACAGGATGAATCTCAGAAAGAGGTGCTGTGGGTTGCTTTCTATTCCTCCACTCCAGATATTTTTATAAGCTGACAAAGATTATATATTTAGAACCCTTGTTATTGGTGCTCCTGTAATTAAGCTATGTGGAAAATTAAATGGATGACAAAAAGTCACACGTATTTTATGAAAACAATCACCTACCACGAAAGTGGAGCATTTCAGTCTTCAAATTTGTCGCTGTTCATGTTAGCAGTGACGTAGAATCTAAAGACGTTATTATATTATTATAAAATTTACTAAATAGCAATTCACCGTAAAAACCATATCTGTGCTGGTGCTTTTCTTTTTTAAAATTTTAATGACAAATTAAATTGGCTGACTTAATGTTTTTTAGTTGATTTTTTTATATTAATTTAATTAAAAATTAAGTTTTAAGATTTATTTATTATTAAATTATTTCGGCCTCATGATTTAGTAACAATGATTAACATGTAAATCTGAGTTTACTTGAGTTTTTTTATACAAATTTCATTGTTCAATATTGGACCCGGCATAATTAATTGATAATTGAATTTTGTAATTTATTTTGATTTACTCTTTATAGGTTTGTATTTGTCTTGTGATTGAAGTCACAAACTTGATACGTTAAATAATTTTTTTTTAAAATATTTTATTAGGTTATCTCCATTTCATGACGTGGATCATGGGCATAATGGATTGATCTGGATTATTTTTATGTTCTTTTCTAATTTAGCCCTTCAACATTAGATTGATTAAGGATTAAATTTTATAATTTATTTTTTATTCAATTATTTTCATGTTCGATTGATTTTCTTAAAATTTTAAATACATGTTGCATGTGTATTGCCATATTTCGTTAAATATTGTTGTATAAACAGTTTTATATTCATATATTAAATTCAAACTATTTCATTTTATAGTATCTAAATAATATTATAGAAATAATAAAAGCTCTTTTATAAAAATAAAAAAATGGAAAGGGATTGTCCAGCAATGTTGCAGTTTTTTTTTATGGGATCGAATACAAATTTTTTTTTAAAAGACACTGTAGAAAAAATACGTGAATAGGAATAATACATTTTATATATGGTGTTTTGGTGTATGATTGTGATCAAAGGTTCTTCTACGATGGACAAAAATCAAATCCACCACCAAACTATTGAAAAAATATCAATTTTACACTAAGACTATTTTTTTTTTACCGTTTTTCTCACTAAGCTAATTTGATTTTTAATTAAAAATTGATGTTAGAATATTCAACAGAAAATGTTAAGTTCCTAGCAAATTGACATCATTTAAATAAAATACAATTTGGATCAAAATATGACTGAAATGGATGGAAGATTTTTTTTAATTAATATAAGTTTTAGGTCAACTTGCTCGCATCTTGACTAATACTATGTGTCCTAAAATTAACAATTATATAAGACTGAAGTGGTTATCATATTATGTAAACCTGAAGTGGTTATCATATTATGTAAACCTGAAGTGGTTATCATATTAGCAACTACAAGGTTTTAATCTAGGACACACAAAAAATAAACTCCTTGATTTCAAATCTTTAATACTGTAGCATCACTGCTATGGTTATGGAAGATCTTATTTAATTCTTTTTTAATACTTGAATGATATTCTTAAAGTTTGCCGATAAAGAAAAGTTATCGTGATTTGCAAATACACACTCATTCATGCAGGGAAGGTGTAATCGAGCAGTGATGTAGAGAGCACAACATCAGATATTGAATTGGAAAAAAGAAAAAGAGTATAGGAAACTTGGAATAATAAGTGAGATAAAAATATATATATATACATATATAGGAAACTTATATTAAAAAAACAGAGAAAAAATTAAACCGAAAACACATTTTTATGTTTAAAAATTTATATTAAAAATATATGAGATACACATATGTTAAAAGTTTCGGCATTTAAACAATTCTTATTTTTTATTTTATTTTAATTTTAACATTTGATTTTTGAATACCGGTTTTTTATGTTTTGTTTCTCACTTTTCTCTTACATTTATTTTTTTAAATATTATAGTCATAGTTAATTTTAATCCAATATTAATGTATCTTAATTAAATGCATGCGCATAAGTATTTCAATTTATAATATTGTTTTTCAAATAAAAAACACGCGTTGGGAAAATATTTATATTTATTTTTTTACCGGGAAAACTATATGAGTCATTAACCGTGGCGAAACGGGAGTTACGTAGCAAGTTTGGCTATCTTTCTCGTACTGAAAGGACGTGAAAACGTTGCTCGTGTGAAGTTGAACTGACGCTTCACAGAATTTTGTTTCCAACCCGCTTAGAATAGGAGACTTAAATGATAATGTAGGAGCAAATCTATTTACAACCTGGCTAAGTATTGAATTTACTCTTTTCTCCCAGCATCAGCCCGTCGCCGTCCGTAGCAGCTTTATCATGAGAAAACTCGCCTTTTCTCTTTTCATGCAGGGCGAGTTTGACATTAATAATCTTTATTTTTTTCATTTATTTTCTCTTTCATGCTCGATTTATGTGTAACATTTTAAATTTACAAGGCAATCATTTATTTTGTTTTTTTCTTTTCACCTAATGTATGTTTTTTTTAATTATTATCTATTGTATTTGAAATAATTTATTTTAAAATTTTATCAACATTTGGTTTTTTTAATTGCTAGATGTGGTCACTATCATTTCAATTGTTGTTTGTTTTATAATTTTATTTGAGATAATTTTAAATTCTTTTTTTCAGCATTTCACTATTTTTTTCTATCATATTTGATCCCTTTTTAATTATTTTTTTTTCCTTTATTTTTTTTTTACTTTGGTATTTCCTTTTCTATTCAGTTTATATATTGATTTTTTTTTCTATTCAAGAACAAGATTTTACAAATCAAGTATCTTTATTAAATTACTTTACAAATATACGGGTACAAGAGTTATCTTCATGTCAACAAATATAAAATACAAGTCTTGCATGATTTTTTCTATTGATTTCTTTCATGTACCTATACTCAGAGAATTCTATCGATCGAATACTTTCATTTTTATTATAAATTAGATGGCATGGAAGTTATAAGCAAATCCATCTGTTATAAATAATTATCATTTTGTGATATTATAGTTTTTTTACAATGCAATTTCTTTTTTAAAAATAAAAAAGTAGAAAAGGGAAAAAAATGCCGCTGTTGATCCCATCCACCAATCAATTCCCCGTCTGCCAAATCTATATTCTTGCTCTTGTTTTTCTCGATATTCGGGTGTACTGGTTTAAAATGAGACCAGGTTGGGGCTTTGGGGCGGCCAAGACAGTAAATATACCCTGTTGGATATCTACGAATGCTCTGACTGTCTAAAAGAGACAAACTTTTCTTATTATCCGTCCGTGGTCAAGACAGTGCTCTACCAAAAATAATTTTGTTTAGAAAAAGAGTTTTTGAAAACTAAATTATTTATTGATATTTGTTAGTGTTATTTAAAATAAATTACGGAATAGTTTTTAGCATTTGTCCATGTCATAAAAAATAAGTTGAAAAACAAATTATTAATATTTTTTTTCAAGTTTATTACAAAAATAAGACTAAATTTAAAATGAAATTAAGAAAAATCTAATTTATAAATTATTTAAAATAAAATAAATAACAATCATTAGAATAAGAATAAAGATCAAATATAATTAATTAATATTTTTTTACGTTTTCATATTACGATGATATCAAAAATATTTTTAAAAAAATATAATTTTAATATATTTCTAAACATAAAAAAATACTTAAAAAATCAATCTTCAATCGCATTCCAACCTTAGTTTTTACCTTCACAACTCTTCTTCTTTCAAAATATTAAAAAAATCTTTTCATTTTATATCATTAAAAGTTTATATTGAATATTTTATGCCATTATTTTAATTTAAAATATCTTGAACGATGGTGATTACTGTCTTAGCCAGCAGAAACGGCCATACATATCACCTGTCTGTTAAATCTCCGCCCTTCCTGCCTTATCACACCCACGCCTCCCCTCTATCCCTTCCTCTTCTCAGCATTTCTTTCTAGCGGATGAGAGCTTCATTTCAGAAACCCCTTTAATGGTCAAGCCCTCTATCAGCATCCAATCTTTGAAAGACGCCCTTTACCTTTCCTTCTTGCAGCTTCTTAGTATTTTTACTTGGAACTGTTAATTTTCCGCATATATATACGTTTGTTTGGTGCAAGCATTCCTGGTTCGAACCATATATACAGTTCATTAAAGACCCTCTCTCTCTCTCTCATCTTTAATTCTTAAAGCTCCGAAGCTCTGCTGAGTTCAGCTGTTTGGTAATTATTTCTTGAGTTCCATATATAACAATTCTTGAGCTGGTCCATGTTGTCGTTAACGAATGTCCCTGTCCCGGAAGCAGCGTTCATTTCTTTCCCGTTCTGATATTATTCCCTGTGCTGTTACAATTTTCTGCTGTTTTTGATTAATATTTTGTTCTTCCAAAATTCAAAATCAATTCTCTGGGTTGGAGCTGGAATATTCTTTATTCATTTACTTTTGGTGCAAGAGGAGCTGGGATTTAATCTTCTTGATTGATTTCCTTAGCAGGACTTGTTTGGTATCCACATAGCAATTCCAGTGAAGAATTGCCATAATTGTTTCTTAAAAAGGATAGGAATATTCATTCAAGTTTGTTGAAATATAGGTATACACTTGAAGAGATTCTTGCTTATTTAACCAAGCAAAGGCTGAAAATGGCACCCAGGAACAATCGTGGAAAGGCTAAAGGAGAGAAGAAGAAGAAGGACGAGAAGGGTATCGATTGTTTTTCTCTCCCACTAGAATCTTATATAGTTGATTATGAATAAACCATTGTAGCTAATGTTCTATCTAATTCATGACTTGTGCAGTTCTTCCTGTGGCTACTGATATCACCATAAACCTTCCTGACGAAACTCGTGTCGTTTTGAAGGTTTGGTCCTCCTAAGCCACGCTACTTATATTTCAAATTATCGATAATTAGCATATTCTTTTCAATGAATTGTCATGTTTGGTGCACTTACATGGCATCCTCTACTCGTATCCTTTTCTACATTTCTTGCTATTTTACTGGGCATCTTCTGCTTCTGCGTGGTCTAGCTCTGCAAACTTGAGTTTTGTAACGTAGATTTTTTTTTTTGTATTTTAAATTTATTTTTTTTATATTTTTAAATCATTGTAATATTTTTTTTAAAAATATAAAAAATATATTATTTATTATCTTTTTAAAAAAACATTTTAAAAAACAAACTCAATCACATTTTCATACAAACAATTAATAATTAATAGCTTCGGCCTATGTTGATTGTCAACAGGAGCTCACGGGGTGATTTTGATTATTATTTCTTTGCTATCGCGGTTCAATCAATCATGTTTTTGATTTTAAATTATTTATATATATATATTTAGATATACGTGATAAAAATAAATTTTAAATAAATAAAATATTATTTTAATATATTACTATTTTAAAAAAACACTTTAATGTTTTTTTTTCACCAAGTTTTATACCAGGCACAGGGCTTGTTATCTGGACACATTAATTACTGATCTGAAGTAGGCCGCATATAATGGAAAAAAGTTCTGCATAGACTAAATAAGAAAATGATTTCATATGTTTATATTTTATACATCCAAAAGAGTAGAGGATTTGATATTTTAATTGAAATTCGATAAGTTATATATAAATATTTATAAGCTGCACGTGTAAACTATTCTACACGTGATAGATTTTGATTTTTTTTAACATATAAAATTATATATAAGTAATGTATTTCTGGTATTTTTAATGGTGAAAGATAAATTTGTAACGCCACATTATTTTCTTTTTAAAATAGATTAAATGTAATTAAATATATAAATGTAGAAACAGCTCCTAAAATATGATCACACGTTAAAGTCATTTTCTCCATCTAAAACTTCCAGATTGGTGTCACTGTGTTTCAACAAAATGTGTTGACAATAATCGCTGGCACGTCTCATCCATTTTCCTTATCACACGCTTGAATATGTGGCTTGAAAAGGAATGCTATGTCTACTGTGTTCGGTTACGCGATAAATATTTGCTTTTCAAGAATATTCTTTTATTTAAAAATATATTAAAATATTTTTTTTTCAAAACTAGTACATAAAATTATTGAAATGCATTAAAAAAATATCAATTTAATATTTTTTATGTTAAATATATTTTTAAAATACAATTTTGACCATCAAAATAAACAAACTCCTAGCTTGAAGCAAAATAATTTTTTTTTTTTAAAAAATACAATAGCAAAATACACAAAGTTCCATTCAACCAGATTCCTTTTCCTATCCTTTTTTACTACTGTATAATATGAGAATTTTGTTTGGTATGAGGTGGCATTTCTTTCTTTTGTTTTTGATCGAGTAGAAGGTGACATTTAGTTACTCATTTTGTGTCTTTTCTGTTTACCCTCTTGATCCAAACTCGCAATGCTAACCTGTAATTCTTGAACAGGGAATATCAACTGACAGAATCATAGATGTTCGTCGACTTTTATCGGTGAACACTGAAACTTGCTACATCACGAATTTTTCGTTGTCGCATGAGGTAAGGATAAACAGAGAAAACTATTCGTCCTAATATTTTACTTATTATTTCTCTATCTATAATTTAACACGGACACTGTATATTCCCTGGCTCAAGTCCAGATCGTTAGTTCTAAATAACCGTTTCTGAAAGTAATTGAAATTGTTTTTAGTATTTTTTATATAAAAGTATATTAAAATGATTTTTTTTTATTTTTTAAAAATTATTTTTGATATTAGTATATAAAAATGATCTAAAAATATTATTTTTTTAATTTAAAGTAAAAAGTATTTTTTTTTAAATTTTTTTAAATATTTTTAAAACGAGGTGTCAAACAAGCCTAAAACTTTAATTATTTATAAGTGTGCGACATATTAAACCTTATAAAAAGTATATAATACATGTTTTAAAGCAAACACATTAAATATGGCAAGACAAGTGCACTTTACTATTGGTTGAACTTGTTTTTTTTTAATAAAAAAAATGATTTTGTTTTCAAATTATTGTTTTAGTGTTTTTGAATTTTTTTGATATGATTATATTAAAGATATTAATATATATATATATATATATATATATATATATATATATATATTTTCAAGTAAAAATCTCTTTAAAAAACACTATTATCATACTCTAACACCTACACATCATTAAAACCCTTGTTTTCATTTATTTATTTATTTGAACCTCTTATTTATCACCCAACCAACCAACCAACTATTAAGGTAATTTTAGTTGAATATCAAAAATAGTTTTTATATGAATTACATGAAATCATCACGCATACTTCTCATGTGATCTCCCATGGAAGAAAATTAGAGGGCATTTTTTTATCCAATTCCTTAATAAGATAGACTAAATGTTTAATACGACATTAAAACATAAAAAATCTCAAATAACTTATACTACACTAAAAATAAAATTTCATTATCTGGTGGGAATCATATGGATAGCATGCATATGATTAATTATTTCATTAGATGTATTTATTAGAATGATCCAATTGAGAAATAGAAATTCTTCAATGATATAATTACCACAAAAAACTACTTTGGGTATATAATCGAGATTATCCAGTAGCTGGGTGGTAAATTTGAAGCTTCCCGTAGTTTTTTTTTTATGCCCACTACCAAAATTATCTCTCAAAAATGAGGGGGTATTAAAGTAATATGGCTTTGTCATGGTTTATTTACAGGTTAGAGGAGCGCGGTTAAAAGACACGGTCGACGTGTTGGCACTCAAGCCTTGCGTTCTCACTTTAACCAATGGTAAAAGGCAAAAATCCCGACCAACAAGCGACGCCGTTTCATCCCTTCAACTATATTTCAAGCGACAGCGTTTAATGTTTTCATTTTTGTCTATGTCAACCTGCTACATTCTTCATATCTTTTTCTCGTTGTCACAGAGGACAACAATGAAGAGCTTGCAGAGGCGCACGTTAGACGACTCCTGGACATCGTGGCATGCACAACGTGCTTCAGTCCATCGGCGAGTGCGCATGACAGGATCACGTCCGATATCGGAAAAAATGCGCCGGCTGCGCTAGATAATAAGACTTCTAAGAAGACCACTAAATCTCAGTCCTCCTCCTCCACCACCACCACCACCACCACCACCACCACCGCAAATAAACAATCATCGTCACCAAAGTCAGCATCAAAAGATGTTCCGGTGGATGCAGAAGGAGAAATGAGCCACTCGTGCCCTAAGCTTGGGAGCTTTTACGAGTTCTTCTCTCTCTCGCATCTCACTCCTCCTCTTCAATGTAAAATCTCCCTCTCTCATTATAATTTACGAGTGTAATTTCGAGACAACTGAGGGTACAACTAGAAATAATGGAAAATGTGGTTGGCGTTGATGCAGATACAAGGAAGGCAACGAAAAGACGGATTGATGAGATTCCCGTGGATGATCATCTTTTCTCTCTTGATGTAATTGTTTTATTTATGAATTTGTTTTATCTTTTATCTTTTTTTTTTGTCTAAAATCTGTTGACGATGTTTTTTTTTTTTTTTAATTGTTGTTAAAATGATCAGGTGAAGCTATGCAATGGGAAGCTGCTTCAAGTTGAAGCTTGCAAAAAGGGATTTTATGGTGTTGGAAAGCAGAGGATTTTATGTAACAATCTTGTTGATCTGCTAAGGCAGCTCAGTAGAGCTTTTGATAATGTTAGTTTCACTACCTTACCCAATTTTTCTGTCTCTTTTTATTTGAACTGCAGTATTTTTTTTCCTTTTCTTTTTTGAATTGGATAATATTAGAATTAGTGCATACTCTATCATTTATCGAGTGTAATCCATTAATTTTCTCAAAACAGTTCTTGTACATGCTAATGTCATACGCTTTTCCAGTATTTTTTTTACATATGAAGTCTGGTCTGTAAATCAACAATCTTATCTTTTGTTGAGATGTATTTTTTGTTTTCGGTTTATATTCTGTTGAAGTCATATAGATGTCATGTCTTATGTGCCAGGCTTACGATGAGCTCATGAAAGCATTTGCAGAGCGTAACAAGGTATGTGCCGTTTGTGTTGATACGGTTATCTCAAAAGAAGAAGGGAAATAAATTGTCCAAATGTAATTTAATGATTTCTCCCTGACGTTGTAGTTCTTGTTTTCAATTATTAATCTTTTTGTTTCTTCCTGGCCATTGATCAGTTCGGGAATCTTCCTTATGGTTTTAGAGCAAACACATGGCTTATCCCTCCCATTGCAGCACAGTTGCCATCAGTTTGTCCTCCTCTTCCTGTTGAGGATGAAACATGGGGAGGAAATGGAGGTGGTCTTGGAAGAGACGGGAAAAAGGATTCCATACCTTGGGCTGATGAGTTTTTGTTTGTTGCATCTATGCCTTGCAAGACAGCTGAGGAGAGGCAGATTCGAGACAGGAAAGCTTTCCTGCTTCACAGCCTATTTGTCGACGTTGCCATTTTCAGAGCCATTAAAGCTGTGCAACATGTAAAATTAAAGCCAAATTTATTGGGTCCAGATGCAAACAGTAATATTCCTTACAAAGAGAGAGTTGGGGATTTAAGCATCAAAGTTATGAAAGATGCTACCAATGCAAGCTCTAAGGTAGACACTAAAATTGACGGGATTCAAGCAACTGGAACTGATAAGAAAAAATTAGTAGAGAGGAACCTTCTGAAGGGGATCACAGCTGATGAGAACACTGCTGCTCATGTAAGTTCCAGAAAATGTAATTGTTCAATGATGCTCTTCCAAGGGTTTGGTGTTTTAATTTTAGTTTAATTGGTAAACTGGTTGAATTCTGTTTTGCATTTTGAATGCAGGACTTTGCTACACTTGGTACTGTTAATGTAAGATACTGTGGTTTCAATGCTATTGTAAAAGTTGAGGCGAGGGAGGAAAAGAAAGCCAGTCCTCCATCTAAAAGTATTGAACTTGAACAGCCTGAAGGTGGTGCAAATGCCCTTAACATCAACAGGTTCTTACCATCTTTTCCTATGCACGAATGAGCACTAAAATTAGCCACCTCCCAACACTGTTAATTGATTCACATGCATTAGAGATCTTAGTTATTATCTGCTAGTGAAATTGTACAAATGCAGTCGATGAACTAAAAATACCTGATGGTGAACTGTGCTAGAGTCATATACAATTGCTGCACTCTAGCTTTGAACAAGCACAATGTGATGGACCATTCACGAGTGGGGAACCTATAGTTTGATGTTTTCAATTTGGATTTGTCAAGAGACAGATGCCAGTCCAATATAATAACTTTAGTCAGCTTTGATGTATGAAGTCTTTTTGCATTTGAGAAGCGGAATGCAATGATGATCAAATTCAATTCTGTGATGTTGTTTCCATTTCAACTAAATCATGCTGAAGTTAATTGTCAACCCTGCTTTTTCCGTAAGAATTTTGACATGGATGACTGGCATAGAATCTTAATTTTTCCTATCTTGGAAAATACCAATCATGTCATACGATTTTCAACCCCAAAATTTTCAAAGATGGAAGTCTTTGAAGGTTACTTGATTGATTCTCCATGTACTTGGCATGTTAGGTTTTACCTGTAAATCTATTTTTTATCACTAGCTTTTACAGCAATGAAGGTTCTATGGCATGCTTTCCCACACTACAGATGTATTACTGTACTGATCATAATGATTTTAACGTTATACCGCAATGAAAGATATTTATAGCCATAAGCCACGCCCCCAGATTTTAATATTATGACCGCATGGTAATAGCATGCACTCCTTAATTTGGTTATTTTCTTTTTGTTTGGCTGCATTCATTATGCAGAAGTCTTATCTTTTCCTCCCTTACAGCTTGAGACTACTACTTCACAAACCAACACCTTCAGAACACACTAAGCAGATGCCAAATTTGCAAATTTCAGAATTTGAAGAGCTAAGTGCTTCCAAAGCATTTGTAGAGAGATTACTGGAAGAAAGTCTTGCCAGGCTTGAAGAAGAGGTACTGGAGCGGGATCATATGGTGAGATGGGAACTTGGAGCCTGCTGGATACAGCATTTGCAAGACCAGAAAAATACTGAAAAAGATAAGAAACCATCCACTGAGAAGGGCAAGAAGCCTTCCACAGAAACAGAAATGAAGGTTGAGGGACTTGGGACCCCTCTTAAGTCCCTTAAGAACAAGAAAAAATCAGATGAAAGCAATGTAAAAACGCAGCTGGAGAATTCAAGACCTGCCTCTGATGGTTTAAGTGGGGCAGTTGAAGATGCTACACTGGCTTCTGTGGAATCTCACCTTGAAACTGACGCCAAAGATAATGAGCTTGCACTGCAGCATTTGTTGTCTGATGCAGCCTTTGCTCGACTTAAAGAATCTGATACTGGACTTCATCGCAAGGTAGTATTTCCTCGACTGATCATTGCCTTTTCTTTTCCAGTAAGGTGTGAACTAACCATTGAAGTGATCGACAGTCTCTGGAACAGCTAATTGACTTGTCTCAGAAATATTACGCTGAAGTTGCTCTTCCGAAACTGGTACTCTATCCTTTTCATTAATTATCACAACCAATCTGCATTTCTAGAAGTTTATTATTGAGTACTGGTAACGAAATGCAGGTAGCAGATTTTGGTTCTTTGGAGCTTTCACCCGTTGATGGTCGGACTCTAACTGATTTTATGCATACTAGAGGTCTTCAGATGCGCTCCCTTGGGCGTGTTGTAAGTTTTCTGTTATCATGCACCTTGGCTTTTAATCTTTAGTACATGTTTTAGTTACAGTTATTAGCCCATGAAGAAAGTTTTAATTCCATATCTATCATCCTGTCAGGCACATATGTGTCTAACTTTAACGAATGCATTTGTTTTTACACCTGTTTTTTTATAAAAAAACCCGTGTTTGTGCTATAACCATCCAGTTTTTTGAAGGATGTCCCAATCAGATCCTTGTACGTCATGCTTGACAATGAGACCTGTCATCATGCCATTGTTCATTCATATGTATAAACATGCATGTGAAGATTGTTGTCTAAGTGCAAGTGTTAACTGTATGTGATCCTTATAGTTTTAAAAGGCCTTTTCGACACACTTAGGCATGCTTGAAGCGCAGCAGTGATAAGTAGCCTTGAGGCATTAATTGTTGAGTGGTAATCTTGTGTGACCCAGACTTCACAAGATATAAAGTAAGTTTCACAAGATAAGGCGCATGCCCTTAAGATCTTCGTGAGAAGCTTCTGCTCTTGAGGGTTCAGCCACTCGCTTCTAAATGACATTGTCTGAAGCTCACTTATCTTGCTAATTGTAGCATAACTGATAGGGCTTAATACTGCATATAAAACACTTACCTGTTTTTCATATATATAAAGATGCTCATCTATTTTATTTCATGCGTGTACATTTATTGTACCATACAAACTTATCATTTATGTAAACTTGCACTGAATGTTAAATTTTCTTCATAAATGGTGTTTTTAATTTATAATAGTATCGAATAAACTTTACAAACGACTGCTGATATATGTGCATTTTGATGTGCCTCCTTTAACTTGGGATTGCCCATAGTTTTCAATTCTATTAAGTTAATGTGTTAACAACTCTTCTTATAATTGTGAATGTTTACCTTTTATTTCAGATTTCCATGTTGGGTAATTTATGCTATTTATCTTATAAAACAGGTAAAGCTTTCCGAAAAGCTGTTGCATGTACAGTCACTCTGCATTCATGAGATGATTGCACGGGCTTTTAAGCACATACTTCAGGCTGTGATTGCTGCTGTTGTGGACCAAGAGAAAATGGCTGTATCAATAGTTGCTGCATTAAATCTGATGCTTGGGGTTCCTGAAACCAGAGATTCAATCAAGTCTTGTCATGTCCACCCTCTTGTATGGAGATGGCTGGAGGTATTTTTGAAGAAGCGGTATGAATGGGATCTTAGCAGCTTAAACTTCAAAGATGTGAGGAAATTTGCAATCTTGCGAGGGTTGTGCCACAAGGTAATTATCTGCATGTGCTCTAGAATGCATGACAAGTGGGATATAGGGACTCAAAATTGTTTAATCTACATGAAGTTTGCTTGCTTGTTTCCAATTTTTGGGATTCTAACAAATTGTATTATGCATCATTTGCAATTAATCTGTTGGCTTTAGTTTAACTATGGCTTACTTGAAGACTATTTTTGGCGTGGCACAATTGTAATCCTGTAAAGCGTTCGCTCTAACTCACAACAGTGTTCCCACAAATGATGATGACTCCTTTTTCATCCTTGTGTGTAGCATTCCTCCAAATGAAACAATACCTTTTAAAGGAATGGATTGCATGTTCATGCAAATGTAGTTAATGTTTTATTTGATTTGGGCCAAATCAAATCAGGGACATGTATAAACTGACACTCTTATTTTTTCTCCCCTCCTCTCAGGTGGGCATTGAGTTGGTTCCGAGGGATTTTGATATGGATTCTCCACATCCATTTAGAAAATTTGATGTTGTCAGTCTGGTTCCACTGCATAAGGTGATTACTTGAGATTGATGTGACCAAGCTTTTCTTCATCCTGTCTGAAAAGCAGTCAAAATTTGTCCAATCCATATTGATTTGTGCCTTTTTATTTTCAGCAAGCAGCATGCTCCTCTGCAGATGGAAGGCAACTCCTGGAATCATCAAAAACTGCCTTAGACAAGGGGAAACTTGAAGATGCAGTCACCTATGGGACAAAGGTATATGCATTCTGAAATTACACTTCTGATATTCTCTTAGCAAATATATAGCTGTCATGGCTTCTTTTATAATAATGTTTTCCCTGTTTTTTCCATGTCAACGAGGTGCTTCACTATGTAATCATATTTTTCTATTGGTACTGTAGTTTACTAGCTGATTCACATCTTTGGTGTTTCCAGGCTCTTGCAAAGCTAGTGGCAGTTTGTGGTCCCTACCATCGAATGACTGCAGGAGCATACAGCCTTCTTGCTGTAGTATTATATCACACTGGAGACTTCAATCAGGTCTATTTATTTCTTTTTTTTTTCTTCCATGTAGCTGGAGATTTTCTCCAGCAACACTCAGATTATAGTCACCTTGCTAAATTTCTTTCAATAATTTGTGGCAGAATGACATGTTATAGTCATGGAATCGACCCAGAAACTTTGCCTTCCTTTATTTGAGGGTTTACCTTTTGTGCTGATTTAATATTCTTTTCGCTTTGCAGGCCACTATTTATCAACAAAAAGCCTTGGATATTAACGAGAGAGAACTAGGACTTGATCATCCAGACACAATGAAAAGCTATGGGGATCTCGCCGTGTTCTATTACAGACTTCAACATACAGAGCTGGCTCTCAAGTATGCTTTTCATTCTTCGTACATTAATAATTTTAGGTTTGCATGATACTATGTAATTTCATGTTTCACATTCATTATGTTTTGATCTGGTTCTGTCTTGATGTCGACTGGTTACCTTGTGGATACCTGATCATATTCAATTATCCCTGTTTAGAGTAATTAGAATAATGATTGCTCTCATTGTGATTCCGCTCCAGAGATTTTAAATATCAGTTGCTCTGATAATCATATTTAAGCGACATGGTTCCTTTTATTGTTTTTGACAATCAAGGTTCTTATCTATGTTGCTCAAACCTAGATCCTTTCTTTTTTCATTTTTTATTTCTCGAGTGTGATTCAGTCTTATCTGTCTTTTCTAAACTTTTTTTTTTGTCTTGTATTGTCCTGTCTTGTTTTTTTTTTTCGTACTACTTTTGTGAGTCTTGGGAGATACCTGCAGTTAGATTCATATATTCCATAATTCATGATAATCTGTTCATGTTTTGTGGTTTACCCTTACCCTAGTTTGAGACCCTTGAGACAAGTACTGTTGTTGATCAGGTATGTGAAGCGTGCTTTGTATCTCTTGCATCTCACATGCGGCCCATCACACCCAAACACTGCTGCAACATACATCAATGTGGCTATGATGGAGGAAGGTCTGGGGAATGTGCATGTTGCCCTCAGATATCTTCATAAAGCTCTGAAATGCAACCAAAAGTTACTCGGGCCAGATCATATTCAGGTTTTATTTTGCCCTTCTCCTGAACTTCGTTTATGTTATATTTTTCATAATAAGCTCACTATTTTCTAGGTGATGAAAGAAAGTAAAATGGTTGGGTAAGCTTATTATATGCTTAATTGAAAAAAAAAAAATTAATGCAATATCATTACCTTCCTTGTCAAGCATTTTAAGTAAGAAGTATTCTAAACTACAGATACAAGAAGCTTTCCATATTGTTATTAATTAACCTTAAGAATTGCCGTATCAATTTCTTCCTTCCTACTTAAATGTAAAAATCCTTTGAAGGGGAAAAAAAGAATGTTCATAAGCATTGAGCATTTCAGATGGTTGGTAGTCGGTACTCCATCTTTAAGCACTTTGCTGCATCTATTGAAACAATAAATGGCTAATGAAATTTCATTTTTCACTTGCTACATACTATAAATGAGCTATTTATTGTATCCGGAAAAATTAGTGTATTTAATTCTTTTTGAGAGGTAATCCTCTTTTGTTTTTGGTTAATGATGCCAGACTGCTGCAAGTTACCATGCAATAGCAATTGCACTCTCATTGATGGAAGCATATCCTTTGAGTGTTCAACATGAACAAACAACCTTGCAAATTCTCCGAGCAAAGCTGGGTCCAAACGATTTGCGTACTCAGGTGTCTTGCTAAATTCATTAATTAATCCACACTTGTCATTTCTCTCCTCTTAGGCATTCGTGTTACTATCATCTATTTTGAGCTAGAAACACTGATTAGTATGATAGTACTAGGCGCACTCAATGAATTTGAACGTCTTGAAAGTATTATATTCATAATTGATAACACAAGTGCAATCCTCTGATCCTCCTGACTTGGAGATCCAAAGGTTGAAGTGAAGATAAGCGTGCATTTAATTAGGTCCCTGTTGATTATTTTGGCTTTCAACATGACGTGGAACCATGAAACGAATGACTCCAGGTCAATGAGTTTAAGCCTTAAAGGGCTACATGAGATCTATTTTACTCTCTCTCTTTGACATAGAGATTCGTTACCAAGTTTTGTACTTTTCAGAAGGGCATGTTTATTATATACGTGCTTATGACTCCTATCCAGCTGTAATTTTAAATTTTTAATAAAATGCGACAGGATGCTGCTGCTTGGCTTGAGTATTTTGAATCCAAGGCTTTTGAACAGCAAGAAGCTGTACGGAATGGTACTAAAAAGCCTGATGCATCCATTGCTAGCAAAGGCCACCTTAGGTAAATTAGCATAACACTGGAATATCGTTGTTGCCCCATTTAGTTATTTGATATAGTTTATTCTTCCTCTTCTTTTACTAATCACACCATTTGGATTCTCTGCTATCGGTATGGTTACTTTTTTTATATGGGACTTGCATGAAAAGCAATTTATGCTCTTTAAATTTTGTTGGAAATACGTACATGAAATTGTAATAAATTAACTTCAAAACACATACACAAAGATAAAGGAAAAGGGGAAGTGCTTGAATTTTCTTCGTGATCCTTGCTACAAGCACAAACATCACTCAACAAGGACTGTCCATCTCACATTCAGTAGCTTCCCCAAAGGTTTTTTTATTTGGTCAAGAAGCATGTCAAATACTTGCCCAGAGCATCATATCTATCCTGTTCATATACTATATTGTTTTTCCTATACCAGAATACTTTTGAAATGGATGTGCATAATAATTTGATCCAGTTGGATGCCATTATTGCTTTCTATAATGATCATATGCACCATGAACATGCTGTTACATGTTAATGGAATCTACATATCTGGCTTATGTTGCAAACTCCTGTTCAAAAAAACTTATCTTGAAACTAATAGTTTTTACTTTTTTAATATTGGCAGTGTATCAGATTTGCTGGACTATATTAATCCAAGTCGTGATGCTAAGGTGAGAGATGTTATCGCTGGAAAGAGAAAGAGCTATATCACAAAGGTATCTGGATATTCATGTTTCATTAAAACCACTCTAACCCATCATTCAGCTGACGACACCAGGGAAAAATTACACCAGTTTCTGTTCATGAACCGTGCATTGAACTGAAAAAGAATAGATAATAGGCCACTCATTTGTTAAGTAAACATCCTAAGGGGTTCCCTACTGGATCATTTGGAATACTGTAGAAACAACTCCCTTGTATGAACTGACAGTCTTTGTTATAGAATTACCATGACAAGAAAACAGAGGCAAGATCTAGAATAATTATGGTTTCTCCTTCAAACTTTTCCTTCTCTAATACTGTTAACAGTGAAGGCCTGTCACTTTTCTTCTTGTAAATGAAGTGATGAAAAAAAGATGGAATGAAGATCCACAGTGGAGATCAAGTATTTTGCCAAGCTATATTTTAGAAAAATTACTGACTTGGAAAATGACAATGTTTTGTACAGTCACCTCTGAATTCTTCTTTAATACAACATGCCTTTGCAACCTTTTGCTTTTCAGGTAAAGGAAAAAACCCAACCAAATGTTAGTATGACAAGTTCCTATGAATCTGCAAAAGATACTCTTAAAGAGGCTTCAGATGTGGAGATACCAGTGCCTGAAGATGATGCTTCCCTAGAGACCAGCTCTGCCCAAGTTCAACTCCAGACACCTGTTGTGGAAGAGAATGTGGAAAAAAAATCAAGCATCTGGAATGAAGCCTTGCTTGAAACTCATGCTGAAGGAGATGATGGATGGCAACCAGTTCAAAGGCCAAGATCAGCTGGCATGTATGGGCGACGTCTAAAGCATTGGCGGGGGATTGTTGGCAAAGTTTATAGTTATCACAAAAAGATTGTGGATGCTAACATGGATTATACTCCAGTCAAGAATGCTCACCAGAATAGTAAGTATTACCTTATAAAGAAACGAGCACCATCTCATGGAAATTATGGAGACCACCAAACCACCAATATCCCTCCAGGTACCAAATTTGGGAGGAGAATGGTTAAAGCTGTAACCTACAGGGTCAAGTCTGTTCCTTCATCTTATAAAACCTCTACAACAGAGAATCCCAGGATTGGCAGCAAGACTCTTATTTCATCAGAATCTGCTCCAGTTTCTTCCCCTAATGACATTCGTCCATCAAAGAATTCTATAGTGAGTCTTGGAAAATCCCCTTCATACAAGGAAGTAGCACTGGCACCACCAGGTACCATTGCTAAGTTGCAGGTGTGGTGTCCCCAAAGTGATAAATCAGATAAACGGGAAATTGGTGATGGAAAACTTGAAGAGACAAATGAAGCAAAAGAAGTTGCTGGTTCAGTAGTCGTGGGTGTGGAAGAAAGAAGTGGAGAGAAGGATGAGAATTCTGAATCAGATTACACGAATGATTTGAAGAAGGAAATAGGTGGTGTTCATAAAATGGAAGAACAACACTCAACTAACGTGTTGGAAGAAAATTCCTCCCTGATGGTGTCTCAGAGTGTGCAAGAACATGAATCTGGTGATATTGAGGTTCGTGATATTATACAGAATGGAATGTTGATTGACCAGATGCCAAACTCAATTGATTCCTTTCCAACGGAACCTCATGAGAAGGATTCATCTACTGAATTTGAACCACAAGTTGATCTCAACTCCACTTTGCCCAGAGCAGAGGACTTGAAGGACAAACCATTGATTTTGAATTCAGGCGATGCTCCGGGATTACCAAATAAGAAATTGTCTGCTTCTGCAGCTCCTTTCAACCCATCAACATCCATTGGACGTGCTCCACCAGTTGCCATCAACATCCCTCTTCCTTCTTCTCCTGGTGCTGTTCCAGCTGTTGCAACTTGGCCTGTAAACATGACTCTTCACCCTGGACCCGCAACTGTCATGCCCCCCATCAATCCAATGTCCTCCCCGCACCATCCATACCCATACCTCTCACCACCTCCAACCCGAAACATGATACAGCCATTGCCCTTTATGTATCCTCCTTACAGTCAAGCAATACCAACTAGTACATTTCCTGTTACTAGCAGCGGCTTCCATCCTAATCATTTCTCCTGGCAGTGCAATGGGAGTCCCAATGTGTCAGAGTTTATTCCTACCACAGTATGGCCTGGTTGCGTTGCAGTGGAATTCTCTGTCCTGCCACCTGTTGTTGATCCAATTGCTGATCCTCTATCGGAGTCTAAAGCACAATTTGAAAATTCTGAAAGCCCAAGTCCACCTCCAATTCTGTCAGTGAACATTGACAATGTAGGAGAAGCAAATGACAAAGCAAACCTTCAAGCATCAGACAGAAAGGACAATGTGAAGGAATTGACTGGAGTTGGCCTGGAAAATATAAAGGAAAATGGTCATTCAGATACTTCTGAAGTTGAAATTTATAGGAGCGATTTGAGTCAGAAAAAAGGCCCAAAAGAAAATGTCGCTAGCAGTACTGACCAGCAGATTGATGAGGAGAAAACCTTCAGCATTTTGTTAAGGGGAAGGAGAAACCGGAAGCAGACTCTGAGAATGCCAATGAGTTTGCTTAGTCGACCATATGGCTCACAGTCTTTTAAAGTTATATATAACAGAGTGGTAAGAGGCAGTGAATCTCCCAAATCTACAAGCTTTGCTGCAGCTGAAGGTTGCACAACTAGCGCTACATGATCCTAGGTTCTGCTGTTCTTTCCAATCAAGCGATTCAGTATAAGCAGGATTGTTTGGAGAAAACTGGAAGATAATATCTTTTTGGATCAGATGCGTAAGGGGCACAAGTATCTTGAGTATATTCTGGCTTTCATGGTCACAGCACCTTCTGCAAAATTTAAAGGTTTGTTCTCTATAATCAAAGCCAGTGTAATTTTTGTTTTCCTGACTAACAAAAACAGATAACTCATCTGTTGAACCTGAGGAAAATTCCATTTCATGAACTGCTTCTTCGATCATCTATTTTTTTATGTAAATACATATTTTTAAACACTGCTCTCCTCGGTATCTTTCTAGACCTGCATATCACAACCATAGGGCAATATGCAGGTTGACCTTTCTCTTGGTCTATGGATAGAATTTGCTGTAAGCACATGCAAGATTTTTTTGTGATTAGTGTATTTGTGTTCTGATAAATTTGCAGTTCTCCATTTGACTTGGTTTGTGCCTGTGCAATGGATAGTGGATACTCAGTAACAGCTTCCATTTTGTAACTTCAGGTATTTCTGTCACTCTTTCTATCTCTTCTTCTTGTTAATTCCAGAAACTGTGCCATTTTAGCATAACAAACGGGCCTGGTTAAAAGAGAGAAACTGCTTTTTCAATAAGTTGCTGCCTTGAGATGGATTCTTGTTAAAATGTACCATAATTGATTCCTGGGTAGTGGATGCATAGAACAGAACTTGGCCACTAAGTTCATTCTTGGTATCTCTAAGGACACCCAAGTGTTTTTTCTTCCATGACTTGAAGTTGCCATGATTTCTGTAAAAACTAATTCATTTCCTGCAAGTTGCATAAACAAAAGCGCTGACTTACCGGAACAAAAAATGTGAAGTGATTCATAACTTGAAATCACTTACTGATGCCCAGGTGATATCAAGTTGGAGATTAGGAGGCAAAAGGTTCTAGTCTGTTAAATAGAGCCACATTTTTTGGGCCTTATATTGGGTTTTGCTTGATGTGCAGGTTTACCAGCAGGAAGTCTACCATTTGAATCTTCAACATATGTTTCGTCAAGTTGAAAATTTTGGCAGAAAATGTAGGCTGAAAATTTTGATATCTTGGATCACAGCATCTAAATACATTCAGTCCTTTTGGTTTCCCTTATAGAAATTAATTTAATTGAATTGTAAATAAGGGGAACTTTTCCATTGACTTAGCTTTTGACATTTTGTTCAAGTGCCCTTGCATAATTTCCTGCTATCTGAAAAATGCATTGCCGTCATTAAACCAAAAAGTTTTTGAACTTGTGAAATTCTCTGATATCTCTCTTGCCACGGGCTGGTGAGATGTTTGTAATGTTCATGCGGGTGTTTGAATATGTGTTTTTTTATTTATTTTAAATTAATTGTTTTTGTTGTTTTTAAATTTTTTTTATGTACCGATGTTAAAAATAATTTTTTTAAAAATAAAAAAATATTATTTTAATAGATTTCTAAAAAACTATTTTTTAAAATAAGCTCACATCCCACAAAGAATGAAATAAATATTTGGTGGATGGTAATGGTATGTATTTAGACTCGTCATCGTTACGTTGACAAAATCTTTTAATTTCTGAACCAAACAGCGAGAATAAAAGATGAGAGAAACTCTTCTTCACTCTTTGAAAAATATCCCAACCCTGAAAGAAATGTAATTTCAGTTCGTAACTTTTCTTTTGTTAATTCTTTTCATTTCCACTTCGAAAAACATATTAAAAAATATCTTCGCGTTTTCCTTGCAATTATACTTGCCAAACACAATAGAAAAGACAACCCGCAAATTCTAAATCGTAAACAGCATGCCAATTTCCTCACAAAAACTAAATCTTCCAACACACACATCGCTTCATCCACTTCAATTTGTACAGAAACTAAAAACAGTAACACGAGCTCATAAACCCCAAAGAAGTTGCTCTTTGCAAGGTTTTTGGTCCAGAAAAGCTGACGGTCTCTCCAGCTTGGCAGACGCAATTATCCAGCCACAACCATATCCTTAGCACCCAGCTATCACACTGGCCACAAGGAACAGCTTGTAATCTAGGTTCAACACTCAGGTTCTGACTAGGTCCAAGATTGAACCAGAATGCAGCTGGACATGGCTTCCTGGCCTTCTCAAAAAATATAAATCGGTGCATGTCCGAGTACTCCTACCATTTCTTTCAGTTGCAAAATTTTACAACCACCATAGACCCTGTTTCACCAAAATACTGCTGAAATTTCTAATAATATGGCCATAATTTGTTAACATAATATGCATGTAAAGTTAAAAAGAAACACGGACTCAATTGCAAGAAAGGAAAATGCAGATTCTTTTAAAATGGTACCTGAAAACTGTGTATTAAAACGGATTCATTTGGAAGGTTTCAGGTGGAGTAGTAGTCCTCTCTGATCCCCTCAACCAAGACAGCGTTTCGAGAATAATAACTGTGACTAGAATCATAGTAACTAGAAAACCAAAGCCTATCTTCCATGACATCCCTGCAGCTCCTAAATGGATCCCCCACACTATATTGAAGACTCCAAAGAAGAGGGCAATCCTTCCGAACCAGTGGTGGTACCAATTCCAGTACTTGCGGATCTTGGCATCTTTCTTGGGCCTTAAAAAGAATGCCAATATCTGAATTCCAGTTTGGAGCGTTTATCAGAATGCATTTCATATGATTATCATGAAAAGCTCCTGTGCATAAAATCAGACGAGGACATACCTGAAGAATACTAAGAGTGAGAGCAAAGATCCCTATGCCTCTGTGTGATGGTATATTGGCGTCAATCTTATTATAGAGTTGTTGTCCGAGAACTACATTGGCAAGCCCCAAGAGAAATCCCAAAAATTGAACACCAGCATGTAGATAGTACCAGAGTGGATCTTTATGCTTCAAATATCTTGCAACAATTGCCCCAACAGGAAGGAATAGACCCCATGCCAGGGTTCCTAATACCCCGTGATTCTTCTTCATCTGCCCAGGATTTACATGTGCTCTAGACGCTGAACCTGCGGGAAGAGAAATCGTAAAATTCATGCTAAAAAAACAGGAACAAAAGGAAGCCTAGCCTGGTGGAGATGAAACAAACCTGCTGTGAAGTCGAAAAGAATAGTGGTCTTGTCATCGTGTGAGGATAGGCGGAAGTGATTTGGAAACCTGGTTCCAAAAGCCAATATGATTGGTTGGGAAGCGAGAGGTTTCTCAAACTTGGCTTGAAATGCCAGGTAAATCATAGCCCCATTAATCACAACAGCAGGTGGAACTTTCGTGAGGTCCAACTCACCTGCATCCTCTATGACCTGTGATGGCCTGGTACCTTGCAAGTAATACTCTTTGATTCTTGCCTGACCTTTCCTATTAAACCACCCCACCATAGCACTGGATCCGACCATCCGTCCATCTTTTGAAAACCCCATTGCCACCCATCCGGTTGTGTATACAGCAGATAATATAAAAGTCACCACATTATCTTCTTTCTTCTGATACTGCAGGCACAGGATGGTGATGTTAGGGCATGCCCATGAACAGAAACAGATTAGATCAAAGAAAAATGAACCGTCAGATTGGACTTACCCTCAACAGAAATGTATTCCAAACTGGTCGGCAGACCATATTTGATATGTTATTATATGGTGGAGGAAGAAAACTACTCATGTCGGTATTGCAAAGCTCGGATCTTTCCTGATCCATCGCAACACTATTAGGGGCAGCATAAGCACCACCACTAGCAGTGCTATTGTCACCAATCTGATCTTCTTCTGTGACTCCAAAATCATAACCATCATCTTTGTGAGACTCACTTGACTGGTCATCAGCAGCCACGAAAATCCCGAGTCTCAAGACAAAAAACAGGAAGCATAATAAAACAAACACAGGTCTCAATTCTTGAAATCTTAATTTTGCCATGGAGATCGAAGGCTCGTAACAGGAAGTAGCCAAGAACGACCCAGAACAAGAAGAAAGAATACCGCGAACTTGAAAGTGAAGGCAGTGATCAGATGGCGAGTAGTTGTTGGAGGAATCAGTTCCTTGAAAATGAAGGGAAAATTATGGTTAGGTGATGGCGGGTAATCATCATTCCCGCCAGTTCTTAAAATCTCACCACCCAACGACAAAATTATTTTCTCTCTCAATTTTGTTTTCAAATTACCGTTAAGAAATGGTCTATTACAAAGTAACATTGCTTAGAAAAACAGCCATCGGAAGTAAACTTGTTTTCTCCACCTTTTTTATTTATTTATTTATTATATAGATATAATCTAAAAATAATCCAACTACCATGAATCATAATCGTAAGCCAGTTTCTTCGTTTCCTAGCCTGATGACCTATATTCGGGGAGAGTTAATTAGGTTATCCATCCCCTGCTATTATTAGAGGAAAAGAAAATGTATGAAAAAGAAAAATCGTATTCCATCTGTATTTTTTCCTTATTGTTTACTAGTCATTTGCTTGCCTCATAAATTTTATGCAAAGTGTATTTTTAGACAACATGAAAAGCAAATCTGCTGAAAAGTGTCTGGTACTTGTATGTAAATGCTAGCTGTTGCAGGGTGAAGCTAGCAAGCTGTCTTGGCCTAGGTTATAGATGAAGGTGACAAATTTAATTTTTCGGATCTAGACTTGTTTTGCATTAAAAGATACCAAGCAGGTTTAGTTTTGACACGCTAACAGCAAAAAAAGAAAAAAAGAAAAAAGTGGGGGTTATGTAGTGATGGAAGAAGTGCTGGCCAACAGTAATGCGTTTGTCGCTAGGTTAGGGATATTGAGCAGTCACTGTCTTGGTCAGTCAGATGCTGACATATTTTCTTTGAAACATCTGAGCTAATTGTTTGTATTAAGCAGATTTTCCAATTTATCCTTGTCTGAACTAACTACGATCAATAGTTGGATTTTTCCTCAGGGCAAATGTTAAGAAGGTAATGAAGCTTTCTCTGTCTGTCTGCCCTCGAATTGCCAATCATTGGATTTTAAGTTTGAGAAACTGACATGCTAACCTTTTGAGTTGAGTAAATCTGTAATTTTATGGAGTATTGAGTAAGAACTAAGGTTACTTTTTAAAGAGAGGGCTTGAGATGAGGAGTTGTTGCCCACATGAAAATGTCAACCAGCCCCAGCAATTATTGAAGACTCTGTTGAAGGGAATTCTCAACTTCCTTGGAGTCAAATCAAGATCCACGCCTCACAGAGTCTTGATCATTAAATTCTAATTACTTGAGAAGCCAACAAAAAGGTGCCTGGTTGACATGCATTATAATTAAGCCAGAAACCAAGTAATCACAAATGCCTTTCTTCATCGTTATAACATTAGTTACACAATAATTTCTCTCACGGAACACTACATAAAACATCCATATGCCCTAACTTTGCACCAGGAGAGGGCTACAAACCTGACTTGTAGCAAAGTTGGTTCATTTACTTGGACTTAAAACCAGGGAGGGGCGACAAATGTAGCAGACTCTTGCCCAGCCACTTTCTACTAAGCCTCGGATTGATCCACCGACAGATTATACCATTCAGAAAGAACTAGCTTATATACTTCTAGCTGAATTGGATTAGACCACTTGCGTTTCTGCCAGACAACAACACATTTCTGCTATTGGTGTCACTAGAATCACCTGGGGCTCAAGAACTTTTGAAGAATTATTGTTGTCGACCACGGTTCAATGGGGTGAGAATGATTCCTAATCATGACTCTTTAACAGCAGCTGCGTTACATACTCCCCATATTGAGACCTCGTATTCTCTGGATGGGGCATGAGGCATGGGAGAAAAACGTTGGTTACCTCTGCTGAGAAAGGCCTAAATGAAATTTGGCACCCTGTAGATATGTTCCTCGCCACTCTTCTCATCAACTTTGACAATCCAATTGCTGCTGATAATTTTTTTTATTGTATTCTCCCTTATTTTGGGTGGAGAAGAGGATTCTCTACCCCAATCTCTCTTCTCGATATCATTGGACTTTCCGATCATAGTAACCTCCATGCCTTTTCCTATGGGATGCTTCATAGACCTTACTACAACCTCATCGTTCAGACACCTAACATGGCCTCCCAACCCTTTCTTTTCACCCACTAAGTTATTCGCCACCACCACTGATCTTCTTGGATTCACATCTATCAACTTCAGCAACCTTGTGTATTCATCATTCTTACAATCAACAAGAGAGAAATCAATTTTTTCGTAATTTGGCAATAGCTTGGAGGGGTCGCCAGTTTTGAAATCTACAATGTCCTTTAACCCCGAATCTTTTATCACTTTCTTTGATTCAGCAGGGACAGGCTCTGGAAGAATGCACACAAGCCTGCCTCCAGTTTGTCGGGCAGCGGCTGCTAAGGCTACAGTGGATGGCGAGACACCATTTGCCACCTCCACAATAAGTTTTGCTTTCATTCCTGCTGCTAAGGCTGATATGAATTCATTGCTTCCTGGTTCTTTTGTCATCCACGAGTCATATTTGTGATTGCCACACTGCAAGTAAAAACAACACCGTGGTTAGCTACCATCCATGGAGGTCATACATAATTGTAGCTGTGTCTTCGTGCGTATATACCAGGAGAAAAACCAAAAAAAAAAAAATCAAAACAAACAATCAAGATAGACTTCTGTGATTAATATTGGCCCCATCTTCTTGTCATTAGCATTAGGAGCACGCAATAATCAATATTTGAATCGATAACAATCTTTCAGGTTAATCCAAGAGAAGGGAAATTACCATTTCTCCACTTGATTATCACAATAAAACTTTATCCCCCTTCTTGTCATTAACATCAGGAACTTAAAATAATCAATGTTTGCAACGATAACGATCTTTCAGGTTAATCCAAGAGGGGGGAAATTGTTGATCAACGTAATAACCACATGAAATGGTATTTTGAAGCGAAAGCAGATGTTTATACTCTTTCTTTCTTGATCCATTAGAATATCTTTTCAGCAGTAATTATATTAACATCAAGAGCCCCAGTTTTTTCCAATTTCTATTGCGTCCATAAGATGTCCTTTTCATCAAGGAGCCAATAGGACGCACAAAACAGGGCTCGTGGAAAAGAAAAGACAGGAAATTGATTCCATGTCAAGGTGTTCTACCCCCCCCCCCCCCCCCCTTCTTTTACAATTCAAAATTCATCATGAATTATATCGTATACAAAATAAATAAGAAATACCATGAATCAAGAAAATGTGATTAGAAGCAGCTTTTCATTACCAGTTTAAGGGTATCAAGATAAGCTTTCGTAGCAGAAGTTGCAGACCATTCCATGAGGACCGTTTCCTTGATTAGAAAGTGCTCAGAATCTTTCATAAGAAACAAAACAAGAATGTTGTACGGAAGATCTGATATAGATGCAATGAAAAATGCAGTCAGCGGTCTTTGTAATTTATGTTTCACCTTCTCCTTTTCCCTTTCTTGTTCCTTCCTGGGAGGCAAGGAGCAAGTTGTTTTTCTCAACGTTTAAATAGTCCAAGTGATTGTAGGTTATGATGACCGAGTCTCGCATTTCATTACAGGGTAAATACCGTGGCCGATTATTTTGGGAAATACCCCCTGTTTTTAGAAATCGCCCATCTTATCAAAATTTTCTTCTCTTATTTTTATGATTAACGTTCGGAAAGCAAAGTCTTTGCATTCCAGCAGATTAAAAAACAAAACAAGAAGAAGACAAGGCTGGTGTTGCAGAGTTTCATGTTGCTAACTAAACCTTAAGAAAGTCTTCTTGTATAACTTTATCTTCCCTAAAAACCTGGTGTTGAAGACCAGGAATTTTTATTTTATTTTTTGGTTCGCACATGGAATATTAAGAGTCAAGACTTAATGCACCGTTCTGGTCTAGTCAAAGACATGCTATCCACATCAGGATTAGGAGAAACAGGATTTTGCTTACCATCTAGATTTATTCCCATTTTGCTTCTTCTTCTTCTTCTTCTTTCCAGGAATAGTAAGCAAAGCGCTAGGTTTTAAATTTGTCGAGTACAAGCCATGAGTAGAAGAGAGATGAGAAATTAAGTGCCATCCCCAAGAGTACTGTGGTGGATCCTGAAAACTCCAACCGCTTCAGCTTCTGATGTTTTCACATTTAGGAGATGAAGGTCCCAGAGAGGCTGTGACTTGTCAATGGTGGTTCTGGTGAGATTGGAGATGGAGTCTTCAATGAACTAGTTTGGTGACTCCATGTTTTGGTTTAGTTCAGGATCAATAACATGCTTGTCTAACTCAACCTTTGCTCGAACCCATTTCCTTTTCTTGTTATTTTTTTCATCCCCGACCTGCCATTTCTCTTTTGGCCATAGTTTCATACTGATTGTTAATTACTAGTATCATTCATAAATGATTTAGGGCATCCCTTCGCCGTAAAATGGCAATGATGTTAGTGCATGAATTACTGACAACTCTCTTTGACAGCAAGAAGGAAGAGAACAAGTTAGTGGTCTAAGGATCCGGTTGGCTTCATCTCATCATCATTGCATGATCCTGTCTTATCAAGTGCAAGTTTTGCTTTTATTTAATTATACAAATAATTATTTTTTTCTAGTTTTGGTTTGTATTCGGTGGCATTGTTGGACTGCTGATCAAATCGACCACAAGATTTGGCATTGGGCTCCATGGACTCCCGCTCCTTACTCCACCGATGGGAATTAAGAAAATTTGTAGATTGGTTCAACCAGCCCGGTCCATTCTCATGACCAATTAAAACGTTTTAGTATTAGATGTTGCATTGAATAACAAAAGGAAGGGGGTGTAGCTCATATGGTAGAGCGCTTGCTTCGCATGCGAGAGGCACGGGGTTCGATTCCCCGCACCTCCACCTAATTGTTTTTTACTTATTTTCTCTCTATCCCCCCCCCCCCCCCCCCCCCCGGCTAACTACAGGCCAAGTGAAAAGGAGTGCTGAACTTTCAGTCTTAACATATCCATGAAGGTGCTGAAATTGTGTTACGTGGGTGATTCAAACCGGCAGCCGTCCAATTCTCGCTGCCAAATGAATTGACTGCAAAATTTCATGCCCCTGCACAGAGATCTCTAAATCTATGTCATAGATTCTGAGATAGAACACCATCTTCGATCTTCACTGCCAAATGAATCTAGTAAGGTACAGCGCTGCATGACTGCACGATCCTCATCCAGCAATTTATCCGAATGAAGAAAAGGAGAGCAATTAGCACCATTCGGCCATCTTCTCTCTCTCTGATATTGACAAAATTGATCAATTTTAATTAACCAAATATTAGGGAGAAAAAATAAAAATAGTTTTCAATTCAAAAAACCCATAAAATGGCTCTAAGTAAATCTAGATTGGTGGTTCGTGCTATGTTGTTCATCCATCTAAGTTTTTTCTAGTGTAAAATAAAATGTTTAGTTAGCAACAGTGTTTTAAATGAGCAATAAAAATCTGAGACCCGAATCATTAATCCGACTAAGTCTAATAATCCTAGTTGATGTAACAATATGATAAAGTCATCTTAATTCAAATTCATTTTTTTTTTAAATTAAGTTTAACAAAGAATAAAAGAAAGTTTAGATAATTAGGGTTATTTAAAAGATTAGTGAAAAAATCATACAGAAAGAAAACAAATTAATAGAGCCCAGTTTTCAATTAAATTGAATGCTAAATGATGAAACTAAAATAATATGAACTTAAAAAAAACAAAAAGAAACAAGTAAACTCATGCAAATTTCTTAAACCTGGGTTAATCTCATAAATTTATAACCTGTGAAATTTTAGATCTAGACTCATCAAAAAAATTCAACTTCTAATTAATTTAATATTGAAAGATAAAATCTAAAAAAAACTAATTACAAAAACAAATAAGGGTAAAATCTTACACGAATAAAAAAGGATGATGAAATTATAAAACAAATAATTAAAAATCATCTCAAATAAAATATATAGTAATTAGAATAATGATAATCAAATTTGATTTATAAAGAATTGAAAGAAGATTCAATTGAAAAAAATAAAGTTATTTTATCTATTTTTATAATAATCAATAAACCTTGTGAAAATATAATTTAATCTTTAAGATCAAATAGACGAATTTCCTTTAGAAAGACAATTTCATCGTCACAATGTTATTACAGTAAATAATACTTTCTCTCTTAGTGCTGCTGCCACATGAATTGCTTTCTGTTAATTTCCTGCCTGATGCAAGTATAAGTGCTGCGGTGTGCATTTCCAAACACAAACAAACACTCCTCCTCGCACCTCGTTCTCTATTTTCAAATCTTTCTCTCACAAGAAAATTAAAAAATTACTTCCATACAGGCTCAAAGTCTTATTAGCCCACTGCTATCGGCCAGCATGGAACCCAACCAAGAGGTTTTTTATGACATGTTAGAAGTATATTCGAGATTATTTTGTAATGTTTTTTTAATATATTAAAATAATATATTTTTATATTTTAAAAAATATTTTTTATATTGACTAGATTTAAAATATTTTTAAATCAAAATAAAAAACAAAAAATAAAATTTCTTAAAAAATATTTTTAAATCAAAATAATAAACCAGGAATTGCTATCCCATCTCAGGACCCTACCCTTTCTGCCTATCATTTCTTCCAACATGAACGGCACTGAAATCACATTAAAATAGAAGTATAATAACGGAATATTTAACAGGACGGCAAGTTATATAGGTCATCCATGATTGCAATTCGTTTTAAAAGTGATTTAAAAAAAATATATTATTTTTTTTTAAAAAAAAATTATATATTACTGTCAAAAATAATTTTAAAAAATAAAAAATATTATTTTAATATATTTATAAATAAAAAATATTTTTAAAAATAACATAAAACTAACAGTCCAGCGCAAACATCGAAACCAAATGAAATTCCTCAAGGTTACGTCGCCTGCACGTTTCTCCAAAGTGGTCCTGGCAGTGACATATGACCATACATGAATCAAGTGTTCAAAGTTCAAACCCAAAACTACAATATTTCCACTCTCTGTTCCCGAAACGCTAAAAAGTCAAATAGAAGACGCGTCTCTCTAGAAGATGTTGAAGCCGTTCAAACATGACGTTTTATTTTAAAATATGTTTTAGAATGCCTTTATGTAATTTGATTGGTTTTTAATTAAAAACAAATTTAAATAATATTTTTTAAATTAACATATTAATATCACTAAAAGAATATCTAGAAAATATTTAAAAAAAATAAAAAAACACTTTAAAAATACAAAATCTATTTTAATTATAAATAAAATACATGCCTGAAATTCGATCTTAATGCTTTTTTTATGTAAATATATTCGGATTTTGGAAAGATAAATTTGGTTTTTTTCTTGAATATATTAATTTGGGTGGCTTAAATGTAATTCGAAAGAGATTTAACTTTGTTATGCAACAAAAAAGTCTTAAATAGTGCCTTCTCCAGTAATATAAATCAAAATGTTCAAGGATTAAAAAAAACATCTTGAAAACTTGGGGGTGTGTTTTTTAAACTTTGAGAGCACTCCAAAGGAGGAACAAGAAGTGAACGACAGCTCCACCTCCACCTCCACCTCCACTAGACTGGTAGCTATTAGGTGTAGCATAATAGTAATAAACTAATAAAAAAGTTACAAGACTAAAGTAGAGGAATATTCCCTCTCTCTTTTTGTAGTTTAATTGACCAAAATACCCAAAACCTTTGTCGTTGTCAAAGAGCCACAGGCGGCTATACGCGTATTTTCTTCTTCTCTATCTCTCTCAAGGCTGAGTTAGCTGGATTTCCCTCTTTTCACGTTAACAAACACGTCAATCTTAGCCAGCCATTTACGATAACCCTAATTTTTTTTCTAAAAATTGACAGTCGAAAATTTTAAAGCTCCCTTTCCTCCTCCTTCCTCCTCGGTTCTTCCGGTCCTGGTAAGAATCCCCGTCTCTCTCTCTCTCTCTCTCGATATGTCTATGTTCTTTTATGTCTCCGCAGTAATTCATTTCTTTTCATGACCCCCCCTAATCACCAAACCCTGATCCAAAGCCCTGTTCTTTATTTTCCTATTCTAGTGTTGTTTTTTGATCATCTAAATTTTAATTAGGTGGTCATTAAAGAAAAAATGGGTAATAGTTTGTGATCTTGTGTGTTGGATTCTCGTAAAATCCAAATTTTTTGTACAAAAACATTTTTGTACAAAAAAAAAATCATTTTGGAAGTAAATAAATCAAAAGAAAAAAGAAAAGATGTCTTCCGGTGTGGTTTTAAGTTCAATTCAAAGTGAACATGTTCTTTCCTCTCATTGCATGAGTGGGAATCCGGTTCCGCCCCCTGATGAGTCGATTTTGATTTATCTCTCTGTTTCGGGGTCTGTAATGCCAATGCGGGTTCTAAAGTGTGATTCTATTGAATCCGTTAAGTTACGGATTCAATCTTATAAGGGATTTGTTGTAAAGAACCAAAAATTGGTGTGTGGAGGTCGGGAGCTTGCCCGGAGCAATTCCCTTGTTCGTGATTATGGGGTCACGGATGGAAATGTTCTGCATTTGGTTCTTAGGCTTTCAGATCTTCAGGTTATAAAAGTTAAGACTACAAGTGGGAAACAGTTGACATTTAATGTGGAGCGAGGGAGGGATGTCGGGTATGTGAAGCAACAGATTGCAAAGAAAGAGAAGGAATTTGATGATCTTGATGAGCAAGAGGTTGTTTGTGAGGGGGAGCCGCTTGAGGATCAAAGGCTGATTGATGATGTATGTAGATATAATAATAATAACAATGATGCAGCAATTCATTTGTTAGTGAGGAAATCATCAAAAGTTAGGGCTAGGCCTGTGGAGAAGAATTTTGAATTGGATATTGTCGTGTCAAGATTGAATGATAGAGAGAATGTTAGGAGACAATATGACACTAGTGAAGAGAATGGTAGGAGGGGTTATGAAGTTGATAGAGGGATTATTCCGAGAAAACCTCCTGGTAGGGATTTTTCATTAGAGCCAATTATTGTTAATCCCAAAATTGAGTTTCCCTCTGCGATCTGGGATATGGTTAATGCTACCATTGATGGATTGGATGTTGGACTTGATCCGATCAGGTCCATGGAGGGTACAGGAGGGGCTTATTTCATGCAGGATTCATATGGAGAGAGGTTTGTTTCTGTTTTTAAGCCAATTGACGAGGAACCTATGGCTGTGAACAACCCTCGAGGGCTGCCGTTGTCTTCAGATGGTGAAGGTTTGAAAAAAGGTACAAGAGTTGGAGAAGGTGCTTTCAGGGAAGTTGCAGCGTACATTCTGGATCATCCAGAGAGTGGACGCAGATCTTTGTTTGGTGGCAGTAAGGGCTTTGCTGGGGTCCCGCCTACACTTATGATCAAGTGCTTGCACTACGGTTTCAATCATCCAGAAGGTGTAACCAACAAGATTGGGTCCCTGCAGATGTTTATGGAGAACAATGGAAGCTGTGAGGATATGGGACCTGGGTCTTTCCCATTGAAGGAAGTCCATAAAATCTCTGTATTGGACATTAGGATGGCCAACGCAGATAGGCATGCTGGGAATATTTTGTTGGGCAAAGATCAAGATGGCCAGACTGTGCTGATTCCAATTGATCATGGATATTGCTTGCCTGAAAGTGTAAGTTTGCAATCTGTTCCAAACCTTATATCCGTTGCTTTCACCAACTTCATTTATGTCATCTCTCTCTCTAGATTTAATTCTTGCTTGTTTCAGTATTATTCTTTCTGTTCTGGTTCATCTGATTTGAGTTTGCCATAAACATGTCATTTCAATTGCTGCAGTTTATGGTTGGGCTCTTTCCACTAGTAGCATTATTTTTATCATCACAATATATTAGTTGTTTGCTGCTCAGTTTTCCAAAACATAATCATGTAGTCTTTTCTTCCTGCAGTTCGAAGATTGCACATTTGAATGGCTTTATTGGCCCCAAGCTCACCAACCTTATGACTCCAAGACCATTGACTACATAAAATCACTAGATGCTGAAGAGGATATTGCCCTTCTGAAGTTTCATGGATGGGACATACCAGTTGAAAGTGCACGCACTCTCCGCATATCCACCATGCTCCTGAAGAAAGGAGTGGAGCGTGGGCTCACCCCTTTTTCCATTGGAAGTATAATGTGCAGAGAGACCTTGAAGAAGGAATCTATTATTGGGGAGATTGTTCAAGAGGCACAGGATTCCACGCTTCCTGTAACAAGTGAAGCTCTATTCCTTGAAACAGTATCACATATCATGGATCGCCGCCTTGATGAGATTGCTGAATTAAATTGCTGAATTAAATTGCTGAATTGTGTGGATATTGGTATATATTCGTGAATATGTACATGCGTCATTGTGCACATGCATGGCAAAGTTCCTGCATTGTCTATATATTTCATTGAAGTAGATTACCTTCATTTCACCACCGATCTCATACTCTTACATGACAGTTAGTTGGATGTTTTCCGATTGGACCAAAGAATGGTCTTGATTCTTTGTGATGGATATGACACGTTTTAAAGTATTTTTCTTTTTCAACTGGTACTGAGGATGAAAAAATCTCCGTTTTGTTCTTTCTCTGTTTTTTTATGTAAATATATGATTGATGATGTGCGTCAACTTATAAATTATGCTATGTTTATATTTTGGTGTTGGGAGATTATGGAGCAGGTGGGAGCTTGGCCTCTCTTCTCTGTATTTTGTTTCTGTGAACGTGTCAGCTCTTCTTAAATCGTTTCCTCTGGAAAATTGTACACCCCAGAATAATCAGCTGGTAGAGGATATAATCAGTGATGTTAGCGTGTCTCCAGTGAATGTGGTTGATAGCGTTGGACAAATAATATCCACCCTAACCTTTTACGAGAAGCAGCATTCTTTATCATTTCTCCCTCTGATTTCTCTATGCTCCAAAACAATCGTTTGATGCAAATCTAAGTGCATTCACGGTACCAATTTAAGATCAGCTCAGCAATCGTAGCAGGTGCCGGATCCAAGTTCATTTCAGAAGATTCCCTGAGTTTACATTCCAATGTCGCTGCGATCAGAGATCAGAATCATGTGGCAAGGCAACTGCTAATGGCGCAACCATTCTGAACATTTGGATTGGCTGCAGATATTGTAGATCAAGGCATTTATCATCACATTTACAATTTTGGGAAAACCCAGTAAGGCTCAATAAAGATTTCTAAAATTTTCACGAATATACCGGTTGGCAAAAGATTTCTAAAATTATACTATTCACTGGCAGGTGAAAATAACTTGTTTTAGCCTGAGGGTCTTTAAGATGACCTTATAATTGAAGGATACGAGATAACTCGTATGGATCTTATAAATCGACTTTTGTATTATCCATATCTAAATATGATTCCAAAACCATTGACTAGTGGGTATAAAGTATTTATTTGGATATTCATTACCTAGACACATCCATAGTTCCGTACATATTTGTTTAGAAAAAAATAAATTAAAGCACAGTTTGCGTATTAGATCCTCAACAACCTTTTCAGATTCGTCATCCTCATTGACTATGATTTTTTTTTACTTAAACAGGTTGTTTAGAAAATGTCCACCAACACCCACAATTTTGTTCATGGTTAGCACTAAGAGTTCATCTGCATATTTTTCCTTCAACCAATTTTTCAGGATAATTGAGGTTAATTATAATGTTTGATTTGAATTCAATTGACAAATAAGTTGATTTCACATGCTTGGAAGATATGAAATTGAATTCATTTTATTTTCCATGTTACCTTCATTTTATTTCTTCAAAGATCTTATTTTTAAAAAATAAGGTCTAGATGGGTATTTTAAAAAAGTTAGTTTTAATATTAATTCTCTCCTCTTTGGAATTGCAAATTAGAGGAATTAACCTTTGATTAACTTTTTTAATATTTTTAGATATTGACTTTCATTTAAAATCCCGTTCTTAACACTAAAAAGGATTTCAAACATGATATTTCATTAAAACCTTTGAATTGAAATCAATGAAAAGAGTTTCAAACATGTTGTTGTAAGACTTTTAATCAACATGAGATCATAGGATTCTTCCAAGCACTAAAAAAGGTAGTCTTGAAGTATCAGGTTACCATTTTCATAATTATGTTCATGTATATAATTAGAATGCAGAGGGAGAATATGACTACCTAATTTCTTCAATAAATTAAGAATTATGATACAGACTTATAGTTGCAAGGAACAATAGCACACACCTATACTCCAGGAATTCTCTCGTATAGCTAAGATGGCCACACGTGGCAATTCTTGTAATTAAAAGAGAATAAAACGCTGCGTATAACTAACAATGATAAAACACTGCTTGTTATTAAAAAACAAGAGCATCAATCATTTTTTCTTAAATCTGCTATTGATTCTTCTTTTCCCTTCTCATTCATCCTCATCTCCTCAGTCAACCTGCAACAAAAACACAGTTCAAGAAGGCAGAATCTGGTGAAGGGAGCTCTGGTGAAAGATTGGGGTAGGTGGCAAGTGGCCGAGAGAACTGTAACAGAGGATAGAGATGATAACAGTAGACGACTAAAAGAGAAAAAACTGAACTTTCTATATACATAGTTAATAACATAAATATGAAACCTGATTTTCAAACTTTTAGAGTATAATGAAACCTGATATTTAAAATTTTAAGAACATAAATAAATTTCAAGTCAAGTTTAACAAGGTAGAGCAGTATCCATTACCCTTCTGAAACCTGACTTTCTTTTTTTGGGTTTTACTTGAACCTGAAATATCCATAAAATATTCTTCCCATTCGGAACATTATGAGTCAGTATACATTAGGTTCGGGTGAAATTGTCACCTCTATGGGTCACTTAACCAACGCGATGCGGGGTGCTACAGAGGCAGAACCGTTCTTAGTGTGCATATTCATGGAAACTTGAGAACCCAGGAGAAAGAGATTCTTTATTGAAAATGGATTAACGTCGCAAGGAGGTATGGATTAGCACCAGCTCCAGCTATGTACAAATCCATCTTCAGGGGCAAAAGGAGTAGAATTGGAACTATTCCATACAAAAAGACTATCAGAGATCGATGTCAAAGATGTCCCCGCCATCTGTGCAATTTCATGTCCCTGCCTGCGTGTGATACATGTTATAGAAGGCTTCACGGGGTCCTTGACTTCTTACTCGGTTAAATTATGTTACCAGTCACTGAATCTCATGACAAGGCTGAAATCTTCATTTCTTGCCAGGTTTCCTCAGCTTTCGCTTCGACCTTCTCCTGAAAACAGAACAATTAGGAAACACAAAAGGGGGCTATTTTTTTGCAAAAGTTATTCAAAACATTTTGTTATCTTGTCCCTCAAGACACCATCATCAAATTATTCAAATCTATTTTTTGGTTGCGACATATGCCAGAATCAGAAGTACCTTCTTGACCTGGTTGCTTGGCCACCAACACCAAAGACACCTTTCATTAACGAGTTTATATCAACAGATCGCTCTCCCATGAGCTTGTCATGGTATATCTTGCTACCAATTTCAGCAACTTGTTCTTCAACCTCTTCCAGCATCTGGTCAACATTCAGCTGTAGCTCCCCTTTCCTGATGACAGTAACGCCAAAACCATTTGCTTTGGCTTCCCGAAAGGCATCCTAGCAAAGATAAACCCAAGTTTAAAAGAACAGGAAACAAGATTTTCACATCAAATCAATAAGGGATTCATGAACAAAAAAACAAAACCCATCACAAGAAAACACAACCCCATCACCTTTCTACATGGAATTAAAAACAAAATCAGACATCTTGCAGTCAGCAGTCTTGATATATTCTCAACCTGCAGAACGCAATAACTAAAAAGCACAAGGTGTTGTGGACAGGATTGTTTTCATCCAAATTTTTGGTTCATTAGATGCGAGTGCAGATGATATTCTTCTGGACTCAGTGTAGAACTCAGAAAAAACTTTATGGATGCATACAGAGAATCTTGGATGCACCACTTGCAAATACACAAATGCTCAAATGGTAGATCCATTTTAGCAGGCTATATGATTTTCAAAAAGCTGCTAATAAGAGGGTTTGGCTTATCCCTTTTACTGCTCAAATGGACAATGTTTTATCTTCTCTCTCTTCAACTTCATGATTTGGTCAAGAACAGGAATTTTTATATTTGGGAACAGAAAAACTTTACCTTAGGTGGCCTTGGAACCACAAAGGCATGGCCAGTTCCAGCCATATCCATGTGAGCCTGAATAATGCAACAAAGATTTTTGCAATCACCAGCATCCTCAAATGCGATCACGTGACATGGTTTTGGTTCCAAATCAAGATCTGCAGCCATCTCCAATGAATAGAATCCTATTTTCTGCTCCCCATTTTCAATTGTGTATAATTCAATGCACTGGCATAGAGAAACACAAGTAGTTAACAATCATACATGCATACATACTAAGAAGTGCATCACATGAGTGTTATCTTAAAAAGTTTACTTGGGATAAAGAGCAAAACAATAATCTAGCTTAACTCGGTATAATCAATTTAACGTGCATTAGCACCCCAAAAAAATTATCCTGACATTCCTACCTTCTTTGTTTGAATGTCACAAACTTCAACAAACACAGAAAAGACCAGCAAATGAAACTACACACTCACCAGAACATGTGGAAGATCTAGCCACCATAAGTAATCTTCCTCCTTCTCTTCTGCATATTCACGGTACTTGTTCACTACAGCCTGTGGTCCAAACAATTCCATTTCTCTTTTTAGCTTGTTGATTTTCCTTTCCATTAACTTATTTCTTTCTGGTAGTTTGGTCATCAGATCAGCTGCTTCCTGTATTTCCTCTTCAGTTATCCATCGATCCAAGTCCTTCCCTATATCCTTCATGATAGATTTAACTTCTGGATCTGACTCTGCATTATAAGATTCCAAGAACCCACGAGCCCGTTTCTTCGTGTGTTGCCAATATTCCTTTCCTGATTTTTTACCAGCTCTAACAGAGCCATCACTTCCTTCTATAACTACCTTTGAATTCTTTAGATCCTTGCAGCTTAACTTCTTTGAAGCATAGTTTGGCAAAGAAGTGCCAACACTCTCATCAACTGATGATTTATTTGATTTCTGAATCAAGTTCTCTTCATCTTTCTTCACAGGGTAAGAAGTACCGGCATTCGTTGCAGCAATTGCATTCTGTTGTTCAAGGAAGTTGTTAAGGAACTGAGGATTCTTCTCTAACGGTGGCCCTTTCCATCTTGGTATAATTTTTTCCGGGGGATCATATAAGCTGATACCATCTGGAGAAAGAAGAACATAACATTAGCTCGAGTTCTATAAAAAAATCTGAAAGTGCTTTTCATAACATGTGGCGTTAGACTTAACCAAAATGCACGAGAGGTAAATGCATAACTGGTTATCTAACCGATCTAAATTTCAAAATTTAATCATTTTCTCTGTGAATGGGTCCATTAATTCACAACATGAAAAGTCAAAGAAATAACATCAACTAAAATCAATTAACTACCTGCTCCATAATCAAGATTTTCAATGCTTGAGTGGAGATATTCATGCACTTGAACCAACTTTTCATTCTCTTTTTCAACTTTCTTCTCAAGACCTTTGAAGAATTTAAGTTTGTCTTCAGCATCCATCTGATAAAATGGATCTCGCCCTGCTAACTCATTATCTCTAACTTGAAAAACAATGTCTCTAAGACCATCATCTTTCATCCACTCAAGTTCATTATCATTTTGACTATACGCAAGCTGTGTTATATCAATACTTGAATTCGGGTGTTGACTTGCTATTTCTTTCGCAGCCTTGTAGTTTTCCCTAAATCCCTCCCCAATCTTCTTTACTATAGGTTCAACTTCGTCAAAATTTTTCTCAATCCAGTTTTCTGTCCCTGCAGACTGTCTTCTCTCTGTACTGCTGTCATTAATGTCGTGATTTAAGGAAGTGTCGGGCTTTTGAAGATCATGCACTCCCTGTTGGTTCTTGGAATTGTCATTCATGGCTGGAACAATTTCCTTCTCCTTACGAGTTATGTCTTCACATGCATTTGCAGCAGGCCCAGACTCTGATATTCTGCCCGAAATGATTGGTTCAGACACCTTTTCTTCCACTGCCCCTCTTTGGCTTGTTTTCCCACTGGATTCTTCATCATCAGGAATCCCCAACACAGAAGTACTTTCCTGCACTGAAAAAAATTGTGGTTCTTGGATATGTTTGACACCTTTTCTGGCAAGAAACTCCCTGGCTTCTTTGACAGACCGTATAACCCGTGGTTTTGGTCTAATAGACCTGCTCTTCGACATGCATGAATCACCATCAAGAACATCAAAAGAATGGATAACATCTCCATTGACCACTGTTTCCCGGTCATCTGAGAAATTTATACTTGAAGGGCCAGATTCTTGCATGACCTTGTTCTCTTCAGCAGATATCTTAGAATGATACCCAGTATCATCACTCCCAGTTTCATTTAATTTTTCCTTCACTCTAATTACATCCACATCCCTTCTGTCTACTGAATCTTTATTTTGTGTTTCACTAGGAAAACTTGCAACCACTTTGAGCTCTTCAACTATCTGCATCTCACTGAATGGCTCCTCATTAACGGGTTGCTTTTCTTCCGTACCCTTGTTGAGTTCTCTAGTCTCACTCTCCCGGACTTGATTTGCCATTTCCCTAATTGTCTGGATTTCCCGATCAAAATCCATTGCATTAGTAGTTTGAGAAGTACAAGGATCCACCAAAAGCAATTCATTTTTTGAGGCTGCCTTTGCTTTGAATATACTTTTCATCAATTCTTGCTTATCAAGTTTAGGCCTTTCCGTCAACACCATTGGTGGTTCCAAAGATTCTTGAACAACTCCAACTCTACCCTTCTCCAACATCTCTCTCTCCTTTCTAGACTTTATCTTTCTCCTCATCATTTCCTTTTCCAGCTCCGTGTATTGCTCCTCCTTGTTTTCAAAACTGAATAACTTCTTCACAGCCCAAATCGCAACAAAACCACAAAACACCATCGTCCCAACTTTCGAGACGACGGGAATAAACTCCTGTTGATGAACAACACCATGAAATCGGTTAAGAAACCGAGACCGCGCCCCATCAACAACAAACTTGGCAACAGTACTATTCCTAGGAATCGCATGTCCACCTCTCTCCATCTCTCTAGCTAAACCTTTTGCATACAAAATTTTTGAATTCTCCTCCGTCAAATCCCGAACTTCTCGCTTCTCATTTCCGCTTCTCTTTAAAATCTCATCCTCGTTAACTAAAACCCTCTTCACATTCCCTTCTAAATCATGAAAAACAGTGAAAATGGGATCATACCCTGTACCCCAAAACGCGGTATCTTTACTGCACTGATCAACCCACTTGTCCAACTTACTCAGCAAAACAGAATCACCCAATTTTTCCAATTTGTTCTGCCCTCCTATCAAACTGCCTGACTGATCAACATTAAAACCATTACCAAAATCACTCTCTTTTACACTAACACGATCAAAATTCTCAGCAGAATTATTTTCATTACCATAGCTATGATTTTGAGAAGTAGGAGTCTTTTCACGCACCTGTTGATCATCAATGAGCTTTTTCCTAAGTGAGTTTCTGCGATTACCAGCGGGTCGACCAAAATGAGCTGAAACATGAAAGATTCTTCTGGTGGTAGAGAAAGGTAAACAGAACGGAATTGATAGGAATTTGGGAGGGGTTTTGGTGTTGCAAATTTTGATGGAGAATTTAGGAGTGTAGAGGGAAGTCGGAGAGAAAATTAGAGGTTGGTATGGAAGGGTAGGATTTAGAAGCTCCATTAATGAAGAAAACTATTAAAGAGGTAGAAAATTGGAGGGGGAGAGAGAGATTTTCTGGGTTTTTAAGCCATCGCTAAAACCCTTCGCTCGCACAAAAAGAAATGTTTTGTCCTTGCATAATTTTCCTTTTATCTTTTTCACATCGCCTCAAGAACGACATGAGTATAGCCGTTTTACATACTCGCCTCCTCTAAAAATACCCCATGCTACCCCATCTAAAACATGGGTTTCATGGATGGTTTGGCATACTTAGATGAGTTTTAAAAAAGTTATTTGGTGTATCTTTAGAAAAAATTTATATAAAACATTGAAGTATATAAAAATAATTTTTATCTTGTTTAAAGTTGTTCTACTAGAAATTTTTTATAGATATAGAATAAATTTATCAATTTTCTACACAATAATTAATCCAAGTTAATATAATAATAAAAATAATTAATATCATACTTTTAAAACTCTATTAAGGAATAATCTAGGATAAGACCATGGTTTACACATAGGTTGACCATTAACCTAAATAAATATAAGATTAAAAATTATTATAATATTAATTTAAAAACTTAACTTAGAATTAATCTGGGACAAGGCTCGAGTCATGAGTACGGTTGACCTTTGACCTGAGTTAAAATATAAATATAAATAATTATTATAATAATTTTAAAACTTTTATGCAAGGTTTTACTCTAGGCTAGACTTAAGTTGATCATTAACTTGAGTCAACACAAGAATAAAAATTATTATCATAATAGTTTTAAAACTCAGATCAGAGATTTACCTCAGGCTATGCTCTGATCTAAATGGGTATACTATTGACTCGGATGAATATAATGATAAATATAGTTATTACCATAGTTTTAAACTCGATTGAAGGGTTAACCTGGGTTAAGGTCCGGGTCATGGGTTGGGATGGTCAAACCGAGTTGACTTGAGACAATGTAAGAATAAAAAAATATTATTATCATGTTAAAACTCAACTCATTGTTCGAATCAAGACAAGACTTCACTCACGAGTCAAGGAGGTCAACTCGAGTTTATTCAGGTCAATATAAAAATAAAAATAGTTATTATCATGATTTTAAAACTCAGGTTTAGGGTTAACCTAAGATAATGTCTAGGTCACTGGTTGAAGGGTCAGCTCGAATTGACCTAGGTCAATGTATAAATAAAAATAGTTGTTATTATTATAGTTTTAAAACTTAACTTGGAGATCAATCAGAGATAAGGTCGGGGTCATAAGCCAGAAGGATAAACCCGAGTTGACTAAAAAATAAAAATCAAAGCAACCCTATTTTGATATAAGAAAATCAATAAAAAATAATGAATTTTTTACTTGTGTTTTATCTCGAGATGCAGGTTAACCTGAGTTTTAATTGAGTCATGTTGGATTAATCTTTCCTCTATTTTATGTTGGGCTGGTCTTTCCTCAATTTTTCCTGAGCTCGGACCAGTCTAGACCTCAGGTCTCATTCATTGTACAAAGTGAAATTGTGATCTTTCTCATAATTTACTATAAAATAAAATAACATTTTGTTTTGGCAATCGAGCTTTTTCTCTCCCCAATTAGATTTAATTATGCCTAAATTGATAGGCGGTTGCTTTTGATTTGTTAAGAAAATGCAAGATAAATAGATAGAGGATCGAAGTTAAAAAGACAAGGATAAAGTGGCAATTTAAAAGTTTGCTTGAAAAGTTTAGTTTAGCTCTCAAACTTTTCAATTTCTACATTTTTTTATCCTTATAGTTTTGTAAAATTCAATTATGGTCCAAAGATTTATTTTTATTATTATTATCCATGATTTGAGAAAGAAAATAGAGTCATCAAATTTAAGTGGAAAAGAGAAAAAATCGATTGGCCCTAGATTCCAATAAAAAAGAGAAAAACTTAGTTGACGTTGATTTCGACCATGAAAATTATTACTCTTGAAGTTAATAAGTTTCATTCAAGAGATTTCATTAAGATGTTTTTTGTTCTCCGTGTTGCCTAAAACATTAGATATGGGCTCGAGAAGAATTTTTAGTTTTAGGTTGATTTTTTGTTTTTGAAAAACGTTTTGCTAGTTTAGACTCATGAACGGTTTTATTTATGACCATAAGGTGTTACTTAGGTTTTTCGGGGTAAAACAATAGCTGAAAAACAAGGGTTTTTTTATTTTATTTCAAGAAATCATTAAAATGGTTGTCCAAACACTTGAGATGGATGGTGGAGGAATCAATGTTGACATGTCATCCTCTAAACCCCCTCAAAGAAAAAAGAAAATGGTTTTTTTATTATTATTATTATATCACTTTACTCTTCTTTAAAAAATTGAAAAGATTGAATATCTCCAAAAAATATATGTAAAAATCTATCATTATTGTTGCTTATATTCATTTCTTTTCCTCAGCCATCTCTTTGTGGGGTATAAAAATGATCGTTACATAGTACTCATAAAGCTCATTCCTCCTTGTCTTATCGATTCAATTTTCCTCAACCATCTCAAGCTCTTATTTATTGAGAAATTAAAACCTTTAACTATCATAATACAGTACTAGTTAAACGAAAATTCCAAACACAAATATGTTTTGACCGAGGATTCCTACTAACTAGGATTTCAACTAGAAACTAACAGTGCTGGCTTGTCTTGTGAATTAGCATATCGCTTGCCTCGACGAGATGAGACTTTTACCGTTGCTGTTTCCTCCATCAGGTGTACGAAATTGCCTTTTCTTTCCTTATTAGAGCAGCTTCAGCCAGTATCCAATTTGAGGAATCACACTAAGAACCTCACTGTCAAATAGAGAGGCAAGCTACAACGGAAATTAGCACAGCTGGTAAAACCATTGAAAGGCATGTCCAGGACAATTTCATCAGTAAGTTTATTGACCATTTAAAATGATGCGCGTTTTAGTAACAGTATTACAAGAAATAAATCACACAGGAGAGCAGGAAAGTGATAATTAGCCTAACTACAAAGGTTGGGAATGCATGCCCCACCTTCTAGGTTCTGCTGTTCTTTCCATATCCGTCCTGTAACTCGCAGCTTTAACTCCTTCCTGTCTCCTCCAGAGAAGAATAGTGCCATGTTACGTTGTATAATAAGTCCATCATGGCTGTCCCTAACCTTCCTGTGGCTATCTCTTACACTCCGCGGCATGCCTTCCCAAATAAGTTTCCGACCATTTCCCCCAACCTCCAGGCTGTAGCTGTAATTCCGAGCTTCTGTCTCATCACCCATGAATCTGAGGAATGCCATATAAACAGGAGCCATCCCAAGCTGGAAAGCTTCAAAATGGAGGCAGAAATACTGGCCAAAACAGTGGAAAACCTAAAGCAAAATGATTAAAAACAGAGTTCCGTGATTGCCTAAGTAAGAAAAGTATCCTTAATATGAAGAATGATATGCCACTTAATGAAGCACGAATAAAAAATATTGATCATTCCTGAACTCAATCCATCTCTAATATGATATAAAAGAGTCTCATCTTCACTAGGACCAGTGAAGGCATCAACCAAAGAGAATGCATGCAAAACATAAGCTCAAGATTACACAGCTGGCTTACATACCATCTACATTACAATTTAGTCTACACTAACATTTGTAATATTTCACTTACATGAAGTCAATATTTATTTGGAAAGATGAGAATTAAGCAGCATAGCCATCATTATGATCTATTAAATGAGAAGATCAAGGAGGGAATAAGTTCTTTGTATAAATGGCACATGTGACTTCACTTGTTGCATGATCTAGGCTTGGTTACCATGCCTTAACATGATCAAAAGAACCGAAATGAAGCACATCATTCACTAAATGATCAAAAGAACCAAAAGAGAGGATCATGTAATGCATCCAGGTATATGTGCAAGTGAATAGCGATCAAAATTCAAGTAAATAAGATAATCATATTCTTACTGTTAACATCCATGTTGCATTTTCTACTTCACGAGGATTTGACTTGACATAGCGATGGTTGAAAGTACACCCAGAATGCATGTCCACTTTGTGATCGTCCCTTAGATGGGTAACAAGGAATGGGATATCCCCAACAATAGCACACTCTGATCCAGCATATGGACAGTTGTATGGCCTAAAATTGCACAAGTTCTCGTGTTTCAGTTTACTGTAGTATGGAAAAATCTCTGGGCATCCAAGTGACATGTATTTGCAAGGTAGCTCAAGTGATTCAGCTACTTTTTCCAGAGCTAGACATCTGATGTCACCAAGCTCCTGTCTACAAGTGGGACACCGATTGTGTACTCGTGTTTTACAGGTTGAACAGAGTGTGTGGCCATTGTGGCACTGCAGAAACAGCAATTTGTTAACAGCCAATGTCATCTAGGAAGCATAAGAGATTTTGGGCCCAAAGCAATAACAATGAACGACATAGATTGCCGCTTTCCTCAATCAACAGCATTTATTAGTATAAGTTTTCCTCCATTGCATGGATACGTTAAGATAGTGTCTACTGTATACAGGTAAACCCCCACATCCATCAATAAAGCAGTCACCAGACAGTTCACAACGGCCAGTATCCAACTAAATTCACACAAGCCTTTAGATTTCAAACTTAAATGTTTTTAGCTGAAAAGTTCCCTGCTTACTGTCATCAACTGCCCCAGCATATAAATAAAATCGAGGTCATCACACACATATGAATGGTCATGGGTTCTTAGAATCATGTGATGTAGCCATCTTTATTTGGTTCTTCAGGTTTCGAAAAGTGAAATTGCAATTCATTTTCAGAATCTTGTACCACTATAGCTGCCCAGCACGTACACTTGCACTCTATCCAATTCTCACCGCCGCCATGTCCTTGCATTTGTATAAGCAGCGTCAAGATCAAAACCCAAACGATGGAGCCCAAATGACTCTTCACGTTCGATGCAGAGGGTATATGTGTTTGCTAAATCCTATGGGACTATATTAACATAACAAAACGAGAAAAAACCTAAATTCTTCAGAAGTCAAAAAACCAAAAATCTTCCAGGCCCATATATAAATATACCTACAAAATTCACTTAGATTGCACAGGCGCCCGGCGGCCTAAATCTCCACAAGCCAACCAACAGGCACAAATCCTAACAAAACCAAGCCCGCAATTTCCACGGTTCAACGGCCCTAGCAATGACCGATCAACAACAACATAACAAAAGGCACACCAAACCCGCATCAAGCATTCAAAAAATTAAAACCCCAAAAAGGAAAAGGGAAACATATGCTAAAAAACAAACAATAGAAAGAAAAGGGGGGCAAACCTGATGAATAGGAGGGTGCATAGAATTGGTACAAACAGGGCATTCAAGGAGCTCATGGACACTAGTAGTGTGAAAAGCTGAAGCCACAGTATTAGTATTGTTATTGGTGGTGGTGGTGTGTGGCTTTGAAACAGAAGGGAAATGATGGAGATGGCGGTGGATCCCATCCTCGTCTGTTAAATCTAAGGATGGCACACATTCAATGCTATCCAATTCCATTCCTACACCACCAAAACCACAGCTTTCCAAACAAATTTATATCTGCTGCTTCAACTCTCTTCTGGGTATTTCCAACCAGCTCTCCTTATTTCTTCAAAGAAGAATACGACGATGGATATGTTGATTTATCAAATTACAAACACAAGGAGGGAGAGAATGAGCAGTAAGATCCGTTTGTGTTAAATCAAAAGGGGGTGCTTTTCGTTATCGGTGAGAGAGAAGGGGGGGGAAGGGGGGAGTCACTGTCGAAATTGTAAGAGACATTCGATCAACATCAAACGGTTTCAGGGAACAGAGAGGAAACGTCAGAAAAGGTTTTAGATTAGAAGATTGCATTAGCTGGAATAATAATGATAAGGAGTGACTATAATATGATTACTAGATTATATTATTCCTTCTGTTTTAATAAGGGGAAGCATTTATTTATTTATTTAACCTCACTGTTCTTGTTGGCGGTAGTTAATGGTGGAAAGCAAGTAGGCCAGGTGGGGGCAGTTTCTACTTTCTACATCCAGGGCCTACATTAACCTGTAAAGCTAAAAAAACCAGGACCAGATTTCCTGCAGTGCTTCCCTGTCAGTGAGTCAGATTACTATATTTTTTAAATTGTTTGAATATCTATATCATGTTACAGCAGGAGTTGTTAATGCATATATCGAACCTAGGATTGGGATACAACTATATTTTAAAAAATATATATAATAATATTTTTTTAGTATTTTTATTATTTTTATTTACTGGTATTAAAAATTAAATAAATATATTTTATTATATTATATTTTTAAATGAGAAATATTTTGAATTGAGATTATGGGATTGGAAATCAAATATTACAATATTTTTTTAAAGAAACCAAATGATTTTGTTTTTCAATAAAAAGAGTGTGTGAATATTATTTTTAAATATTTTTAGTTAAATTTCAATAATTAGTCTCAAGTATTATACTGATGATAAGAAATTAAGAATAAATTTTTAATAAAAAACCAATATAAGTTATTTTAAAAATAAATCTTAAAATAGATTTTAAACATGATTTTATCATTTTTATTATCTTTTTTTAACTTTTAAATTTTTAATCACACATAAAACAGACATATTATTTTAATATTTTTTTCATAAAAAAATATATGTTTGCTAAGATAAACATGAGATATGATAATAAGAAGATTTATTTTGATGGGAAAAAATAAAAATACTGTATTTTCAGGTTTAATAATAATGTTAAATAATTTATTGAAACCTCAATTTTTCTGATGTATAAAAAATTCCAGTCTCTACGCGGATATGTTACATGCTTGCTTGTTCACCACTTCTAGGGTCTCGTATTTAGGCGACATCAATTTCAACATTTCTCAATTTCTCTTACGATGTCATGATATTAAAAAAAACATGTTATCATATATGTGCATTTTTTTCTCCGAGGTGGTGGCCCAGCCCCCCCTCGTAAGAGCCTAGGACAACCGGAGGTTTACGCATGTCCTGGTCCCACAAAGTGTGCTTTCCGAGTCATGTGGTTCCCCCGTTCCGCAAGGATATCCAAAAAAAAAAAATTTACCTTCAGAAATAATAATTGAGTTTGCCCTGGTTACTCCTCCATTATTAAAAAAGAACAAAAAAAAAACATGTTTTCACAAACACTGCATGGTTCCCGGTTATGTCGATTATACTGTGATGTCGTGCGAGTGAGCAGTGCTTGAATGGGCAGACCTGATCCATGCAGTGTTTGTGATTAGATTCTCGTGTGAGTGCTTGAACTGATCCATGCAGTGTTTGTGATTAGATTCTCGTGTAAGAAATATTTATGGAACAGGCTCTTAAAGGAAAGACAAAATTAATAATCCAAATATTTATCGAATGCTTCTCCTGTCCCTCCAGATTATTGATGAGGAACTTCACTCTGATGTATCGTGACCTTGTTTTTTTGTGAGTACCCGGTATTTTTGAAGGGGGAAAAAGAAGAAGGTGGTGGTTTCGCACAAGCGTTGACAGAGACCAATTCAAACTGTTAGAATAACGGTAATTGGTATTTGACCATTTGGATCGTTGGTGTTTCATATATTGTAGTTAATTGTGTTCCTTCTTTTATATATATTTATATATAATAGAAAAGAATGTTTAATAGACACGGCACAGGGGGTATAATTCCACAGACAAAATCTCATTCCCCAAATAGTAAGAACCTGATTACAGGTGCACAGAAGTAATTAGATTTCATGATTAACAGATCCATCAAGACACCACCATGATTGCCTGCCCACTCTGTATTCCAAGAGTGGTCATATATTTGCTGTTTCTGAAACGTGGACTGAATGTCATCTTTCCTCTGTTGTCATCGTGGTTAAAAAGATGATTTAGGATGGCTTGGTTTCAACGTTACTTCAAGATGAAAGAGCCATTATGTGCAAAAAGATTCCAATCCTTCCCTTTGTCGCTCTTTTGTCTGCCTCGATAAAGAATGTAGCCAACTAAAATAACGGTTTTTTATTTCCATTGTTTCGCAAGCAACCGAACATGATAGCAGCATACCAAAAACATCGGTTCAGTTCCTTTTCAACCCAACAGCTTTTTCAACCGCAATTCCAACTGCATTCCGAAAGACTAGTGTTAGAGATTTTGATTAGTTTATGAGATGGAGCACGTTGCTTCTGATGTTTAAACAACCTCTTCGTGCTTTACTCAATTTTCCAGTTTTACCAAGCTATGAATAATTTCCACCGGACACCTAATTCCTGCCATCTGAAACGCGTGCAGAAACAGATATAGTATTGCGCGTGCAATGTGCATAGACAGATATAGGATTGCCTATAGGATTGCCTATTGGCAACTGCAAGTCTACAGCAGAGTTCATGTTCTGGGAAACTCGTAGGTGTAGATAATCTCCATAGCTCCGATTCTTTATTTTTGCCCTGTGATTAAAATATCTCACAACAATGTTGAAAAAATATACAATCACAGAAATTTACAATCAAAGCATGCAATTACAAAATTTATTACAGAAGTACTCATCTTTCTCTATTCCTGAAGGCCTAACAGCATCTGCATCACAGAACATGTAGCTCAACATTCTTCTGTTTCAACAGAAAACCGAAAACTGTTTGTCTGCCAATATGAAAGACTATTCGACCAGTACCAGCATAAGTATCTTAAGATGATTGGTCTTTAAGAAAACCAAAATTCCGAAGGCATATCCATATCCTACCATTGATTTGGAAAGGCTTCTCTATAATTGGCATCCTCACCCATCGTCAGCTGCCTTGTCATTGCATCACTTGCCCTTGTATTCAAAAGTCTTTGAGACAACCTATCTTTCGTGGTTACTTTCTTGCGCAACATGGATGCGAGAGTATCTTTTCTGTTTCTAGCCAACAAACTGTCCCTGCTGGATCCCTCAATGTCGTCCCCGTAAACTGAAGATCTTGATGTTGAAGTTGAAGTTGAAGCTAATGCAGCATCCCTCATAACAGCTTCATTGTGCTCCCGTATCTTTGCAAGCTTAGCACGTTTCTGCGACTGTTTGTCCATTTTTCTTTTCCTTGCTTCCTCGTTATCTCTGTCCCGAACATTCTTCACAGCTTGTTTGGTTAACTGCTCTACTAAATCAGTCCCTGAATCAAGAGTTATATCATCACTTGTTGAGGTGCCCTGATTGATAGGATTTCCTTCATCATCACGGGGAATGATGGGTCCATGAAAGGGGCACACTCTCAAATCTCTTCTCTGACAGAGCCCACCCTTCCCTAATGGAGCCTGGCATGGCTGGATTTCGACTCTTTCTTCTTTGTAAAGAGTTGCATGAAGGTTTAATTCAGCAATTTTCTTTGCTGGAATAACTGCATCATGGTCCACCCTACCCCAGTGACTTTCAAGGTCCAAGCCCCGGTGGTTGGCTAAAACATCCCTGTTTGAACCCCACGTGTCCAAAAAAGAGCCCCACTCTATCACTGGAGCCTCAGCAATCAGCTTGCTTCGAAGCGAGCTGGAATCACTTCCACCACCTTCAGAACACAGAAATTCTTGGCGTTTCGACTTTTTGGTACTGCCTTCAGAAGGGTCATTTTTCACCTGTCCAGAAGTTGGTGGCGCAGCAGAATTTTCGTTTCGCTTACTGGGTTCGCTGAAACTCCCAGGGTCAGTTGATTCAACTTTACCCTCCTCCCAAAAATCTTCTTCCTCTTCTTTGTCAAGCTTTGTAAGGTCTGGGAGGGAGCAACCTGATTCAACACATTTCTTCTTCACTGATTGAAGGCGATTTCGGATGTCAATGAACTCCTTGAGCATAGAATCTCTTAATCTCGTATCTGCCACTTCAACCCTGATCAGAACAGATATTCCTTCTTTGACTGAAACCATGTGCTTGGTCACTAAAAGCTTGTACAGCTCCCTCAATGCATCAAAAACAACTTTATTCTCACTGTTCTCACAAACCTTTTCCCCCTCTTTCAATGAATCAAGCCGGAGCTGACGCAAATCCAAAGGACGAAACTCTTCAAAATCATCATCATCATCTAGGGCACCAAGCACAACATTGGCCTCTTTATTCTTCACAATCTCTAAACACTCCCCAATCTCATCAACTGTTTCCCGAATTTCCTCCTTCAGCAACACTAAATTCTCCTTCAAAACCTCAAACTTCTTGACTAAAATTTCTTTCGTCTTCATCTCCCTTTCCCTCCTCTCCTGCTGAACTCGCGCTGCATTAGCCTGAACATTCGGGAACTGAAGTCGGAGCGAGGTTTTAAGGTAATCAAAACCTAATCTGATCTGTCTGTAATGAATTCCAAACGAAGAATTCCATTTCTCCAAGAATTCAATCGCTTTCGAACGCAAAATAGACGCAACTGCCGGAGGGGCAGGAAGAGGATGGTTTCTTCTAAATCCCACGCTTAAGCTTAACAACTGATCTAGATTCTCAACGACTAGAGTTCTAAATAGCTTTGATCGCATAAATAGCTCATCAATTATTAGAAGCGTCAAATACCTAACCTGAAAAATCACAATTTATTTTTTCAATTTTGAAGCATAAATTTTGCCCTAAAATTACACATTAATAAATGAATAATGATGAAATAAGATGATAATGTAAAACAGAGGGGGACCTGAGAGTGGTCGCGTTTCATGAGATCCATTAGGGTTCGGGCGGCGAGTCGGAGCTCCGAGTCAGAGTATCGGACAACCGTTTTGATGGCTTTGAGGAGGCGGGGGTCGACGTGCGCCACCGTGGAATTGGTGGCCTTTTCTATCAACGCCCTCACCCTTCCTCCATCCTCTTCCATCTCTATTAATCCCGCAGCGAAGTAATCAACCAAGCAGACGGATTTTTGAGAAGCTCGCTCCAATTATCTCTCTTATTCCGTACCCCTGCATGTATGGGTCAAAATTCGCTCCAGGTCAAGAAGTCGGTTAGGAGCTGATTACGAACAGTGCCCTCTTGTGTTAAGTTGATTTACATTACTGCCCCCTTGTTCTGCCAAAGGTTCTGGCTGAGTTCACACATTAAGGATTACTGATGACTGTTATGGTAAATTCATTTATGGATGAAATTAATTAATTAAGACTATTACAGTAACTTTGCTCTGTGTTTTATTAAGGAAATGATGAAATCGTAGTTATTTTTTTCCCTCTCCGTACAGCTTTATCTTTGAGAAAAGCTATACGTGATGTTGAAAATAATATTGTTGAGATAAAGTGTTGCTTTTTATGTTTTTTCTAGGAAAGTCATAAAATATATATATAAAAAAATATACTTTTTTCTTAAATTCCTTCTTTTTCTTTCATTTTCTATGTAAAATACAAAATAATTTATTAAAAAAATCATTAGAGTATACGATTGCGAAAAAATGTTATATTGATAATTTGAAATTTTTAAATGGTTTTTTACCATTTAAAATGCTCTCAAGGACAGAAGAAATCGGTAGTGGGCGAGGAGTTTACTAGTGTGCTAGATGTTGAATTGGGCTTATTTTACAAAAATATAAAATGTACAATTAAATGATTAATGACTCCATGATTTTTTTATACGAGTAAAATTAAATTCCTAAAAAGCACACTTTCCGAATAATTTTGAATAATTTTTGTTTTAAGGCCCATTTTCTCTGCTGTGACATTAATGACAGCGAACTCCAATTGTGGAACTTTAAACTCCAACTCTTTATATTACATGCTCTCATACAACCCATTCTTTCGAGGCTTTGAAAATTTACTATTGTTATTTCTAAGAAAGAAATAGATACAGCAGAATCTGCTTCGCTCTTTCCAAGTGCAGAAAAAACAATTACTTTGCTCATTCAATCGACTTTTAACAATTTTCCCTCTTCAATTCTCGTGCCCGGCCCATGGATCCACGTCAGAGCCCATATTCTTTGAACTGCTGCTTCTCGCATGTGCCACATGGGCACCCTGGTATCATCTAGCTGGTGGCAGGGAGACCGGATCCTAGATGAGATAGGGATTAGGGAAGGCGACGCCGCCACAGCTCCCCCTTGGACTTGAAAAATTCATTACTTGTCCATCTTTTTTCGGTATGAAAACTAGTAATCAATCACCACCTAAACAAGACAATTAATAGTCAAGAATAATGCTACAAGTATTAATATTGCTTCTAGAATAAAAATATTAATGTGGGTTAAATTAAATTAAAGATATAAAACTAATCATTGGAGGATGAAATATAGCACAAGTGTAAGGGGAAAAAAGATGGGGATAAATAATAAAATAGCTAAGTTAAGGGGTCCACGTATGTATAATTATCTAGAAATATAACTGTAAAACCCCAAATAAGAAAAAAAGAGGAGGGTTTTCGAGGAAAAAAAACACCATTTTTTTAAGAGGAAGTGCAGCAAAAATAGAGGGGTTTGAGTAAGAGCTATGCAGGATAGTGAGGGAACAACTTTTGGATAAGGATAAGTTTTTGTGTTGACGATAATATATAAATATGGAAGTCTCGATGCTGAAAATATGTGAAGTCTTGCTTGCATGTTATGAAAACTGATTAAATCAATAGCTTGGTATTAAAAAAATATAAGGAAATTATGCTGAAATTTCAATATATGCGCGTGTGAATCCATGTACTTTCAATAATAATATATTATATAAATGAAATATCTTGTAAATAAATTTAGGGTTATTACAATACTTATTATTTTCATCTTATTTCTTAAAAAACAAGGAGAGGCTAGATGATTATTTTAGAAAAAATAGCTTTGACATTAATATTTTTTTATTGACATTAATATTTTTTTATTTTTAATTAAAAAAATTGATACTTTTATATTATTTTAATACTATTCTAATATCAAAAATTGATATTAAAAAAATTAAAAATGTTATTCTAATACTTTTTTAAATAAAAATTAATTTTCAAAACAATATCAACTATACTATCAAAAAATTCATGCGATATATACAAGCTTTTGTTTCCTTCTCAAGCTGATCCACACGTGCAAACTCTCATTGACAACTGGCTCGTGAAATTTTCACGTCCAGATTTCACAAGCCACCACCGTTTCCGGTATGATGATGGGACATAAGAAAAAAAATCTGCATTATTTTACTTTCAACTACTTTTTCACCTGCTTACAGGAAGAACTTTTACCACTTCCCATCAATCTCGCAAGATAGGTCGCTAATGGAGTGCCCGGCCCCTCCACAGCTGCTACTGCCATCGGATGCTATAGAGCCACACCATCAAACATTTTGTTTGGTAATGTTACTGAAATTGTGTTTTTAAAAATACGGGAAAAGGATCATAGTTAAGAGCAAGTTGAATCCACCAAATTGATTGTGGGGCTTTGTAGCCACTAGCTACCTGGTCCTCGGCTGTAAATTGTGTAGTTAAGATTTGGCAGCAATTTTCTTTGCCGTGAGAAAAAATATGTGAGAAAAACACAAAGTGTTGAAGCAGACCTACTCATCTTTAATGGATCCGTGCTATGCACGTCATGATATTAAAACCCGAGTCAATAAATTAATTTGGATCTGATAGTTTTATATTATATAAAAAATAACTTCATTTCAAAATAATTTTTTTAAAAAAAACTGAAACCAAGTGTTTTCAAAATAAAAACAAATAATAATAATAATAATTGTGTTTCACTAAGAATCTCACCGATTCATCCATGTTTAATCAAGTCAACTCTCTTTGTCATTAAAAAAAACTTATGAGTTAATCATAGTTTGATAACCTACCGCATACCATACTATGCAAATGTATATTTCTTTGTTTTTTTCTTAACCAGAAACAAATCCTCAAGCAGTGAATATTCACTAAACAGAGTCCATGCTATGTTGCGAGTCATGTTTTTTTATTGTAAAATATTTAGGTGATGAAGAGTGTTTTAAATAAGAAAATAATAATAATCCGGGTTATAGTGTTGACCAATAAAATAAAATAAATTTATTTTAAACATAAAAAATACAATGGTAACAAGTAAAAAAATCTGCATAAAATCAATTGTGACAAATAGAGAGAGAAAAACATCTATTCAGGAGCAAAATATAAATATTCAAATTTTAGCCATTTAAATATGGAAATGACAGTATAGGGTCAAAATGGGACAAAAAAACTAGTGTGAGTCAACCTGAGATAACATGTTTGACATGTAATTCAAGAATAAAATAAATAGCAATTAAAAATATCAAAATAAAAATCAAAATAAAAGATAAACTAGATGGCAACATGAAGTTTTTTATTCGAGGGTTGAATTGAAAATAACAATTACTTAGCAAAAAGGGAATCAATAAAAAAATATGGACTAAATTGAATAAAGTAACACATGATAAGCTTGGATTGATGGATGAAATTGAAAATCAATAAAGATTTAACAAGATGGCTAGGGGGGGGGGGGGGGGGGAATCAGAATCAAAACAACAAGGTCGAAGTTAGAAAAAATAAAATATGAAAAATTGGAGTTGAAGAGCTAAATTAAAAAAAAATAAAACTTCTAAGAGGTTAAAAATTAAAAAATAAAAGAATAAATATTGAATTGAAAAACAAAAAGAACAAACCCATATTTGTTTAGGGATGAGAGACAAAAAAAGAGTAATCGATGATAAACCGTTAGACCACTGCAAACACATATAGTGTTATGAGGCAAAAGACAAGACAAAACATCTAACAACACAATGAAAAAACTATTTTTGTTACCGGGAGGAATAAGGGTGTAGATTCATCCAATGCGTTGATATCTCATATCTATATGCGTCAACAATTTTATTGTTTGAAAAATATTAATTTGAGAAAAAATACTAAATCACCCTCCATGTTCATGATACCACCCAAAAACAATGTGTGAAAGGACTAAAAGCACTTGAGCTGATGGTTTATTTTTCCTTGGTTGCAAGGTAAAAACAATTTATTTTAACAAAAAATCTACATAACTTTTACTTATTATTTTTTTTTAAAATACGAGCATTTAAATAATTTAATTATTTAAAAAATTGTAAAATAAGACATGCATATCCTCAAGCAGTAACAAAATATCTTTAAATAATCTAATTATTTACAAAATTGTAAAATTAACACCTTTTAATTTTTTTAATTTTGAATATAAATATAAATATTTTTAGTTTTAAAAAATGAAAATATTACTTAATAGCACAGAGGGGATGCCATCTTTTATATATATATTACATATATCTGCATGGTTATCCAACTATAAAGAGTGAAATAATCATGGTTATTTGTCATGGGATTTCAAGCTGGGCTCGAGCTTCGGTGAAACATTGATTTCATTCTCCTACAGAATAACATTGTCGAGTAATGAATGGACATTTGTTTTTGGCTTGGTAAAGTTCTAGACCTCTTACAAGTAGATAATAGTAATACGAATAGCCATGCAACAATCATAAAACGTTGATTAATTTATAATCTCCCCTCTTTCTTTACTTAGGCCTTGTTTGTTTCAAGGAAAGTGAATTCCCGGAATTCATTTTCCTTGCTTTCCAGTGTTTGGAAACATCCAGGAATTCACTTTCCTTGCTTTCCAGTGTTTGGTAAAACTTTGGAAAACAAGTCAAAGGAAAGTGATTTCCATCACTTTCCCGGTCAACCTATTTTTGGCTTTCCCACGCGGAAAGTGTATTACGCTTCTCTTTCGCGTAATACACTTTCCGCTCGGTCATAAAAAATAACCCTCGTCTCTTTCCCTCACTCTCACCGTTTCCCTCACTCTCACCGGTCACCACTACCAGCCCTCATCTCGCCTCCCTCTCCAGCTCAGTCCCTCGTCTCCTTTCTCTCTGCGCCAGACCCTCAGCTCATCTCTTCCACTCTTCTCCTCGTGTGTCTCTCGCGTCCCTCATCTGTACCAAAAAACCCTAATCACCCTCTTCTCTCTCGCGTCCCTCTCGGTCCCTCACCTCTGCTCTCGACAACCCAACAGCCTCTTCCCCAAACCAAGCACATCACCCTCTCGTCTCTCGCCTCCTCTCGCCTCCCTCTCAGTCCCTGACACACTCTCGCCTCTAGCCTCTCTCAGCCCCGAAGTCCCTTCGCCTCTAGCCTCTCTCAGCCCCGAAGTCCCTTTGCTGCTCCGCATCTCGCCACCCTCTGCAACTCACAGCAAGAGAAACCAGGTACTCCCTCTGCATCTCAATCTTTGAAATTGCCGAGAAAACTGAGTTTTTGATGATATGAGAAATGGGGTTTGTGGGATTTGGGTTACAATTGATATTGCCGAGTATGGTAATGGGTGTGATTGCAAATAACCCATGTTTTGATTTTGATTTCGTTTGTTCTTGTTTGTGTTGATTTCTTAACTGTGCAATTATTTCATTTTTGCCGAGTATGGTAATGGGTATTCCAAATCAATTGAATCCCTTGATTTGGAATCAGAAAACTTAGAAAATCTGATGGAAACCAGGGAATTATCCATTACCAGGGAATTTTTCTTGTTTGTGTTGATTTCGGTTGTTCTTGTTATAAGGAAAAACCCAAGACTTCCCAGGAGGAGAACTATAAATTAGAAATAAAAATCCAGAAGAAAAAATAGGTGATCACAAAGGCACAAGAACTAATATTCTAGGCCTAAGTTTTAGCACATTTCGAACAAGGATTTCTCCATTGCAGCTGTGTTTGAGTGGTGCTGTGATTGCGCTGTCTGATTTCTCCATTGAAAGAATCTTGTTATTGAGTGTTGGAAGGGGGGCCAAGTAGGCAAGAGGCAATGCGGATGGTGGTTTTCACCTCTGTTAGATTTTTTCAAAATACTCTTTTTACTCCCCATAACTAAACTAACAAAGCTCAATCTAAAGAATGAACTGCTGTGAAATTTGAAAGGAATAATTGAAATCATAAAACACAGAGCAATAGACCTATGCTGCTTATTAATCGATAACGATCCAAGCAGCATGTAAACGTTAATCATGTTATAGAAAACTCACAAGCAGGATGTTTCTTCCAAAATAACCCAACTAAAATGCAATAGAAAAATTTTGAGCTCCATTTCATGGATTAGTGTTAACAACAGCTATATACTGGCCCATTTCATCAGGTGAGAAAATCTAAGCAGTAAACATTAAATTCATCAATCATAGTGGATTTCAGAACTGAACCAAATATGGGGATGAAAATGTATCTTAAAAAGTAAACTACAAGTTCAACTAATGCAACCGGAAATAGAACGGCATGCCGAGACTAATGAATATTGCAGAATAGATAACATAGCTTTTGGTTTCAATCCTACGAAAGTAGTCTATAAAATATTCCAAGGAAAAAAACCTTTAAAACATACCATCTTTAACTTGTGAAAAGTGTAAAATACACATCTGAATTATGGATCAAAAACATGTTTACCTTAGTGAAAAATCGATAGAAAATTGATTTCTTGATTTGCTCTTGTTCAATTATTTCAACATAAATTGTATGTTGTCAGCTGCTTTGATTATAATATTGATTTCTCTATATTTTTAGGTGTTGTTATCAGAAAACTACACTTTCATGTTATGGATAATAAAATAATTAATGCGGTATGCATGGGAGCAGCTGTTGTTGTGATAGATGCAATGGAATGTTATAAAGAACAAGAAATAAATAGAATTTATAGAGAACCACGTATAAATTCAATTGCTCAACGCGAATTCTATATTGACAGCATTTTGAATCGAGGTGATCGACATTGTGTTGAACAAATTCGTATGAAACCTATTGTATTACATAGATTGTGTGATCTTCTCACAAGCCGTAACCTATTACGAGCAACTCAAAATGTGTCCATTAGGGAGCAAGTAATTGTTTTCTTACAAATTATAGGCCATAACCAAAGATTTAGGGTTGTTAGTGGTAGATATTATAGGTCTGTTGAAACTATCCATCGTTACTTTAGAATTGTCTTAAAAGCAATTCTAAAGTTGTACAAACACCTTATTCAAGACCCAGAGGATACAGTTCCAGCAGAGATAATGAATAATACAAGATTCTATCCTTATTTTAAGGTATGAACACATTACCAATATTTTAATGAATTGATTAATTACATTAAGAAGAAAAGTTTATAATTTATGTTGTCATGTTTATATAGGATTGTGTGGGAGCAATTGATGGTACCCATGTTCCTGCAAATGTTCCTGTTGAGATTCAAGGAAAGTTTCGAGGACGAAAAGAAGGAACAACACAAAATGTTTTAGCAGCTATAACTTTTGATTTGAAGTTTTTATATGTTTTAGCTGGCTGGGAAGGAAGTGCTCATGATTCACGGGTTTTAGCTGATGCATTATCAAGATCTAATGGTTTTAAAATTCCAGAAGGTATATAATAAAGTACGCATTATATGCATAAACATATCAAATGTCTTACTATATAAAGATAGTAATAGGTTTGTTTTTAAATTGTAGGGAAATATTATCTTGGTGATGCTGGTTACGGTATTCGAAAAGGAGTCATTTCTCCTTTTCGTGGAGTTCGATATCACTTGAATGAGTTTACAGACCGTGCACCAGAAAATGAAAAGGAGCTATTTAATCTTCGACACTCTTCATTGAGAACCGTGATTGAGCGAGGGTTTGGTATTTTGAAGAGTCGTTTTAGAGCAATTGATGGAAAATCTTATTGGTCTTATGAAACACAAGTAGAAGTTGTGCTTGCATGTTGTATTCTTCACAATCACATAATGGGGGTTGATCCTTATGACTTTCTTATGGAAGAAACATGTCCGGATAGTGAACCAAGTAGACGAACAATGTACTTAAGTCAACGGGAGGAAAGGGAAGAGAATAGGGAGTGGATATCAAAGAGAGAAATGATTGCCTCAACCATGTGGAATGATTATAACACTCAAAGAAACTTGTAATTGAGTGTTAATTATACGTTTTTGTTTTTCTTATGTCTTGCTTAATTGTTTATATGAAATGTATTAAATCGAAATATTGTATGATTTTGTATAAATTTTGTAATTTCTTTTTTGTAGAAATGAGTTTAACACAGGATGAAAAATGCAAAGGCAAGGGCAAAAATTTCAAATGGACTAAGCCCATGTCTAACATGCTGCTTGAGTTATTAGCTGATGAGGCACTTAAAGGAAACAAACCTTCTTCCACCTTTAAAGCAGAATCTTTTGTTAAGGTGGCTACAGAAATAAATGCAATATTCAATGTGCAATGCGAGCCTAAACATGTGGAAAATCATCTCAGGACTGTGAAAAAAGAATGGGGAATAATAACCACTCTTAGAGGTAAAAGTGGTTTTGGCTGGGATGATTGTTTGAAGATGATTACAGTTTCGAAAGATGTGTATGCTGAAGAAGTGAAGGTATGATAAATATTATACTCTTTGTAATTTTTATATTTACTTTTGTTTCTACAATGTTAGACAATGAACTAAAAAAATTGCATATTCTATACGTTATGAACAGGCACATCCCAATCATGAAAAGTATCTGAACAAAAAACTTGATTTCTATGACGAAATGACACTTGTTGTTGGAAACGACATGGCAACCGGAAATTTTGCCAAATCATTTTCTGATGTCAACTTGGAAGAGAACACTGAAGTTCATTCAATTTCCATGGAAAATGAAGTTGAATATGAAGAAACTTCAAAGGGAAAAGGGACATCTTCCTCTGCTACACAAAAGAGACAACATAGAAAGAGAAGCCGCATGCATGAAAATGATGATGATGACAAGTTTTCTAAACAGATTGGAGATGTAGTATGTGCAATTCAAAGTATCAGCAAAAATCAACTTGATGTTAGTGTGTTGTATGAGGCAGTGATGGAAGTTGAAGGCTTTGATGAGATAACTCTTGTGTGTGCATTTGATTATTTGGTCCAAAATGAAATGCTGGCAAAAGCATTTCTGGTAAAAAGGGCAGATTTGAGGAAATTTTGGGTTCAAAACTTTGTCATCACACACTACAACAGGCCTACTTCCTACGATGGTTTGAAAATGTTCAAAGTTTGGTTTCAGACTATGTTTTTTATCAGTCAAGTATGTTTACTTGTTTAATTCGGAGAATTCTATATTTAAGTTTGTAATTTGGAACTAATATGTATGTCAATGACATCGAAACTTTATATTTATGCAAGACTATTTATTTCTTGATGTTAGGTATAAATATTTATTTCTTGATGTTTATTTTATAGATATTAAAGGGATAATCTCTATAATATGATATGACATATATTGTTATATTTTATAAAATAAGCTATGTATGAATATAGGATATAATAAAAAAATTCATCATTATACTTTTTAGATTTCATTTTTTTATTTTAAGTGATTAAATATTTTATATTAAATATTTTATATATATTAGATAAACTTGAAAAAAAAATAATTTATTAATAAATTATTTTCCAATTCCTTTTCCATAACACAAACAAACACTGGAAAGTGTTTTCCAGTTCATTTTCCATAACACTGCCAAACATCGGAATTCACTTTTCAGGAATTCACTTTCCAGTAAACCACTTTCCAGGAATTCACTTTTCAGGAAACTACTTTCCAGGAATTCACTTTACAGGATTCACTTTCCAGGAAACCACTTTCCAGCAAACAAACGGGGCCTTAGATTGAAAAATCAGAAAATATTTTTTTTATAGCTCATGATTTAGAGAGAGAAAGAAAAGGGCAGGGTAAGAGTATTATCCCTTGCCAGGAGGAGGGAGAGAGGAAGGAAAAAACTAGTACACTCAAAACCAAATGCAAACTCAAGCACATCCACGGGGAGCAAACCCGACCCGTGAGGCCGCCAAGTCGTACACAACCCGGAAACCTTGTTGTTGGATATTTCCAATTATTGACAACCCACTCATTGTACCTGCAAACGCAAAGCAAAAACTCCCACTATTATCCACCGGTATCAAATAGTTCGACGCCGGCAATGACACGTCAGCACCTCTAAAATGTAAAACCACCGTTGGCACCTTCACCTCTGTCTTCCCAGACAGATCAAAGCATGTGTCAAACAACGAGAATTCCGGTCCCTGTTTCAAATTAGACGCCCCGGCCCGGAAAGCATCACGTAGAGCCACATAAGCTGGCCGGGTCAGCCGGGTAACTGACGTGCCCGAATCAATTATAACGCCGCCATTCCCTGTAGAGTCGAGTTTGAATAAAGAAGGTGAGATCCCGGAAACACGCGTCCCACCGACACTTATCCCGAGAAGCTCAACATAATAAAAGGTCTCTACTTTCGGGTTCGACAACATTGGAGTGAACTGGGCGGTTCTTGAAATAGCCGAGTCACCGAAAACCATAGAAGACGGTTTAGAAGAAGCAGACCGGTCTACCAAACAGTAATAAAACTTGCGGTTGAACAGGCGACCCGTTTGTGAAGGGAAAGATAATCCTCCCCTACCGAGTCCCAGCAATCCAGCAGCACCAACAAAAAGGCCCTCATTGTCATGCCCACAACCAAGCATCACACGACCAACTCTGGTTCCTCTAAACGTCAGCGTTTCGGTTGAGAACTCGCCAACAGTGAACGACCCGTCTCCGTAAGAGACTTGATACAGACAAATCTGTTTTTTCGTGCTGCAACCTGGAGAATCAAGTCTCCTACACATGGGTGACACACAGGGGATATTAGCGAAGGAACTGGATTTGGTTGGGTCAAAAACCGGGTCGGTTTGAGAGTAGCACTTTTTGCACGGAGCACACTGGATCCAAACGATGTCACTTCCAGTGTCAAGCACCATGTAGACATATTTTACCGGGGTGCCTACACCAAGGCGCGTGAAGTACTCGCCACTCCCTTGAGCAAGTCCTGAGACTACAGAACTACTGAACCCAGGGCCGCGCGCACGCGTCAGGTTTGTACCGCCAGCGGTTGCCGCGAGGGAAATTAAAGATTTGACACGTGCTGCATCACGTGCAAGTCTCGAGTTGAAGAGATCTTGTGATGATTTGTCCGAAGACAATGCATCTATGTGGTGTAGCTGTACGGAGAGGAAAGTGGTGGCGGAACTGGAGGCTTCTGATGCTGTTGGGTCCATGGAGGTTTGGATTTCGGGTTCGGTGTCGGCCCATGAGATAGTGGGTCTGTTTGGAAGGGGATTGAGGGTTAGGGTCTGGAACTGCAGTGAAGTAGAGAGAGTGGTGGTGGCGGTGGATAGGGAAAGGAAAATGCAGGCGAAGGAAAAAAAGAGAGTGGGCGCATTTCTTGCTTTTCCTTCCATTGAATGAGAGAGAGTAAAAGTGAGAGGGGGCACGCTGAGGGTTGCCGCAGAAGTGAGAGGATATAAATAATTTAATCGCGGGTGCTGTCAAGAGGCGGTCCTTGTGTCTTGCTGTCAGCTTTGTCGGGGACTTTGCATTTTTTTCCTTGTTTTTTTCTCCCGTGATTTTCTAATTTCTATTTTAAACACGAAAATTACAAGTGTGATTTCTAATATCAGTACACGACGGACCTCTTGATATTTATGAGAATTCAATAGTTAGATTGCTTATTTTAAATTGAGAGTGTGTTTGGTAATGTAACTCGATTTCTTTTCAAAACAATAGTTTTAAATTATCTTGTTATATTTTTAAATTATTTTAATATGTTAATATTAAAAATATTATTTTGATATATAACTAAATATAAATATTTTAAAAAATAATATCAACTGTATTTTTTAACGTGCACAAAATATAGTTTCTTTTATGATGGTCTACAGTAAATTTAAATTTTTAGAGCAGTGTATAGTATCACTTTAAGGGGTGTTTGATACTGTATTTCAAAAGTATTTTTGAAAATTTTGATTTTTTTTTACTTAAATTAAATTATTTTTTAGATTATTTTGATGTGTTTATGTTAAAAATAATTTTTAAAAATAAAAAAATATCATTTTGATGTATTTTTAAAAGAAAATCACTTTAAAAAACAATGTCAATCATACTATCAAATAAACACTAAGTAACGGTGAACTCATTTTAAATGTTTTGCATGGGTAAAAAAAATTATCTACTACACTTTCAATCACAAACAAATTAAAGGTTTTTTTTCTAGTTTCACACAGATTTTTTTTATGTTTTTTATTTATTTAATATTATGTTGATTTAAAATTAGTTTTGTGATTTATTCTTATATACTCATGAGGACACCGTGGTGTTGGAAGATATATTTTGTGCTCGTTTAATGGACGGTCTAAACAAAATCACATTCAGTTTTATTTATGTAAAAGAGTTAGAAATTGAAGATTAAATAAAAGCCCAACCCCTTTTGCATTAAATAAAGATCAATTGTTTTGTCTGCTTTATACTTCTTCTTCTGTAACATTATCCTAGGTGTTAGAGAAATTGTGAGAACTCGCCATGCTGACTTGTAAAATATCATCGAAGTGCAGCGTATAGCAGTTCTCGAGTTGTCATGTAACTTTTAAAGATCACTCGCGCGATTAATTAATTAGGTTTTCTTCTATCCTTGTTATTTTAGTTTAAATATTCAAAATCCAGTTTAAAACAATTTATTCGGGTGTTTAAAGAATATGCTATAGTCAAAAAAGGGGTTAATTTTAATTAACATAAAAGCTGGTATAAAAATAACTTTCGTATTAAGTAAAAAAAGAGTCAAGGAAAGAGAAAGAAATCTAGTTGCCAAGAAAGACATGTGACATTGAGCCGTGATGCTTAGAGCCCGATTGGTTTTGCATTTTAAAAGTATTTTTTAAAAAAAAAATTGTTTTTATTTTAAATTAATCAGTTAATTTTATCTTCAGATGTTGATAAAATTGTATGGAATCTTATCTAAAACATTCATTCCCTTTTGTTTTGGTGGATGCGCTAGAAGTTGCAGTTTACAGAATCTCCATGAACTTCCCCCAATCCCCTCTGAAATATTATAATTCACGAGCAAAATCTTCACATTGTTTCAAGATAATAGTCCCCGTTTTATGATTTTTAAAGGAAATAAATAAATAAATAACAAGGTAATGTTGAACAGATGGATTAAGGAGTTAATTGCGAATATATTTTGTCCGAAGGTTGGGAGAGAAATATATCTTTATTTATAGATCAAAACTGATCAACGTGGGAAACAAATCCACTTCACCGAACCAAACACCACTCCTGTCGGATTCACACGAGTGACATTCCCGTGCTCTCATTGATTATAATATATAAACATACAAGACAGCATTGACGAGATTTTCATGGAACTGGAGCTTCTTGTCTTTGTGATCTTCCCCTTCCCCACCCCAGATTCTTATCTTCAAATCTGCTAGCTTGTCTTCTTTTTTCTGGCTCTTTCACAAATATCGGGTGCACTCAATTTCTTTTGCCAGGTGGACATTTAAGAGTAGCTAGCGTAGCAATCCCGGGTCGTTCACGGCAAGTTCCATGGACGCAAGCAGACACTTTTGCACCTTTGATCCATGACTTTAACACAACTTGATGAGTTACTAAAGGAAACGGATAAATCTTGTAGTGTTTTCAACGTGAATTTACCTTTGTTCACATTGATTTTAAGAGTTAAACAATGATTTTGCCCTCCTCTAGATTGTTGCCGTTATATATATATATATATATATATGGTTTAATTGTCATATAAAACTTATTTAAGGGCTTTGTTGTTTTTTCCTCGTATTGGCGAAATGATATTAAGACCACAAATAAATATCTTTAATCTTTTCGGATATTTAATCTTTTGATTTACAATTAAATTTCATATCTACCCTTCACGTGAAAAATAGTAAGCCTTTGACACGTGAGTAATTGCATCTTTTCAATAATGTATTTTTTTTGTGATTATTGGAGCGATTAGAGGTGATAACATAATTTATCATTTAAATATATTAACGATTATAATACAAATCATGATAAAGATAACATCAACCTTTTTTATTTTTATTTTATTTTTTATGGGATTAGTGTGACTGTTAGTTTGTTAAGATAACCTGAATTATCCCATTTTATGAATTTGGCGAGTTATCTTTATTTTTTTTTATCAAATTCGTATTCATATAATAAAAAAATCAGAGAAAAACCACATTATTGAACTTTATAAAATCCATGAAAATATTCACAAGTTTGACTGATTGACATGATTCACATGTCTAGCGAGTTTAATATTTTATTTCTTTTTCGGCATCTTGGTATTGAGTTTATATTCGATCGTCTATTTTTTTTTATCATATAGGTAAATAAAATATAGATTGAAAAATAAAACAAGTTATAATTTTATTAGAGTTCATAACTCACTTCACAGGTTTGGCAAGTTAGTTCAAATTATTTGGTTCACAAGTTTGATAAGTTTACCCATTGGATGAATGTGATTTTTTTTGTTTATGGTCATTTGATTTTTTTCCCTCGAATTTTCCATTTAATATTAGATTCTTTGCAAAATAAAATGAATAATTTTTTTTATATAGGATTATTATTGTCTCAAATAAGTGTATTTTTATTTTTATCATATAATTATAAAAAAAATATTAAATTTAATATAGCTAATGACACATATTGCAGGGAGAATGAGATCAACCAAATTTTCTACTGTCCCATTTTTTAAAAAAAAAAACATTATCTTATTTTTTTTAAAAGAGTCAAGTCATGCTTTTACATTTATTAAAATTATATTTAGATTCATGAATTCAAACAATTTAATCAGAGCATTAAAAAAAGGATTTAATTAATTTGAACAAGTTTATTAGCACCATAAAAAATTATTTGCACTTTCATTTTTTTTACTTGTAAAAAACTTATCTAACCCATGACGGAACGCAATTCATCTAACTAGTTTTTTTTTTAATAATAACCGGGATATCTGAGCCAGCTTACGCGCACCACAACTAATTCCCGGATCCAATGAACATCCTGCAAGGTTAGTGAGCAAGTAAAGCACTGCAGTATAACAAACATGCATAATAGAATTTAAACCCTAATACAAAGTAAAAAACAAATCCCTTAAATTCGTTGGATGCCACGTAAATAGATAAATGAGGAGTGAAAAATGCTATGCCTTCTCTTTAGCCATAGCCACGGCGCTCATGGTAATTAGGTAGCAGGAGGTATGGTAGCTGTGATACAGTTGCAATGGCAAACTCACCTACTGGTGCAAAATGGCCCTCTCTTTCCAACCAGGTTAAACTTGGTGAGATAAAAAAAAAAAGGACCTTGCAATAACATCTTTTTTCCTCCTCCTCCTCCTCTTCTTCTTCCATTTCTCTCTCCTTTTCTAGTTGGTTAAATAGTAAATGACATTGCATTGTAGCTCAACTTCTTTATGAAAGTTAGGCTGAGATAGATGGCAAAACGCCTTCATACAGAAGAGCTTAAAGGATAATATCGCTTCCAAACTCTCTTCCAGAACCCATTTTGGTAATATGTAGAATTAAGGCAAAATGATTACAAAGCATGTCTCTGGCATGTGCAGAAGCTTATTGATATGCAAAAGGTGCACTATACTACAAATTCTAGAACTAAATATAAAATATCAAACTAATCTTTGACAGTGAGCATTTCATTCGATCATCAACTTCCATGAAAATAAATGAACACTTTAATGCACTAACCTCATTTGGCAATACCAACAGTACATTCTTTAATCAAACATGCCACTACACCCTGGACCAGTCCCCACTCTTACCACCACTTTTACGCTCAAGCCGCACATCTGTCATCTGAATTTCCTTGGAAGCGGCCTTGCACATGTCATAAACAGTTAGGCCAGCAACCGTCACAGCCATCATTGCCTCCATCTCTACCCCAGTTTTCCCAGACGAAGCAGCTTCCCCTTCAATTTTGACACTGTGATCTTCCTGATTCATCACTAGATCAACACGAACATGGGTTAGCATGATATTGTGGCATAATGGGATAAAGTTGCTAGTATGCTTTGCTCCATTTATGCCAGCAATTTTTGCCACAGTAAGGACATCGCCTTTGGCCATTTGATTGGCTAAGACCATATCAAACACCTTCTTGCCAAGAATTACTTTGCAACTAGCAATAGCGATTCTCTTAGTGTTTTCTTTTGGAGACACATCCACCATCTGGGCCTCTCCAGCACTTCCAATGTGGGTTAGCCCGACTGCGTTATGATTCAGTTTTTGATATGCAAATTGGGATTCTTGAGGCCTGCTAAATTTTTCACAATTAGAACTGGCGAGTCCATGAGGTTTTAAACGGGATTCTCCAGCCGCATGATTGCTATTGATAGAATCAGCAAGTTCACTTGGAGGACATTCACCAAAGACTGATTCCATTTCCTGAAACAAACATCGGTGTATAAGAAAGAGAGATTGTGAAGCAAAAGTAATGAGTAATTCTCTTGAGAGAGATTGAGATTAATATCGAATCAAATTAGCCAGGTTTTTCTAGATGATTGGAGATTTTCATTATCTAAGGAACAAATAGGTGCTCAGCCTACTACAAGAACATTACAGAAATATACAATCCTGAAAAACTGGGACAGCAGATGCTTTACACCTGACAGATTAACAAATTTCCAGAACAGATGGTGACAGAACCTTTACCTTATTCATTTCTGCAATGACACTTGAAATATCATAAGTTTTGTCAGTACTAAAGAACCTTCTCGAGTGGGGTAATGCCACTGCAGCTCGCCGAAGAAACATGACAAGGAGAGCTCAATTTCGCCCTACAGTTGCCAGGGAACGGGAAAAACACTCAAACTTTGCCTGGTCAGAATATCATTAAAATTATTTGAAACAGAATAAAAACGAAAAAGAAGAAAAAAATCATTACATATCTGACAGATTATTAGCCTAGTCGATGCAATATTTTCAAGAATAAAGTCACGTAAATTCAAACAAGGACGCTGTGTGAATATATGTGCAACCAGGGTCTCGTTCAGGCATTTCTACAAACAGGTGGAAAACATAAAACTTCTGTAGGATCACAAGAGATGGAATGGGATTTAGGTGTGTTTGGTACCTTTGAAGAGCGATGGTTTGCGCTGGATGTGTTGAGGCTTGAGGTTGATGTGGAACAACTAGCTCTAACTCGATTTGATGTCAGGAGTGCACTGTAGCTCGCTTTTGGTAATTCTATCAGAATTCTATTTCTTATCGAATTCGACCAAATTTCAGGGCCGAAGTTGGCTCGCGGGTTATGTAAAAAAGGGGCGGTCCTTTGGACTTGATTTTTTTTTTAATTATTAAATTTGTCTCGGAGTTGTCAAATTGGATGCGATTAATCTTTCAAGTTTCGTTCATTCTTGGTCCCTCTAACCTGGTATATAAATTAAGCAAAACCAAGATGTAAAATTCACGAAAAAAACTGATTAAAATATATTGAAAAATATAAATAATTAAATATACTAAATTACAATTTCTAAATATTAATATTTGAATATATGTTATTTTATTAATATTTACTTTTAAAATTTCATTTCCTCTCAAATATATCTCCCTGACATCTCACTCTCATCCAAAAAAAACTTCAAAATTTCTCCACTTCTGCATGTGCTTGATAAGTTTCTATTTTTTGCTTTCAAAACTATAATCTATCCTGCAAATCTTTAACTCTATCTTATAATTATGATGACTACTAGAGACTTATAAGATCGTTAATTTTAAAGTCTATAAAATTAACTGAAGTACGTCCGAACACCTATGTTAATAAAAAAAATATATATACAAATAATAATTTTTTTATTTAGATGGGTAAGTTGGAGCGGCCCAAATGTTAATTCTATATTTTTCAAAACAGTAATATCATATGAACATTATTTTTTCATTATATATTTGAAAAAAAATACCTGTAAGATAGGAGTAATCACCAAGATATATCACCCCCGAAAGCCTCACAAACTCGTGTTATGTCAATGAATTCCATGGCCCGTTGTGGGTCTGCAGCGAGATAGTGCTCTGCTTACACATCAACATTGTAGTCACGTAGTTCATTGAAAATGCACCGGGCACTTCCCTCAATCTAGCAGGCTTTCTGTTCGATATCAGGCCCATATACCCTGGACCAATTTCCGGGCTTCACAGCACGATGATTTGCAATGGACTCGAGCCTCTTTGTGCTCCCAATTTGTCCTGCACGAATCCGAAAAGCCCATTCGCGAGGTAACCTCAATTGGTCTCTTACATAATATTTAATTACCAACTAATTATTGAGTTCGATATTAATTATTTTATATAAAGGGTTGTTACATCTTTTATAAAATAGAGACTTGAATAAATAAAAATTGAATATTTTGGGTGTTTATATATATAAATATATATATAATTTTAGTGTTTTTAGAAAATGAGACTGACTACATATAAAATAAATGTTTATGGTGGATGATGATTTATCTCTATGTTTGAACTTGATGACAAATTTATTTCATCCTGAAAAATGATATATGTGTTTTTTTTATAATTTTTAATTTAATTCTTTCATATTCAATATCATCATGTTTTTATGGTTTTTAATTTAATTTTTGCGTTACTAACACCATTTGAATTACACCTCATTGAAATTAATTATATCAATGTGTACACAACATGTCGTCTCCAGTATCCTCATCACACTTCCTCCAAGACCTAAAAATTCAAGTCGCAAGCAAATCATTTTGATGAATTCAATTTGATCACTTGGAAAGGAGATCTTTACAGCTCATTGAAATAAATTTTGTATTTTTGTTCATGAATTTATTTTTTCTCCCAATAGTTAAAGAGAAATTAAAATATAACTGATATTTCATCCCTGTTGCTGTCTACGAAATACATAGTGATAATTCTTTATGATCAATACAATCAAAAAAATGATCTTGCACTTTCCAGGTAGGTACTCTTTGTAGATAGCACTCTTTCTTTAAGTTTTAAATTTTTTTATATATAGATATTTACATCCCAGTCTTAAAATTTTATTTCCATTACGTGTCACTCTTCTCATGTTGAGAGATAAAAAAAAAACAGAAGGATGAGAGATGAGAAAAACTTTGACTTGCCACAAATTAAAAATATAATCTCTACATCAATTATTTTGCATCGGAGAGGGAATTCAATGAAGGTTTTTTATTTTGAATCACACTAGAGAAATAAAAAAACCCTCCTCCTCCTCCTCCTCCCTTTTTTGTCGGTGATCTGGAGGAATGGACAAGCTGGTCATCCCAAGCCCCGCACCTTTGTAGTCCTTTTAGTGTTTCAGAAGATAGAATGAATCCCACCAGAATTGGTAGCGTTCTAATAAAAAAAACGTCTCAAGAACCAAAATATCTGGAGGAGGAGGGCATGCATTGACACCATTAAATTGTTTTTTTTTTTTTTTGACGTGGGAACCACATGACCCGGAAAGCGCACTTTGTGGACCCAGGGCATGTATAAACCCCCGGCTGTCCCAGGCTCTTACAGGTTTGGGATAGAGAGGCCGGGCAGGCTCGAACCCCTGCTCTCAAGAGTGAGAGAGGGGCCTGTTGCCGCTCAGCCGCCCCCCGGGGGACACACCATTAAATTGTTGCTGTTATGTTAGCTGGAATAACAATCAACCTTCAATGTGAATTTATTTATTTATTTATTTATTGCAAGTGTTAAAGCAGAGTATATTATCTATATTTTATAACAGTTGCTACCGATTCGTAGAAGAGATTATTCACACATCATAAGCCCCAGTTGAATCGGTCAGCCATCATAAGCCCCGGCTGAGGGATCTCGGGAGACCCCAGATCGCTCGATATTTTTCCTGGAGAATAATTGGTCCACGCCCACCCTATTAATATGAATGTTTTGACGTAGTAGATGTACGATTATACTGAAAGTTTGACCATCACATGCCATGTTTTTCTGCCTCTCTGCGTATTCGAAAGCCTGGTTCCACCTCATGTGGATCTTTCAACTCCAATCAAAAGCAAAGGGAGAAGTTTCAGAACAATAAATATATGCGTGGAAAATGAAAGGACCCGATGAATTGACATGAAACTTTGAAGGAGTTGAACGGGCAGAAAAGCTAGAGGCTAATTCAATGTATGTTAGAGCAATCTGAACCGTCCCTTTCCTCGCAGTCCGTGAGACCTAAGAAAAGGGGAGGGGGGGGGGGGTCTAAAGCAAATTATCAAAATACTATTACATGGAATACTTGTTTTCTTCTTTCAAACTCAAGAATGAAATGGGTTTCTTTTAAAACTATTATTCAACCCACACGCAAAGACTTGAATCGCTCCGATGTCCACACGAATTTGACACGGGTTCTTGGGCTTAGCAAATGGCAGTAGTATCTAATCCTGTTGCTGTCACACTTTTTTGGGTACATTATTTCAAAGTCGCAAGTTTTACTCTCTTTTTTTTTTAAAGGCACACATGCACCACATGATTTTTGTCGTCACTTCTCTATTGGCCGAACCTGCTCACGGGCTGCAACACGGATGCCATTGGACCTGTTCTGATATTTTGTATTGCAATGGCATGATGATGATGTTGCATGCTGGTTCATGACCACTTGCTTTTTTTTATTTTATAACTGGAGTGTCTATACTGGTTTGCGTAAACTACAACTAATTTTCAGATCTATTAAATATTTTACAATCCCAATAAACATATAAAATACCGCAAGGTGATAAACATATATATAAAGAGTCTCGAACCGGGTGCAAATAAAAAGAACAGGTTTCTTTCTCCACTAGACTTTATTCGAATCCACCGGACGTGTTATACGCGCGATAAATCCTTGTGTTATTGTTATTTAGTTTATTTCTTTGGTTTTTTTACTCAAGTTCTTTTTTGCCGGAGATACCTCGAAGGCTTTAGTGAAAGAGGGAAATAAAGGGATGGCCTAGAATTTGAGAACAGGATCTATTCTTTCCTCCTTTTCATGTGCATCTAAAGAAGCTTCACTTGATTGTCAAGACAACAGAGAAAAGTGATAAAAAGAAAATTGAACTAGGAATCTCTTACAGTTCCATTGCATGTTCTGTTTTTCATTAAAAGAAGAAAGATTTAAATATTTCTTTAAACAACCAAACAAGAAGATTGAGGTACAGAAGCACAGTGAATGCCACCACTTTTTTTTTATATATATAAAAAGAACATTTGGATCCATTTTCACGAAGCTTGACTCTTACCTATAATGATAAGAAATGGTCCCCAATTGCAGGCTCTTTAAAATTTTATCCCAACGACAAACTGATATAGAGCTTCAATTTCTAAAAAGAAAAATTTCTGGGACAGCGATTGCAACGTGGGATGTCTGTATTAGCTGCTATTCAATTTTCTGGGTGATGGCGAATTGCTTGAAACATACAAACACGTTTCCTTCAAAATGGTAAATCTCAAACGGAACATGTGAAAATCTTGAGTTGAGAGTCATTGATCACCAACTCCACGCTAATAAATCAAATTCCAACCACGAAAAGCTCCTGAATAAAAGATAATATTATTATTGCAGCGAGGGCAAGAAAATGAATTGCCTCGTAGAAGACATGGCTTAAAAGTAGCAGACTCGCAAACCAAAACCTTTAGCATCTCCTACTGCAAATTTTACAAAATAGTTTGCACTGGGTTCATCTGAAACAAGCACCACTAACAAAAATATAGCCATGAGATGATATGGCGCACTGTATGGAAAGGAACAAAAGAATTAAACAACTAAACATAAAACAAAACAAATATATCAGCTAAATAACCAATGATGATACAGTTGGTTAAAACTTGGAAATGTAATTCATCTGGTAATAACACTTCCTTGTGACAAAATATGTATACTATAGACAATCACAGAAAATTTGCTGCCCTACTTGGTCAATAGGTAGTTATTTTTCTACTTCTAGCCAGCTCTTTTAAAGATCCCTTACGGTATATCAAAACCACTGAAGAAGCTTTCAAAAGGGTTCTTCACTACATATACGCCTATGGACTATATGTCAACCTCGATTCTCAAACTACCCAGTTGATGATAATGAGTGTAATGAGCTGGATTCGCGGGAAAATGCTGCCATCAGCTTTTCCTTCGTTAGCTGCTCGGATCCTTGAGATTTGATCACAAATGTATGAAATACAGTGTCATTTGCAGCAGAAAGTTTTGACTCGACAACAGTGATCTGTGCTTCTTTGAATGCTTGAATCACTCTTGATGCAGGATGTGAATCCAATGGACAACTCACTCTTACCAACAACTCATCATGGGAAGCTTCAATGTCAACATCTGGAGCTTGCTTGTGACTTTCTCCATTTGTGTTAACATCCAAAGCTGATGCATCTCTCGAAATGCTCCCCAACTTTTCCCTTTCAGCTTCCATTACCTTGAGCTTTGCTTGAAGCTCATTGATGTAAGAAATAGCATCTCCCAGCAATGAAGCCTTGTCCATCTTGGAAATATTGGGCACAACAGCTCGTAATGCATAGAACCGCTGGTTAAGCTTCTCTCGCCGCTGCCTCTCTGCCTCAACATGATTAAGGGGTTCTTCTCTTCCATTTGCTGGCTTCCTGCCTCGTTTACGAGGCTTCCGATCATCTGCTGCTCCTGGCCGTTCTTCCTTGCACGAAGCTTCAACATCAGAATGCTCAGATTCTGCACTAAGTGGTTTGCCAATCACAGAAGGCCCTGATGAGGCTCCTGAAAAATCAATTTGCATTTGCACCTGCTTCTGAGGTTGGTAATGGTTAAGCCTAAACTCCTCCCTGGCCCCATTAACCAGCTCTTGTAGATTATTTGATGTGGCTTGTAAACCATAAACATCACCTGGAGTCCCTTGTTTCAAACCAAAACTCTGTGCCCAGCCAGAACCATGAAGGCCATTTCGAGCACCAGGTAATGCAAGCCTAGTACCATTCTGGTAAGCATTCCATGATGGTCTCTCTTCCATTTTTCTGACAGCAAGTTTCTCCCTAAACCCATGGCCATGCCCATGACCACGGTTTGAGTTCAAATCCTGACCAAAAATCTTTGGAACTCCAACTCTCTCCACAATCCCAAAATTTGAAAATAGGGAATTCTCATCTTTCTTTTCACTCACAGCAGGCATGGCCGCCGCAGCAGCAGCAGCAGCCGCCATTGGCTTGGCTCTGATACTTGAATTACGGGTGGAAAACCAAGACCTTATGGATTGAACCATTTCTATACTTTCAGGAACAGATCTCACTGACCCTAATTCAACAACGCCAACATCAGTAGCCACCAACACAATTGTCTGAAATCCTGCAGACTTTGCAAGAAATGACCTCACGCAATAATCAGGCCCTGGATTCAAAGCATCAGAGATCCATATATGCTTCCCGGAGGCATAACACTTTCCTGGACCACCTTCTCCACGAGGAAAGGAGAAATACATGGAAGCCAAAAAGAACATCTCAGTATCAGTAACCTGGTCCAATCCCAAGGCATAATTATCCTCGTCTGATTCTCCAAACAACGTCTGCAGCTTCTGAATAACTCTCTTTCTCATCCTCTGCTGAGTCTCATCCTCATGGCGTATATTGAGAATTCTAGTGACTTCAGATTCTTCACCTTCTTTAGGCTCCCTGCAAGACCCATCTCCCCAGCCAAGAACCCAGTCACCAGACTTGGAACATGAAATCTGCCAAAAAATGGCATAGTTCCAGCTAAAATTGGAGGCGTTGGGGCGGTCCACAAGATCAGAGAGCTTATTTTGCAAACTCTCATCACCACACATGGCCATTAACAGATTCTGATTAGCTACGGAATTTGATAGCAAGTAATTAAAAGCTTTAGTGCCTAAAACAGCAGCAACCATGGTCTTATCTTCATCGTTCCATGCCCCGCCTCCCATACCCACCTCAATCTTCATTTCTAGGACACCCAAAACCGAAACTTCAAACTACCCACTAAACACAAAGCTTCAAGCTTTATTACCTAGAATCAAAACTTGGTACTGAAACCCCTAGTTTCTATTATAGCTAGGGACTAGAATCTAATGCATTTTGAAAAATAAAACATGCCCACATGGTTTCTGTCGTGCAATACTGTATTCATAAATTCAGATCTCAAGAACTCAATAAATTAGAGTAATAATAATTTGCAAAGAAAACCCAGAAAAAGTGAAGTGGATTAATGCAAGGAAGAAACAAATTGAAAGAAAATACACACCGGTTGAGTCAAGCAAATTGGGATAATGAGACAACACTTGGGGTAAGGTAGCAGGATGGTATTTATTCTCAGGTGGTGTGAATTTTCCAGGTAAAGGGGCAGGTTTATAAAAACAAAAATCCCGGAAAGCAAGCAGAGAACTGGTTAAATATTTCAGAAACAATAAGGAATGGGAAAAGGGAAGGGAAGGAAAGGAAAGGTTTTTCTATCTTTAGAGCCAAAGGGTGTACAATGAGAGAGAGAGAGACCAGAGAAAGGAATGGGTTTGCAGTTTGGTGTTCTGCCTTGTTACTCCTTAACTGCATAAGTGGACCGTGGTTAAGTCTAGATTGGGTTCAAAAAAGTAACCACGGTTAAATGCATGATTAAATAATAGAAACTTAGAATTTAATAGTATTTTAATTGAAAAAGGAAAATAAAAACAGAGAAAGAACTGTTGGAAGGAGTCGGCAACGATTTTGTGGAGTTTGTTTGTTGGTCTAATAAAAGCAGTAAACAGTAGGCACGCACACGCCCCTTGTACCTCTTTACAAACAAAAAAAAAACTCTTCTCTTACACAGCATCGTTTTTTTCATGTTCCTTTTTTACAACAGTTTCGTTAACAATTGTTTTCCTCGCAATTCATTCATCAAGGTTAGATTCCTACAGTGACGGCCACCCCATCAGTTCTCACACTCGCTCTCCCTTCTAGAATCCACTCTCACATTGTATACATTCTCCTCCTCCTCCTCCTCCTCCTCGACAAACCGCCCTCAGGTCTGAGATCTGGTGTCAATGGAGATAGCTCTCTCCTTCAACTGTCAATCCCATGTAGGGAGTGGTGTCGCTCAAGTAACCTCGTTGAAAAAAATGCAGAGCATGAAAATAGTCTTCACTTCTAGAGGAGTAATTATTATCCCCAAGATCCATGGGATATGAACGAGTTGAAGTTGGAACCGGAAAAAATCTATCAAGGAATATAAATCACCAACTTGTTGACTTCTCTCCATAATTAAAGATGGTGCGAAAGAAAATTGCTGACAGCGTCGCTACTTCAGCTTGATTGGTTTTAAGGTTGTTATCGTTGTTGATGTTAAAAAATACAATTTCATGAAAATTATTTTTAATTGTGATTCATAAATGAAATTATGGTGTTTAATTAACACTGTAGTTAAATTTAAGTTTTAATAAAAATAATTTCGTGTGTTTGGTTATCATGTTTTTCATATTGCTATCGACTTGTTAAATATTGTAGATTTAATAATCATAATAATAAAATGTAATTAATAATTCAAGTAAATTAGACACTTGTTTTTATTCTCTTATCAAACTACATGCAATTCCATCACGAACTAGATACATAAGTGAAGGCCTCTGCGATCCCTGGTTATCTGATCGAGTAACAATATTTGGTAAAATATCATCGAAAACAATATTTGCGATCTATATTAAGTTTTGGGATCTCTATCTACATGTTGTATAGATATAATTCAAAATCAAATCCAATTGCAAGTTTTTGAATTTCATTCAGGGCTCCGCTAATTATCTCAACTTTCTAATTCATAATCAATCGAAAAGCAACAGGATGGAGTGAAACGAAGTCACGCACCTTTTCCTTTCATCATGATTGATCTCTATCTACATTTTTTTTTTTAAAATAAAACAAAAATAAGATTGGGCCTCACATGAACAGTAACGGGCTATCGACAATGACAAGAGGCTCACTTGTCGATGCCGATGGGCAGAGGAGACTGAGATAGTTCTTCCTGTGGTAGTGGCTTATAAAATGATGGTCTGTGGTGGCCGAAAGAAACATCAAAAGGTTGTTGGTGTTGTTGCTACTTATGTTAGGGCTTACTACTGCTGCTGAGAAGGTCGCGGAGGAGCTTATGGCGTGGAGGGGATGCATTCTCATGGTGGTCCTCTCCAGGAATTGTTGTGGGAGGAGAGAGGGATTGTGTAGAGAGAGAGAGAGAATATTGACTGACTGTAGGGGAGAGAGAGAGAGTTGCTCGTGTTTCTGTTACTGTCGGTGTTCGTGCAAGAGAAACTAAAAATTTGAGGTGCCAATGAGAGAGAGAGACTACTATGCGTGCAATCAGGCTACTTCTCCAAAACTAGGGTTCGACCTTGTTTTTTAGTGGGTCTCACAGTTTAAATATTTATGATACATTCTTTATCAAACACCGAACTACCTGTGTTTGGAGGAGACGCAAGTAGAAACGAGCACTTAATAGCCTTAAAGAAATCTTAATCACAGATATTTAGTGCCTATATGATCTTAATTAAATTATGCAGTATTTTATATTAAAAAAAAACAACTATTTGATGTTTTTGTCTTTGCTTCTTCTTCCTCGCTTGATAAATTTCAAATTCCTCGTGTCAATTAAAAATAGTCATTAAATTATATAATATTCGTATTTATTTTAAAAGGCCCTATAAGATATATTAATTATATTTCCTTTCTTTTTTTTTACCTAAATTGATTTTTTTTGTCTCGTCAGTAAAAAATCCACATTTTCATGCTTTTTATGTTGTAGAAAATGGGTTTCGATTTTTTTTATAGAGTATTTAAGCTTAGTAAAATAATATCGTTGCAAGAGGAGGCCAAGATAGCCTTTCATTTTTGTAGTGATGGATCAATTTAGCTTATGCCATGGTAATATGAATTTGCCGGATATATACTAGCTGATTATTAGCTACGTGGTCCTATTTGTAGAAAAAAAAAGAGGAGGATTCATAGTTTATAGTTGCTTGACAGTGGATTCACCCACAAAAAGTGTAGAGATATTAAGGCCCCGTTTGTTTGCTAGAAAGTGGTTTCTTTTTGGAAAGTGAATTCCGGGAAAAGTGAATTCCTGGAAAGTGAATTCCGATATTTGGCAGTGTTATGAAAAATGAACTGGAAAACACTTTCCAGTGTTTGTTTGTGTTATGGAAAATGAACTAGAAAATAATTTATTAATAAATTAATTTTTTTTTCAAGTTTATTAAAATAATGAGGAACAAATCTTACAAATTAAAAAGTTGAATGAGAATGAAATTGGAAAAAAATATAATTTCATAAATTATCTCAAATAAAATAAATAATAATCAAAATAATAGAGATCAAATCTAAAAAATTAAAAAAAAATGAAAGGTGAATAAATTAAAATAATAATAATTAACATTTCATAAATTATTTCAAATAAAATAAGTAACAATAAAAAAAATGAGGACCAAATTTGATAGATAAAAAATTTCAATAAAAAAATGATAAGAAAAAAGCAAATAGCAATTATAAAAATAAGGACCAAAATTAATATAAAAATTAAATTTTAAGAGATGGAATTGAAAAATAAATATTCAAAACAAATTATATATAGCAATCAAAAGTTTGAGGATCAAATTTGATATAATCAGCAAATAATGACATTTCTAAATTTTTCACAACTTCCGGAAAGTGTTTTCCGTCCAAATTTTCCGGAAAACACTTTCCTGAAAACCAAGCCAAATTTTTCTTTGACTGGAAAGTGTTTTCCGTTAACCAATTTTCCGAAAGATAAACAAACACAGGAAAGTGAAACCATTTTCCTTGAAACAAACAAGGCAAGAAAAAATTACTATTTCTTACTAAACGACGTGTCGTTCTGGTTTTAATAATCTTCACTGAATTAATGGGGTGCGATTTATCACTGAGTTTAAAATCGACAAGAGCAGTTGTGAAAAAATATTTACACGGCCGGCAAAAAAAATAACGTTCAACATTTCAGATTATCAATTTTTCACCGCACCGCACCGCACCGCACCGCACCATCTCTCAAACGACAGCTTTCACATTTCACACATGCGCACACAAATTCATGGTGCAGGCAGGCCTCTTTCTTTTTGGCACACCAAGTAACAAATGCTTTTGGGTGCGTTACGTGTCAGTTAATAATTCTGAAAGATGAAAAGGTGGTCTGCTTGTAATGTCAGAGTCCTTAAATAGACCGAATAGTTGCTATTTATAGAAACATCACTACGACGGAGTTCAAAGAATTCGGCTCTTATTAGCTTTGCGGTCTACTATTTTTTTTTTCAAGAATATTTTTATTATTTTAGATTTTTTTATTTTAATATGAAATTTTAAAAAATAAAAATATTTATATTAATTATAAGAAATAATCTTTCCTGCCATCTAAAACACGGCATTCAAGTTCGAAAGCCTTTAACCAAGAATATTTCCACTTGTAGCGGTACTCGATTTCTCCTTTCCTTTTTCCTTTTTCTTTTTGTTTCTTTTAAGTTCTATGAATCTACAACAAGGACTCCATCTTTAAAGCTTGGGATGTTTACTCGGAAACCTCGCATTTAAATCAAAAAAAGAGAGGAGTGGGATCTTAGGGTGATTTAAAGAGAAACTTTCATAAATAATTACTTCACGCATAAATTAAGTATAGAATAAATAATTCAAAAATTATTTCTCAGTACAAGCATATATATTCAAATCATTTTTGTTAAAATCCATTCTTTTATTGTTATCAAAATTGGTCCGAGCTAGCCAACCATTAAACTTTACTTTTTTTAATTAGATTATTAAACTGATTTACTTTACTAAATTCCTTATAAATCAATCAAAATAAGTATTCAGCTGGTTGTAAGTGATAATACATCATGATTTTATAATTAATATACTTAAAAAATAATGCTATTACAAGAATCCCAACTCTTACAATAAAATTATTTTTCCACGTCATCCTCTTATGGAATACCCTGAATAATACGACAGCAAAACTATCTGTCAAACAAACTAAACTTTCAAGGAATGTAACCCCAAAAATATTAACCCTAGCAGCTAAGATTTCAATCGATGTTTGAATATAGTTTTCTCATGGGATATTTTATTTTCAAAAATAAAAAAAGGGAAATTTCTCGAAGTTGATAATTATTCCACTAACATTAGCATTTTGATGCCATTACATCGTGCGAACAAACTTTCTATTTAATTAATCACCGTGTAGTCGTCTCATCCCTTTTAAATGAATAGATGATTGTTCATTGAATTTGTTTCACTTGCTGCCATGGTCCAATGAGCTGTAAAGGAACATATCATGTTTAGATGTATAAAGAAATATAATATTTTTTTTTCTTTCATAATAATATTTATTTTATGTTTATTATAAAATGTATAATATACATTTGATTAGTTAATTGTTTTTCCATTTCTTTTATTTTAATATGCCATTTTCAAATTCTTCATAATAAATTTTTTCTTCAGTTTCATTAAATACATGCAGACTCGTCATAAAAAACACACAAACACGACTATCAAGTTATCATACATGAATGATATTCTTGAACATTCCACTTTGTTTGATAGATTACTTAGTTACTTGACTCATGTTCTGTCATGGAATTCGTATGTTGTTCTTTTTAAAAAATAGATATGTAGGTTGTTTTTATGTTTTTTTTTTTACATTATTGTTTCAAAGTGTAAATCAAAGAATTTATGTAAGCATATAATTAAATATACCAGCAATAATGTATGTAAATAAACAAAGAAAAATCACTGGTAATAAATAAAAGATAAACTAGGAAAATTAAAAATAAATGTATATCAAAATATTTAATCCCGAAAAATAAAATTAAATGAACATATAACATGTTATTTAAAAAGGCACTATCCAAAACACACTTGTAAAATCCATAATCTAAATCATGAGACCAGGATAAATCAATAGAAAATAAATTAAAGAAAACCACAAATTAATAATATTTAAAATATAATATAGAACGATAAAAATAGAAAAGAAAATTATCAAATTAAAAGATGTCAGATTAGATTGACCTTTTGAACATGTGACCACGGTAACTGGATCAAAAGCACCATAAATAAATAAAAAACCAAGAAGCCTAGTTCCCAATAAATTAAACATTAGATGATAAACCAAGAAACAAATTAATTACACAAAAAAATCTAAAATAAATAAATTTAATTAACCAATAAAGGTGGAAATAAAAGAAAAGATGGGAACCAAAATTTTTATTTGGAGGGTTGGATGAAAATGAAAAATAATTTTGACCGAAAAATTATCAAAGAAAAGAGGGTCAGATTGGAAGAAAAAAATAATGCAACATAAATTTTGATTGGAGGATTTAATTGAAAATCAATAGAACTTCAACAGAAGGACTAGAAAAAAAATTCAATTAAGTAAGGACTGGATTCAAAATATATATATATATATATAATTAAATGACTAAATTGAAAAATTATAAATATCATGCCGTCTAGATATTTTAAAATCTATTTATTTTAAAAAAAAAAAATATATAATTCATATTCATATATATAAAATATTCGTCTCTTTGACCATCAAGATATAAAAATAATCATGTTGTTTATAATTAAACTATCAAATATAACTTTATCTTATTTTATTTTACCTCTTCTATTTCCCGTCCCTTTTCAGTTTCATAAATCAAAAACTATTGTAAAAAACCATGTCCAGTGGGAGATTTACCCGAGGCTTGCCCACAAGTAAAATCCAAAACGTGCGCGGTGACCACAGGTTTTCGAGGCTCGTGAGTGTGGACAGTATTCTGTCACGCAAAGCATGTTATCCGCACGCGACAGTATTAGCCCACAATTATGTTGAAATGAACCAATCGTTGAGGTTGCGTCGCTTTGGCCACCAATCCTGATTTTGAAAGTTACCAAAAAGATATCCTAGGAGACTTGTGATTGTTTTTTTACATGTAAGTTTGAGGCTTGAAGCTAAAAAAAAAAAGATTTAACATTTCATCCAGTCTGTTATGCAAAACAACACTGCTCAATTGCCCATAAAATTGAGTAAAATCTAAGAGTAATGAAGGTAATTATAGCTCAGTCACAAAACCAATCGATCGATTAGCCCTTGTAAATTTAAAAACAATATATTTAATCACTGTACTCTTAAATTCACGTATAATTTATTAGTTCTTGCCCATTTTGTATTTTTTTTTAAATCAATTTAATAAACTGAAAAAAGAGAAAAAAAATGATGTGGAAAGATAGCATTTTTTAAATAAAAAAATAACTAATTGAGCATAAACAACATTAATAAAAAAAATATTTTTTATGATATAAAAAATAATTTATTTTCCAAAACTATAAATTAATTTAGTTATAATTATCTTTCATGCAAAACACTCATAAGCACTTAATTGTTAATATCATGTGTTTGGTAAGGACGACACCGTATTTAATAACCAATCAATCATGGATATTATATGTAAAGATTAGTAGTTGTTTTTAATAATGTGTTTATATTATAAATACATTAAAATAATATATATATATTTTTATTTTTTTTAAATTATTTAAATGTTAATATATCAATTTAATCTATTTAAAAAAAATTAAAACAAAATAAATAAATTTTATACAAACAATATTTTAACCACAATGATTACCTAAAAACCCAAGACACATGAGTTTTTAACTTTTCACCAACTGTGTATACATTTTTATTTTTTAATTTGTTTCTTTTATTTATTTATTTTCAGCAATTTCATCTTAATTGAAGACCAATCCAGTTGATTTTGATTTCTTAAAAAATAATAAGATTAAAAGAATAAAGACCAAAATAAAAAAGATATCAAATATATATTGTACTTTGCTCGTTAAACTATAGAAATCATACATATTGTACAATTTTGATTTCAGCGCCTTAATCTTTTTTCTTTTTATCCATGGTTTTTCATGGTTTTTTATGTAAAAAAATATAATATATTTTCCTTTTATCCATTTCAGCGCCTCAATAATGTTTTTAACAAATTTGTTTGTGGTCTAAAACTTTTTCTTTGCACAATCAAGTTTTTTAAGCACCCAATTTCATGTTTTTTTAGAAGGAATGGTTGAATTGAAACATAGAGTACTGAAATTTTGACTTGAATTACCTGATTAACGAGTTTGATGAATTTACTCATCAGACCTATATTATAATGTAATGTTTTTAACTTAGTCACCTAAATTATTTTTAGACTCATTAAATTTATTGATTCATTTTCGATCAATTCTTACATGGTTTAATAAAAAACATGAGTTAAACATGAAACCGGGTTAGCAAATCTTAAAATCAAATCAGGAAATAATAATAATGACAAAAAAATTAATTCTATTAATATTTATTTTTAAAAAATGTATTCAACCGCTCGACATAGCTTAGAGAATTGATTGGTAAAGTCACTCTTTGGCATTGTATTAAAAATTGTTTTTTAAAAAAAATATTTTTTTATATTTTAAATTAATTTTTTATATTTTAAATTAATTTTTTTTGGTATTTTGAAATTATTTTGACTATTGATATCAAAAATATTTTCTTTTGAAAAAAATACTATTTTAATAATTTTCTAAAAAAGCATTTTAAAAAATTACCTTCAAACAACAGCCACACAGAGTTCCTTCTAATTGCAGACCTCCATTTCCTTTTATTGGCGACACTGCAGACAAGAAGAAACCTGTAACGGGCCACGAGTCTCACAACAGCCACTCAATCATGTTCTTTTAAGAAATTACGGAACGATCCAAAGTGGACATGCTGTGCAGAGATTAAATTATTGAAGACTGTGATGTGGGGGGGGGGGGGGGGGTCATTATTTAAAAAAACAAAATGGTCACTGGACTTCTTCGACCACGCCAATCTCTGATGATAAAACTGCACGCAGCTAAACCATCAACACTTTGGAGCCATGCATCAATGCACGTCAAAATTAATGAGATGTGCGGCTCCTTTATTCTCTGCCTTGTATATTTCACACGAGCATTAAATTTAATGGTTCGTGGTTAGATAATGCACTCATCAGTTAACTGGAAAAAAAATACTTTTAAAAGTGTTTTATATTATAAAATATATAAATTAAATATTTTATTTTCATGCCAGTATATTAAAAAGTATTAATTGATCATATCGTTAAAGTTAATCCTAACATGTATCGTATTAAAAATTTAAGTATCCTTGGACTTTGTTAATCACAGCTCATCATATCTAACTTCTTTTCTAACATAAAGTTCTCTAATAAATGGATACAAATTTGTTTTCATTCATAGTTCTCGAGATATGGGGGCGCGGCGCACTTCGTTTTTATATATATATATAATAAATTTGACCTCATCCTCCTCTCACAGTTATATATAAATATTTGAAAAGCTAGATGGAAGTATTCTATTTTTCTAGTACGTGCCATGTCAAAAGCTTGGATTCCATCTACTGTCTTCCACGTGCTAATGGTAACGTAAACATGACAAGACTATGGGCCCACCAGATTCAATTTTCATTAATCACGTGACGACAGCTCCCCTATCACGCGTTTTGGCGTCTTTATCAGATTATCACTCCACTCATAAAAAAAATCACACACGTTTCTCGTCCATGCCATCCACGTGCTACTCATGCTGGACCCCGTGACTACGTGTCGCGATCACATCTGCCCTCGATTCCTTCGACAAACCAATTAAACAACCATTGAGAGCAGTGGGACCGATAGAGTAGGGGAAACTACGAGTCAGCATCCAACATTTTTACTCATTGACAAACCAGTCTCCAATCTTAGAAGTATTGCTACTTTCTACCTTATCTTCTACGGAACATGTCCCTTCCTATCATAAAAATACAAGAAATTATTAAAAGCATGATAAATTTTAATTAATTGAAGTTTTATTCTTATATAATTTTTTAATTTTATATTTCAATAATTTAACTGAGGAAAGGTGGAATCTAATGAATTCTTTTATATATATAAAAATTAAATATTGATATATTTTAAATAATGACATAAATAGTTTGCAATAACATTTAGGGTTAATATTATTGATAAATATCATGTCATCAAATTCACAAGAGGAAAATTTCCATAGAAATTAGAAACCAGGAAAATACACACATAATATCTGTATTCCACCTTTTTTAGTCTCTTAGGACAATCTACACCATGATAAGATTAGCTACTCAAAATCAGCTCTCTAACTGCTTACATTTTATAGTTACAAACTGATAAGGGATGGGTTTGATATTGAAAGGAAGGGTTGGGATCGGATACGCTGTTATGTATATATATTGGGACTGATTTGTAGTTTGCCCTTAAACTAAAACGCTAAAAAAAAGTAAAAAAGATCGGGAAGAGCACGTGACTCGCAACCGATCGCGAATTAGGAGGGATCGTGACTTGTGAGTGTCTGTGTGAGAAGAACGTGACATGCATTCCTTTTCATCAATGCTGTGTAACGAGTTTGGCGTGTGTTTGTACCAGACAATGCCACGTCAATTTTTTGACCCGTCTCTATGATGTGGAATTATCTTCCTTTTTTACCAGTCATTTACATTAGCTGCCCGTGGATTTCAGATGATCGTGACCCCGTGTGTGTGTAATTATATTAAAATAATTTAAAAATACTAAAACCTAATTTGAAGCAAAGTTTTTTCATCAAATTTTAGCAAAAAAAAAAAAAAAAGGTTCAATCTCAACACTAAACACCCCTGACGTGGTTGCTTTTTTGCCTTTCATTTCCAATATATATATACATAATTAATTAATTTCATGAGAGTGTTTATAATTCCAGTTCTTTCACGTTTAATGTGTAATATCATATTTCAAATATTTTTGGGCTAGGTACTATAGAAATTAAATTTACAAATAATTTTATTTTAGACCAGATAAGAAAAAATAGATTTATACAGTCCCATGTCCATATAAAAATGAGAAGATAAATCTAAAGTTCATTCACCCTAGTTTTACAACTCTACAGTAGTTAGTTCAAAGAAAACAAAATTTTAAAGTCACTTGTTATATAGAAAAATAGTGGTGGTTTGAGGATTGAAGCTTTTGTTCTCTTGATTTCAGGGTAAGAAACATGAATCCATTTTATTTAGAAATATCTTGAGTTGACTAAGGTTTTTCTATGTACAAAAAGGATATAAACTTATGAAGATCTAAATGTATAAAATTTATCTATCAATGATGCCCAACTATTTTAGGGCTTATTATAAACTCTATAAAATGAATTACTGGATGAATTATATATGAACGAAATATAATCGAGTCTAGCATATAATGTGTGATTGATTATGTCAAGTAATCCAGATGATATAGAATATCGTATGTTGATATAAATTATTCACCTAACAAGAAAATCACCCTAGTTTTCAACGAATCATGGGTTGCTATAAAATACTCACCTAATATGAAACTAAATGATATTGTAAATGGCATAGTCACTAGTATAACATGGTTGTAACAATTAAATGATATTATTTGATATTTTAATTTTTATCATATAGTATTTTACTTTGGTATAAATACTCACACCCTCTATTTTTAAACTTAATTATTTACCACATGAATTGTTTTCTTAACGTTTTTATACAAGATGTATATTTTTTAATTTTATCATGCTATCCCAAATCATCAGATGAGATGACACGAAGCAGTGGAGGGTTAATTTTTCAGGACCCACAAGGAAAAGTCAAAGCATCAAGCTCCGCTAGCCTCGGGCGGTCTACCCACCATCCAATCGTTGAATTCTGAAACATCCGTTTGATTCCCGACAGTGGCAACGCGGTTCCACCGTCGCAATCAAATACATCAATGGCCAAATTGTTTGGCGACATGATTTCCGCGTATGGCATCTTTTCCTTCACAAATATAATCTCGTCGACTACAAAATCGAAACATGAAACACCAATTATCTTGAAGAAAAAAAGAAAAAGACTTGGCTGAAGAAGGTTTATATTTTTTTTCTGAAATTCATGCACTCTCGTTATCTTTATTAGCAAGGAAACAACTCTCACTATTCTCACCTCTGAGGGTTCAAGCATCGAAGCATTGATGACCGGTAATTAGGAAGCGCGTGCAATTACTTAATTCTTAAAAACCTCAATTATGCTATCAAGGTTGCAACCTCATCGAAATCAAGTCGACGCGAGAGGATCCGTGTGTACATGGATTCCGATACCAAACTGACGTTATATATATATATATATAAAAAAGAAGTTGCAGAGCAATTCGGTTGGGCCGCCCAGCCCAACTAATATGCTAGGCCCATGCAAGATTTTGACGTTGTGGACTACATTAATTTCTCATAACATATGGATTTTAGTTCCCAAACCACCCAATGCTAATATTGTAGCCACCAAATAGATATTCAAGCGTAAAAGACAAGGTGTACAGGGAAGTGGAAAGATGTAAAATGAGGTTAGTGGTAAGAGCTTGTACCCAACAACAAGGAATCGATCAATAAACTATTTTCAACCTGGTTATTAAAGCCACCATGAATAGAACCTTATTAGCTCTTGCAATTTCTAAAGGGTGGATATGAAAATTGATAGACATCTCCACTGCATTTCTTCATGGCAATCTAAAAAAAGATATATATATGATAGACACCTTCAAAATTTATCTTATCTCAAAACATACCTAATCAAGATATTTTTCTCTCCTCTTTGAAAACAGCACAATTGAAAACATACGATCATTAATGAGGGAACTTGGTGAGCAAATTGGCAATCCTACAATCTTATAACGGGGCAATATTTCACTCTCCAACCCTTTTTATTGAAATACACATATAATTTACCACATATTCAATTCAAATACTTAAATTGTGATTTCAGTTGAATACCATTATTAAATAAATAGAATTTTTATTGCGAGCATTATATATCTTTATGTTTGGAGATACTAAGGGGGACGTCCTTGAATCACCAAAAAATTAAAATTTTCGAAGTTGAAATGAAATTCATTAAAGGTATTTATATACAATCGACTTCTTTAAGAAAATCATCAGGTATATTTTATGAGCAAAACATTGCTTACCATATTCAAGAAGCCCTTGCCTCTGTCAACAATTTTGTGGCCAGGTGATACGAGTTCTCTTGCATTTTGTGCAAGAGGTTGTGACATTAGACTATCCTACTATCTGAAAACCCTTTCCCCTTCATTAAAAAGATTTAGAAAACTTAAGATCTGCATTTAATTTGCAATAGGAAAGAATTTTGAACTACCTGTTTTTATATGGAATGTAAGTGAGTGACAATAAGATTTTAGCAAACGTGTGATATTATTGTCTGAACTTGGACAAAATATGAGTTGTAGATTGGATGTAAAACCGTCCAAAAATAATACCAAACCAAGGTGACAGGATATAGCAATTTTATTAAGAAAAAAGAAATCTGCAGAATAGTAAAGAGAACCCTATCTGTCTTCTCTGTTGCTCTCTTTGATATGAGGATTCGTAAGAATGGGAAGTTCTCTCCACTCATGTTTCTGCAAAGTACTCTGGGACCCCGCCAAGCCGTGCCAAAAACCATTTGCCAACTAAATCAGTCACCGTGGGACGTGATTCCACTCTCTAAAGAGATTTGTTCGCCTTCTTTTCATCAGGTTATTTGAGTTCTCTCCCAGTCTATCAACATTTTTAGCTTGATTTAAGTTTTCTTCACTACTCTATCCATCATTTAATCATTTCTACACCTACATTTTTCTCCACGTATATCTTTCTAGGGTTTTGAAGGATGCCGCTGTCTTGTTTCATTAAGCCCATTTTCTTTCTTGGTTTTGTTGTGTATTGGCCTGTAAATGGCAGATTAGGTTAATGTACCTTTCTCAATTTATTCTATCACTCTTTGGTTCGCTACTTAATGGTGTTTTGGTTTTACATATACTTTTTTTAAGTTTGGAGAAGGAGATGATCATTGGTTTACTGGGAAGGAAAGCTTCGGGAGATCATCTATTGGCGCCATTCAATGGTAATTTAATTTATATACACTATTTTATATGGTATTTTTTTTACATGGCACTGTTATTTCTCAAGTGTTTATTTAGCACTAATTTCTTTTTTAATTCATAAGAAATATTGTTGGAAAGTTGGTGTTTTTTAAATGATGTTAATATCGTATAGATAATTACTAACAATTATATATTTATAACATGGAGAGAAGCCCGGAGAAAAAAAGGCTCAGCACTAATGAAGAAATGAAAGGAGATAAGAACGAGCTCAAAATAAATGAGTGCAAAGAATCACGATCAATATGCGACCATCACTTGAACAAAATAAAACCTCATAAGAGAAGTAGTGGTTCTTGCCTTGGTGTTGCAGAACCCTTTATCAGGAAACCTGTAACTAGGGCAATTAAGGGCCAAACAAGGACTACAAATACAGGGCACTGTTCGAGTTCAAATGCAAATCAGTTTTACTATTATTCTGGGTTCGGGCCGTGGCGAGGGAGAAGAAGGGAAAGAGGAGAAAGTGAAGTCAAAGAAACTTGCGATCCAGTAACTGTTAATGGTGCTGCTCAAAAAACAACGCCAAATCCAATTCCAATAATTTATATTGATGATGATTCTGAAGAGGATGACAGTGACTCAAAAATAGAAATGTAGAGAATGCAAGGTCCATCGATCGAGTCTTCAAATTCCTTGCACGACAAATTGAGTAGTGAAGGTGAAGGGACAGTTTTCTTCTGCGTTCATGATGTTTTGTTTGATAATACTCCATGATTTTTGTTAAGACGATAATTTTCTCTAGAGCATGAAATTAAACTATTGCACAATTTGTTGAGAGAAATTGTTCTGCAATCAAGAGTGTGCAATTTATGTATTAATCGTGTATTATTTTATCCACATACGCCTATTGCTTCTGCTACTTACTCAAGTCAAATAACAATATGGAAGATTATGTAAAAGACAAAAATAAAAATAAATAGGAGGATCGAGAAAAAAATGAAAATTATATGAAATAGATCCTACACATTAGGAATCCGTGGTCAAGAAAGAAACAATATAATTGCTTAAATTATTTTTCCATTTTTGTTTTACAGGAGATCCCAGACGATACAAAGAATGTAGGGTTTAAAAGAGAGAAGGTGATCAACATATGGGATTAAAATTGACATTTACAAGTCTTCACCAAGAAAATTGCCACAAAAAAAAACAATCCTAGCGTGGGGAGTGCACTCGTAGATTGACAAGTCTGCCTTTTTAGGCTTCTTTGTATGCACCTCTAGGGCAAGAAGGTTGTCCAAAGAAATTACAAAAAAAAAAAAAAACATTGCTGACATGTTAGAGATGATAGATCGATGACTTGGAAGTTAGAGATTTGCTAAATTTTTCCACGCTGTCTACTACTTTGGGGAGGCTAGGTTTTGTTTTATACTTTGTTGTACCTTTGTATACTTTTATTGTTTGCTTATGTTTTTCTCTGTAAAAGTCTCTCCTTAAATCTCTATATGTATCACTATTTTTTTGTCTAAATATTTACTATTTATATTTTTTTAGCACTCCCTGCAAAACAAGATAAACTAAACTGAAAAGGTAATGTTAGGCAATTATATTATTTCTTCCTCGATAAAGATTTCCTAATTAATTAAATCTTCTCTTTTTAATGTGTAGGATATCTTTCACATAATCTCTAAATTTTCTCTAATTTTTATTTTATTTTTTGTATAATCTCTCATATTATTATTTTACTCTCTACACTTTTATTCCCATGTTCACTTTAATTTCACAATTCACTCCTTAAGCACATTTTATTTTATTTTTTTGTCATCATGATAAAATTAAATGACAAAATTAAATTGGGCTGTAAATATAATTTTTGAAATCACAGAAAAATTGAGACGTCAAAAGGGGGTTATGAAAAATTACTCCTCACTTGATATAAAATACTAGTTTGAATAAATCTCTCGAGATGTTAACAACATCATCTTGTTTAAATACACTCATAAACTAAATCTAAGAAATTCAAACAAATTATACTTAATATCTTAAGCTCTAAAATAGAAAGAACAAGTTTGAAAAAATAACAAAAAATGAAAGATGGAACTTGAAGAAAAATTTATGGATGCTTTTTTACTCACCAAAGACACTTATTTGTAGGACATAGAAACCAGAATACCATTACTCATAATCCATGAATATTTATAACCCGTAAATATTTTAAAAATTACTCACAAGTCATTAATATTCATAGTTCATGAAAGTTCATGATTCATAAGAAAACATATTTGTAAATATTCGGAGTCTTTGAATTATTTTTATCATATAATTAATATATTGATTTATATATTAAGAAATTTTAAGAGCTAAAAACACTTAACGAACATGAATTTAATAGTATATATATTTTTATTAATCAAACAACCCACGAGTTCAATGTTGAGTATAAGAAGGGAGATATAATTCACGACAGGGGAAAGATAACACACTGTTTATATACGGTTGGTGAGAGACAGAGGATGGACACTATTTTAATTTCATTTAGTACTGTTATTTTGCTATTGTGTTGAATATTATTTTTAAAAGTATTTTTTATTTTTTATTTTTTAAAATTTATTTTTAATATCAGCACATCAAAATAACTGAAAATATATAAAAAATAACTCAGAGTAAATAAAATAATAAAAAAAAACATTTTTAAAAATTAAAAATATGCGATTAGAAAAATTGAATGGCTTTGATGCATCATTTTCTATCGCTAGGTGGGGGGTAAGAAAAACGTGGTGCTTTCTGGAAGTAGCAGGGTCGTGATTGCAGTGTCTGAATTCATTGGGCAAGATCATCAGCAATTGAATTGCTCTGCCGACAGATGAGAAAGACAGCAAGCAACGTGTAGGTATTTGTCGTTTCCATCGGAGGTGGAGCACAGCTACCTCTGGCCCTCTTGCTGTGTGCTTGTGCTAGCTCTTTATTCACAGCTCTGCCGTTTTGGGTCATTAAAGACCAATTATTTATTGTTTTTACAGGGATATTTCCTTGTGATGATTGCATGGAAAATCACTTTTCCTAGGAGTTTAAAGCTGTTTGGTATGCATCATATATGATATATATATAAAATTTATTGGCAGAGTAGTATGTACAAGTAAGGAATTTTTGTCGAGCGAAACGGTAACCACAGTTACTTCCTTGCTTCTAAAAACTGCATCACGGATCGGAAAATAAAACGGTCATATTAATTAGACGGGGACCGGAGGTAGCAGCCTTGCTTAAAAAATATTTTTCTAACCGTTGCTAATAATTTTACTAACAAAGAAAAAATTAAAATGAATGTTAACTTGAAATAGATATCCAGGACCGTATTTTATTAAAAAAAAAATACAGACAATATAGGTAATATATTATTTTATAAAATAATGATAACTTTATAAAAATAAATCAAATATATTATGAAGTCTGATTTTCAATTAAGTTAATGTTGAAGAATGAAGTTTTGAAAAAAAAACAAAAAAAACTCTAGTTGACTCAAGCTAATTTGTCAAAATCGAGACCTAGGTAACAAAATCGATATAACCCAACAGAAATCAAATTGAAATAAATTATAAATTTTAATTCCTAATAAATCTAATAATGAAAAAATTGAAAAAAAAGAGAGTAAAAAATATATATTATCCATTCAAGTGAATAATATTTTGTGAGAGAGACACAGTAAAATCCTCATTTCTTTTATTTTTTTAAAAAATTAATAGTTAATTAATGTGATAATTATGGCAGCAGCAGGAAAGATTTTAGTCCCTCGTTTAAACCTATGTTTTCCTACCATCTTTGATTCTTTTGACAACATGTAACTTGGTTGTTTTGTGTGATTTTCAATGGCATTTTCCAATTAATTGCATCATATTTTTGTTCATATAAACCTATAAGTTTTTCATTTTGGATATAAATAAAAAGGTGATATTATTGAAAATAATATAAACCATGTATAGAATAAAGAAATGTTATTGAAAAGAGGATAAACAGTACCTCGTCCATGTTATTTTAATACAAGGGTATTTTCAGCGACAAAAGAAAGAAATCGATGGTCACTTTTGATGACACGTGTTTTTGTATCTTCAGTTTGACGTGATCAATCTGATTTTGAATTTTAGTTTATGGTTTCATATGAGTATTATTCATGTTATTGAATAAATTTATTTATTTTTTTAATTTTGGATTATGATCGTAGGTTGGGTTTTTTATGCCAGAATCCCAACCCACTTGATTGGACCGAGTCCACTTATGCTAAGGCATTGGTTGACTTAAAACTCTAAAAGAAAAAAAAAATATTAAGATGTGTTTGTCAAATACTATTTTAGAACAATTTTCAAGCCTTTAGCTTTAGTTAAGTACTTGTTTGGCAAACATATCTTATTGATTTTCAAACAATATTTATTTTCTTATTTTTGTATTTTTGCAAAACAGGCCTTGCATGACTTCTAAAAAATTAAAAAAATCGAGGGACCATTTTGAATTATACATGGGTTCCTTGAGTATTTTTCAATTAGTTTTGCTTAATATTAAATTATAAATTTACCCTGTAAGATACTAACTCTATATTTCTCTTATATTTCAAAAAATCAAATAAAAAAAATCTCATTTCAAGAAATAATTTTATTTCTGTGCACACAACCACGTTCTAAGGATTTCCATGCATATCTTTACAAAATAAAAATTCAATTATGTATCATAATGTTTTTAAAAAAAATCAGAAAAATCAGAAATGGTATCACAACATGTTTGTCATTATTCTTAAGGAAATGACCAAGATCTTAATTTTTTTTATAAAAACCAATTTATTTATTTAATTTCTAGGAAGTTTATTTTATATATTTTTTAGATTTCAAAATAGTCAAGTGATAAACTAAATATACATTTACTTAAAAGAACTTTTCTCAATGACATACGATTTGTCCTTATCGAATAGGTAAACTGTGGGCTCACGTCCCAATCATATTTTAATACCATAATTACACACACCAAATATCATGCAAGAAATCACACCAGAAAGAACGTGGCAAAAAAGAGAAGCGCTGTCACCAACATCCCGTGCCACCGTTCTTTACGTGAACTTTCCCCAACTCATACAAGGCCGGCCACAAGCTATGAGGCTATGAGCAATGACATATATTACGTAAAAAGGTAATGCTTTGTTTTCGATGCCGGTAAATATTATAGCTATTAAAATCTACTAGATTTATTGTGTTAATTATGATTTAAAAATTAATTTAGATGAAGTATCTAGTTATACTTATACAAGATATTGATGTATTAAACCCTGACTAATTTAATTAAATTCAATTTAAACTCGGCTAATTCAACATTAAAAAAAAACACCAATTATACCCCACCTCACCTTCTTGTAAAGATCTAGTATCACCACCAATTATGTTTAGCCACTCTACCATCTATCGTTTATTCATTAGACCCATTATATTAAAAAGTACTTTGATTTAAAGATTTTAGAATGATAAGTGGACCTAAGACTTGGGCGGGGAGATATGTTTTGTCAAGTTGTAGGTTTATTTATATGATAGACAAAACTCGCTTTTTTTAGCAAGGCTATTTAAGTAATTGAACAAATTGCTTTTGTCTTGTAACGTCTACTGCAAATATAAATATTAATAATACCACGACATACTCAACCGCGAGTTTAATGTAAATGGAGCAACCACCATACACAGAAGATGACCCGATCGCAAACTCTCCGGAGGCAGCCACCGCCCTAGCCCACCAAAATCCTGAAACTCCACGGAGCAGCGGCACTCGAAACCCTGCCTATCGCGGTGTCCGAAAACGGAGGTGGGGGAAATGGGTGTCTGAAATTAGAGAGCCACGCAAGAAATCACGTATCTGGCTAGGCTCGTTTCCTGTCCCAGAAATGGCAGCCAAGGCGTATGATGTGGCAGCATATTGCCTTAAAGGCCGTAAAGCGCAGCTTAATTTTCCTGACGAAGTGGATGATTTGCCCAGACCGTCCACGTGTACGCCCAGGGACATTCAAGCAGCGGCAGCAAAGGCAGCTCATTCAGTGCTGGTTCCAAGGAAAAAGAGCATCGAGACATATAGTGACAATAGTGTTGACGGAGAAGTTGCCGGCGATGATTTCTGGGGCGAGATAGAATTGCCGGAATTGTTGATGAGTAACAGTGGGTGCTGTTGGAATTCTTGTGGATGGAGTACTGTTGCAAGTGATAGCTCAACGTGGCAACAGGATGGAGAGGGTCTGCCCCAGTTCATGGCGTGTCTTCATTAGTGTGCACACCATCTATGCAAGTATTAAATCTTTTTATATATTTAAATTTGTCGGCTTAATGCTCCTACATAGATGAACTTTATAGTAATTTTTTCGTCTGGGGTGTGGAGTTAAACAGCCAATTCACAAGCTCTAGCAATCAGTTTGCTCTAATAAATTGAAGTTGCCCCTATAATTGCGACTTCAACTATTTAATTACACACCTTCTTTTCATCGAATTGAGATTGTTTTGGTATTTTAGATATTGCTGACTGAGATTTAGGTCGTTGCGGCCACGGTTTCTGCCCCTTCCAGTGAAGAGATATATTCGCTGACTACTTGTTGGATGTTTAGTTAGGGTTTTTTTTCCCCGGATGAAGAAAGATTTCATTGATACAAAAAGAGACAAGTAGGAGTTCATCCTACTACACAAACTTTCCGCATGCCAAAACAAACTTTCCGCATGCCAAAAGCAGAATATTGCCAAAAAAATAATTCACGTAAGAGAAACTTTCAGTTCGAGAGAACTAGAGTCTCGTTTGGTTTCTCGGGCCAGTACTTTCTTTTTCTTGTTTTGATTCTCGAGCAATTTAGAGCTTGTTCCCGTGTTTTAGTTTTTTTTCACTTTAAATTAATCTATTCTTTTATATTTCAAATTATTTTATAGGTTAAAGTTTAAAATAAATTTTAAGAAAACAAAAGGTATTAAATATTTAACATGACTGAGTTCATCAACCAGGTTTGTATCAGCTTGTCATGCTCTGATATATATGCACCGCAGAGGGATTAATTAACACACTATTACTTTAAATTAATCGCGTTAAACAATACTCCCGCATAGATGGCAAATTCCTTGCGATCGAGAGATGGAGGGACGAATCACCTCACAATAATCACAACGCAATGTAATATATCCCAGCAATTTTGTGTTACTAGATTTACATAAAAGATTCCAGGTGCTCCAAAACAAAACCATCACATCACACTGCTTGGAAGACGGGAATATTACTGTTCTTGAGAAGAATAAATTTGTTTTTTGGGACTGAATAAAGAACTTATCGTAATCAGTATTCTGATTACTATATTAAATTACGAAAAAGGGTTGTTATACATTGCCTGATAAACGGGCTCGCTCCACTGGATTTTCTTAATTTTTCACTCGCCAGGAAGCTAAGCACTCACGTGAAGAATTATGCAGTGCTGTCATATTTGGTGTCATCTCTGAAGGAAGACTAATTACAGGTTGCGGTTTAGTATGGCAACAAAAGAGTACGAAATGGTACCGGTTTAGTGCCACTCAATTTCTTAATGTTATATAAGTCTTCTGTGGTCTGCACGACACAGAAGAAGATCACTGTCAATGGTTTCGTATCTCAACGTCTTTATTTTTAATTAGTGTCCGTGCCAGCTTGATTTAACCTTTCTCGGAATCCTGTGGTTATATTCATAACAATTATCTACACACAAAAATATGATGGAACCTGTTCATTTTCTATTTCAAACAAATATAATTACTGTAAAGGGGTTAAATTTTTTGTCCAAATTCAGTTTTTGTGTGGCATTCTAGTCCTTTCTATACTCAGTTTTTTCCTCGCTTTTCACTTTTCTCACCGTAGAGGTTTTCCCACACTTTCTATATTGCAACACAAGGGGGATGCATAAGTATAAAAAAAGATGCATAGTAAGCACATATTATGTACGAGAAAACTCTAAATCTTTATTGATATCATAAACAAAGAAAATTATATAAAACTTTAATATCATAAAAAGAATAGGGACAAAAATGAAACACCCATAAACAAAGATGACTTGTATGTATATTACGGGTGCATGAGAAAGAGAAAAGTTAAAAAAGAAAAACCAACCACCTACAATCCTTTGTTTGTGCGTCCACTGACACGTGCACCACCTCGTGGAAGAGAACATGGCGTAGCATCCGAAAACACTACAATTGGACATTTTCAGCCGCCGTTTGACACCTCATGCGTCGCTTGAATGACATGTAAAGAGAAAATTGTTAGCGCGTCAAGTAGACGCGTCTGCAATTATTCTAGAAGAAATGCAATTGCCTAAATGCCCCTAGTGCCAACAACATTAACAGAAACTCCAAGTATAAAAATATAATCTTGCCCCAGCGCCAACCCTTTTTTTATTTCATTTCAGATGACATTTAAGTAGAGTAATTGTTCATCAAACGTGAATAACCAAAACTACCCTCATCTCCAGCTTTGTTTTTTTGTCCACCCGAGGGTAAATTTGTTAGTTATTGTTCACATTCATATGAAAATACCTAGAATACCCTTGCCAAATCTTCATTTTTTGTCTGCTTTCAAGGGCAAATATGTAGTTTTACTGTTCAAATTAAAAACAAAACAAATACAACACCCCCAGACAATTTGCAAACGACACACAAGTGTAGTGGAAAAGTCTAAAATACCTCTGGTACCGAGAGTTAACTTTTATGGACGGAAAGAAAAAATGATAATTACAATATTAAAACGACAGTAATTTGTGTCCCGGGATACAGTAAAATATCGACGTATTTTATTTAAATTAAGGGCTATTTGTTGTTTTTGTTTTTAAATATATTTTAAAATATTTTGACATGCCATATTAAAAATAATTTTAAAAAAATATTTTAATATATTTATAAACAAAAATTATTTTTAAAAAAAAAGAGTAAGCACTCCAAAATGTTGTCAACCTTCCATTTTTTAACCAGCGTAGAAGCTGTTATTGGTGGGTTTTTTCGTCAATTCAATCAGCCCCATCAGTGTGCATTTAATGCATATATTTGTTTCGATCATCCGCCGTCGCTTTTTGTCTCTGGACGGAAATTTCGTGTTCTTGGACGGGACGGGTTAGTAGCTGGCAGGTTGTTTTCCCCTTTAATTAGGAGCTGGTTTCAATTGCTTTCGTTTGATACTGGCCTCACAGTACCAGATGAGTTGGCTGCCACTGTGCTGATTGATTTTAAAAACAATTTCATGTGTGTGTGGTTGAATTACGGTTAAATTGTTTTTTATTAAAAAATGATTTATTTAATTAGAATTTTTATTATTTTGATGTTAAATGTAAATTTTAGAAAATAAATTATATTAATATGTTTTTAAATAAAAAATATTTTAAAAAAGAGTCTCAATTCATTTCAATTAAAGTTCTTGAAGTGTATAACGCGTTTTTTAGGAAGATTTGGAAGGTGTTTGGGAGTGTGACCACTGGAGGTTGGGAAAAAGTAGTGTGGTGGGTGTTTGGTAATGACTAAAAAGTAGAAAAAAACTGTGGGTCCCATATCTAAAAATGAGTAAACCTCGGTTGCATAAAACAGCTATTAGTTGTTTTTCGGTTGCATAAAAGTAGTTAAAACAGCTATTAGTTGTTTTACATGCATCCTGTTTTATTTGAATCACGTTAAACTACCAAAGGAGGGGCTGGGGGGCTGGGTTGTAGTATTTTTTAGTTTATTATTTATTATATTTTCTTAAAATTAATTAAAATATAAATAATATTTACATAATATATGTTTATCAATATAAAAATAAATTTATAAAAAAAATAATCTAAAAATTAATTAAAATATAAATAATGTTTACATAATATATGTATATTAATATAAAAATTATATTTTTAATTGAATTATTAATTACAATTTATTATTTTAATTATTAAATATTTAAAAAACAATATATATTTTCATTAACTTCAAACTTAACTTACAGTTTTAACTAAACACTTCACTATTTATTTTAAATCACAACAAAAATACTTTTCGTAAAATTTATTTTTAAAAATCTCGATCACAGAAATAAAAACAATACCATATACATTACTGGTTGGCTTTTTTCACAACTTTGTGTTTTAGTTTTGGTCTTTCCACGCCATTTCTGACTGTCTTTTTTGGGAAGGTTGTCAGCTACCTCTATACCCCGTTTTGGCTCCACAACCCGACGCGCTTGCCTTCTCACGTGGTTTTCGAAGACCAACACAGTGCAAAATAATAATTTTCAAATTATAAAATTATTGACACAATTTTATCACGCGTGCATGTCACATAAGCTCTAGTCAATACGTGCAGGTAGTACCACCACGGCTGGCGCATTTCATTTTTCTTCCAGCATTTGGAAAATGATTAAGGCCTATATTAATTAATTAATGACGCGTTTTGATGCAGGATTAATTTTTCATTTAATCTGAAAAACCTGTCAGGTCCAAATCTATACAACAAAGAATTGTCCTCCCTGTAATCTAATAACAGGTGATATGACACCAGGAGACTTCGATTCCATGTTAGCTAATCATAATTAGCTTACAGTACACCACGGCCTGCGAATTCTTATGTACACCACGGTGTCCTAGCAGAAATAAAGCTGTGAAAATTATTGATGGAACTGTTTTATGCATTTTTTTTTTTATTTTATTTTATTTTCTTTTCTTTTTTCGCTTCTCTATCATGGGACTTTCAAGCTTTAAATTGGCATGCATAGGCATTGGGTTTCGGAGCATCAGCAATGCGACTTTCCTGTACTGGACCGTCGTCCGGATGTTGACAGGACATGCCGAGCTCTAACCCCAATTGGAGAAGTGGCCCGATGGTCCTCTCCTCGGGATGCAAGCAACGGGGGAAACAGTGGCTTCGTACATGGTGGGTGAAAGTCTTAATTATTTTCTATTTGACTTGTTAATTCATTAAAGATTCATTCTGGTGAGATAAAAATATTGTTAGTATATACTTGTTTGATTGCCTGTATTTCATTACGGGTGAAGCAAATAATTTTTATAATTGTTTAGATTAAAATATAATATTTTTATATATAAAATTTGATATAATGAAACAGATCAAAATACCTTATCATAACAATTGTAACATCGAAGTCTTAACTTCTAAAATTATCATCACTGTTACTGTCAAAACAATAAAAATTATTAAACTACCCCGAGAAAAAAAAAACAAAAAATTAACAAAAAAAAAAGTAAGAACAAAAACTAAAATTATTATTATTATTCTTAATATTAATATTATGATTGCGTTAATAACAAAAAACAAAAATTAAATCAAAGACTAAAAGAAGTCTAAAAACATTAACAAAAGAGCAAATAAAAAAATAAAATAAATGATAAAACAAAAATAAAAAATATTACCAGAAAAAAAAATCATTTGACTTGAAAATTAAAAAAATTGACCGCACTACATTGCGGGCTGAGCAAACAATTTTTATGATTGTTGGGAATAAATAAATTAATAGGATTTGTTGGTCCAAAATTAAAATATAATATTTATATATACAAAGTTTAATATAATAAAACAAATCACCACACCCTATTATAAAAATAGCAACATCGAAGTCTTAACATCTAAAATTATCATTGCTATTACTACCAAAACAATTAAAATTATCAAATTATCCGGAGAAAAAAAACACTCAAAAACATTAACAAAAGAGTAAGCAAGAAAAATAACTAATTTATTATTATTATTATTATTATTATTATTATTATTATTATTATTATTATTATTATTATTATTATGTTGTTGTTATTGTTGTTGTTGTTGTTGTTGTTGTTGTTACTATTGTGTTAAAAATGAAAAAAAAAAGAAATAAATGAAAGACTAAAAAAATCCTAATAACTTTAACAAAAGATCAAAAAAAAAAATCAAAATAATAAGGTAAAAAAAATCATCTAACTTGAAAATAAAAAAAAAAACAATAAAAAAACTAAAAGAAAGAGAAAATAAAAAAAATGATAAAACAAAAATATAAATTATTAGCTCAAAAAATAATCATTTGACTTGAAAATTAAAAAAATTGACCGCACTACGTTGCGGACCGAGCAAGCAATTTTTATAATTGCTGGGATTAAAGAAATTAATAGGATTTGCTGGTCCACAATTAATATATAATATTTATATATACAAACTATAATATAATAAAACAGATCACCACATCGTATTATAAAAATAGCAACATCGAAGTCTTAACATCTAAAATTATCATTGGTATTACTGTCAAAATAATAAAAATTATCAAATTATCCCGAGAGGAAAAAACTTAAGAACATTAACAAAAAAGTAAGTAAAAAAAATAATTGAAATTAAAATTGTTGTTGTTGTTGTTGTTGTTGTGTTAATAATGAAAAAAAACAAAAATAAATGAAAGACTAAAAAAATCCTAAAAACTTTAACAAAAGATCAAGCAAAAAATAAAATAAAATAAAAATTATTAGGCAAAAAAAATTCATTTGACTTGAAAAAAAAAACCCATAAAAAAACCAAAAGAAAGAACAAAAGGAGAGGAAAAAAAAGAAATATCAATTTTAAAATGATTATAGATACAAAATAAAATTTAAGAGCTAATGTTTTTCAAAAAATAGCACCTCAACAAATAAAAAAACTAACAAAAATTAAAAATCAAAGATAAGAGCACACTTATTCTAGAAATATAAAAAAAAATAAAGGGATTAAAATCAAGAATTAAAAGTATAAGGGCCGAAATCAAAATAAAATATATTATCAATTTAAATTAAAGGATAAAGTTGAAAAAATTGAAACTTCTATACCAAATATATTAAGCAATTTAAACCCAACCCAGAAATTAAAAGAAGAAGGACCGAAGTGAAACATTAACATTGAATAAATTGAAATTGAAGGACCCAATCAGACTAAATCAAAACTTATATAACAGAAATCAGGACTATACACAAAATTCAAAGTACAGGGATTGAAGTGAAAAAGTAACAAAATCGGGGGCCTCTCCTGGACTTTTACGTGTAGTAGAGAGAAAACGGGGCAAGTGGCTTTAACCGGCCATCGCCGCGTCCATGACCCCATGTGACAATACACGTCGCACCAGGAAGAAGACCACGTGGAGGCGCCTCGACGAAGATGCCGGTAGCCCATCTCCGTCGACGCGATCACCCCTCACGCGCCACCTTCACAGGGCGTGAGGCGGAATACTGTCGGTCGCCTGTCCCGCACGCGCCGACAGTATTGCGAAAAAATAATAAAAATGATGGTCAATTACCGGTATACTCCTGTGCTTAATTCATCAATTTTGTATTATTAGAGGCTATATCCGTATTTAGCCATTTTCAAAAAATATTAAAAAAAAGATGTGGCGAACCGGACCGTACGCGTGCAATTACCTCCGTGACCCTCAGCCCAGACGGCGTTTCTTGTCCTATTTGAGGGGCAAAAATGTTAATACACTGTTCATCAAAGGAAAAAAAAAACAAGAAGTTCACGTACGCGCGCGAAGCACCAAGAGCAAATGTCTAGTCCACAATGATTGTCTGATCTCTTTTAGTATATGTTATAATATATAAAATATATAACAATGAGTTAACAAAATTAATACTTGTATATAATAAAATAAACCAAAAAATATATACATTAATGAATAAAAATAGTTGTTGACACATAATCGATTGTAGGATCTGAAATTAAATTATAGCATACTTTTTGGAGTGCATTTTACTATGTTATATTTTTAAAAAAATTAAAAAAATATAAAGATGATATTTGCACTAAGTAAAATAATTTTTAAAAGGTATAAACTAGTAAAGTAAAAAAGAGTTGTCAATGCTAAAAAATATAAAATAAAAGAATAACCATCCATGAAATTAAAATAAAAGATGGAAAAATATAATATATAACCTGAAGCTTCTTTTTTCTAATATACATGCTTTTCTTCTTCTTTTTATCTTAAAAGTCACTTTTCTTTCCAAAAACAAATAAAATCCCATGAAACTAAGTTACACAAAGATTAAATAAAAAAATCGATATGAAATAAATTTTTTTTTTTTTGAAAAAAACAGAAACAGAAAGGAAGCTACTTTACCGGGAAAACCTTAGTTTTTGGAAATCAGTAATACAATACTTCTCAGTTATATCCAGGCCAATGCAACTACATTATGCGGCCATGCCTCTTTTCAAGTCATGCCTATGGCGCAATCGCGGGTTCGCCTATGAATGACTAATCTCCTTCACGTATGTTTTCATCACCTCTGCTTCGCCATGGAGGATCCACCCTTTCAAATCTATCAAAACATGGATTGCTTAATATTATTTTCTTTTAAAATACTTCATCAAAATAAATTGAATTAATTAATTTTAATTGGTGCTATAACTTAGAATATTAATTAATTATTTTAATATTATATTTACATCACCCACACATCATTTAAAAAAACTATCAATGACTCGCAGCTTACCGCGGTCGCGTGAATTCATAAATCGTATCTTAACGAACAATATTCAACGTTTTTAAGGTGAGATAGAAATATAATAAATTAAAGTGCAGATACGCACGTGCAAGAGTACTCCTAGATGAACCCCTGCTCTCAGCTAGTTTGTCTTTTGTGGTAAAGGGATGATGTGAACCTGTGTAATAGATGCGCCTCTGAAGTCTGACAGATTAATTTTTTCTTGGTAATATTTGACAGCTAGTTGATCAGAGCAAATTATAGGCAATTTATGACTATGGCCTGCGCTTCAGTAGTTTCATGACTGGCATGTTTTTCGTGACATGAAATTTAGTAGTATTTCGAATTGTGATATTGATTATTATTTTTTAAATTATTATTATTATTTTATTATTATTATTATTTTAATATCTAACATAAAAAAATAAATTATTCTTGCAGTAGATATTGACACCGGGATTAAAGATCTTTGAATTCAAGACCAGTTGATCTTCTCAATCTAATTAATCTTTGAAATATATTAAAATAATATTTTTTTATTTTAAAAAAATTATTATTAATATTAGCACCTAAAAATTATATTAAAACTCTAAAAAAATTAATTTATAATAATAATAAAAATAAATTAATTTTTTTTAATAATGATTTTGAAACGTGATATGAAACACCTTCTAAATAGTGAAACGGTAGCACAAAGCTGCAGTGGACGTGACCAAAGATTTACTTAAATATCACTACCGTTGAATAAAATAAATTTAAATTGATTAATCTTAATTTTGATCGGCTCATATAAATGGTATGTCTTGTAACAAAACTAGAATAAAACTTAACATTGCAAAGAAAGTAGCTAGCAAGCATATAAACATATTCAAAATCAAACTAAAATAAAATTGAACAAACAAAAAAAGTTTTTTTTTTTTTTTTTATATATATCACCTAAACCAGTTTAGCTAACCGATTAACTTAGCAATTCTTCACCAAACCCATAAATTCAATATAGAAAGGAAAGAAAAAAAAACCCATTCAATTAGAGCACCCCCAGGGAACATAACTTTAAGATAGCAAACCAATTAATTTTAGCAGTTCTTCACCAAACCCGCAAACCCAACTTGCTGCAAATTACTTATATCCAAAAAAAAACCCAAACACAGCACATATTTGTTGAGATCTGCTGTTGTTTTCGCTCATCATAAGAAGATGAATAAATGGAGGATAAAAAGACGGTTCCAGCAAACAGGATCCAAATCTAGAATCTACAGCCACCCCATGTCAACAATCACAAATAAACATATCGAGATCCCCTAAATACAATGACATAACCAACAATTTAATAACTGGGTTGTTGTTCGATAGCTCTAAAAGTTAGCCTATTTACCACCGAGAGAGAAGAGAATTGAGTGATTATGGGCTTTATGTCCCGAATTGTTCAGGGCAAGAAAGACATGTGAAATGTGCAGGTAGTCATCCACCTCTTCTCCTTCTTCTTATGGTAAGTTCTGTTAACCCAGCTTCCCAGAGATTCAAACCTTTCTAAGCATATCTCCTTTACATACATTATTAACTGAAAGAGAAAATCGACGGAATCGGTGGCCTGGGAAATTTTTAGAGTTCCTGATACGACAAAGCCAAGGAATGAGTGAGTTGGGATTGGAATTGGCAGGTGGTTCTAGACATATTTCCCTTTACATACATTATTAATTGAAAGTGAAAACCCCTAAAACTGAAAGCAAAAATTGACGGATTTGGTGGCTGGGAAAATTCCAGGGTTTCTGATACGACAAGGCCAGATAATGAGTGAGTTGGGATTGGAATGGGTGGTGGTTGGTGAGGGATCAGAGATGTTTTAGTTTGCATAATCTTACCTTGACACCACTGTAAAGTGATAGCGGTGGTAGACGGTAAAGAGAAACAGGGAAAAGAGGTGGCGGCTAGTGTCCAAGAAAGATTAAATAGAAGGATAATCTGTTAATTTATCTTGAAAATTTTATTGCTCTAATTAAAGTTCAAGAACTAGAATTTGTTTTTGAAAAATCTCTCTACAGAAAACTTACTTGAACCTAAGCCTTAGAATAACGATAGAAAAATATAGCAGAAAATGCTGGAAAGTAAATGAAAAATAGGAAAAGGAGTTATTGCTTACTGCGGGCGCGCGAAACACTCCCCTTCAATCCTTGTTTATATGTATATATATATCAATTGTTTTTAACAGAAACTTAATGCATAATTGATTTTGGTAATTTCCACCATTTTGCTTTAATTAATTAACATAAAAAAATAAAAACATGTTACTTTTTGCTTAAAATCCCAAACAATTTTTACTTAGAAAATAATTTATTTTTGGAAGATGAAGTTTATTGTTTAGATTGTGTTCGTTAGCCGACAAAAATTATTTTTTTGGGCCAAGAACTATGAGCAACTCCAATGATAAGAGTTATTTTGGAGAGTTAAATCTTTAAAATAACTCTTTGAATAATATATATATGATTTTTTTGTTGATGTGTGCTCTAATAGTAAAAGTCATTCTGGAGAGTCATTTTTTTATATATTATTTTAAATACAATGCAATTATTTTGTATGTAGTTTAATTATGCAATTAATTATACAATTAATAAGAGTAAGTTATATAATTAAATAATTACTTTTAAAAAACCCTCCAACAATATAATTATTAATTTTGTATATAATTTTTTACTCTCTTGTTAAGGTATTTTTAAATAAATAAAAATAAATATTTTTAATATAATAACATTATTTTCTAATATATATATATACAGTACACGCAGGAATATATATTATATATATTATTTTTTTCTTCCTGCACGTGTGTACACACACACGCAGGAATGACTCTCCAACATGAGCCGCTACAAATAGCAGCTCATGCAAAAGAGAGCTATTTTTAGCTTCGCATATGGCACTCCCCTTGGAGTGCAAAAATTTAAGTACACATGCTAAAAAATTAGTTTTTAATTTTTGGCTTTTCTAATGGCTCTCTAATTGGAGTTGCCCTAAGTGTTTACTTGTTTATATTGTTTTTAAGAGTATTTTTGTTTATAAATATATTATAATAATATTTTTTATTTTATAAAAATAATTTTTGATTTTAGCACATGAATATAATATAAATTTTTTTAATATAAAATATAAAATTAAATAAAAAAATATTTTTGAAACACAATTTCAAACAATGTAAAATCTATGTTATGCCGAGATGAGGAAGCACAAATGCGGTTTTAACAAAAAACAAAACTCACTCAATTCAGATTCTTCCCTAAAAAATCTCATTTTAACTCTTCATCTTTTCATAATAAAAGAAAATCCTATATTTTTTTCAATGAAGGATTGAGGGTTCTTGAATTTATAAACCATGTCAATCAAGAATTTTGTAAAGTTATTATTTTATTCATATATAATTTTTTTAAAAATAAATTATAATTTTTCTGGAAGTCCTAGTGATCTTACTTTTAAAGCAAATTTCTATCAACTCTTGCTATTCGTGCCGACAATGGAGACATGGTGAATTTATTAAAAACATGTTTGTTTTTATTGTTTCAAAATATTTTTAAGATGAATAATTTATTTTGTTTTGAATTAAGTTTTTTGATATTTTAAAATAATTTTACATATTGATATTAAAAATAAATTTTAAAATACAAAAAACTAAATATCAGTATTTTTTAAATTAAAAAAATAATTGTTATCATAAATCTAAAAAATAGCATCAATTATTGTCACCTAGCATTGATGTACACCACTTCCACTACGGTGACAGTACAAGCTTACTAATAAATAATGAACACCGGGGAAGTGTAAATTAATGCTTGATTAAAGATGCCTGGTTTTACAGGGGCATGAAGACGACAGAGAGGATGGTGGGGTGGGCGTTTCGAAATTTAATGGCTGTGGCTGGTTTTCGAGTGGCGAACCAATTTTACACGTGACAGACTTTAGAGGGAGGACGTGTAGAAGTCTGGCCGCGGGAATTATCTTGTCGCTGTGATTCATAGATGTGGTTATGATTTTTAAATATCTAATAATATTTGAAAACTAATTCAACAATCTTTTTATATATTATATTTTAAAAAATATAATTTTTTAAAATCATATTCATAGCTAAAAGTCTTGACTTTTCTTAAAAAATATTAGCACTGACAGCCTGTTTCCTGATGTGTTTTGAAATTGGTTTTGAAAAAAATTAAAAATTATATTTTTATATTTTCAGATTATTTGGATATAATAATTTTAAAAATAATAATTTAAATATGATTTTTAAAATAAAAATCAAAACCACACAAACAGCCTGACTTTCTTGTTACAAATCGGCAGTGTATTCACTGTCCTGTGGTTGATGCAGGTAGGGACAAACCCCACAACTTGAAGGACCATATACAGATGCGCCTGTAAATGTCCACCCTTCATTTGTTTTTTTCTTGTACGGTGACGTCTTACTTGCCAACAAGAAGTATGATTATTATTTTTAAGTATTTTTTGAAAAAACATTTTTTATTTTTTTTAAAAAATCATGACAGTAATAATAAACATGTTAAATAGATAAAAAAAATCCAGCGAGATTTTTCATTGGAGTGCAAGATATGACAACCTTATCATCTCAATGAATTCTCATGGTTCTTAGGGGGCGTTTGGGAGTGTGGTTGCGGTTGCTTTTGAAAATGCTTTTCGTGCCGAAATAAATTTAAATGATGTTTTTTTATTTTTTAAAAATCATTTTTGATATCAGCACATCAAAATAATCTAAAAATATCAAACCATATACATTTAAAATGCAATTTTTTTTCTTCAAAATTTGGCTAAACACGTTTCCGCCGCTTACCCAAACAGTCACTTATTGGATGCACTAATCACTGGTTCCACCTGTTCATTGGGGTTTGGCCATTTTGACCATTCCTTTCGATTGTTTGAGTAAATTGTAAATTCAGTTCCTGTAGTTCTTATGATTTTGTGATCAGGTTTTGAAAATCATTAACCTTTAAGCAAAATTGTCTGTTCATATATTTTTTAAAATGTTCAGACTATTCTGTTTAGTCGTTCTTCAGTTTTTTCCCCTGTAATTAGGAACAAATAAATTGTACATGTAAATATTAAAAGGTTGGATATTTTATGGGAAAAAATAAATTGTACATGTAAATATAATTGAGATTTCAGAGGGTTAATAAAGATTGTTTAAATTAGCAGGATTAAATAATTCTCATTTATTTCACTATAATTATAGGGACTAAATAGCAATTCTCATATTGTGATTTTTGAAAATATGAATTGGATTCTCTATGGGAGTAATTAACAAAACATGTATTGCATGGGTGTTTCGTTGCAGTGTTAGATACACGTTACCACGGATTGCTATGGTAATGGTTTTACTTTATTCCTGAAAGGAAAAGATAAGAACCTTGGTATCGACGGTATTTTTCTATTTTCAATGGTAAATTGGTTATGAAAAAGATTATTTAAAGTTATTTTTATATTTTTAATTTTTTAAGACCATGAAATAAATTATTTACCCTCGAAGTTAACTATATTTGTAACTATTGACCAACAATATTTTTGTCCTTTTATTTTCTAGAGTACAGTAGAAAAGATGTATTTGCCCTAGGGAAAAAACAAGGCATGTGCTTAGGGTTTGTTTTTTGTTGTCATTTCAAATGGTTTTTTTTTGTTGTTGTTGTGATTTTCATATTCATGAAGGGTATTTTGATGTTTCTATGTTGAGAGATTATTTTTTTATTCAAAAACTTTATTAGCGCGTGCTTGTTACGCGCCATCAAATTAATGACACTGATGCCATTTGAATGTCTCATGCCGCAAAACTTGGTGGATATTTTTTTTCCTCATGTTGTTGGAAGTGTACCATCATGTTCTATTTCTCTTGGTAGAATGTGTGGTGACAAATGATAAGTGGCTTGTCGCTAGCAGTTGTTTTTCTTCGTATTCTCTATTTATAGCTTGGAAAAGTTCATATTTTACTCTTTATTTTTGATATTTCAATCATTATTCTTTTGATTTATTGTTTTTATTCTTGACAATTTTAGAAATGTTTTGTTTGTCTTTAATTTAACTCTTCAATAAAAATGTGTCATATATTATTTTTTCCAACCAATTTTATTGGTTTTCATTTTCATACTTCATTCAAAGTTTATTTTATTTTGTATAAATTTATCACTTGTTCTTTTGATTAGTTTTCTTCTTGTTTAGGTAATTTTTATTTTCAATTTAACCCTCAAAACAAAGATTTTTGGTTCCAAGTATTTTTTTATTTCAATTTCCACCTTTATTTTTTAAATTATATATTTTTTTGTTCAGAATCCTTTTATAGAATTGAGATTTTCCAGTTTTATCCATAAATGTTTAATTTGTTTAGGCTTGGGTTTCATGTTTTTTTCTATTTGTGGTGTTCTTGATCTAATGACCTGGATCACAAGTTTAAGAAGTTAACGCGATCCATATATTTTTATTTGTTTATTTATAATATGTTCATCCTTGCACAATATATATATATATATATATATATATATATATATATATATATATATATATATATATATTGTTTCATTCACTTACTTTTATGTGTTTCTCTTTCTATTATATTTTATTTATTTTAATTAATAAATTTAGCAAACAAATCGAAGATTTTATTTTATTTTTCAGGATCAAATATCGTGAACTATATTCATCCTTATTTTTGCGGTTTCTCTTTTAGCTATTATCAGCAAAACAGATTCCATTTATTTATATAAATGATTATCAATTTATTTAATTAGATATTCCATAATTTCCTTTTCATTTACACTTTAATTTTTTCAGTATAAAAAAGAAATCAACATATCTTGTATGCCTTAAAAACAATCATGATCAGTGGCGGATCAAGTAGCTAACTAGTAGAAAATAAACTATAGATAAGCGTTTTATTCCTGTTAAGTGTGTGTTTAAGATGGAGACATAGGGAGGTGATGCTGAGGGTTTTTTTAGGTACAATCTTCTCCAAGCACAAACCACAGCTTACTTACAAGCTAAAAGACATGTTTTTCGTTGTTTTATTTTACATGAATCCGACCAAAAACAACTTAATCACACCTCAATCCAAACACATTTAATTGTCTCTTCAATTCAGATTCTTTCGGCCCATCAAACCTGATTCCACTCATTGAGCTGCTCTTTACGGCCCATTTATAATTGTACCTCTTCAATTCAGATTCTCTCGGCCCATTAAACCCGGTCCCATCTCCAGATCTCGGCCTAACTTTGATCGTGGAGCCCGTGCTCAAGTTATAAATTGACCCAACTCCTTCAACACTGAAGAGTTTTGAGTCCTGTTAATTCTGATCTGTGATTCAATTAGACTTGCCTTTTCTTGCCTTCTCTCTTTCTAGAAATACTAGATACTTGCCCGCGCGTTGCCGTGGGTATTTTTTTGTATATAATTTCACATAATTAAATCTACAATGATAAATTTATATGATATAAGTAAATAAAAATGATAGATTCAAAGATTAAATATTGAAAATTTTGAGTTGAGTTTATCACGTAAGCATATATTACATCTTTTAGAATATAGGTATTGCGTCATAAACGATCACAAAAGAGCGCGCACTAACATTAGAAAAAAGAGCAACATATTTGAATAAGGAAAAAAAAATTACTGAAATCATTATTGTGCAGATAATAAAATTATAAAAATCAATTAATAGAAAGAGCAAATTAAAAACCAAAAAGGGAAAATGAATCAATATTAATTTAAAATATTATAACAATAGCAACATTGGAGTCTTAACATCTAGAATTATTATTGCCGCTAGAATAAAAACACCAAAAATTATTAAATTATACCGAGGGAAAAAAATAAAAAGCATGAACATAACAGCAAGCAAGAAAAACCAATTAAAAATTATTATTATTATTATTCTTATTATGAAAGAATAAATAATCACTATTATTATAATAATAGAATACATAGTCACTATTATTATAATATTAATAATAATCACTATTATTATTATTATTATTCTTATTATAATTATAATTATTATGTTAATACTGAAAGAAACAAAAATAAATGAAAAACTAAAAATATCTCAGAAAGTTTAAGAAAAGATAAAAAAACAATTAAAAAAAATTATCATTGCTATTACTGGCAAAAAAAAATTTATCAAATTATCGGGAGGGAAAAATAACAACAAAAGAGTAAGAATGAAAAATAATTAAATCATGATTATTATTATTATTATTATTATTATCATTATTATTATTATTATTATTATTATTATTATTATTATTATCATTATTGTGTCAAACTTATATATAAATGGACAAAAGTAGGGATTAAAAAAATAAAAGTGTAAGGGGTGAAATGAAAATCAAATATAAAGGGATTAAATTAAAAAATTAAAAGTCAAAGGGCTGAAATGCAAATTACATTTATTCTCAATTGAAATCAGAGGACAAAATTGCAAAAATCGGAACTTTTGTACCGAATTGCTTGAGTTATATACAGTCAATCCGGAAATTGAAAGTAGCAGGACCAAAGTGACACTTTGACATTCAATTAATTCAAATCGGAGGACCCAATCGAACAAAATTAAAACTTATATAACAGAAATGAGGACTAAAAACGAAATTAACAGTCGAGGGACCGAAGTGCAAAGTCAAAATATATGGGGGACTCTCCTGCACATTGACGTGCTGGAGAGGGAGAAACGTGGCCGCCGGCTTTAACCGGCCCCCGCCGTGTCCACGGACATTTGGTGGTTCCACGCGCCACCGCGGGAGGAAGACCACGCGGTGGCGCATCGTTCTGGCCGTCGGTGGCCAATTTCCGGACATCGGAGGAGGCCGCACGCGCCACCTGAACAGGGTGTGAGGCGGAAAACCGCCTGGCGCGTGCGCCTCACGCCCTGACAGACACGGAATAAAAAATTCGAAAAATAGGGCCAATTACCGTTCCACCCCTGGACCCAATTCATTGTTTTTGTCTTATTAGGGGCTAAATCCGTCTTTAGCCATTTCTGAAAATAATAAAAAAAGAAAAAGTTGCGGTGGACCGGGCCGGGCCGGCCGCGCGCAATTACGCTGGTTCCCCTCACCCGGAGCCGTTATTTTGTCCTATTACTAGAGACTAAATCGTCAATACACTGTTCACAGCCGAATATTTTTTTTTTTTAAAAAAAGTGGAAAAACCCAAAATGGCCCCGCTCGATCAGCCCCTTTGGCCGCGCGCTCGAGGGCCAAAACGGGGCGTGCACTGTCGCAATCCACAGTGTTTACTGAGGTGAGCAACAGTGCAAAACCCCACGCACATTATATGTTTTGTAATATGTTTGGTTGCTTGGAAATCATGCAGAAAGCAAAGGAGACCAAAATGAAACTTGATAAGGCTTGTGGGATACTCATAGCAAAACTTTATGGAAAGACAGAAGTTTTTGATTAAATTCATAGTTTTCACTGCGATTTCTCAATAAAATAAAATAAAATTATAGTGTGTGTTCCCGTTGAGCTGATTGCTAACTACTGTCAGGTTTCGTTAAAAATTAAATAATGCTCTTCAATCTCGTAAGAGAGATTTTATTACCGTGCCCTTTGTAATGGCGTTTTAAAAATATTTTATTTAAAATTAATTTTATTTTTGATGTTTTTAGATTATTTTCAAAAACTGATGTCAAAATTAATTTTTTAAAATAAAAAACAACATTTTAATATATTTTTTTTATTAAAAACCTTTCAAAAACAGTATCAACAATATTCCAAAACAGTCGATTACTCAGTGGTTATCAATTGGACGAGGTTAGTGATTTCAGTGCAATAAGTATTGACGGTTGGATATTCTTTCTTCCCCCCCCCCCCCCAATTCATATCAGTTGTTTATTGTAGTATGGGCTAGAAAAAAACCAATTTAACCGAGAAAACTAAATTCTGAAAAGAAAAGAAAAACAATTATTCAGTTTGGTTTCAGTTTGCGATGACTGGAATTGAACGAGCCGAACCACATTGGACAGGTTCAAACAAAACTAAACTCGGTTAAAAAAATGAGGGTATAAATATTCCCGTCTTTTCTTCTTGATCTCTTCCTCATTCTCACTCATTCTTCCAGTCTCTTTGCATCCCTGTGACCCCACATGCTCAATAACACTATCTTTTTTTTATTGTTGATTCTATTTATGTTTGCAAATCTTCCGGTCTCTCCAGGGTTATTTGTGTAGGTTTTATAAATCTGAAATGGTGTAATTAGAAGGATATAATTAAGATTGAATCGGAAGAAAAATAAATATTACGGTGGCAAATTTTAGGTGAGTCCAATTTCTAAGAAATTTCAAAAACTCCTTATACTTTATACTGAGTGATTTATAGAGTTTATAAATCAAATTTTAAGTTTAAATTAAAATTAAAACTGAAATTGTTTTTTTTTAAAGATCATAGGTTAATTCCGAGGAAGACCGAGTGTACTGTGTAGTGACTTTTAGAGTGTGTTTAAAATTATTTTTAAAAATATTAATTTCTCAAACCCCCCCTCTACCTCTCCCTCCCTCTCTCCCCAATTTTCAAATTTTAATTTCTCAAACCCTAGAGAGCTGCCATCACTCACAAACCCCAACGAAAACACAACCATACCATGGAATACAATCCAGAATTCCTCTCTCAATGCTTCCTCCACACACTCTCTCCACAACCCGAGCCTCGCCGCGCCGCTGAATCCAAGCTCACCGAACTCGCCGACCACCCTAACTACGCCCTCGCCGTCCTCCGCCTCGTTGCTGAACCCTCTATCAATGAACAGATCCGCCACGCCGCCGCCGTCAACTTCAAAAACCATCTCCGCTCCCGGTGGGCTCCATCTCCTGATTCCTCCTTCACTCCGATCCTCGACGCCGAAAAGGACCAAATCAAAATCCTGATTGTCACTCTCATGCTCTCCTCTACTCCTCTAGTTCAATCTCAGCTCAGCGAATCGCTCTCTCTTATTGGAAAACACGATTTCCCTAAATCCTGGCCCACTTTGCTGCCTGAGCTCGTGTCAAATCTCCGAGCCGCTTCGCAATCGAACGACTATGCTTCAATTAATGGTATTCTCGGTACTGCTAATTCCATTTTTAAGAAGTTTCGTTATCAGTATAAAACTAATGATCTCCTACTTGATTTAAAGTATTGTTTGGATAATTTTTCCGCTCCATTACTAGAAATGTTCCTTAGGACAGCGGCTTTGATTGATTCCATGTTTAGTTCAGGTGGTGGGTCACCTGTTACTCTGAAGCCTTTGTTTGAGTCACAGAGATTGTGTTGTAGAATATTTTTTTCATTGAATTTTCAAGATTTGCCGGAGTTTTTTGAGGATCATATGAAAGAGTGGATGGCTGAATTTAAGAAATATTTAACAAATGGCTATCCTGTGCTAGAGAGTAGTGCGGAAGGATTAGGTGTTGTCGATGAACTTAGGGCAGCAGTATGTGAGAACATTAGTCTTTATATGGAGAAAAATGAGGAGGAGTTTAAGGATTATTTGAATGATTTTGCACAAGCTGTTTGGACTTTGTTAGGGAATGTGTCCCAGTCCTCAAGTCGTGATAGTTTAGCTGTTACTGCAATTAAGTTTTTGACTACCGTGAGTACCAGTGTTCATCATACTTTGTTTGCGGTTGACGGGGTTATACCACAGATTTGCCAAAGCATCGTGATTCCTAATGTGAGGTTAAGGGATGAGGATGAGGAACTTTTTGAGATGAATTATATTGAGTTCATTAGGAGGGATATGGAAGGGAGTGATATAGACACTAGGAGGAGGATTGCATGTGAATTACTTAAAGGGATTGCAGCGAATTATAAGCAGCAGGTGATCAGTATAGTTTCTGTTCAGATTCAGAATTTGTTGACTTCGTATGCTGCAAACCCAGCTGCACAGTGGAAGGACAAGGATTGTGCAATATATTTGGTTGTATCTCTTTCAGCTAAGAAGGCCGGGGGTACTTCTGTTTCGACTGATCTCGTTGATGTTCAGAGCTTTTTTGCATCGGTAATAGTGCCTGAGTTACAGAGTCAGGATGTAAATGCCTTTCCAATGCTCAAGGCTGGTGCACTTAAATTCTTTACAATGTTCAGGAATCAGATACTGAAAACTCTTGTACTTCAGTTGTTTCCGTATCTGATTCAATTCCTAGGTGCAGAGTCAAATGTTGTTCATTCTTATGCTGCAAGCTGTATAGAAAAACTCTTGCTGGTCAAGGATGAAGGGGGAAGATCAAGGTATACTTCAGCAGATGTAGCTCCAAATCTTCTAGTGCTGATGAATAACCTTTTTACAGCCTTAAGGTTTCCAGAGTCAGAGGAGAATCAATACATAATGAAGAGTATCATGCGGGTTCTAGGGGTTGCAGAAATAACTCCTGAGATTGCCGGACCTTGCATTGCTGGATTGACTTCTATACTGGCTGAAGTTTGCAAGAATCCAAAGAATCCAATTTTCAATCACTATCTCTTTGAGTCAGTGGCTGTTCTTGTAAGGAGGGCATGTGAAAGAGACATATCTCTCATACCATCTTTTGAAGCAAGCCTGTTTCCTAGACTCCAGGAGATTTTGGGAAATGATGTAACTGAGTTTTTGCCTTACGCATTCCAGCTTTTGGCCCAACTTGTTGAGTTGAATAGACCACCCATCTCAGATACGTACATGGAAATTTTTAAACTTCTCCTGTCTCCTGATTCATGGAATAGAAACTCAAATGTCCCTGCCCTTGTGCGTCTCCTTCAGGCTTTCCTTGAGAAAGCACCTGAGAAGGTCACCCAAGAGGGGAGACTAGCTCAGGTGCTTGGCATATTTAACAGGCTTGTGTCAGCCCCGAGCACTGATGAACAGGGCTTCTATGTGCTGAACACTGTTATTGAGAAACTTGAGTATGGAGCCATTGCTCCCTATGTTGGTCACATCTGGAATGCCCTATTTTCTCGCTTGCAAAGTAAACGAACAGTAAAGTTTATTAAGTCTCTTTTGGTTTTCATGTCACTCTTTTTGGTCAAGCATGGCTCTGCAAACCTTGTGGACTCTATGAATGCAGTGCAAGCTGGTATATTTTTGGCGATTTTGGAGCAGTTCTTGATACCTAATCTCAAACTGATCACTGGGCGCATTGAGGTCAAATTAGTATCAGTTGCCTCAATCCGACTTATCTGTGAATCTCCTTCTCTTTTGGATGCTGGGGCTGTTAGACACTGGGGGAAAATGCTGGACAGCATTGTAACACTCCTTTCACGACCAGAGGAAGATAGAGTTGGAGATGAACCGGAAATGCCAGATATTGCTGAAAATGCAGGTTATACTGCTGCATTTGTCAATCTGTACAATGCTGGAAAGAAGGAGGAGGATCCTTTGAAGGACATAAAAGATCCTAAGGAATTCTTGGCTGCTTCATTAGTGAAGCTTTCTGCCCTTTCCCCTGGGAAGTTTCCCCAGATTATCAATGAAAATCTTGATCCGGAAAATCAAGCAATATTACTTCAGATTTGTAGCACTTACAACTGTCCAATTGTTTGAGTGAGTAGCTATACTAAATTACATTTATTGTCTTTGCTCATGTTCATTTTTTTCTTATCATTTTGCTTCTGTGTTTACCCATTTATCTTCCTTTTTTTCTTAATTGTGTTTTCTATATTCAAGAAATTTTCCCCTGGATAAAGATCAGTAGAGCATTGCTATTTGACATAAAAATGTATGTTTGCCAATCATAACAAACCTTTTGGATGAATTTATTGCTTTGCATGGATACAGGAACTGCCTTAGTTAAACTTTCCTATTAACCAACAATCTTATGCGTTTATTTATCTTCACCAAACATTTTCAACAGATAATAATGATACATTCAGCATTGTTTTGATATGGTGTTATCATTATGGTACCATAGCATGTTTTCATTGTGATATTTTCTTTTACTTGACTTGATCGCTCTGCTCTTTTGAATAATTCCGTAATACTTATCAATGCACAATTAATCTCTACCTGTGTGGTCCTGCCAGAGAGAAGCCTACTGAAAGTCAACAAGTTTCTAGGGTCTAGCTGCATCTTCTTTGGTCTCTCCTACAAAGTGTGAGCAGTGTAGATAATTTACCTCACGGCTGTCTTGTATGTTGTACTGTGCAATTATTTTATCTTCTCTGGTTTCTGAAGTCCACTAGACCAACTTAAGGCAGGTCTTCTAAATTTTTTCTTAAAACAGCTTTCTTTCATTAGTCCATCTTGCATCTCAGCTGATTCTGTCATGATCCAGCTTGTTGCTGGTTCTTGTATGTTGTACTGTGCAATTATATTATCTTCTCTGGTTTCTGAAGTCCACTAGACCAACTTAAGGCAGGTCTTCTAAATTTTTCTTTAACAGCTTTCTTTCATTAGTCCATCTTGCATCTCAACTGATTCTTTCATGATCCAGCTTGTTGCTGGTGATGATGGTTAGCACAAAAAATTATCAAGTCATTTTATTCCTCCTGAGAATTTGTGAATTATCATGGCTGCATCTTTCACACCTATATTCTTCAATAGTACATACAAATACATGCACTCTGCAATCATCCCACTGACTTTGTAGCTAGGTGACACATTTAAGGCAAGAAAACAGTAACTGAATTGCAAGCTACTCTGTAAATTTAAGCCTTTACAAGCTCAATTTTACAAGTTACTTGACTCTTTAGGGAAGAGTTTTGTAAATTACCTATCTGAATGCTTTAGTTTAAACAATGCGGAACATATATTATAAATCGCAGAGTTTTAGCACCAGTGCATTGTTTTGTGTTTGAAGACTGTTAACATTATTTTCAGAAGTTGTGTTACAGTGTAGTAATCATCATGCTAGCTTTTATGATAGCTCATAATTTTTTATACTTTCTTCTCCTTTAAACTGAATTTTTATACTTTGCTTTGTTTCCTACAGTCTTCCTCGAATTTTATTATTAAGCCCACAAAAGAGCTCTTGTTATGGAGTTGCAGCTGCATTGTTTGCTTATCTTTCTACATCTTTGATTATTTTGAATCTGCAATTCTTTGATTATTCATGACTTTAGCTGTTTTGTATGAGCAAGGGACATCAGCTTAATTTCCTCCCTTGTACTTTTCAAATTTGCTTGCAACCACAAGACAGAGTTCTAACTAATTCTGTGTGCACCGCACCCTTTCAGATTATCATGTGGGAGTTGAGGCCTGTTATGTGGTCTGAGTTTCAACAAGGGGTTTCATCTTATTTATGAGCAGGCGGTACCTTTTGCATTGCAGTCGACGGGTTTTGTCAAGTAATAATCTTGTTTGCAACTTCCCATGATATATTCAGTAATGACTTGATTATGTTGCCACAGCCTGGCAGCGATTTTCCTAAAGAGTTAATGATAGTTCCACAATGTTGTGTATCGAATCTGGTTTGGCAAACCTCCTTCCAGGCTTTGTTGTGAAGAGTTTTACGAGTCTTGTTCAACTGCATTTGTGATCTAAATGCAGTTTCTGTGTACTTTACATGCATGCACTGTTGCATTGGGTCCACAAAAGAAGAAAAAAACAGTTTTTGAGGGTATTAGGCCGGCCAGTTAATGTGCAGGTGAGTTTTGGTTGATTTGCTGTGGCAAGTCTTCATAACTACTACTAGCATGTTCCTGTGGTAAATTTGATTTTCCATTTTTTCCTGTAAAATGATGTTCCAAATAGAGATGAAGACCGTGTGACATGGCAGGAATTTATTTGACACTGAATGAGGTTGCTTGGGAGGAACAAGAAGTTCCATGATATCGAGGTGCAAATTCAATGGCTAAATTTGTTGGGAGCCGAAGCGGTGGGAAGGGATACCTGCGCTCCTCCCATGAAGGTTAAAAACACTCCAATTACATATTTTTTTCTAGACCGATTACGATACCCTTGGGCAAAGGAAAAATAAAATGGTAAAAAGAACAGGAATGGTAATTTAACCTGAATTCGATGGATTTTGAATTGAATCTTATGTAATATGTGCATACTTTAATTTAGATTTGGCTTGAATAGGGTATTTATTTATAGCTATCTTATCTGGTTAGGGTAAGTAAGTTAATCTAAACGTAACCTGAGATGTGCGTGTAATTTTACTATATATATATATATATATATATATATAATAAATAGTATTTAGATAATGAATATTCAAAATGCAAAGATATGCAATGGATATTTAAATTTCTAGGAAATGGATGATATAATAGCAACTCAACCCGAGGTTTCCATTACCAGCTTCTTCTTTGTAGCTTGGAATGGATTAATTCCCCTTCCCTCAAATCCCATGACCAGGAAAATATGGCATATTTTGAGATTACATCTTCCCTTGGCATCAAATATTTCATGACTCCCAAACCACACTCTCCACCCTATCCACTGGTTGCAGGTATGGGGACATTTTCCTTTTATACGGATTTGCTGGTTGTTGGGTTTGGATGTGGAAAAAAAGGATTTATTTGGCAATTTGCCTGAAAGAAGTATCATAAATATAAGAGGGAAAGGAGGGGGAAATCAATATTGTTAATATTAATTAAAGATATGGATGCTCAGTGACTGTTAAAAGATAAAATCCATTAATTCTCTAATATAACTTGTTCAATTCCATGTTGTGACAGTAGAATGGTCTTTTCTTTGAAAATCCTCCACCAAAAATGGTGCCTTGAAATACGTAATGCATTTTGGGTTGGTGGAGGAGGAGGGAGTTAAACAATCAAATACAAACATTTTGACAGGAGAGAACAGCAGCTGAATTTGTTAAAACTTGAAAGTAGGTCCTGAAATCGACCATTTCTCTATGATTTGATTCATTCGTGTACAGTGAAACAAGGGGGGGAGATTGGAGTGAATTCTGGGGGTGTCCGATTTATTTTGATGATTTTATTTTTCCAGACCACAAACGATCCAATGTGCTCGGAAGAGAGATAGACAAAAGGATGTTGCTGTGATGCCAAGCTGCCATCGTTCATACCACCACAAATCTCCTATTCTCTTTCTAGTGAAGGAAAAGAACAATGTCTGTTACCACCACAATTTTATTTTATTTTAGAATCCGAAAGAACACGCCATGGCACCAAAAATCTACCTTGAGGAGAGAGAAAACATCATAAATACCCACATCCAATCAGATTTTCTCTTATGGGCCCTGAACACTGGAGAAACACTGGAGCAGGAACTAATGGAAGAACAAAAAACACTGTTTTTTCCCCATCCATCCTTTTTCCTATTCTCTTCCCTGTTGACCTTTTCTTATTCTTCCTTCCTTTGATTATTTTATTCAAATTGCTTGGAGAATTATTCAATCTGGCTCTTCAAACCCACAGAAGCACTCACTACATATCCGCACCAATTATCTGCTGCAATAAAACAATAGTGGGCTAAGCTATGTTGTAAGAAATTGATTAATAGTAATCGTGCATTTCATCCACCAAATGTTGCTGATTTTGCTAGACTGCCCGGCTGACTTCCACTAAGCTTAAACGTGGCTATATTTTAACTTCTGGTGGAGGATCGATCGTATGATTCTGTACCAGTAATTCTCTAACGTTTCATACTTTATATTATACCAATAAATGTCCTTTCCAGTGCTACATATTGGTACTGAGATAATCATTATTCCACCGTGTGTGATGAACCCCACCGTCAATAGGTTCAGGCTGAACCATATATATGGTCCCCTGGCGTGCCTATCTTAGATCACTTGCTCTAAGCACTAAACCAGTTGTCCAATAACCCTCTAAATGATCGATTAGGACCTGGAAGTAAGATTCTGCTCGTTTATTAATTTGCTTTGTTGTAGCCTTACTTGTTTCGGCCAATCCTCTGACGTTCATATGGCTTACCATTTGTTGCAATAAATTCCTTGAAACTCATTCGAAATAATTGGTTTCGATTCGTCAAAATCCTAAAACCAACTCAGCAGTTTGGGTTTTTCTAATTTAAAAATCAACTTCAAGCTGTGTAACTTTTAACCAAAGACTCGAGTCGGCAAGATTGTGGGGATCGAGCACAAGCTTTATCGTCCGGACTCGCAACTTGCAAGAAGAGGGATGATTCTCTATTTTCAGCCTCGGAATTTCTTTTAATTCTATGTATATGCTAATCAAGGAAATCAATGCCATAAACCCCACATGAATATATTGTTCAAAAATGGGAATTTCCACTCAGGATTCGAATCCTTTTCTTCCAACTTGTGCGTATAGAGTTGATAAGAAATTCAGCTTCAGAAGCGATGGATGGCCGGTTGGTTCTCCAGATTCTCAGCCTCAGGCACAGATCTAGTAATTCATTATCTGTACGGAAATGACGGCTCAACCCCATCCAGCCCTTCCTTAACCCTTTTATGTAAATTAGTTTCTTTGACACCTACTCTGATTTGGAACTCTATTATTTAATTATATTTTTATAACCTTTAATAGATTATTTTGAGTTGCCTGGAAGTAAATACTTTTATATTTATTAAATTTAAGATTTTTGGTTTATAAAATTTAAATATTTTTATGGAAAGTTTAATAATGTGTAGTTAAATTAGTTTTTACATTTTAAAACATACAAAAAACAAATCTTGACGGTATTGAAATAAAAATTATATACAAGAAGTAGTTAGTGGTTAGTGTGTGTTTGTTGCATGTATATTATAGATACACAAAAAAAGAAATGATTTTCTTATAGTAGAAATAATATAATTGTAAATTTTGTATTTTGTTTTACTATAACGGTAGTAAAACTATAAGCTCATTGGCTTTCTTAGAAAAAAATTGTTATATATTTTTTCTTTATATTTGAAGTATTTATCATTTTACACCTAGCCTATTTATCACCATTTTTCTTTTTTATAGAAAATAAATTGAAGCGTCATGAAACTAGATTTGTTTTTTTCAAAAAAAAATAATCTAAATGAAATTAAAATAAAATAAAAGGCTAATTTTTTTTTACCCTTGTTAACGTTTAAAAATCATGATTTACGTTATTAGATATGAAGCACTACACATTAAAAATCTAAGAAAACTAATTCCCAACAGATCAAATGTTGAAAGAAAAATCTTAAAAATAACAGAAAAAAAATATAAAAAAAATAAAAATTAAAAGAATGATGATAAGAATATACACACAAAATAAATTATTGGAAAACTATATTTTTTTTATTGGAGGGTGAAATTGTAAAGAAAAATAACTTCAATGAAAGGACAAGAAATAAAAAGAATGATGACCATATTGAGAAATGTCATATATCATGAATTTAGATCAAATGATAAAATTGAAAAACAATAAAACCTTTACAAAACATAAACATCTGAAAGAATAGAAATCAAAAGAAGAAATATCAAATTGAAAATTAAGATTAAAATATGAAATAAAAAACAAATAAAAGCATAAAAAACAAAAGAATAAAACCTTAAGTTGAAATACCAACGATACATAGGAACAAGCACTATTTTTTTAAAGAAGAAAAAAAATAAAATCCCACCAACAATAAACCGTTTTGCCATCGTCAGCACGATAGCTCTTTCAACGACATGAAGAAAGGGAGTTTCTAGTTGCCGAGAGGTATCACTCAAAGTGCACGGGCGCTCCTAGTATGATGCCAACAACCTTTCCATAGAAAAAAATAATTCATTCATAAAATATCAAATTGCAGTCACTGGAACCTAGCAAAAAGAATGAGTAAAAAGACCAAAATGGTCCTGGGTTGACTTTTTTAATTTAAAAGGTAAACCTGTCATTTTAAAATATTTTAACAGATAAAAAAACATAAATATCAGGATTTTAAAATTTTGAGTTGGAGAGCAGTGAGGTAGTTTTTCTTTACTTAAGAAACTAGAAAACACATGTATACCTCCAAAACTAATGAATGACGTGAAGACCGAAACGCCGTAACACAAAGGCATTTGCTTTTTAAAAATAAAAATAGCAATTATTTTGTAGCAGTGAATATAAAAATGCATCCATGATTACAATGAATTTGCCTTCCGTCTACCTCTTTCATTACTAAACACTTATTTTTCCCAGTAAAAACTAATAATACTTAAAAAAACCCTAAAAATTTAAGTTAAAAATAATCATATTATTTAATTGAATCCTTATTTTTATATTTGTTTTTTTTTGTTTTCATTCATGACCTTTTAGATTAATCAAATTCAATGTTGAATTATGATTTTAGAAAAGAAAAAAACAAATCAATTTAACTTGTTAAATCAGTATTCTAAATAATAAATATATGATAAACTCATAGAAGATAAATTAAAAAAAAAATGAAGCTCAATAAAATTTAATATTGAAAAATAAAAATAAGATAAAAAAATATTAAAAAAAGAATTGAGGTAAAAAAAGTTATTATTTCGGTAAATAATATTATACGAGGAGAGTTAAGGTAAAAACTCCTCATTTATTATTATTATTAATAATAATTTATTTTTTCCCCGTCATGGTTTTCTCCGTCGTTCCTTGTACAGCAGGCGACAAGTGACGGGCTCCATTAATGAGGTTCGCATATCTCTCCGTAAAAGGAGGTGCGGTCAAATTGTTAATGCTTTGCATGGAAGGATATAATTGAAAAATCGAGAACTTTAAGATTAGGTTGTAACGTTTTTCAGAGTTAGAAGTGGCGTGCCTCCCACCCTTTTGATTTCTGGAACTTGCACTAGAACTCATGCTATCTTTTTTTGGAAGCTCATATGGTCCAATCGCTCGTGATTTTCTTCACATGCTGTGACATGAGTTCCAGCCTCAGATGCTAGGCTCTTTATCATTCCCAAGGCGTCCAGATTAAATATAACAAATTCTTGCGTTCCTTCTTTCATAGGGTACCCTCATATCAATTTGCAAGGTTCAGGGTGGTAGCCAAGGAACACGAACTGGACTGGTCTCCACATGGGGGGGTGAGGATTCAAAATCAGTAGACCCCACCAATCATGTATTTTGCAAATATATTGTGTCCCAGAAGAAGGATACACTGTCTGGAAGGAGATCAACGGCCAGATCTTTCTCTTTCTTGATCACCCACTTAACTCTAGCATGACCCCGAGAAAAAATAATTATTTTCTTCTTCTTATTAACAGCACCCCGGGGTTATGGGAACGATTCAGAAGATTCTGTCAAGACTCAAGATATCAAGCCTTTTTTTAAAAAAAAAAAAAAAAAAAAAGTGACGCAAGGAATAAAAAAAGGCATCCCCGTCAGGCACGAGGAACAGCTCATTTCTGTTTTAATTTGTCATCAAATATCTATCTCTGTTTTATTTATTTTTTCCCCACAATTCAGAGGCGGATCTAATCTCTAATCCGAAAGGAATCTACAGATCGGGTGGACATGTAAGATAAGATTATTTCTACTCTGTATATTATTCTTGAAAAAATGTTAGGAAATTTGGAGGTCTTCCTTCACCCTTTAGAACGGGCAAGAGTCGTTTTGAGATTAGATTGCAGTCACTAACTACGATTATGTTAGGATTAAACGCTGGGCGTCCACAAAGTACACGTGCCTTGATGTGACTGGTCTGTCCTCCCCATTTTTCATGTCCTGTCCTTTTTTTCTCTCCTTTGAACGACAAGCAGTCCTGGCTCCTCACATGACATCTGTTCCCTCTTGTGTTCATAGCCTGAATACCATGGTCCGAGAGTATCACCATTGTTTTTACAAAAAAGAATTTAGTTTTTTTTATTAACAGGGTGGGTCAATTTGTGTGTATATCGACTAATTTTATGAGCTTTAAAATTAACAATTATGTAAGCTTCCAGTGTCTATTATATCAATAACCACAAGACTCGAATATGAAACCATAAATAATATATTTAATTATTTACTAATATCTGTCAGGTTTATAAATCATATTCCTTGAAGGGATTTTTTTTTCTTGACATTAATTATATTTTCTTGTCGTATTTAACCTAGTAGTAACGACTTCTTGATATTTATTAAGAGCATGGGTTTCAATATATAGTATTCTCTATATTTGTTTTTTTTTTACATTCTATAAAAAAAGTCAAAATTATTTCTTTAAGTCTACTTTGATAGAGATGAATTCTTTACTATAGCACAATATGGTGAGTGGGATTTCTTTTTAAGGTGATAATTGTTCATGTGGTTGGACTGTGTTTTCTTATATATATATATATAAATAAATAAATGATTTAAGTTATTATTTTGACATGTAAGCAAAAAAAAATCTTTATTATAATTTTAAAGACGCAATAGTCAAAAGAGTTGCTTAGATTTTGAAAAGATTTGGAGGAGGAATAAAATCTTCGTTGTAGCTGAGTTAAAGTTTGGTTCTCGGTGAGTTACTCTTTCTCCGTGTGCTATGATTCTTCAGCGAAAGCAGATAAAAGAAGCTTAGTCCATCGAAGATGCATCATAATGGCCACCACTGCATCATTTTATTCATTTCCCACGGTGATTTAATCCACCATATGATACTCGCATTTGAGATCCTTACCCGAACATTAATTTCCCACTTGATTTTTTATTTTTTTTATCAAGGTCTTGTCAAGCAAGATTCACATTAAGAATAAACATATAATTAACTTTCTTTGGTCAATACAGGGGCTACTCAGGTTTAGGGGGCAACTATGGCAATATGTGGCAACGAGTTTTTATATTTATTATTCATTAATATTTAAAAATAAATATTTATATTGTATCTATTGAATTTCAACTATCTATCTGGATATCTCATTATTATTTATTATTATGATATATTTGAGGTCAGGTTTGAGTCATTGTTTTAAACAGTATTTATATAATATAATATAATATCTATTACTTATTGAGTAAGGTAATTATTTAAAAAAATCTTATATATTTTAGTTGATGCGGTAGATATTCAAAAAAATGTTAAATATTAACAAATTGAATAATATTTTTTTATTTTTAAAATTTTTTTTGACATTAAAATATTTTAAAAAATCATTTAAAAAAAACAAAAGATCAAACAAGCTATAACTGAGAACAATGAGCTTTTTGTTTAATAATTAAGTCTACGATTTGGATTCTCCCCACCACTGAGCTTTTCTTACTATATGAGAAAAAAAATATTCGCATCCGTGCGCTCACAAATATTAGATAATTGTATTTTTTGTTCGTTGCCGTTGGTTGCTTGAAAGGAACGGCCTATGCAACATTTGGAATTAACTTCGTACTTTTTTTTAATGTTTTTTAATAAACCAATCTGGATGGCGATTTGTTTGTCTCCAATTTTTAAGTCAAGCGGCAGAAGACAAGCCACGTCAGCACGCGTGTATCTCTTATTAACTGTCTGTAAGTGTTGTTTTGTTTTTTAAAATATAATTTTTTTTAATGTATTAAAATAATATTTTTTTTTATTTTTTAAAAAATATTTTTGATATTAATATATAAAAATTATCTAAAAATATCTAAAAAATAAAAAATAATATATATACATATATATAATTATTTTAAAAATACTCTTAAAACACAGCATAAATGAGATACCATTAACCTTTTCAATCACTGATTAGTGATGTCATAATCAGAGACCACACGAGTGCTGCAAAATTACTCGAAGGGCAATCAATTATTGGGAAGATCCTGATGTGTTAATTAGATCATTTAATTGGTCTTTAAACGAGTAAAAAGATAAAATATAAAATTATAATTACGATAGAATTGAAACACTTTCGAAGAATGTTGCGAACATAGGCGTTGATTAATTGCTTCTTGCATTGACAATATGCGAAGATCGTATGATAAGTTCGTTGGACAGCGATGTAGTTCTCCGGGTCCTGCCCGAGCACCAATGAAGATGCAATATTCCTTTGGTTGCATGTTGCTAAAAGAAATGAAAATCATCGCAAAATTTAACTTCGCCGGTGCTCCTTTTCTCAATTTCCATTTTTCAAGACTATTTTCTCAATTTAATTCCACTTTTTGCTGTTTTTATCAGCATTGTGCATAATTTGTGCTATTTTGGCTGTTGCTACCTGTGCTCGCCCCTCGCTAACCCCCGGAGAAAAAACAAACAAAGGAAAGATGTGCTCTGGAGGGGAAAATAGGTGGGATTAATTTTAAAGGAGAGCCTTTAATAAGCCCCTGAGGCTCTGCCGTTATCCAATTCTCTATTGAATCCTGAAACAAAAATGTTTTCAATCGCGTCCCTACACATTTCTTGATCGGGTCCTTTTTACCCATCTTAAATTAATTTCCGGTCATTTCTTTTTTCAAATCAACATATTTCCATGGCATATTAACTAGTTTGCAGTCTCCCACTGCGCTACGAGTTGGGTCAAAAGATCTGTAAGTTGGAGATTAAGGGTCTGTTTGGTATTGCGGTTGCTGTTGTGGTTGAGGTTGAAAAAAAACAGTTTCATAAAAAATGCTTTTACTGTGGTTCAAAATAAGCAGTGAAGTGTTTGGTTAAAATTGTGGTTAAGTTTGAGGTTGAAAAAAAACAATTTTGTGTATTTGGTTATTATATTTTTCATATTACTGTTAATATTTAAAATTATTTTAAAAGACACACGCGCGCGCGCGCACACACACACACACACACACATATATATATATATATATATATATATATATATATATTGTTTTTTAAATTTTATATATTAATAATCATAACAATAAAATATAATTCATAATTCATAAAAAAACAGATATTTGTTTTGGATAAAATGCAATTTTTAAATTATTTTAATATTAAAAATATATTTTTTATATTAATATACATATATTGTGTAAACATTATTTATATTTTAATTAAATATTAGATTATTTTAATATTAAAATTATTTAATATTTAAATATATTAATTTTAATATTAAAATATATTTAATATTAATATATTAATATATATTTATTATCTCCCAGCATGAACCGCAGGTTTCAATTCTCCTTTCCCAGGAGACTCACCGCACGGAAAGCAGAATTTTTCTGCTTTCCGTGAACCTGCGTTTTGTTAATATTTTGGTGGGTCCCATGACCACAAAACCTTCTTTTCACCAAACGGTAAAACTACTGCTTTTTTTCAAACTTTGGTTTGTACCTCAATACCGAACAGGCACTAAATCAGGTTCTTTCAAATTTAAAAACTATTTTTTGGGTGCTATTTTTGTTGTTTTGATAGGTATTTTTAAATTGATATTTCAAATCGATTCATAAAAAAATTCTTGATTGGACTCGTATCCAAGATTTATAGGTTACTGAGTTTTTAAGATATGAAGACTTTTAATACATTTATCTAGGTCCCCCTTTTTTCCTTTGATATTTATTCAATTGAAAACCGAGTTTCTTGTTTTAGATTACTTTTTATGGAATTGTTTTCTTCTAGTCTCGAAAATAACTCGATTATCATGGGACTTTTTGTTTATTGTTTCTTTTTAGGTTTGTTTTTGCCAAAACTTTACTTTAATATTTTAAATGATTTTTTTAAAATAATTTATGAAGTTAGATTTTTTTTCTATTTCATCCCCTTTTATTTATTATTATTGATAAAAGTTTTATTTGAGATAAATTTTTAGAATTATTTTCATTTATTTACTTTCTTTAGGATTTTCCATTGAATTTAAAAATGATTTGGGTTTTCTTGTTTGTTTTAAGTGTTCATCTTTGTTGCATTTACTTTGGCTAATAAATAATAAATTAGTTAGGAATTGGGTTTCTTAATTCACTCAAAGTTTGGAGTGTAATAAGTTACGAGTTTAAGATTTTTGCCTATAATTAGAAGATTTGATCGAGTTTTCTTGGGTAGTCTCCCCTCTCTTTGAAGTTAACATTTGTTTTTCAATTTTATCATACAATTTTTGTATCATTAGTATCCAAACTTTACACGCACTCAAAGGACACTTAGAAAAAACAAAATAAAACCTGTTGGCATCATGAAATTTTAAATATGTTTTTAATCTTGCCCTCTCTGTTTTTTTTAATCATTCAAATTTGGTCTTTATTTGTTTTATTGCTATTTATTTTATTTGTGATTTTTTTTTAGATTTTTTTGCACAACTTCATTCTCCATTATTTTATTTTTATCAAATTCGATCTTTATTCTTTTTATTGTTATCTCCTTTTCTTTTGCAAGTTTTTAATATATATTTTTTTATAATTCTATTACTTAAAATTAAATTTGTTGAGAATTAAACTTGTTGATTCAACTTGAGTCTTGAATTTCATGAGTCGCGAGTCTTAGAGATTGAACTAGGTCTTGAAGGCTTGCTCGATATGCTTGTTTTCCTCTCTTTTTTTAAGTTTTTTCTTTCTACATTTTATTTTAAAGCTTGTCTTTCGTTGACTTTCACAGGTTTAGTCTTGGATTTATGACCAGAGTCGTCAATTTCAAAATCTAACATGAATTGACTTCAATTTTTTTTCTCATTTTTGTTTATTTATTTTACTTTCATCACTTGTTATTTGTGTATTGAAAATTAATTTTGGTTTTTTTTGTTTTTATTTCATGTGTTTTTGTTTTGTTTTTCTTATGAGTTTATCACATTCTCATGTCTATTATCATGAAGTTTACAAGTTAATTTAAATTTACTTAATTTTTTTTTTATATTTCGGTGATTTTTATATCTCAAATGAGCTCATGTCAATTTACTCTTTTACCTTTTTTTGTCATTTTTTTTTTCATTTTATTTTATATTGTTTTTTTTAAAAAAAAACTGACGGGCCAATGCAAAGCGCTGGACAAATCTAGTGCCAACAAACATAGCAATTCAAATTAGAACAAAAAAAATAAAAAAAATCTCATTCTGAGCATCTGAGTCGACACATGTGCTGATGGACGACGATACACAACCGTTTTTTATTTGATTTTCCGTGAGCTGAAAATACGATAAGTTTTCACCGTGTTTAAGAAAATGGAAACAGAGTGTCCTGCCCTGAACAAGAAAGGCAAACCGGACAACGACACGTGGTACGATAAAACAAACCACGTGGCTGGGCTTAATTAGGTTCTCATCATGACATGTACTATGGACCACGTAACATATCACAATTGCAGCTTTACTGTAAATTCACCAGCCCACGCTCTATTATGGCAGGCTTAAAACACATCCCAATCCCAAAACAATCCCTAGCGCTGAAATTATGCGCGTGTTAAATATATAAAGGGAGAGTAGGTTTTCAATTTAATGAAACGGAGACATCAAAAGCTACGCGCCTACCATGCGCTCTTGTGGGACCCAATTGGTCAGGAGTAGCACGTGTAAATTAAAACTTGTTTTCTCCAACGTCAAAAAAAACAAAATATCACAAAAATTGTCAGAAATTGATATTATAAAAAAAAATAAAAAATCTGCCGGGTTTACTTGAGCCAACACGTTTGCCTGCCACGATGTAGACAAAGATAGAGACGGCAATAGGCCGAATCGGCGGCGGAGTTAACGGAATGTAACGGAGAACAGTCACCGCTCTCGAGACGCGTTGATGATATGACGGTAATAACTTAATTGAGTCCCGCCGCTTTATCAGACGGGCTTCCATTTCCAACAGCGTGCCCCGTGACCTCTTTATTCACCATTAGAGAGGACGGACGGGGAAAACAATATACCCAAATTAGGAAAGTTCAGAAATTAATATAAGTTTAACTAGTCATGCAGGTCCAACCTTCGTAGCTTGAGAGGCGCCGGTCCCCTCTCATTGGGCATTTTTTTTTTTTTTTTATCTAGGCAATTTCTTTATTTGATACCTTAACTTTTATATTTAGTTAATTTTAGTTTTATTATTATGATTATTATTTTCTTTCTTTATGCACAGAAAACAACTAGCTATTTTTTAATGGGATTGCCAAAAAAGTTGTTATATTTTGTCCATGAAATAACATATAATAATAAAAATAAAACTAATTGATGAAATGCTCATAGTAATAATTAAACTCGTCTACTAAACATCCATAGTAATCCTCTCCGCTTGCGAAAGACACTATACAACATCTTCAATCCAACCTGCTCGTTAATTTTGCCATCAAGATAATTTTTATATGATAATGAAGAGGATATTATCAGTAAAATGTAAACTAACTTTTTTTTTTTTTTTAATTCCAATGCAATGTTTTTCCTCCAAAACATCTCTGATAAAAAAAGTTTGCATGCTTCTGGTATTGGAGGACAATTGTCTCCGTAAACTTTCTTGTATATTGAATTTAGTCCTTCACTCATACTATTCTGCTTTTTACAGATATATAGTTGGAGGATCTACCTTTACATATGCAAATCACAAGGTAATTTAAAATTCTATTTGCTGAACTAATTAATCACTGTATTTATTTATATGCTCACGTAAATCAACTGAGTGACTATAAATTGTTCATGTGTATATAGTTCTCGACAATTTTACATCACGTATTTTTTTTGTAACGTAGATGTTCGGGTCAGCTTATGCACATTTCGACCAATCCCATGGGCTCTATAGTGAATGACCAATTACAAGCTTCTAGTGGCCTCGAGGATTGCGAGACTCGAATTGGTGATCTCAAGGGAGCAAATCTAGATCTGGATCATTGAGCTGCACCCTCAGGGTTTTTACATAATAGACTTGTCATGTTTAATATACAATTAACTTAAAAAGTTGGTATGCATGATCTACGTGATATATAATTAAATTTAATGATCAATTAACCTATATATTCACTCTTGATGAAGTTCTAAATTAATACAAATCTATAAATTCTATGGACTCTGGAGTGAATTATCAGTTACTAGCCTCTAGTGACCCCAAGGGTTGCGAGACTCGAATTAGTGATCTTTAATACTAAACCTAAGTTTGGATCATTGAGCTGCACCCTCGAGGTTTTTACATAATAGATTGTCAATTTTAATATACAATTAACTTAAAAGTTGGTATGCATGATCTATGTGATATATCTATATACTCAGTCTTAATGAAGTTCTAAATTTATACATTTCATCAATATCATAAACTTTGAATACAATTGAGGATGGGTATATACGTTTAGAACTAAACAAAATATTCCGATTATCATCGTCGACTATAAACACAAACCCTCCGGAGCAGCAAAACTAAACCTCGTCAACAACATAAATTAAACTACCACCAACATCAACCATTTAATTAAGGAAAAGTCTTTTCGTCACCAAGTAATGTGCGTAAAGGCTATGCACAAACTAAGGCAACGGTTTGATGCTGGGTCAATAAATGAGTTTCGAGTGTTCTTCAATGCAGATTTGGTTTTAAGAGATTTTCTTTTTGTTTAAAAATATTTCAAATAATTTTAATTTTTTAATATTTATACATCAAAATCATTTAAAAATATCATCAATTTTATATACTTTAAAATAAATATATTTTTTAAAACGTATTGAAACACGTAAAGATATAATATAATACAATCACTAATCCATGATTTTTTTTATTTAAGTAATGATAGATATTGTTGCAATAATTTTTTTTAAAGTATTTTTTATTGAAAAAAGTATTAATTTTTATATATATTTTAATACATAAAAATAATTTTAGAAAATTAAATAAAAAGTAAAATAAAAGCAGGGTTGCCAAACGGGGTGCAAGATGGAGAGATAAAGGGTCTATCAACTAGGATCAGTGATTAGGATCCCTTCTCATTTTTTGCTGCTGATGTAGGAAGTAGTACGGTCTAATGCTACATAGAACAGTGACTAGCTAGTGGCTATTAAAATGCAGTCGTAATTGGCCATTGGTGAGAAGGAAAGAGAAAAAGGAAAAAAAATCAGAAAATAATCTTACTCTGAATGGAGTATGGATTTTTGATTTCCTTTCTTTGTTTTAGATTATTTCAGTTGATTTTATAAATATATTATAAAAAACAATTTATTTTAATATTTCTTTTAAAAAATCACTTTGAAAACAATTCTACCCCACCCCAACAGGCCTAAAGAGGCAGAGAAGGACTAGAGAGTAGAAAGAGAAAGAAGAGAGTGGAGGAAACTAGAGTGAGTAACTGGAGAGAGACCAGAATGAGATTACGGCCATGATCAGCAGGAGAGAGCTATTCTAGTTTGAGGGGATTCCGTAAAAATACTGGTAACGTCGACTCAAAGTCATCAGGTAGATATCAGGTAGATATAGAGAGAGATCACAACAAGAAGTCATCATCATCAGCAGCAAAACACTCCTCTATCTTCTTTGTGTTGTAAGAAATACAGTGGTTTTTGTGTGGATGCGAGGACAGCAGCAGAAGCAGTTTTGTAACTGAGAGAGAGAGAGAGAGAGAGAGAGAGACAGAGCCACTCCCCAGTGCTTACTATATAATTATGAAAGAAAAATGAAACCTTGCTTAACCGTCATGCGTGCTTAGACTTGCTCATTTAATGGGGTAGTCCTGTACTGCCTGATATCCCCCTTTCTTTCCTTATCTCCTTCAGCCTCCATCCTTTTAGTGGATTCTCTCTTTCTTAACTCCGTTGTTTTCTCTCTGCTTCTCTTGTACGACCTTGTTTGCCTGCCTGTTTTGATGGCTCAAACTGAAAGAGGTGAGTGAGGATAGGGAATATCTGTTTGTTAATTTTTGGTGACCAAGAAAATGAATGGGCTTTTGTTGCTTTGTCTGGCTGCTGAGAATGGAGAAGAAAGGAAAAGAAATGGGGTTTTGAGATGTACTACCAGTTGATCTTGGTGTGCATTCTACCCAAAAAAAAAAAATTGGTGTGCGAGAGATTGAAAATTTTGATCTCACTCGAGTTGGTATTATTAATATTGTCGAAGCGGATGTTTTTGCTTTGAACGGACTAAAATGATGCCAAATTTATGTTTATTAAATTGGTGTTCTCTCTTCTTTTCTTGGGTTTCCTCAGCAACCAGACATTTTTAGACCCGCTTAAAAGTTATCTTCAAATCTCTTGTTATTTTGTGCTTTAATTTGGCTGGCTTTTGATGGGTTTAGCAGGTGATGATCTGTATACAGAGCTATGGAAGGCATGTGCAGGGCCATTGGTGGATGTCCCAAAGGCTGGAGAGAGAGTTTTTTACTTCCCTCAAGGTCACATGGAACAAGTATGTAGCTTTTGATTTACTTTTCCTTGAAAAAACTTTAACTTCATTTTCTGCTTTCATTGTTTTAAGACTCTTAGATCGAAACCTGAACCTCTACTACCTATAATGTTTTTGATTTATGGATTGTTTTATGCAGTTAGAAGCATCAACAAATCAAGAACTGAACCAGCAAATCCCACGGTTTAATCTTCCTTCTAAGATCCTTTGTCGTGCTATAAACATTCAACTGCTGGTAGTTCTAATTCTCGTGCTCTTATTTCATATTTATGTTTTCTTTGCAAGGCTTTCAAGTAGTTTCTCTTATTAATGTTTGGTTTCTTTAAATTTTTAGGCTGAACAGGACACGGATGAGGTTTATGCTCAGATTACTCTGCAACCAGAAGCTGATGTGAGTAAATGCACTCCTTTTTGGCTTTATTTTTTCGGTTTGTTGCCGAATCAATTTGTCTTATTTTACTTTCTTTGTTCAATTCAATTTTAGCAAACCAAACCTACAAGTCCAGAACCCTGTCCACCTGAGCCGGCAAAGCAAACGGTTCATTCCTTTTGCAAAATTCTAACAGCTTCTGATACTAGCACCCATGGAGGTTTCTCTGTTCTCCGAAAGCATGCAACTGAATGCTTGCCTCCTTTGGTAATAACTCCTACTTGGTATTTGAATGTAGTGATGGATGCTTATTGAAAATTTTGTAATTAATCACCAATACCACCGTTTCTTTTCATCAGGACATGAGCCAAGCAACGCCTACTCAGGAACTGGCCGCCAGAGATCTTCATGGCTATGATTGGCGGTTCAAGCATATATTTAGAGGTAAATGTTCCTTACATTTTTTTCTTCGTGCAATGTTGCTATTTTTCTGGTTTATTGAAATGGGAACACATTAAGAAACTGGAGCTTAGACTGGTTCTCTTTTTACTTTTACAACTAGGTCAACCACGGAGGCATTTGCTTACAACAGGATGGAGCACATTTGTCACTTCCAAGAGACTGGTTGCAGGAGATTCTTTTGTGTTTCTTAGGTAGTTGGACCCATATGATCTGATTTATTGTTCTAATTCAGGTCTCCATTTCTGCTTACAATTATATCGTATATGATATTTAGAGGTGATAATGGGGAATTGCGAGTTGGGCTTCGGCGTCTGGCTCGTCAGCAAAGCTCCATTCCGTCATCTGTGATATCCAGCCAAAGCATGCATTTAGGAGTGCTTGCTACTGCCTCTCATGCTGTTTTGACACAGTCTCTCTTTCTTGTGTACTACAAGCCAAGGTTTGATCATTACCTTCTTTACTGTAAAGCCGCATGCTTGTTAATTGGTCATCTGATCGTATTTATCTTAAATTTACTTTCCGTGCTCTTCTGCAGGACGAACCAGTATATCATTGGGCTGAACAAATATCTGGAGGCTGTTAAGAATGGATTTTCTGTTGGCATGCGCTTCAAGATGAGATTTGAGGGAGAGGATTCTCCTGAGAGAAGGTATCTCTGCCATATATTTTTGGCTACTGGTTTCATGGTTGTTTTAAGATGATCATTAATTCTTTTGAAAACTGTTTGGTCAGGTTCACAGGCACCATAGTTGGAGTTGGAGATTTTTCTCCAGAGTGGTCTGGTTCTATATGGCGGTCGTTGAAGGTTGATTAAAGTTTTAGAATTCGCATGGGAATGTTGACATATTCAGTGTCTTGTTTTTGACACTGGTTGCCCTTTTATTTTCCCATACAGATTCAATGGGATGAACCAGCAACAATTCAAAGGCCAGAGAGAGTTTCTCCATGGGACATAGAGCCTTTTGCAGCTCCTTCTTCCCCAAATCTTACTCAACAGGTGGTGAAGAGCAAAAGGCCTCGACCTGTGGATATCCCTGCATCTGGTATGTGGGAAATTGTCTTGGTTTCTCTGAGTTATTTTGTCAGTATTATTTTGAAACCTTATGCACTAATTGGAGTGTAGAGATTACTGCAAATCCAGCTGCTTCAGCTTTCTGGTACCATGGACCAACCCAATCTCGTGAGTTAGTCCAACGAGGGACTATTATTGAAGCCCAAAGCTCTGAAAGCCATATCTGGTCTATGAGGCAGAGGGAAGTTGATAGCAGTCTCAATAATAGCGGTGGCTGTAACTCAAGGGCACGACCAGAAGGAATTTGGCTGCCTTCATCTCACATGAACGTCTCTCTCAACTTTTTTCCAGATCCAGCAGGGGACAACAAATGTGCTAAAACACAGTCTATTATCTCTGGTTTTGCTTCTTCTATATCATCAATGCAAAGCGATGGCCTGATAAATGAGCAGGTGGAGAAGGGGAGAAAGTTCGAGAACTCTGTAGGTTGCCGGTTGTTCGGAATTGATCTGACAAGTAACTCTGGCATTACTGCTGCTCGAGAGAAGGAACCTGCATATCCAATTGTTGATTATAATGAAACCAAAGGACTTTTTCCAGCGGCAGGTGAGGCTGAGAAGGCCCAAACCATGGAATTATCAATGTCCTCAAAAGAACAGAAACAAGGTGTACCAGACGCGTTGGCAAAGGAGTCACAAAGCAAGCAAGGCTCCACAACCTCCACGAGAACTCGTACCAAGGTAAAATTTGAAGTTCTGTCCTCTATGGCTCTCCCTTTCTGTCTGAGCTTGTGATGGATAAAATTTTGTTTCTTTTTGAGAAGGTGCAAATGCAAGGGGTTGCTGTCGGCCGTGCTCTTGATTTAACTGTTTTGAAAGGGTACAAGGATCTTATAATTGAGCTGGGGAAAATGTTTGAAATTGGAGAACTTTCCACGCGTGAAAAATGGACTGTTGTGTTTACAGACGATGAGGGCGATATGATGCTCGTGGGCGATGATCCATGGCCGTAAGTGATTTAGAACTTCATCTATAGCACACCTGATGACATCTTTTCCATTAAAACGGTGACTGGATTATTGAAATATGTTTTTATTAATTGCAGCGAGTTCTGTAAGATGGTGAAGAAGATATACATATATTCAAGCGAGGAAGTGAAGAAGATGAGCGCCCGGTGCAAGCTTCCTGCATCTTCATTTGAGGGTGAAGGGACTGTTGTAAGCATGGAGTCGGAGCACAAGTCCGATGCATGAAACTCAGAAATCCTTTTGCTTTATACAGAGTTTTATTCTATTTAGTCTGGTTAAAAAAAATGGAGGAAGCGTGTTGCTTAAGTTTGCTCCGTTTTTTGGGAGCTTGCACTTGTTTGACAAGGAGTGAAGGAGGAAGTATTTTGGTCTCTAGGTAGCTGTAGTAGGGCTTTATTGTTTTTTTTTTTAAGGGTTAATTAAATCAGGGTTAGAACTGGAATTTGCGTATACCTTGATCCTGGGCTGGCGAGGAATTTAATTAATCAGCCTGTAAAAATCATATGTATGCTTGCTTGTGTTTCGGTTGGCAGTTAGTTCATGGTTTCTTGCCAGTGGAAGCTGCCGTGAGTTGTTGCGTTTTATGTTGAGAACTGGATGGCAGGTTACCCCATGGTCTGGCTCTCTACACTCTTCGGATTGGGTGGAAAGCACCTGTTGCCTTTTTTTATTTATCTCAGGAGCTGTCTGGGCTGCTAATTATTACTTGTAATTTGTAAAAAGGGGGGTGGTGGGTTTCCAATACTAATAGTTTTTGTTGGTCAAAAGTCTTCCGCTCCCGAGTTCATGTTTTTTTCTGAGGTGCCACTTTATATATCTTCCAATGTGGTTTGGAAAATGTCCAAGCCATGGTGATTTTGACTTTGCCATGACCATTTCAGGAGAAGCCATCTAGGCGTGTTTTTTTTTGCCTTTATTCTGTCGTGTATGGGGAGGCAAGAGTTGTTCACGTGGAGATTATAATTATCACAATAATTATTGTATTATAAATAAAAAAAGAGAGATCTCTTTTTTTTACCTAACAGCGGTTGCATTTAAGGTGATCCATGCCCAGGATTGGGTATGCTTTTCAAGGATTCACACTGTTTCTTGTTACAATGACTATATTTAACATTTTTAAAAATCCAATCTCTTCTTCTTCTTCTTCTTCACGATTTATGGGGCGTAAAAAACTAAAGTTTAATTCTTACAAATATCTGTTTTTTCATTCTTAATTCTTATGTTTTGAGAATTTCACATTTTAGTCTCGAACTTCATTTATTTCATGTTTCAGTCCTTGAAATCTAAGAGAAGAAAAATAGATGTTGAAAAAAAACAATAATTAGATTTCTAGGTTTTGAAATCATAACCTTGATTTTCTAACTACTAGAGATGGCTTGCAGTCAACTAGAAGATAAAACTTTATATATTAAGGCAAGTGACATGTAATATGCTATGTATATATATATATATATATATATATATATATATAAATTAAATGCGGATATTATGTTGTCTGGCTATTGAAAAGAAAAAGAGAGGCGCATGGCCCTGACCTTCCACGTTGACGTGCGAGTGAGATTTTTTCTTGTGCTATTCATACATCATTTTTTACTTAGATATCTTTTTTTATGTCTCTTTATATAAATTTATTAAATTATGTATCAACCTACTTTTGATTTTTTAAAGTAATTTGCTCACTAACCTTGAATGAGAATCAAATATCTAATCTTTTTTGTTATTTTTTTTTAATTTATTACTCTTATATTTCTTTTATAGGTTCATGGAAATGAATGATTCATGTTTTTAATTGTTTTTGTAATTAAAACTTGGTATTATAATCATAATAAGATTTTACTTAAAAAATAGATGTTTCTCATAAAAAAAATGTCTTGTCAGAATAAAGAAGAAACAAATGAATAAGGATATATATATTTTTAATTAAAGTTTTTTTTTCTTCTTAGTTAAAACCATTATAGTTTTTTACTTTTTGTTCTATACATTATGCCGCTAATAGAAAACGTAATTTATCTTTAGATGAAAAAAAATGCATGAATCTTTTTTTTTTTTTTGTAAAAAAAAAATTATTTCCCCATAATTTTATTTTTGATCTTATTTTATGAATGCTTATTTATATTATTGCATAATTAAATAGAAAATAGAATCTAAAAAACTCAACGGCAGCGTATGGAAACATCTCCAGCTTATTCTAAAAGAGGTAGTTCAAGTGGAGAAGAAGCAAAGGATTGAGGTTTAAAGTTTAAACAGTTGTAAGATCTGCTTGACAATGACATGGGAAGATTTGGGAGCAATTTTTGTCCGTTTGAAACTTTTGGCTTTTAATGTGAAGAAGGAAAACTTCCCCGAAAAAAATAAATCAAATTTATTATTTTTGGAATGATTAGTGAAAGACCACAAAAGAATTTAGTTATTTTTGGACGGGAACCAAAATATTTTGTTATAACTCCATTGTAATTTACAATGAGATCGACTTTGTAATTTCTATTTCCACGTTTTTACCCGAAAAAGACGAAGGAAAAGGGAAAAAAAGAGAAGGAAAGGCTGTGAATCGTGTTTCAAGCCTGGCCCATTCCCATTCTATCCTGGACCCATTAGCAGTGGCTCTTCTGATAGGTGAAGGGCCCACTTTCACCATATGGGCCTCGACCATAACTCTGTCCAGCATAAGAGATGATTCTCTCTATGCAATTTCGTTCTTTCTGTTTACATTTTAGCAGGACACATGAACACTATAGTTAACTCTCTCTGCCCCCCCCCCCCCACGCCCTCCTATTTCAGAAGATTATAAATGCATGAACCCAGTTTTTTATTTTTCATTTATTTTTTAATTTGCAGCAACTTGAATACTTATTTACATGGTTGCCAGCTGTCATTTAATTGTCCATCTGTGGTTATCAAACGTCAGTCGCTCCTTGAACAGGCTCGTGATAGATCTTGTTCCCCGATAAGTGGAGTAGATGGCCAAAAAGACTGGTCTTGAATGCTATCACTAATATTTTTAATATCTCATCATCGAGGAGATGTGCTCTTACAGCGTGACCATTGTGGGAATCATGCCCCAAAATTGTCAGGCATGTAAACTTTGGGGAGGCCGCATGTCTGGCCCAGGTCATCTATGATTTTTTTTAATAAAAAAATCATAGATAATAGGTTATTTGTGTTTGTTTAAAAAAAATAATATGTCAGCCCGCTACCTGAAATTCAACCTCTCGCGGCTCTATCAACTAGTCTACAATACAAAGTTGTTATGAAACATTTAAAAGCATGTATCAAATTCATGGGCTTTAGCAAGAGTGAAGCAGATCTAACTAGGCCTGGAGCTGCCCATGACATTAGCTCTAAACTAGTTGACGGGCTCGGCCGACATGATCTTACATTTCTGTCCTCAATAGCTTCTTTCATTAAAAAAGCATGCCACCTGCCCATTTATTGCTGTCGCTTTGATGGCTGCTGTGGTAAGTGTTCAACGCTTGAATCATCACGCTCTCCACTTATTGTGCCCTGGCAATGGATTATTTTACCCTGTTAAGTGATTGAATGGTTGAGGAATTAAATTGTTTTCTAAAATGTTTTTTTATTTAGAAATATATTAAAATAATGTTTTTTTATTTAGAAATATATTAAAATAATGTTTTTTATTTATTTTTTAACAATTATTTGTACCAGTATATCAAAATAATCTAAAAAACCAAAAACAATAATTTAACGTGAAAAATAAAATTAATAAAATAAAAAAATCATTTTTAAAAAGCAGTAAGTTGTTTGCACAGACAAGACAAAGGCAAGCTATGTTGCTCTGATTTGCCCACCTGGTTTTAGGATAAAACACAGATGGTTCTTGCTATACTTTTCTGGTAGGCTCCTAGATTGATCTCTGTCGCCCATTTTCCATTCCCCACCAAAACTCATCACGTTTTAATCTTGACTTGCATGTGCATCCAACAAAAAGTCTTGCGTGTGTACCCTTCACTTTCTTTGACAGCCATTGCCACCACAATCTTCCACTATGGCACTCGTGTTTTGGTGATCTTGTTTGACTTTCTTTGTTTCACTTCATCTAGAATGGTATGATTGAATGGCTCCCACACGAACAAGGAAAATTGGATTGACGAGAGTTGCTATGCAGATCGGCTACCTTTTTTACTGTAATCGAGAGCTGGAGACAGAGTCAATGGAAAGAGACAGGGGAGGCAATTCTTTTTTTTTTTTTGGTATAAACCACGCGGTGTCCTAGGCGCTGGCCTAGACTAATCCACGTTCGCACCGGGTGGGCCCCGAAGGGGTGAAAGTGCTCCCCAAATGGCCGGCTCCATACAAGAGGAGGGGTTGAACCCCTGACCTCTCTTAAGGGACAAGAGCGCCCTCACCACTCATGCCAGGACCCCTTGGGTACAGGGGAGGCAATTCGATATACGCTGCTGTGTACGTGACCACTCTGGTTTGGGCTATGTGCTCGTTGGCATGCCTGGCCTCTTTACTATCTTGAAAATGACTGATACTTTCTTTGTTTCACTTTTGACTTTCTGGTTTATGGTGGCGGGTGCTGGTCCATTTCCATTCCTCACATTTCCCACTCGCAGACTCATCCTACCTCGATTAATTAAAGAATAATATCATTTTAACTTCATGTTTCTAATATCACCGGATCAAATCTTGATAAATAATATCAATTGATTTGGGAATATTTTTAATTAATATAATATTTTCTCTAATCATTTTTTTGTCGAGCTCGAAACAGAGCTTCCCCTCCTTGAGGTTGATGGGGGTGTCGGCTAAGCAGCAGAAGAACTGTCGACAGAGGAATGTGCGAGTTAGTTGAAAGAAACAAATCACACCTACGTGTGATTAATTGCCATGCACATAATTCTGAATTGCATTTCAGTAATTAGCCACCTAATTAATTATCTGCATTGACTAGGATGAGAAGGGGATAATTATACTCCAGACTGCAGAGGATCGACCTGGCAACCTGCTGCGTCTTCTTCTGTCTTAGGTCGCTGAGAAAATTCTCAGATTCCCTGCCCTCGAAGATCTCGGGTGCCATAGCCCCGGGGAAGGGTTGAAAAAAGGGTGCCATCTAACTGGATTGACTTTTCTAGCCCGGTTTTAGATGAATCAAGTAAAATCCATCAAGTCAAGTCCTTGCAGAAAGATTGTGGCTCTCTCTCTCCCTGGCATCCGATGCTACCCTATTCAAAGTAGAGATCAGGTGTGCTCTTGTGCATCGAGGTCCTGGCTCCTAAAAAGTTGAGATTGGCTGAAATATTTGAAATATGTGCTCTTGTTTGTTAAATTTCTTTATTTTGAAAAAAAGAAGAAAACTGTAATAAAACCCTCGAGTCTTTTTGAAATTTAGCCGAGCGGTGGAAACGCGTTTAGTTAAATTTTGAATTTTTTATTTTTGGCATTTTAAATGAATATGGTTTTGTGTTTTTATATCATTTTGATATGTTGATGTCAAAAATGATTTTTAAAAAATAAAAAAAATATCATTTTGATATATTTCGGCACGAAAAACACTTTCAAAAGCAACCGCAACCACACTCTCAAACACCTAGTAAAGGTATGCAAAGTCACTCTCAAAGCAAGCTGTTCTCATTTCACTATAAAAGAGGAAAAATATTTTCTGCTTTAGTAGTGCTTTCACTATTTTGTTCCTTTTTTTTAACTTCCAATTTAAAATGAGAGGGCAGGTTTTGTTTTAGAATCAGCATTAGATGATGCTTATGCAATTTACTATTAAGGTTTCACTTAATTTCCACTGCTTTTTTCCACACACACACACATATATATATGATGGGCCAACTCTAATTATAATATTTTAAAGCAAATGGTAATTATTACTGTATTTAAATGTCTACTCTCGTATGAATATGATAAGATAGCACCTCATAAATCCACCACTAATTTCACCGAAACTTATTTGTTCTTACACGGCATTTTTTTTTAAATGTTTTTTTTTTGTTTTGAATGAATTTTTAGTATTTTTGATTTTTTGGTATATTGATGTTAAGAATATTTTAAAAAATATATTATTTTGATATATTTAAAAAAATACTTTGAAAAACAACTACCACTTAAATATCAAATATTATCTTAGTCGTACGAGATTAAAAAGAGCGTAAACATTAACCTATTCTAAAAATTCTTGACTTTTTCACTTTGATCATCAAGTTTTTTAGTAGTTTTTTTTATTTTTTCATATATTTCAATATTGAATTTACTAGCTATAAAACTTTATAACTTATTTTAATTTGTTTTCTTTTATGGAGTTCTCATTACCTGAGCAAAGAGTTTCGTGGGTTAACTGTTTCGACTTGGGTTATATAGGATTTTCATGCTCTTGACAGGTTAATTTGAGCTAATTCAAGTCTATTTAATAAGTTGTCATTTTAATATTTTAAAAATATATTATTTTGATTTTTTTAAAATAAAATTATATTTTTTATGAGTAATTAAAATTATTTTTGAACTTGTTAAATTAACAAGATCAATACCCATATAATTTAACTTATCATTATAATTTTGTTCTTAAAAAGAAAAACACAAACAATACTTTGAATATTCTTTTACAATAGAACCGCCACGCGGGCAATGATATGTAAATTCAGAAATGGTCCCACTGTAACCTTTTCCATTTAACGAAGAGAAGAAGTCTGGCCTTTTATCAGAGAGGTACCTTTTTTCTCTTTCCCATTGTCCCCCTCGTACAAATTATCCCTTATAAGAACAGCCAGCTCTCTAGATAATAGATATAGGCACTTTGAGAGAGCAATGGCACCAGAGGCAGATGAAGAGCCAAGCTTCACCCCGCCAAGGTTACTGCTAATACCAAAACCACTTGCATATGGACCTAGACAGTCACCGGAGAGGTCAGGGACACTAACCCCACCACTCCACTCTTCAGCATCGGTCCCGTTTCGGTGGGAGGAAGAGCCTGGCAAACCCAGGGAATACTGCCCCACCCTGATCTCCAGGCCCATAGACTTTCCACAAAAGTGCCTAGAGCTACCTCCGAGGCTGTTAATAGACACCCTGCCTTCACCGACCACAGTCTTGGAGGGTCCTTACTCGGGGAGGTCATCGAGATTTCATTCTTCTTCGTTTAGAATAATCAGGTCAAGGGAATGTTATGGGTCCTTTCGCAGGAGTTGTAGTCCCGAGAGGGGCCAGCTTGGCACCGTGGTTCTTAGCAAGAGGAGAGTCAAAGAGAAAGGCGGGTTTTTGGGTTCTTGGAGTCGGGGAAGGAAGGATTTGAAGAATGGTAATAGAGATGCTGGCGGGGGTAGTTATGTCTTTCCATCTTCGGGTGACAGAGAGGCTGCTGATCAGAGCAGCAACGAGGAGGAAGAGATTATCAGCAGCAGCGACAAAGTCAAGATGACAAGAATGAGAAGGTCAGGGAGTTTTGCTGCCGTGTCCAATGCCAGGTCTCAATTCTGGGTTAGTGCCATTCTTAAAACTCTCCCTAAACTTCAGTTTCTCCTATAATTCCACGGTTTGATTTTACATGTGTGCGATTCTTATCAGGAATCCTCTTTCTTCAAGTAAAGAAAAGCATTAATTTTGTCGTGTTAGGAACTAGAGTTATTTTCCTCTTATAATCTCTTCACAAGTACAAAAAACATTAATATTTTTATTTTTTTGCCTACAAAATTAACCAGCTTTTCACTTCTTTAAAGTGTAATGAATGAGTTTGTGAAATAGCAAAAAACAACAAAAAATATACAGCCTTAACTTAAGAGGCCATGGCCGAACAACTTTAATTGTCCTGATAAGTTGAGCAAATAATTTAGTAGAGGTCCCATTTACACCACACCAGCCGGTGCAGCTTCTTATGTGCAATAATGATAGAGTAGATTAGAGTGGGTTCCAAGAGTTTGGTAAGTATAAGTTTCTGTGTGCACAGTGTAACCTTTCATCACTACCACTCAAAGAAACAGTTGCTATGACATTTTGCAGGCGAGTATTTATGAGGGCTTGAAGACTGTAGTGGGATGGAGGAGTAAGAAACTGAAGAAAGACCACGGGTTTGTGAAGTGCAGGATGGACATGCCCAATTGACCTGTCAACCGCTAAGGATGGCCCTGTATCCTATCGACCTTCAATATCTCTCTTTCAAATGAAAATGGTGTTTTTATTGTGATATTTCCCATCATCACTCCTTGCTCGTTCTCCGGCGGTGCTGCCGTCTGCATCGCTTTTGGAAGGGCCTGATCTTCAGCCGCAACCTCTTTCTGAACCGTGGGAAGAACTTACTGGACGTTTTAGCCAAGTGGTTGACGAGGTAGCAATTTCGTGGTACTGTCAAATGTACCGGTGAAAGCTTTTCTTTCTTTCTTTCTTTCCATGAATAGCAGTAAAAGCGTTTTGTAAAGACTGAAATGTAGTAAAGGTAAGTGTTCAAAGTAAATATTGCTGCGATTTACCTTAGAATCCTTAAACTATATTGAAAATATCTTGGGGGTGAACCTGGCTTATGAAGACCACTCTGCAATCATTGACTAACTAAACCAGCAAGCCTGACCTTATTGATCTCTAGTGAAGCTAAATTATCAACTTTTACAAACTAAACTTGTTTGAAATTTATTTTAGATCAGTCAAACCAAACATTTTAAAGCACCATCCTTAAAATCCCGCTAGCACAATCCACCATCAACATTCAGCATAAGAAAATAGAACAAGAAATTACCGGTTGATCAGGCTGCCTCGGCTGGGCATACCAGCGGCAACACCAATCTGTATAGATGGTGACATCTTTGGCTTTCTCTCTCCATGTTAATTTGATCAGTTAAATCCCAGAAAAAAATTAACATTTTGGTAATCTGTCTTTGCTGTCAGTCACAGTGGTTAGCAGCAAGCAATTCATTCCTACAGACTAAAATGAAGGGGTTCAAATCCAGCTGATAAAGATGAATATTGATGTTCAACATTCAATATTTATCATTGTTTTTATATAACTTGTAACCATAACTATTAAAAGAATAAGAAATAAAATTCTTCTTCCAAAAACCCTATATGGTATCATAGCCTCGTGCTCTTTTGTAGATAAATTGTTAGGCAGCTTATCAAACTGCATTTGCACAGAATTCATTGGGTATTGTTCATTATCATGTTTTCTATTCTTTTAGATCAATTTGATAGGTGCCAAGCTGGCGTGATTCTAAGCAACATGGGATCGCAACACAACCTTGAAAAATTAATTAAGGGCTATTTTCAGAAGATTGTGACTACTGCATATTTAGAAAACGAGATGAACGAGAAAATTAGAAAGGGTCAGTATTTAGATTAGAAGTGCGAAAAGAAGGGGCAGCTAAACCTGAGCCTCTTTTAGCCCTGAGCCCTGAAAACTTTTTTTTCTCAAACCGAAAGCATCACAGCACACCTTCACCAAATCATGAATCCATTTCCCCAAATAGGAAACAGGGTGGATTCCTGAGAAGGGTCAGGCCGTGCCGTTATGAAAGAGGCTTTCTGCTTGAGTTTTTAAGGCTCACACCAAACCACCTACCCGCCATGTTTAACCAATTACCACAACAATGAAGCAAGTGAGAGAAAACGCAACGATACTACTGAATCGTTTCTATACTTCAATTGCATATACAGATGATCACCATAATTGATGAGATCTTGTAGTTCCAGAACACGGTCAACCCCACATATACACATGAACAACTCCTCACATCATCTATAGGTAACAATCAAGACGAAGAAACAAATACAAAAAACTACATACATATGGAGGCAAATGTAACGCAACCACTTTCCCTTATAAATCAATTTTCACCAGTGAGAATTTTGGCTCCTGATCTAGAAAGGCAGCATCCAACCCACAGTCCATCCCAGCAGCAATCCAGCACCAACAAGACTCAACCCTAATGCAAAAGCAACAACATATGTGCCAATGTCATGCTTTGGACGACTTCGCTTTCCTTGTTTACCCTTGGATGAATTTTGGCAACTCTTGCGCAGTTTCCTACCTTTCCGAGGAATCCATGGAAGAACTACAGGGAAGAGATTAGACATTGGCTGATCGCTATTCTTCATCTGGTAGCAAAGCGTCTCGAGCTGTAGCAGTTGGAACCACTGCTTATATGCAAAAAGTTGAGAGGCTTGTTTGAAGAAGAGTTTGATAACATGCTCCTTCTCAGCACAGGCTTGCTTAGCTACCTTCTCAGCTTCCCTTGCACGTGTCTGAGAATGACAGAGTGCTTCCAGTAGTTGAACCTTGCAAGCATCACCCTGAGAAACTAGTCCAATTTCTGCAGTTTCCTTGTTGGTTTTCATAAAACTGTATTTCAGGTTGCAGGTAAGGGATTTCAGATACATGCACATAGAAGAATTGACATGTTAATAAGCAACTATATTAGCTTTACACATAATAGCAGAGAGGTAGTGCAGTAAAATACGTGTAGCAGTATTTGGCCAAAAGATTGATGCATTTACACATCAGGCAGACCTATTCAAGAATAGATATCACCAGATGATACTAGCTCAGAAAATACTTGGATGACTTGTCAGAACCATGTTGTAATTGACCAATAGATTGATGCCTGTATATTGTACATAACTAATGGATAACAAATACCACCGGATGATGTGATCTAAGAACATACCTACATGCCTTGTCAGAATCACTTTGTGATAACCTGTCAGTTGAAGCCCTTCGTTTTCCAGGCATGCCTTCAGATTTGAGACTGCCCTGTACATGATTAGTTGCAGAGGAGATAGAACCACTTCGTTCCTTCCAATCCAAAGATGATGGCGGTGTATTATCATGCTGAAAAGACCCTGGACGAGCACACGGGTATTTCCCGATGTTCATCTTTTGAGGTGGGGGAAGGTCACAATTCGTAATATAATCAAGTGACTTTTGTGCAACCAAGGAGGCCAAGTCATCTTTATCAGTCACTCGCCACCATGGCATGTTCTTTTCACCCCCAATCCAAGCAGATTCTGGATCAAAACCATACTCATCGTCCTTTTGTGATTTGGGCCGTCCAGTAGGTTCCGTCTCCGTCAACTCGGAGTTCTTCCTTGCATTAAGTTCTTTAAATTCTATAAAATCCTTGTCATTTAAAACTTTTAGCTCTTTCTTCTTAACATCATGATCTTTCATCATACAATCAGCAGAGATCATACAATATGAATCAAGAGAAGACTCGCTATTCTTGCTGCCATCCACAAAAATGCTGCCTGTGTCATCTTGTTGGCAAAACTTGCTTTTAGAAGGCGAGTCTACAATGTTAGCTCTCAAGCTTTCCAACTCAGCTTCTAAGGCATTCAACTGCTCAAGTGTAAAATATTTTTGGTAACCATAGCTAGGTTGCAGTTGAAGCCACCATCTTGAATCGGGGGGTAGACTGGAATACGAGGGGTACCTTCTGAGAGGCATGAAACCTACAGAAGATTGATCTGGCATATCTGCTGCACTTGTTGGTTCTCCATCCAATTGCTTAGACGATGAAGATGATGATTGACAGCAAGCTAGCTTGGGAGCTCTTTTCGCATCTTCTTGAACAAAACAGCGATTAGCTGTTCTCTGCCATACAGCCCTGGCTTCTGCTGCTGCCATCAGTCTCTTTTATTTCACACATCGACTATTTACAAGAAACTTTGATCACAAGTCAGTGATTCTCCTACATCAGATTACAGAATCTTTTTTAGCTCTATAGGCAGCGAGGCTCAAAAGTGAAGGAAAATGTAGCAGTTAAAATGCAATAGAGAATAAAGTGTCCTCTGGAATTAAATAACTTCAATAAAAAATTGCAGCAAGCGTTAAATCATGCTCAGGTACCAATTAATATAGCAATCTGTATTTTGGTACGTGAAATCAATGCTTATCCAGAGAAAACATTGAGCTTGAACACCCCCACACTGATCTGCTGACAATAACGCGAGGAAGACAAGCTTGTATAATTAAGATGCAAAATCCATCCAAGTGTAGCATGTATAATTAAGCAAATTCCCTTCAAAAGCAGAAGAAAACTTCCAAACTTTAAGCATGGAATGCGTACGCGCTAACGAGACTTGGAAATATATGAAAGCAAATTGAGTGAGAGAAAATTTCATGAATCCCAACAAAATGACCATAAACAGTGATCTCTCTCTCTCTCTCACACACACACAATCATCAATTTATCACCCAAAGCGCTCACTACGCATCTCTTTTGCAAAATCACACACGACAACTAACACAAGGTGGCTACGGATATGGATTACAGTAAATTTAAAAGAGATTATCACCTCACACTATTACATCAAAATCCTTGAAAGAGAATTAGAGCATGAACACTAGATTAAGAGCAAACAATTATAAAATCAAAACATCAAAAACACCGGAGAAATAAACTAACAAATCTGCCTCAATGTTAACATCCAAGTAGCAATATACATATCCAAAGTAACTAACCGGCAGAATAATAATAATTAAAAAAGCAAGCAAATAAATAAAGCGAGAAAAGGAAGAGTACAAACCAGAGAGAGAGTGGAGATTGAATCAGTCAGAAAATTGGACGGAAATGATATGAGCAAGTGGATGACACTGTTGTCTGTCAGCGATGTATTATTGTCCCTAATTAGCAACAAGCAGGCAGATCTAATTGTATTCAATGCACTGAGTACTCGCAGCATACAGATTTAAAATCATTAAGCGGCTGAAACGAACCGTTTCGATTCGCTTGTACTCTTCAAACCAAACAGATTGAATCCGTCCACGAGTCTTCTGTCAGGTTTTCTTTCAGTTATCATTCTCAATGATGTCGTCTTCCACTGTTCTTCTCTCTCTACTCACCCAGCTACTTTTCATTGAAGGCACTTTAAACGGCCCCGTTTCTACACGTTCCTTTGAACATGCGTGGCCCACGTTTCCCATTTCGATCCGAAGAGTCACTACGTGCTCCTTGCTATTGGTTTTTCTCCCATGGCTGTATTATACAGGGCAAGCGGTTATCCATCATCTACACGTGTCAGTTGATTAAGAGTTGAACAGTGATTGCATTATTAATATTAAAAATATATTTTATTTTAATATATATTTCATTTTAAAAAAAATTAAAGCACAATCTTTTATTGATGTCACTACTAGCAATTGTTACGTAGATATATGACAGCAAGTCGGCTGCAATTACATAGGAGGGGGATGTGGGTTCACCCCTTATTTTCGAGATAAGACCTTCCATCTTTATTTGGTGGGATAGGGCCAAAGGCAGCATGAATAAAAAATAACAATACAGTAGTGGATTTAGTGGTAAGGAATTTTTATTTTTTTTATAACCGGGGTATCCGGGTCAGCTTGCGTGCACAACAACTAAATCCCCAGGTCCACTGAACATCCTGCAAACCAATGAGCATGTAAAACACCGTGGAGTGAGTGGTAAGGATTTGAGATTATAGAATTTGTTTTTTTTTATAATTCTAGATTTAAGCTATATAATTATTAATACGATAACCACTAAAGATATAATCATTACCTTTAAAATCTATAAAATTAATTAAATTATATAACCACTGACCCACACAAATACGATAATAAAATAACATGAATAAAAGATAGGTGGGATAGGGCCAGGCAGGGAGAATCCAACCCCACCATCCTTTCGATTTGTCCTAGGCGGGCCTAAATAAAAATCCACTATTGGTACACTACAAAGCCAACATGAACCAAAATTAGCTTCCTTGTTTATCCATGTCCGAATAATAATAATAAAAATATTACTTCCGTCTGTTTTTCTTTGTAATATGCCTAAATTATATCAACAGTGAGTCGGTGTAACAGTCCGAATAATAAAAATATGTTTTTTTTTGGTCGTTGCCCTTCATCACAGAGCAAAGTTTTTAACCATTTGAAACATCTGGTTTGCACAATCCTAAGAAAACAAGAGAATTTGAGGAAACAAAAGTCATGGAATTTAAACTTCTTCCATATATTTAATTGTTAGATTAAAAAAAAAGTGTCAAGAAACTTGAAAAACGATGAAGACAATTCTAAAATGAATTTGCTCCAATGCTCTTTTGCACTTGATGAACCGTAATGATGCGAGGAAATTTGAGCAGCCGAAAAAAGTGCTGCAGCCCACAGGATAGGTAGCCAGCCCAGGGGTTAGCCAGCATCCCGGGAGCGAGTGAACGTTGTTTTCGTGCCTGGTTCACGGTGGGTGCAAGAAACCAGGTTTTCAATTTAGAAAGAGGGCTGCTTTATCACGTGGCAGCTTGTGATTGGTTAAAGGGAGATAAAATTCAAGATTCAAGGTAGATCAAGAATCTACGACAACGCAACAAAAGCATGTTAGGGACGGAGCTCCAAAGATTGGAATTAGAGAGAAAACCACCAGTATTAATCGTACCATCCCTTTTCCCTTGTGCTGATATGGTTGCGTGTTGACTAATTGGCACCCATCGGTCTCCATCTTGCATCCGCACTCCATTGAAACCCCCTGTCAGTACAGTTGAACTTGAATATTCCAAGAGAGATCCCTCGAAATAATCTGACAAAATGATCCGAGATAGCCATAATTGGCAGAGTCGCATCTCTTCTCAGCAGCACAACCAGAAGTAATATATTCAACAAGATGATGTTTCACAGACCCATATGCACGTTTCCGATTTCCTAAACATATCAGAGATTACTTGTATTAAGCAACAGCCTATGTGAAGTAAGAGAAGACAACTTGAGAGTCTCAAACGGTTTTCCAGAAATTATTTTTTAGGACTGCCATTACTGCAATTCAGAAATTTCATGCAATACCTCATTCAGTTTTCTGCATTATGAGAAATCAAAATGATATAAATCTATATGCTCAAGTACCCTGAATATATGTTCATAATGAGTGCCTCAGCGTCATAAACAGCTAGAGTTCCCCTTAACCTCTCTGCTAGCTCTATTAGAGAATAATGTAATCATATTTTGGAGCTTCACCTATCGGCTTAAGTTTTTAAGTGAGATAGTTCCTTAACATGGTATCAGAGCCTTGTTGACCCAGCGGTCACGAGTTCGAATCTCACCACCCCCATTCTATTTGATAAAAAAATCAAGCACAAGGTAATGTGGGTCTGTGCAAGTTTCAAGCCCAAATAACTTTTATTTGAGAGCGTATGTTAGAGTATAATATAATCATATTCTGAAGCCTCACCTATCAGCTTAAACTTTTAGATGAGATGGTTCCTTAACAAGCTCTACCAGACTCCAAAATCCTCGCACGCAGATCATTTGAATGATGTGAGTTGAACCGGGCCTTGAGGGGCGACAAACTTACCGACAAGCTCCCATGGTATATGAGGTTTTCTATACGAGATGCTGAGCAATGCTCTTTTATCTACAGTGTTTGAAGGTTTTCTATAATAAAATGCTTAATTTTGTACTCGAGGACTCAATTAAAACCGTATAATAGGTTGAAGACAGATTTTAGTAGATAAATTTTGAAATCAAAATTGAACTCGAGTTTTGGATTCGTGCAATCCACAATTGCTCATGAATTTTCTTTTCTTTTCTTCCCCCGATAAATGCTTATGAATACAAAACATAGAACTCTTCGATCACAAATTTGGATTGGCCATGCCACATGGTTGATTGGCATTTGGGCTCTGAAAGTGAAGGCATGAGAAAAGTGGTGTCATCCCATTTTGCGGCATGGAATGATATCAAGAATGAAAGCAGACGAAAGAAATGCTAGAGAGTGCAACTAAACTTGTACGACTGGGATGGAGAGAATCAGTGTCGCTGCAGAACAAAAGAAAAATTACCGCCCTCTCGGGCTCCGGCAAAAGCACAGGAAAAAATGATACCAGAGTAACTCAGAAAAGGCTAAATCAATCAAAATCTTGAATGGCATGTATATCCTCTAATGAACAGAGTTAAACTTCTTCAAGCTACCATCTATCTCTATCTTCTTGTTCATCAAATAGAAGAACAAGAAACGTATACAACATTCGAAACCCTGACAAGCAAATACTAGAACATATTAACTCAATAAATCTGAGATTTCATTTGGCCACTGGGGATTATTCAAATAAACAAGGAAGTTTCCACTGAAACAAATTGTTAAGGAATCCCAAGAAACAAGAAGATTCCACTAAATATTTACATTATGTCACGGTCTTCTATATTACAAACAGTTTTGTCTTCAGAAACGAAGTCTAGGAGAGATTCCTAGTCAAGTTCTAAAACCAAATGCAGGGATCGTCTCTTTGAAGCTTCATCCTTCATTATCTACGAGCTAGAATCTAGGAGATTTACAAGAGAATTGCCTTTCCTGATCCTAGCCCTCCCTGCTTCCTTCAATAGCATGGCTAGCCTTTTTTTCTCATCAGCAACTTCTGGATTTGCTGTTCCAAGTTTTTCTTCTCTCAACTTGAGTATGTACTCCAATATCACAGTTGCATCTTCTACCCTATATAGATTACCACAATTCTCCATTCAGTACAGCGCCTCCAACAACAGAGGAACCTCAGCTTTTGCTTTGAAAAGTAATCGCATAAATTAAATACTTAAATGTACTCAACAAATGCACAAAAGTTTCTCCAATAAGCTAACCCACTGAAACTTGCATCAGGGATTTGCTGGACTTTTTGCAATGCATCATGCCACATAACAATGAGTGAATACACTATTGCCTCAAATATCACCCATCATGTAAGATGAGTGAATAGATGGTCCAAACCAAAACATGCCAAAGCAAAATGCCATAATCATAAATAGGTCCCAAATAGTCAGGTTGACGATTTTACCAAGCAAAATACGAGGATTTCATGACAATCTAAGAACATCTGGAGTAGATATTGAGAGAGAGAAAAGATCGTTATTCCTGGTAGACACCTTCTATGAACCATTAATAAAGGGTGAATGCTATCCCGTTTAGAAACTATAGATGCCAATTGTCAAAAGCAGCCTATGCAAAATGATTGCCATGCTTTTTAGAAAATTTTAGCTGGTTCGATGTTATGATAAAGCCAAATAAGTAACTGCAACAGATAACAACAAGAAGCTGCAAATGATTATAACAGGTAATGATGTAAAAAAGACAAGGGGATGAATACAAAAATATTCTCACCTTCCCATAGCATCATAAGTTGCTGCAAGATTACTATACACTCCAATGGTATCCAAGTGGCATGGGCCACATTCCTGCTCTAAAATCTCCCTCGCTTCTTGAAACAACCCAACTGCCTCATCTATCCAGTATAGTTGTGCACTGGCCAATCCCATCTGGTTCAACAGAATCCCAAAGAAGACCGATCTAGTCTCCCCACTAGCCCGGAGCTTTGCCACAGCATCTTTAAAGGAGCTTCGAGCCTCCCCATACCTTCCAACCTTGTAAAACATCACCCCCATATGTGCTTCTATTCCCGCAACCATGCTACGTTGCCCTGGGGTATCCTTCAACAACTTCATCGCCATGTGCAAGAGCTTCAAGGCCTCCTCGTTCTCATTTAAAGCTTGATAGATGGCTGAGATTTCAGTCAGCCCACTAGCAATCTCCTCGGTTGCAATTCCAGGCACTTGCTTTGAAAGTATTCTCAGGGCATTCTCACAATATGATTTGGATTCTCTTAGCTTGCCCGTCTTACAATACACATCCGCCAGGCGAATATAGACTGATGCAATGGTAGAGTGACCATCTCCTCTTATGGATTTAAAGACTGTTAAGGCCTTTTGATAGGAAAAAATGGCCTCGTCAAATCGACAAAGGGCCGCATAGACATTGCCAATGCTAACATCAATAGCAGCAACTTCATTTTCCTGACCAGCAGCAATCATGACCATGCTAACAAGGACAAGGTGCTCGAGTGCCGATTCATAGTCCCCCTTTGCTTCATAAATAAGAGCCATGAGCCGGCGATCACCTGCCTCTTCAAGTGATGTTGGGGAATCATACTCCCTGTGAATTTCAAGGCTCCTTTGGCATAGTTTTTCTGCATCGTCAAACTGCATTGCTTGAACATAAGCCTCTGCTAAGTACCTGCCATTGTCACTGTTAAAATAAGTTTCACAGCAAACAACCTCTGTATATATACATATTTAATTATTACTACAAATAACAAATTTACTTTTAACTTAGCAGGAGGTTAAAATTCCACCAGAATTTAAATTGAATTTGATGGGTATTTTATTGGTGGATGCCTGTTGGAATTAATAGTAACGCAAGTTAGCAGACCACAGAGTAAGAGACTATAATAAGCCCAGAGCTTACCTGCAAGTCTCAGTAACTCTTAGATCGAAATCCCCGAGAGTCTCAATCTGGATCTTTAAACCCGACTCATAAGACGATATGGATCGGTCTACTCGCCCCATCATAGAATACGTGTCACCAAGCTGCATGAACCCGGAAAACTTCGCCACCGCATGATCCTGCCCCTTTTCATGATCCAGAACCTCAATAGACCGTTCTAGAACCGGGATTGCATCCTCCAACCGGCCCAGGCTGCAATGGATCGCTGCTTCCACTTGCAAGCTCATAGCCAGGTCCAGACCGGGACCCGAGGATTCCTCAAACGATATGGACGCACGGGTCGCATAATCCAAGGCCTTATTCTGGTTATCCCCAGAAGCAACGGTGTCTATGGCAAGCTTTAGTAAAAAGGGACCCAGATCTAGGTTATCAAGGGACGACTCGTGGGTGCGTAGTTCTTGCAGTGTCTTCTTGGAAGGTTTGATTTTTGGTTTGGCGATGGAGGGTGATGGGGTTCGTTTTAGTAGCGGAGATGGAGTTTCATAGCCGTTTTTATGGATGCGACTGTCGTTTTGAGGAAATGAAATGTGGTGTGGTGTGGCATTTGGTGTGGTTTTTGCAGAGACCAGGCCCGACATGGTTACACAAAAAAGAAGAAGACCAGTAATCCACAATACAGTTTGGTTTCTGCGGTTCAAAGGAGAGATGAAAGCGGCAATGTTTCGATTCTCATTGCATGGTTTTGGATAAATAGAGTGGAAAAATCAATGGGTTTCTCTTTTCTGGCACAAAGGGCTTAATTATTAATGGTGGTAGCTTGGAAGAGACTTCTAATGATGAAGCAGTTAGGGTATTTTAATTTGACAACTAGCTTTACAACGAAAAAAGGGAGAAAAAGTGACACAAAATCCATCAGCTCTGCCGCAGTCAGGCTTTACCGTGCTGTTCTCTTTCGTTCTTTTTACGCTCTGTAAGAATAAGAACACCGTGCTTTGCTTCGTTCCTCAGCAATCGCTGTTTCAATTTCAGGGTAGCGGATGTCTGTTTGTCACTGGCAAATATCCTCAAAAACCCCTCCATTGTATTTAAATCACGGTCTCTGCCATTTAAATAGCCAAACGGTGTGTTTTACGCTTGTCATGGTAACTGAAGAGCCAAAAGATTCATTCAAAGGGGTTGGCCGGAAGGCCATACGTTGTGCTTGATGCATCTTGCCTATTATATACGAAGAGATAAGAAAGTGTAAAAAGCGAAGAGATGGTAACAGCTAGCAATTCTAAGGCATTATATAGTTGGGATTCATGCTCTGCTTTATGCTAACTAAATGAATGCAACACAAATGGCTGTTGCTAGAACGATGATGATTCATTGTTGCTATTTATCTTAGCAGGTTATGTTGGCCATGATTCTTCAAGGAATTCTGAAAAAAACCTTGTTTTTTATTTTTTCTAATCGATGTCTTTTGTTTTAGTGAACTGGGTTTTCAGTAAAGATTGGGCCTAGAACACCTGAAAATACTGCCAGCTTTAACATAACTACCTGTATAAGCATGTGAAAAATTCTGGACTGCCCTGTACCATATCTGCAATGTCATCAGAACTTTCGGCTAATGTATGTTTGTTCTGGTATTTCAGAGGATGGAGGCATCATATGGGATTTTGATAAATAGAGCCTGGAAAGCAGTAGACCAGTTCCAAATCAGCAATGGCTACCCTTTATGTAACAGTTTTTCTTCTCTTAAAAGACTTATTTGACGTTGCTAATGCTGCAAAGTGCTTTCCAGGGATGGAATTTCCTCGTATTTAAAAATAAAAGAAAAATTGCCCCAACAGAGGCTGTTTCGTTTCCTTTGCTACGCGGCAGCATAAAAATTCTGAATCATGGGGCAATGAATGTTGCATTTCTTCCTTGTCGCTATATGATTCTCATTGCTGAGGTCTTACATGATTAAAGATCATAAACAGGAACCATAGTTGATGTTGAAGATTAGAAGGATACTACCTCATAAAATATTGCATTCCGTCTCAGGATTCAGCAAAAGCTTAGGTAACTTGCTGAATCTCACATGTTCACACTATTTACAAGACTGGGAAACGCTAGAAAGTTCAGCGCTATTCTTGTCCATAGAATAACAAAACAAATTGTATGATATGGTTTGAATTTATTTGAAGAAAAAAACAGAAGCCAAAACAATTATTTTTTAGAGGTGGAAAATTTCAGCTAATAGAACATAGTTTTTATAATATATTATTACTCACCTACTTCTACACACACACACACACACACACACACACACAAAATATAATATAGAAAACGTATATAATAAGTTGTGTTTTTGAATATAATATTACATAAAATACTAAACTTTTTTGAAATAGTCTAATTATTTACAACATCTTTCCAATCAGTGGCTCCCTGCATCCGCAAATACTGCTATTTCGGTAAATCAAGCTTTACATCTCAAAGTCTTAATCCCTAGCTCTATTTTGACATCGATTTCTTGAATTTATATGAACGGGCTCCTAGGCTCAGGGGGTTCGCTTGCAGTTAAGATTAACTCGAATTTTCTATGTAATTCTTATGTGAATGCAAGAGTGTCATGGATTAGTTACGTTCGTTTAGTATTCCGGCCGCAATTGAAATAGATGTAAAATTAGGTTTCCCTCTTATTTCTACAGCTTCTCCCTTTCATTAAAATCTTGTTTTTATATGCGCAGTTATAAACATCAAATGCAGAGAGCTTATCCCTTGAATTTGTAATAGCAGCCCATTCAGCTCGCTTTCTTTTTTACTTCACTGGAGAGCACAACTGTAAATTCAATGTCATCCCGTAGTCCTTGGGTGTTTGTTTGATTTCATGCCTCTGCGAGGAGGTTACCTGATAGGCAATGTCAGCCCAGCTCGCATGGATTTTCAGTGGTTCTGAGCTGGGAACTATATTGCCATTTTGAGCTCCCTGGTGACTCCTGCACAGGCGACAGCCATCATGGATTTGGTTGAGGAGCAGTGGGAAGACTTGATTGGAGAGATGCCTTTGGAGATCACATTTCCAGCTCTGGATTTGATCCTGAAAACACAAGATGGAGTTAACACAATGGCGGGTCACGGCCAAGTGAGTGCCATAGACTCCATGCATCACAAGACATAATTTTTTATGGTATAACTTTTTCTACTCTTATGAGTTTCTATTGAGATTGTTTTTAAAAATTATTTTTGTTTAAAAATGTATTAAAATAGTATTTTTTTATTTTTTAAAAATAATTTTTAAGACTAGCATATAACATATGAAAATTATCTAAAAATATAAAACAAATTTAATTTTGAATAAAAAATAAAAATGATTTTTTTTTCAAAATTATTTAGCATGCAAGTTTAAGTGTTGAAATGCTGGTTTAAAAGAATCAATGCGCATCCGGGGAATCGAACCCCGGTCAGTACCGTGGGAGGGTACTATGATACCACTACACTAGATGCGCTTCCTGATGTTTGTTCTGATATGAACCTACATATTATATAATTCATCATGTGCGCAACAAAATCTTGTTATTTTATTTTTTTTGAAAATCTTATATGATTTGAATATGAATTTATATTAATTATTTATACCTTAATTCATAATAAACTTAGTATAAATAGTTAGTTTAAAAATCATTTTTTATTACTTGTGCTTTAATATCATGGGATTCCAGAGTTTATAAGAAATTAACTTTCAAAGAATCCATTTATGTTAAAATATTTTCACGTAAAATGGATAAATATTAACAGTGTAAATATGAATAATTTTGTGTGTATATGTATATAAATAAGATGTATCATTTTTAATATTGAATATTGTTGTCAAAAAATTCATTTTTTTTTAATCTCTAACAATAAATTTTAAGTTTTTACTTTCAAGTTTAATAAGGATTCTAATAAATGAATAGCCAAATATACATTTTCAAAAGTTAATTATTTTTTTATTTTTAAAATGACTGGTTTCCATTTAAATCATAAGCATTTATGGAGTTTTGATGGTTAAAATTAGATAATGATTAGATATCGATTACGAATGATTTGGGAATTATGTTTTTATATTGTCATGTAATTTACAAAAAGAAATGTGATTAAAAAGCAAGAAGAAGATATTAGATGATACATAATATAAAAAAATTACATAAATTTATCTTAGTCTCATGACCTAAACACAAGTTCGATAAATTAACGTAGATTTTTTTTAATTTAATTATGCAACTAGGATGATTAAGAATTCAATGTTATAATTTGTTTTGATTTATTTTATATAAAATTATTACGATCTTATGATTTGGCTCAGAAATTTAGAAAATTAAATTGGGTTAACCCATATTCATATGATACATTTTCGTTTAAAAAATATTTAAAAAAAAATATATCATCTTAATTTTTTTAAAGTCAAACTATATTTTTATTAATTTTACAAGTTATTTTTGGATTTATTATATCAATAAGGTTAAATCCAGTTTATTTAATTTTGTTATAGAAAACATTAATAATATATGAATATTTTTATATATTAAAAAAATGATAGCGCGGGAGATTTAGTCACCACTAAACACAAATCGAAGGAAAAATATTGAACAGCCTTGTACAAAAAGCCCCCGAAAGCAAAATAGCCATACCGTTGAATCCTTGTCCTCTTCTCCTCTTCTAGCTCTTTTAAATTTGACGTGCAGCCTCTCAAAATCAATCAGTCATCATACAATTAAAATAAGAGATGGACAGTAGCAACAGCCCCACCACAAATTCTAACAACAATTGCAATTTCATGCCATGTGAGAAGCTGAATCGGGTCGCCGATTGGGTAGGGACCAACGTGGCAGCTGCTTTCTTTGCTTCTCTTGAAAGATGCTCTTGCATCAACCTTAATACTGCCGATCTTGAAGACGATGAAGAAGCCAAGGACCGTCCTCTCATGCTCACCAGGCCCGCCTCCCATGATCACCACCTCGACGCCCAGCCCCCCATCACTAGCGATGGCCCTAAGCTCGCCGTCTGATCATCCTGGTGATCAACACGATAATTACCCATCTTCATATATAATATAATAAGATACCTATCACTCTGGCTGTCACTGTTCTTTTCTTTTAATTAACTACAATAATTGTAATTGTGTTCAGTATTGCATTTTAATGTTTTTGATCAAGCTAGATGCTTCTTTTCTTCGTTAATTATTTTTTGAGATTTGTGTCCAGTGAATGTTAAAAAGTATAATGATATTTTAGAGAGATAATTTTTAAAAATATATACTGAAAATATTAAGAATAAATATATTATGAACATTTGTCTTGAATGATTCATCGTGTATTATAGCTCATAGGTCATATTCTTTTGTGGAGATGAGGGGTTGAAGTGTAGTTTCAATGTGTTTGATATTTTGAGTTTTATTTTACTTGATTTAATACATATTAAATCAATATAAAATACTTAAGAGTCCATGTGGGGTCTTATAAAATATTTTCAGACGAGTGTTGGGCTCGGGTAAAGTGCCCGAGCCTATTAAAGGATTCAGGCGTGCTATTTGGACCCAAACAAGTTAGGCTCGAGCATCATGATTTGAGCCTTTGAGCCCACTGGGTTGTAAGCCCACCACCTTTGGTGCTAGGCATACACCTACTAGGGGTACATTGGGCGTACACCCAGTAAACTTCATGACGTCATGCATTGGGTGTCCATGTGCCCATACAAAATGCTAAGGTGTACACCCAATGCATTGCATGATGCTCATGCAGGGTGTATAGCCTTGAGCCACCCCATTCGAGTCCATAATCCAGAGTGTCTTTTTTTGGGATTTTCCTCTTTTAAAGGATATTTTTTGTCCATTTTAGGAGATTTTCTAGGTCTATTTTACTTGAATCCATCAACACACTCCTAAGCCTTTATGATATTAATTTGTAAGAATACTTCTCCTAGTCACTTGTTTGTTAGGCTATTGAAAGCCCAATAAGTTTGACATGGAGCGGTAGTTATTGTAACTGATGTTCATCTCATTGCAGTTAGGGGAGAATGTTTAGAGTACTGATTTTGTACATGAGTGTCGCTATAACACGAGCAACCCGGTAATAGATTTTCAAGATTGTCATCATGTTTAGTATCTCTTGAGTAGTATAATCATTTATGAATGCCTAGTGCGGTCGACGGCCATGACGCTGAGGTGTTGTATGTTAATGAGGGTGTCAATGTCTGATCTTGATCTTTGGTTGTCAACACGGTTTGACTGGTGAGTTGCATTTGACTGGTGAGTTGCTGAAGGTCTGGGTGGGTAGAAGTATTCGTGATAGCATGTAGATTTGTTATGCTTCTTGACTCAAGTGTGTCTTACTTATGTTCCATGGAGTGATCTAGAAATGTCAAAAACAAGTTTTAGAAATTGACGGGTTTTTTTTTTTTATCAATTTTCCATATATGGCTCCGATCAATGAATCTAAAAATCTAATATGCTTAGAAATAAGGCTGATGTGTTGAATAAATGGTTAATTTCTTAGTTCAAATAATTCAATTCATTCTCAATTATTGAAATACATGGTGACTTGATAAAAAAAAAATCTGTCGAGTTGATAATTGGCAGTAGATGATAACTGGTAAGCTAGGTGACGGTAGCTAAGATGGTAATGGGTGGTGATGGAACCAAATTTTTTTTATTTTTTTTTATGTTTCTTGGAATACTGGACATAGTGCCTGCTCGACCATTGGATCCCACGCTCATAGAAGTTAATTACTTCTGATCCTCTAAAAGAAAATAGTACTACTAATTATTCATGAGATCCCACAAATAAAAAGAAAAAAAAAAGAATCGGATAATATTTGAATTTTGGATCTTCTGCTGATTTGTACAGCTCTCATGTCCCTGTGGCGTTTACAATCATGAGGACAAACCTGCAAGGCTGCCTTCTCCTCCTTCCCTCACCATCTTTTAATTTATGCTGATATTATTTAACAACTCGGGCCCTAATGTTCCCCAACAGGCTGTAAAAAACAATATAATGATTGGAAAGGAAACTTGGCTCATGATGTTATTTCTTTTTTATGTTAATTTTCCGTATAATTAATTCTTTTCCGTATAATTAATATTAATGATGTTAATTTTCCTCTTTGGATCGATGATTGGTTACTTTTTCCCGCAACTTTCCTCTCAGTTTATTTTAATGATAATGCAGTTTCGCAATTTGTAACTATTTAACAACATGAAATATAAAACTAATTTTTATTTTTATTTTTACTGTAACGCTAGATAGATACAATGGAAATATCATTTTATTTTTAAGTTGAGAAAATGAGAGGCTTTGTGTTGAGATTCATCGGTCATTGTTTAAGAGTATGTTACATTTTTTAAAGCTTTTTTATAGTAATAATACATTTTAACCCCAAGATTAATAAAATTTAAAATTATTTACCAAAATATTTTTTTTTCATTGTTTTTAAATCCATGTTTTCTTTTTATGATTTTATACTTTAATTCATTAAATATTAAAATTTAAAATTTGTTTTGGTTTTTTTATAATACCTTTTTCTATAAGATTTTCATTTAATACATCTTTATTTCAAGAGGGGGGGGGTGTAAAGCTGGGGTGTTTTAGTGGTATTTTGATATTTTTTATGTTGATTTTTTTAAAAAATAATTCAGGAAAGTTGTTGACATATGCTCATTATACTTGGAAAGTTGGTGAAGTCCATGTGTTGTCACTTCGTGCCCTAACTTGGCCTTCCACTATATTCTTAGAAGTGCCACGGTGTTATTTTTCTCGTGATGTGGCATGTAATGTCGCATGATGCTCGAATTGTTGTCGGTGGTCATTACTCTTCCCTTTTTTTTTCTCTCTTGCTAGAAAAATTATCCTTTTTGTTGGTGATATTTTGATTTCAGTTCTCATTTTTTTGGTTTGTTATTTTCGCTCTTATTCTTTTTTATAAAAGTTTTGTTTGTTTTTAATTTAATCTTTAAATCATAGTTTCCTATATGCTTTTTTTATTGTGATTTTTATTTATTTAAAAAAAATTACGGCTTTTAATTTCATCATTCAATCAAAATTTATGTTTTTTTTATTTGACCATCATTCTTTTGATTTATATTTTCTTTTGCTAAAGTTGTTTTTCAATTCAATTTAACCTTCCAATTGAAATTTTATGTTTGCCCTCTAATTTATTTTTTATTTTAATTTTCTCTCTCGTTCTGTTAATTACAATTTTGTTTAGCTCCTTTTATGATATTAATTTTTTTTTCCTGGTTTTGACATTTGATTTGTTGGAGATTGGGCTTCATGTTTTTTCTACTTGTAGTACTTACGATCTAAAAACTCGGACCACGAGTTTAATAGGTTAATGTCATTTGAAATATATTTTTTTCTCATTTTATTTAATCATTTTATGTTATTGAATAACTTAATCTATTCGTCTCTTAAAATTTACAATCTTTCTTTAAGTAATTATTGATGACTTTATATATATATATAAATAGTTATCAATTTATTTACTTAGATGCTTTTATAAACTTTTTAATTAGCACTTTGATTTTCTTATGAACAAATACTTTAGAATACACTATATGCCCTTGTATTTGTTTTTGAATTTTTTTTATAACCCACAGAAGAAGCACAAGTCAAATAACAGAGAGAGGGAGCTCTTTTTTCCTTCTAGAAAAAATCAGGCTTATTTGTTAATCAATAAATGCTTGTCAATATTACTGTTATTACTTGGCAAATGATGCAATCATTTAGAGATTCTTCACCACCCCATAACTATTAATCTGCAGTCACAATTTACTAGGACGTACAGCTGCACACAGCTTAGTATTCGCCGAACCATACATGGTGACGAACATGAGCAGTGCCTTCCCAAGGAATGTTGACGGAAGAACCACCTGCTCAACTAAACAGTAGCCCACTTTATCAAGTGATTTGATTTGTTTATTTTTTGATAAATTGTAAATTATTTTTAACGAGACATTTGCATTTTGCATGAAAAGAGAGCTTGTTATTGATTAACTCTCGAATTATAATAATAAAGCTTTTGCAGGTGAGTAGAATCTTAGTTAGGATCCTTACATCGACGGGCTTTCCAAATTTTAATGGCTTAATATATATAAGATTAGGTGCAAGTAATTAAATATTAAAAATATGTCCTTTTAATTTAATTTGTGAACCGGCCATGCTCGCCAATATTGATTCCAGTGCCGACGAGAAAGATGATTAAAAAAAAAAGAAGTTTTCAAAAATCAAATTCTCCATGCAACGGCTGAAAATTTCGTCGAGGTTAGTTATGCTGTGGTGTTCGGATCATTAAAAATGTAGACGGGTCAACTCTTTAAGATTTAAAGTTTTTTGTCCGAGCTTTCTACCCTCATCAAAGGAGTGGTATACGCGAGTGGAATCCTATCCTAACCCTAATTTAATTATGAAAGAAAGGAGTAGTAGTTATAATTTTACGTGGAAAGGCGGGCATTAACTTGTTCATGCAATGACATCCTTGCATGCATTATAAAACAAACAAATTAAATATATAATTCTTGCATGCATTATGGGAGAGATCATCGGCAATTCATAAAGAACAAAAAGGTCTATATAAGTTAATAAGTTATGGTTAGAATATATATTTATTTAATTAGAGAACTGGTTTGTCAGAAATAGAGCTACAATCAAGTTAGTTGGGGTGTGGCTTAATCTCTTTCGTTCTGATTAACTGCTCCTTATATGTAAATTAATCTTCAAACATAGCTGTGCTGTTGCACGAGGAACTTGAGCAAATGAAAAGGAAGCAGAAGGAGGAGCTGGAAAGAAAGCCTCGGAGTTTGAGACGAGGGAGAATTAATCAGATCGATGCATGCTTACGGGTTCAAAGTCAGAATCAAGTCCTGCCTGACACAACATGGCACCAGCAGTACTCCTGATTCCTGAAGCGTGAAATAATTTGAAGTTACAAAATCATACCAAAGAACACAATGATCAAGTGGCTCAATTTTGGTCGACAGTAAATTTAATTTTAATTTGTTTTTGAACTCCACTTTTTCTATGTTTGGAAACCTCCGCTGGCAATTTTGTAAAGCTCTACGTACACTTGTGTCTTCTACTAATTTGCTCTAATCAAATAAAAGACTACAAAGGGAACATAAAGGATTATTCGTACACTAATCACGTGAGGTTTATCTCCCTTTAATGGCGTTGATCTGTTCACGCCTGTTCATCAGAATCTTTTAGTTTTACCCATGAAGGGCAAATTAATGGCTTTATTGATGTCCTATGATGTGTGTTTTAAGGTCCTAGCTCATGAGGCAGTGAGAATGCGAGAGAAATACTTCTCTTGTGATTAGTGATGTGAATACGCACATGCATGATCAAATTAAGGATAGATAATCTGTTTAAAACTCGTTTGATATTAGTAATCAAACAGTTGAAATAAAAGAAATTAATGTCTGATTAGTGGGTCAAAACCAGACCGGTAAATCACTACGTGCTTCATTATATCAATAATTAATTGTTCTGTGTCAATTACCAAAGGAAATCTTCCCCAATTAGACATGCATTATCCATAGCAAATATATCATGAGTGCATGGGGTAAATTGGAGGGGCTTATTTTATTATTATTATTATTTCTTATCAGATGTCGTCTCAAAAACCATAATTTGTCCTACTTTATAGTCCAAAAAGATTGAAAAGGGGATATATATAGTTAATTGTAGATGGCGACGCTTTGTTTGTAGCAGCTAGCCAAGTTAATCAATAAAAAGGATTGCACATTTTAAAAGCTTTACCCTTTAAGAAGAAGGAGTGATAAGAAAGATCGATTAAAGCACTTGTAGACATACATAGATTTTGGCTTTGGAAGCTCATGCTATAGTGCTCCCATGGAAGGGAAGGCGTGCACCAACTATGCTTATGATTTGAGTACAAGAGATGTCTTTGAAAAACACAACAAGCAAGCCCTACCCTTCCTCACTTTTTGCTTTTTGCTGTCTTTTAGTGATAGAAGGTTGGATTCTTGAACATATATATATATATAAAGGAGTAAAACGAGGCTAGAATTCCATCTTTTGGATTGTTTTAATCTTTCTGCCTTTTTCTAGCTTTATTTGGCCCTCCATCTCTCTCGAAATCACACACATTTCACTATAAACATGGGTGAAAATATATTTACATTCTATCTTATGATAAGAAGCGTATTGCTAGTACGTACTCTCGTCTACCTACGTGCTGTCTTATTTGCAAATGTAAGGTCGAGAAACTAGGCATGATGAATGCCAATAACAAGAAGTACATAACTAAATGGTTAAAAAAACAATACTAGTTGAAGCCTTTGCATGTTCCGGTTGTATGTGACAGTCAACTAAATATGCTTTCATGGCAAACACATAATACTATAAACTATCACTAGCTAGGGTTGGTACGTAGCTGCTGTCGTGGATCTAGACGGTGTTTGGAAGCAGGTGTGCTATTTTCTGAGTCAAATGACATTATTTCGTCACTGAAAATTTGCTGAAGGCTTACAAATCAAGGGAAACACATAAATCTCTCCTTTTCAAGAGAGAGAGAGAGAGAGAGAGAGAGGGAGAGAGAAATACTGAATGCTAAACCCTTCCCTACATTGGGTCACATTGAATAATCACGCCCCCAACACCTTATTATCACGAATCCATGTTAGAGGAATCATGAAAGCTGACAAACATAATAAAACTAGACAAGCCCCCTTTTTTTTCTCTTTTTTTTCCCTCCCATGCTTTAAAAATTAATATACTTTTTCTCTATTAAAATGCATCCTTCCCCCCTCTAGTTTCCCACTTCAAGTTCATCACTCACTCACTCTCTCTCTCTCTCTCTCTCTCTCTCTCTCTCTCTCTCTCTCTCTCTCTCTCTCTCTCTCTCATCTCTCTCAACATGGCCAACCTAGTAACTTCATTTATGCTATGGTTATGCTTAATATCCTATGCTTACATTACAATTCACGCTGCTCCGGTGTGGCCTCGAGGGAGATCGGCCAGGTTTTATGATTTCAAGGTCTCTCCTTAATTTAATTACTCTATCCATGTATACATACGTGCATGACAATTCCACACTTTCTACTTAGATATGTTTCCATATATTCACACATCATGCCCCATTCCTTTTCTCCTGTTCTTTTGGTTATGATAAACAGATTCAAACGATGACAGTCAACAAACTGTGCAACTCTAAGCAAATCGTGACGGTCAACAATATGTTTCCCGGACCAGTTGTTTATGCCCAAGAAGGCGATAGATTGATCGTCAAAGTTACTAACGAGTCACCTTACAACGCCACTATCCACTGGTAAAATTTATGCTTACTCCATATAATTTCAATGATGCACGTAATAATCGATCTAATTAATTATATTGGTCAGACTTTATTAATCACCAGTCGTTGTTTAATTGTTTTGTAAAAATTGGCTATGTTAAAGGCATGGGGTCAGGCAGATACTATCATGCTGGTTCGACGGGCCTTCCTATATCACCCAGTGTCCGATTCAAGCTGGTCAGAGTTTCACATATGAGTTCACAATGGTGAAGCAAAAGGGCACCTTCTTTTGGCATGCCCATGTTTCTTGGCTCAGGGCTACAGTTTATGGTGCGCTGGTCGTATATCCAAAGCCTGGGGTCCCATACCCATTTAAGTATCCATACGAAGAGCATATTGTAATTCTAGGTATATATCATTAGCCTCTAACCATCACTGTATAATTGCTAACTAAAAAAATGAAACTGATTGCTTTATCATGCAAAGAGCAGTACTACTACTAATCAATGATTTACAGTTTCTAGGATACATATTTTCTCGATTGGTTTTTTAAATATTTTTCCATCGTTGCTTGGATTTGTGTCAGGGGAATACTGGCTCCAGGATATTGTACAGCTTGAGCGCCAAGTCTTGGCAAGCGGGGGAGGTCCTCCACCAGCAAGTGCTTACACCGTTAATGGTCATCCTGGCCCTAACTACAATTGCTCTGCTAATGGTAATCAGTTATAGATTTAAAAGTTTGAGTTTCATATCAAAAGGGTCGGTTAAAAGTAGCCTGGAAAAAATAAATAAGAAACGACCCTACTAAAGGAAAAACCCCTTAATTTTCCCTGGAGCTAATAGTGAAGCTGTAAGACAATTTAGCTTCAACCGAATAATATTACATGAGACGACAAGTTTATTCAGAGAGTTGTAAGCAGTCAAATTTCTAATACATTCGTCAGCAAGAAATGACTTGAAGAATTAAATTAAATCATGCAGCATTCAAGCACGCGGAGAGAGAATAAATTCATGTTGATGAGAAGTCATGAATGTCGAACACATGGTTTCTTTTTAATTTTTTTAACTAGCTCAGCTACTAACTGTTTCATTGCTATATTGCAATTAATTCTGCTTTTCAATCTGTTACGTAGTATCTCTATAAAGTCATAATTCATTTCAGATGTGTACAAGATCGACGTGGTCCCTGGGAAGACCTACTTGTTAAGGCTGATAAACGCAGGCTTAAACATGGAGAACTTCTTTGCTATTGCTAATCACAGATTAACGATAGTCGAAGCCGATGCCGAATACACAAAACCATTCACCACAGACCGTGTGATGCTCGGACCAGGCCAGACTATCAACGTCCTGGTCACCGCCGATCAGACAATTGGAAAGTACTCGATGGCCATGGGACCTTACATGTCAGCTCAAAACGTCCCATTCCAGAATATATCAGCAATTGCATACTTCCAGTACGTGGGTGCAGTGCCTAACAGCTTATCTTTACCAGCTAGATTACCTAGCTTTAACGACAATCTGGCTGTTAAAACAGTCATGGATGGCCTGAGAAGCCTGAACACTTCCGATGTTCCAAAAGAGATTGATACTAACCTCTTTCTTACCATCGGATTGAACGTTAACAAGTGCCGGTCCAAGACGCCGCAGCAGAACTGTCAAGGCCTAAACAATGGGACTATGTCAGCTTCTATGAACAATATCAGTTTCATCAAGCCAACAGTTTCAGTTTTGGAAGCTTATTATAAAGGAATTGAAGGGTATTTCACTGATAACTTCCCTGGGGCACCCTTCAGATTCTACGACTTTGTCAATGGGGCACCTAACAATGCTCCTAACGACACCAGCTCGATGAATGGGACTAGGGTCAAGGTCCTTGAATACGGAACCCGGGTGCAGCTGATCTTGCAGGACACTGGGACGGTAACGACTGAAAATCACCCTATTCATCTTCACGGCTATAGCTTCTACGTTGTGGGTTATGGTGCAGGAAACTACAACCCGCAGACAGCAAGTCTAAATTTAGTTGATCCACCATACATGAACACAATTGGAGTTCCAGTGGGTGGATGGGCAGCCATTCGATTTGTTGCTGACAATCCTGGTAAGACACTTGTGACCAAACATCACTTAAATGAAAAAAAAAAATATTATCGAGTCCATTACTGCCACTTTAAGAAAAAAAATACTTATACCTAACCAACCTTCTTAATTTTATTATAGGTGTTTGGTTTATGCATTGTCACTTTGATATCCACCAATCATGGGGGTTAGGCACGGTTTTTATTGTGAAGAATGGGAAAGGGCACCTCGAGACCCTCCCTCATCCTCCAGCAGATCTGCCCCGCTGCTAGGGCCGTCGGATTTCTCAATAAATGGCACGATGAAGATGGATGGATGTGACCATTTGAATCACGGATTCTTTTTCAGCAAGTGTAATATGCGTGTTCAAGTTCTTTCATATCATTAATTTCTGGGTGTAAAGAAAAAAAAGAGCAGACCAAAAACTTCTCCATTTCCTTTAGCATTTGTATTTCTACAAGTATTTCGTAGTGATAAACCTCCTTCGACCTATTTTTTTATGTTATTCCATTAAAAGAAAACAAATACGCTAAGCAACCAGGGGTCCATACAGCTCTCTATAATGTTTTTGACTGACCAGAAGGATTAAAGTAGAACATAATAAATAACATACTAATATATTATGCAGTCAACTATGTAATTCCAAAACCACCACACCTAATTCCCAATTCAAACTATGGCATACTCACGTGATGTCACACATAAGCCAATCCAGTCAGTACATCAAGAATCCAAGATGGTGGTAAAATTGATGAAAAAGGATCCTCAAGTTGGGACAAGAAAACACAAAGGGTTTGAAGGGGGAAAAGAACCCTTCATGCTTGCAGATGAGATACTATGGTATTGAGAATATGACAGGATGCATTAACCTAATGAATTCACATAAATAAGCAACTAAGACACTGGCCCATCACACAATGATTAATGTAGATTGAAAAGTCTACACAACAACCCCAAACGAAACTTGACTCTTTCAGGCTGATTCTTAGCTAGTATTATGGTGACGATTATGATTAGGACTAGAGCAGCAGTTGCACATGACAGAGAATCAACACTAAAACATACATCCATAGAGCAAGATGATCACCTTGCCTGTGCAAGTCAAAAACTAATGGAATGGGGTCCTGAACCTTTAACGAAAGGCGATAGCACCCACATGTGATGTGATCCATGGTGTGTGGATATTGGATTGCAGGGAGATCAAGGAATACAAATAAGAAATAAGATTGTACCTTGACTTGATGAACTTTCAGTTAGTCACTTAGTTGCATCCATTTGAACCAAATTTGACATTGTTACATCCTACAGTATCATAAAACAGCTTCATCGTTTTAACATGGTTTTGAAAGCATATAAGACACAAGATGCTACAAGAGATTTTAAGCTAAATCAAACTAGAGAAAATAAAAACATGCATGAAATGATTGCATTTTTTCATGGCTCCAAATTCCTAGATTTGCAAGTGTTGAAATGAGAAACAATAAGCACAACATAGTTGTACCACTATATATATACATAAACTAATCATTGGTACCTACTCCAGATAGAACAATCAGTACTCCAGTGTAGTACAATAAACTTGGAAGTACAATAAATATGGAAAGAAAGTACCATAGAATGGTGAGAATATTTAAACCAGTTTGCTGAGCAACAACTGAAAAAATCTTCATAGAAATCGAAACTTCCATTGAATATTGACAATTGGAAAGTGCCAAGGAAACACATTTTTTTCTATTTTAATATCCAGGAAAGGTGTGAGCGGGATCTCAAACTCGAGACCTCCCAGACGCATTGAACACTGTCTAACAGTTGGAAAAGGAACTATAAAATAACAGGTCAAAGCCAATAAACATATTTTTCAGCTAACAGTTGACAAGATCTTTATTGTAGACAACATAAATACAACCCAGGAATCATTTCCAGGGCTGGTAAAACCACCTCTCATGCCCCAAAAAACTTCAGGTAGTTGAAACTCAACTACGGGGACTATATAGTTGAAGTGCAACACTGAGAATACAAAAGCATAGTCCCTTTTTGTCCTGAACAGCAGGGAAGCATTAAAGCCTCTTACTCAAATGTGTATTCCACAATCCCAATAGAGGAGAATTTAAGTTTCCTCTTTAAGATTGTTCCTATAGGCTGTCCCACATTCTCCTGGTATCTTTGAGCCAAAGGAATGGGATGTACATTTAGGCAAGATGCTTTACATGGGAGGCTGGCAAACATCAAATGATTTGTATCAGAGATTCACATTCAAGTGGGAACTAAAACTCTTGTATAGATATAAAGGCTATGTTCTAATAACAATTCCAAATCCAAGGGCCTGATCAGGGTTTTTTCATATAAAGATGACATTGAAGATTTTTTAGCTAATACATCTTGGTCCTTTTATTGAAGGCAAAACAAATAATTATATAAAACTCATCCAAGCAAACATCAGTGGGTTCTTCTTTAGTTTATGCTGCATACACAATTAATGGTTTCAAATTAGCAACTCTTTCTGTATGTAAATTTACGGATTGATCATCTCTGAATTCCAACACATTTCTCCATTGGCACATCGTGACAAGGTGGACACTGTTCTCTGGTTACTCTTCAAATTCAAGTAATCAACCTGTGAATTGGATGGGTTTTACAAAGAAAGAAAAAATAAAAGTCATCAATTAATTCAATATTGCAGAAAGTTGAACCTGATCTGGATCTAAAACCAGCAGACAAAATGTGGCAACTGGGCCCAAAGAGGGATCAAGAAAGAACTCGTTCAGAGATTGATCACTTAGACAAGGAAGACCAGGATTAGGTCCCAAGTACTGCAGCCTCGATTTCAAAGAACTAGCAAACCATGATTTCTCTCTTTGCTGCATGATTAATTTAAAGAAATGAGCAAACTCTAAGCAGCTCCAGGAGAATGAAAGCCTGAGCAATGGAAAAATCAATAGCATAACACATTAGAAGCCATTATATTGAATTAACAAAAGCCTTATTTCAGCATACAACTACAAGCAGCATTCCTTACAAAAATTGGTTTTGCCATTTCTAAAAAGAAAAGTCTTGTGGATATCACGTGGTTTTCAACTAATTCTGCAATGACACTGATATTACGGTGAAGATAACCGGATGATACTGCTCTTCTATGATTCATAGGCTGCCTGTTGTGATGAAACTGAAGCACCAATTTAATGAAGATAATCTTGTGTTTTCATTTTAGATTGATAGTAAAGTAATGCCATGAAATTGACAAATATTCTTTTTTTTTTCTTGTTGGAAGGGTGATGTTGCAACTTGCAGACAGCGAGGTAAATGGAGCTGGGAGCCCCTCCCTTTTTACTTTCAAACATTCACAACAACCCATGGGCAGGATTCAGCCCCAAATTTCTGGTTCAAGCATGCAGAGTCTTCAATTAAAGGCATAAAGAACTAACAAGATAAGAAACATGGAAGATTCAAATCCAAAGCAATCTTTTCATGACTGTCACAATTTGACAAGGTTGTTTACTTCAGTAATGTCATCTACACATACTAATTAAGACCAACCACATCAAAAAATGGTTTCCCCCTATGTTTAAACTCTTCTTAGTGTTGGCACCAACTGATATATAGTTATATACCCTCTCATGCTAGCATCCCCTCTTAGATAGATGTCATTACTCACTACCCTGTTTGTATCTTTCAAACGTATTCTCCCTCATGCATTGCACACAATCAAACTGCCAATAAGATTGTAATTTTAATGAAAGCATAAAACTATACGGAATATATCACAAGCCTCAACTTAACATTCAGCATCAGAAGTCCTTTTCTCATACCCAAGAATGGCGTGTTACCATTTGACATCTACACTTAATATCAACTATATGTTTGGTAAGACATCTTGTAAGTAAATATGATATAATGTAATGTAATGAACAGAGAATGGAACCTGAAGCTTTTCCGGATCAGGATTGGACCCATCTATAACATCGACTCTTCCACTGATCCGGAATTGCTCCCAAGAGTCAGTAAAATACCAACATATCTACAACAAGCCGCGTTAGGTAGGAGTAACATACTTTAATATAAAAAAATGAAGAACAACAAATTCTGAAAAACAGAAGAGTTATATATTTATCATTACCTCGGCAAATGGACAATGCTTAAGTTCTTCAATCTGCATATTCAAGTTTTTATCGATAAAAAAAATAGCACAGGAATTCATGTTTTCTCAATGATGAAACAAAGGGTTATTCTCATCCAAACTCTAAAAAAAAAGCAAGGAAACAAGAAAACCTTGCGTGTACGGAAATCTGTGTTGATTTGGATTCTATCGCTATTTTCTCCAAATCCTCTGTAAGAAAAAAAACCAGCAGAAACAAACAAACAGGCAGACAGACACCTTCTTAAGAATTAGTAGAAACAAACTTTCATGATGTAACAAAAGAATTAGGATGACCTGAAAACGACAGAGCGATTGGATGGTCTGCCATTACATCCAATTGTTGCCTGAAAGAGACAGTAACAGGATTAATAACTAATCAGCACAGAAATTAAGAGCAGAGAGAGAGAGTTGCATACAAATTGAAAGTAAGTAGAGTGCTTGAGGTGAGAGTTTGACTCTAATGCGCTTAGAAGAAGCAGCTTCCATGGAGTTGCTGTTCCCATTTCACGCACCCTTCACCCCCCCTTCTCTTTGCTTCTTCTGCTTCCCCGTCCTTGCTCTCTGGAAATCTATAAATAGTAAAGTCGTTTTGGGCTTTCTTTGCATTTTTCTTTTGAACAGTTTGGGCTCGCTTTTCTGAGTGATGGTATTTTGCTCTATTGGCCACTTGTTCTGCTACCCGCCCAAAACAGACGATTAACATCGGATATGTTTTGGGCCAAAAGTTTTAGCAGATTTTTATTTTAGTGAATTCAACAGCGGTGTTTTAGCGGCCCACGGCCTGGAAAAGATTTCAGGCAGTAACAGGTTTGCTATAACAGAAATTGCCCCTCTGTCTCTCTTTTTCGTGAAAAAATAGGGCCCTGGCCCAAACAAAGAAACAGATTACAAGGAACATTTTTTGTTTGGATGGTAGGAAACTCTATTCTTCAGAAAATATATTTTGTGGATCTAGATTAGCGAGTAAAATATCGGTTGTCCTAGGTTTTTACAAGGAGTGCACACTCGGACTCGAACTCGAGACCTGCTGTGCAGATTGCAAACCCTTCGTTATCACGTCACGTCTTTAAGAACAATTACAAGAGACATTGATTAATTACTGGTCTGTTTTTTATGTTAAACTGTATTTTTATTTTATTTTTTTATCATTTTTATATTGTTTTGATGTTAAGAATAATTTAAATAATTAAATTATTTTAATAAATTTCTAAATAAAAACATATGAAAAACAATCATTAACAGCACTGAATTAACCAACCGATTGCAATGATGGTTCCCTTCATGGTAAATAAACTAGGAAACCGTACTTCTCATCCTTTTCCTAGAAGTTCATGATTAATTTCCCTGATAAACAAGATTTTTTTCCTTCGGCGCCATAAAAGTAAAAGGGAAGAAGTCTTTTTACTTCATGGATAAATTTGACATCAACAACATCAATGAAGTTCTGTGCCCAGAAAAAACAAAGGGTAATGATGAAGCATGCATTGAATGGCAATTTGCGTTGGCAAATCAAAACGGTGCTGTTCAGTTGGGTTTTTCGTGGAAGCTTGATATTCTAGAATGGTGGTAATTTTCGCTCCAAATGTATGGTAATGATGCTTCCTAAATCATTTTCAGAAATAAATGCGCCCAGCTATCAGCTGACTTTAATTGATGGAGTAATTAAATGACGTCACGTTTCTGTCCAATAGAAATCAACACCGTGAGCTTGATGACAATGGATGTGGGGTTGGCAATTGAAGAAAATAGCCGTGGAGGTGGGAGGGGCCGTACACATGGATGTGAAAGTGGAAGTCGCTGTCTTCTTTTTCAAAGCGAATGCGTAATAAGAATACTGATATTGCAGCAAAAGCAAGCCGCAGGATTCCATCAATGGAGATTCGGAACTCAACCACCCTGTCTACCCATCTTTCTTTTGAAGAAAAGTATTTCTCCTTGTGCTTTGAAAATAAAAAGAAAATCCCAGGCACCATTCCTTGCATGGACGTCGTGCTGCCCTGGATATGCTGGTAGCCATTACCAAACCCAATTAAAACCTGACCATTTATGGAACACTTCCCCGATCTAGATGACTGCTCGTGAAATTCATTTCTGATGTGAAATTATTCACATAAAATTCCATGCAAAGGGTTTTGAAATTCGCCATCTGAATTGATAATTGGAGTATAAGACTGCTGGTGAGAGTCATAATCAGTGATTTTCAGAAATTATCAACATCTGGGATTTATGAAAGTCATCGCCACCAACTGCAGGTGACTTGAAAATTGTCTCGAGCCTCCAATCACTTGCATTGTAGCAATTCTCTTTTTTCTCTATTTCGGCCGCTCCATTCTTTATTCTAGGTCATAACTAATTATAATAATAAATAAAGTGGGAGTGAGGGACCATCATTTTGATATACTTCTGTCATCATGACATCATACAAGATTGTTCTTAAAACAAATAAAAATATAACTGATAGCCACCTTTGCCTTCCCTCCATTTTAGAAAACTTCACCCACCAAATTGGGAATAGAAGCTGATCACGAGCGCATCTAACCTTAACAAAAACTGGAGCGAAAGTTTATTAAGAGTGGTCGTATGGTTGGAATATCGTAGATTATTTATGTGCTACGCTAAGCTACAGGTTTAATTAAAAACAATATAAAAAAATGTCAATAGTATTTATATATTGTTTTATGTGATATGATTGAGAGGGCAAATTTGATCATATCTAGAATGAACAGCAAAAATATAGTTTAATTTTAAAAAAATAAAAATATATTAAAACGATAATATATTAAATTAACTTAGATTATTTTGGGTTAACCTGTTAAATTTCTTACCCAGTTCATGAGACTCCAATAACCCAACATTTAATAAAAAAAATTAAAAAAAAAATATTGAATTTAATTCTTGATCAACCTAATGCTGAAGAATAAAATTAAAACAAAATTCCACTAAAAAATAAACAGAATCTATTCGAATTAAGTTGTTGAACATGGGTCATAAAACCATAATAACACAATATAAATAAAATTAAAATAAATTATGAAACTTAATTCTCAATCAAACCAATATTAAGTGATAAAATTAAAAATGATTAAAAAAACGACATGAGTTAATCAACCAAACTCATGGACCGAGTTATGAGAACGAGATAACCTCATAAAATGCAGACTAAAATAAATTATGTATCATAATTTCTAACCAACTCAATATTGGAACATGAAACTGAAAAACAAAGTAGTTAAAAAAAAAAGAGGAAAAAAACTTAGGTCAATTAGCCTAGTCTACGTCCATGTCATAAGAATGTGATAACTTAATAGAAAACAAATCTAAAACTATAAAGTTAATATCAATTAATGTAATATTAAAAAGTAAAATAAATGAATCAATTCGGATTAACATACCGAATCATAGGTCATAAACCAGAATAACTTTATAAAATATGATAACAAAGTTGATTTTCATTCTGATAAAACTACTTATAAAACTATACATACATATGTTCTAGAAGAAAATGAATTCCTCTTTATATCAAAATCTAAAAACCATGTAAACTTCAAACTTAATGTATTAAAATAAACCTCCCAGAATGATTTTATATCAACTCAATAATATAATAAAATGATTCCATTTATTTAATTGAACTTGAAAATCTAATTAAGAAGTTTTATTAAATTCTATTTTTCTCGAGGTGAGAGAATTTTGTAACGGATATTGGATAAGATCCAGAATCCATTGAAATATTAAGTATTTTTTAAAATTTAATTAGCATATCTATAATCCATGTCTTGATTAAAACTGAAGCTATTTTCATTTTGAAATCATCGTACTGTCACCTATAAATAAAGAAAAAGTACTTGTAATTGAATCGATCCTGGGTCCTGGTCCTCTCTGCTCCGGCCAAGGGCACCGTCGACTATAAACCCATGAATTTCATTGTAAAAATTGTAATAATAATTATTGGCTGCATATATATAATAATGTTTCTGCTTGAAAGGCTTACAGAGCCCGGAAGAGTTTCGAAATGATCCGAATTGTCCGGGCCTTTGAAGAGGCAAGCCATGCATAAATAGGACGTTCTCGGTCAATGTGCGTACGTACAAAAAACAATCCACAACCAATGCAAAAAAGGACAAATCGATTGAATATGTTTGTGGGTAAGTGAGATTATTGTCAAGAGTATTTTTAAAACATATATATATTAAAATTATTTTTTTTATTTTTTTTAAAAAATATTTTTGATATCAAATTATATTAAAATGATCTAAACATATTAAAAATTTATAATTTAAATTAAAAAAATAAAAATAAATTAATTCTTTTCAAAAATATTTAAAAAAAAACAGTGACAAAAAGAGACTCGGATTGGGAAAGATTCAATGTTCATGTTTCTCAAAGCCTGAATTTCTATGGTGTCTCGTTTTTCTAGTCCAGGTTAATTGCTTTCGTATATTTAAAGCATCGATGACAGGAGCAGGAATTAATGTGAATGGAAGAATCGCGCAATTCAATGTTTAGGAATTTCTTTTCGAAACAATTTCAATGACAGGAGCAGGAATTAATGTGAATGGAAGAATCGCGCAATTCAATGTTTAGGAATTTCTTTTCGAAACAATTTCAATGATAACTTCTGCAGTACTACTGAAAAGACTTGAATTCAGAGACATTAAAAAAGACTATTAATAATACCAGAGTAAATCGTACACGCCATCCAAATACAAGGGAGCAGCATTATTTTTTCTTGTTAGCTCATTGTTTTCTTGTGGTGTTTGTTTGTGTGATGGTTTATTCGGTTGAGCTTCATCGCAGAATTAAATTGTTTGGTTAATCTTGTTCTATAATTTTTATAATTATATGACTCATTAAAAACTAAGGTTAAATCTCAATTTTTAAAAAACATCTTTCAGGTGCTTTTCATCCAAAACATAGCAGATCACACATCATAAAAAACACGCGCGATATACCATACATTAATGAAGATCAATCTCTAGAAGTAGATAAACAACTCTAATCCTGCAGAGGATGAACAAAAGCCCACTTTTTGATTGATGAAGAGAAAAAGAAGAAGCATGTTCAACTTCCTTCGCACAAACCTGCCTAAAAAAATGAGATCATGGTACCATACTCGTTGTGCAACATGGTACTTGGATTTGGCATCAAAATCTTGGAAGCCATTCTAGAGAGAGAGGTGACAGAGGCCTTAATTTTACTATTTAGGAGTGTTTGGCGGGTAGGTTTGATTTCAGACTTATATTTTTTGTTTATTCCTTCGTTTAAAAGGAGGGTATTTAGATTTATGATAATGATGATCTTCTAAAAGGTTTTTTTTTATATAAAATATATTTTTAATATTAAAATAATCTAAAAACATAATTAAAATATAAATAAATATATTAGAAAGTAGATAACAACATGATATGGCTTTTGCTGAATATGGTCGCAATCCTAATTTTGTTTCAGGTGATATTTTACTAGATAAAATTCCTCGATCAAATAGCAAGAGATCGCAGAAACCTTCACGTATGGGTTTAGTTCATGTGTGTACTATAAAGTAATTTCACAAGTTGACAGCAATATGAAAAACATGGTAACCAAACACACGAAACTATTTTTCATTAAATTTTAAACTCAACTATAGTTTTAACCAAACATTTCAATTTCAATAATAAACCGCAGCTAAAAATATTTTTTATAAAATTATTTTTTTAAAACTTCAAGCACAACAATAATCACAATACTAAATAGACCCTAAGTCAACATATCTAACCCATGACCTAGATCTTGGGCCAAATCATGGGCAAAGTTGAGTTTCTTAACTTTGATTTTCCTTATTGTTCATAACCTTCTTTTTTCTTTTCCTTTTGATGTACTAATTGTTGTTTTAACTCAACTTCTTTGTGATTTATGTTTTCACGATTTTACATGTGTGATTTGTTTTGCTTTATATACTCTCATATATGTGTTTGCCATTATTTTATAGTTAAAATAAAAAGGGGAAGATAAGAGAGAGGCATGGTGGAACAAATTATAGCTATAAAAAATATTTATTTTGATATCAATAGATTCGTTTTAGATATGAAATTTCAATAGGAGTAGATTTTTTACATAAAACATTTCAAAAAAAGTAGACACCTTGTTGTGAATTTTTTTTATTGAATTTTTTTTTCAAACTAATTAGAGATTCTTTTAGAATTAAAAATGAGTTTATTGAGCTTTTTATAATGTTTTTTTTAGATATTTTTATATAAAAGCTAGTTGACATTTTGGATTTAAATGTCTAAAAACTCGAACACCGATTTTTAGTCTCAAGAGGAAACCCAGAAATAACTTGGTGAATGAGAAATCATTTTTTAGACAAACAATATATTATCTATTATATTTCAATGAAATTGAGTCCATGTCCTTTTTAACAAAAAAACACAAACAAACATGTGGGACAAGCCTCTTAGACCAAGACATGCAAGTCTAGTCTCTAGATCATGAAGTGACTGAGTTCTTCCTTCTAGACTATGCTAATGGGGTTGGTCTTTTATATAGAATATTCTTTTGGAATTTTAACTTTTATTAATATCATCTCTCTTCTTAAGAAAAAATCTGGTTTATTTATTTAAATAATATGTAACACATAAAACACACGATTTCCTCGCGTATCGTTTTTAATACATATCACTAACCACGATCTAATTTTAAGTTATTAAAAATAGAATCGGGCCCTCTAACTCCATCCTCGATCGGTTGGCTAGCCAAGCTAGAAGGTAAGCACGTGCAAACTACGAGTCAATCAAGCTCATCACCGACGAAACTTGAAAGTGTAATACATCTCATGCACGGATAAATTATTACATTTCTTGAATCTAACTGTCATACCAGCAATGAATCGGCAAAGGAGTCTAATATCACTTTATCCTGATGATCATCAATCTCCAGGAGCTGAAGACACTCCTCATACAGCTTCTCCAATGTGTTTGTCGTAGGCACGAGAGACTGGCATTCGAGATTTGAACCATTAGCAAGATCATATCGATGAACATCTCCAACAAGAAAGCTAGCCCCAGTGTCAATATCCTTAAAATTACGCCAAGCTTCCGTACCAAAACGCCCCTGATCTGTTCCCTGGCCTGGTGAAATAGGAACTGTACTGCTCTCAAAGCTGTCATTTCTCGGTAAAGATGAAGAGGCAAACCTGACAGGTTTAGGGAGGTGGACCTGATGCTTCTCAGCCGGCACAAGTTTTGCTTTGCTTTTGTTTTGTTTCTTCTTACTGGTGTTTTTGTCGCCTCTCCTTCTCTTCACTTCACGTTTTACTGGTTCTGGTAATTTTTTGTGGGTGTTGGGGTCGGTTCCTTGGCTTCTGAGTCTCTTGACGAGATGAGTGTTCCAGTAATTCTTGATCTCGTTATCGGTTCGACCCGGAAGCCGTCCAGCGATGAGAGACCACCGGTTCCCAAGTAAGGAGTGCATTCTAATAATGAGATCATCCTCATCGGGAGTGATATTTCCTCTCTTGATGTCTGGTCTTAGATAGTTCATCCATCTTAGCCTGCAACTTTTGCCACATCTGAGGAGACCTTCATTTAATTTTGGAAATACAGAGGGCGGAAGAGACGTCAGATAATTGAAGTCGGGTTTCTTCCTTTTATAAACGTACGACACGTGAAATATTTGCACAGAAAAGAAAAGAGCACAAACACATCGGTCTGGATTAACAGAGAATTGAACACTTTTTATAAAGTTACTTTTAAGACTTGTAGTGTGTTTTCAGTTTTATGGCAGGTTGTATGAGAAAACTTGAGAAATCAGGGGTGGTAACTATTTTTTTTATGTTTCAGGGTACTAAATTGAACCTCTACTTTCACTATTTTGGCTTTTTCCCACCAAGCTCGCTCCACACCATCAAACACACAATAATGTGACAGAATAAGAAATTAAGATAACAAATTTCCCAAACACTCAAAAAAGAAAAATGAAAAGGGTACTAAGAAAGAGGTTGTGAAGTGGTGTTTAGGTCTCTCTTTGTCAATTCTAATTTGTTTAAATTATATAATTTTTAATTAAAATGATATTATTTATTTTTTTTAAAGTAAAAATTAAATTAAATTTTGACCGATTCATTAAGAACTTGTATTAAGATCAACTTCTACTCGATTAAATTTAAAATTTGGCTTGGACCAAGAATCAGGTCTGCAGATTGCCAAGTTGATACGTCTAGTCTAATTTAATAACACTGAAAAGACAATAAAACAATTTAATATTTGTTTTATTTGACTTAGGTTTGAAATTAGAAGGAAAAGGGGGGGATTTTGTAAAAATAAAATAAAAAAGTCGTGAAGAAAACTCTCTCAAAACTCTACTAAAAAAACAAACATACAAAAACCCAAGCCACCACTAATTTTATGAGCACATAAAGGGGACGTTTATTTTGATGCCTGATTTTTTTTGTTTTTTTGAGAAGGATTACCCGAGCTTCTTAATTTGCAGGGAAAGGAGAACGCATAAAAAAATAAAAAAAAGTGAAGGAACAGAATCAAAACGAATGAAGAAGAGCGAGAGAATTACTCTCCAGTAATTAGAAATATAATTACCAGCTTTTTTAGGCAAAGACCTCCAATGGCCTTCACCGTGAGCTTGAATATACTTGGTGAGCAACGTGTCTTCTCTGGGAGTCCACGGTCCTCTATGCAAGCCAACCTTGGAGCAACAGGGAGCCCTTCCCATTTTCCTGCTTATGTATACACTCCTAGCCGAGAAGGGGGATACTACTGAAGACTCGCGATGCTCGGAGTCATGAGCATCAGGCTTGTCCCCAGCTTTGGAAACATTGGCAAAATAATAACTGAGGGGCTCTCATTCTCGTTTGCTTCTAAAACTAGGCAATTTCTATTTATAATGGCACGATGGGTTGACAGTTTACTTTGGCCAGTTAAATCTCCATCATGGTGAATGTGCACGTAACTCAGCGGCCGTTCTTCCTATCTGCCCTTCTCCTCCCATTGGGCTTTCCCCATGCCCAATTATCAGCGCCACGGCGGCTCAATTATTATGAGAGAGGCTGCGTACACGTGACTTGATGGTCATTGGATTCTCGATACTAGACAACGCCGTCTCTGTCGTTAAATTAAATATTATTATTATTATTATTACTAATAATAATAATAGCACCACCACCAATAATAATAAATAATAGCGGGGAAGGGATTTGGCCTAGCGGTGGAAAGATCTTGTGTTTCTTATCTATGTTTCTTATCTGTGTACTTGGATTCAAGTTCTACTGTGCATATTTGTTATCCCGTTGTGTTTTATTTGTTTATTGTCTTGTAAGATGTTCAATGAATCTGAGAATTAGTTGTGATGTGCGTAAGCTGACCCAGATACTCTAATTATCAAAATAAATAAATAAATAAATAAGTCATGATGCATGTGGGGTCTTACCATAGTGGAGGAAAAAACTTGTTCCCTTCCTCTGTACCTGGGTTCAATTACCACTATGCACTTGCAGGATGTTCAATGGATCCTTAGATTAGTTGTGGCGTGCGTAAGCTGATCTGGACCATCCCGTTATATATAAAAAAAGTCATAATTGTGTGTCGTGTCTGTGCAAGCATCCATCCAGCGTAAAAATAAAAGCAAATTATATTCTAGATCACATGATTAATGATTTGTAGTATTGAAAATTAAATGTTAGTTATTTTACTAGTTAACAAAAACAAAATTAAATGTAAGAGTTACCCTTTTTTAATGTATTTTTTATTTTGTTTGTAGTTGGTCAAATCAGAGAAAGTGAATAAAATGACGTGCATGTTAGGTATGAAAGTTATTAGGAAAAATGTTAGTCGTGAAAGTAATCAAATTGTCACGAATAAATTGTGAAATAACTAAGTTAAAAAGAAGTATTAAATAAAGAAACTCAACATTAAAAATTTAAATGGGATTTTACGATTATGCCATGAATTCACTTGGTCCGTGAATTAGGGGGCGGCTTAGATAGAGGTTCGCAATCTACACACGCACACTCGCACACACTCTTCACGCGGCAAATGCTAAGGCTGTCTGAGGCTCTCCTCGAACTTGAGCTAGTCATACATAGGGCTCCTTGGCAGAAAATTTAGAGAACCTTTTTTTTTTTTTTAATAGTAGACGAAAAAGTAATATAGACATACAGCAGATGGAGACAATAACCTATTTAAAACAAGTTAAAAAAAATGAAGTTAACAATAAAATATGAAAATAGCATGTTCATATTTTATGGTAATTAAAAGAAAAAAATAAAATCATGTTCAAAATCTATTTAAAACTTTTAAGAATAAAAGCTATTTGAATCATTTTTTTTTATGAATAATAATAATAATTATTATTATTTTAATATCATTTACATAATAATTGAAAACAATTATTAATATAAAAATAAAAATTTATAATAATATTTAAAAACCATTTCAAAAATAAAAAGTATGTGAATCTAATAAAAAAAAAAACTCAGAGTGATGGAAAAATATATATAGAAAAGGGTCGCTCCTATTGCTTGATGTTGGCCAGCTAGTATCATGTGAGTCATACATCTTTTTATTTTGTTTTTAAGAAATATATTACTTTTTCGTATGTGAAGGAATTTTACAACTTAATTTATTGGCTTTTCCATTTGCCTACTTGAGTCGACACGTGCAAAGAGTTTGATATATTAATATATATTTTAATATATTATATTTTTGATGAACTCATGTTTAAAATTCAGAGTGATAATCTAATGTCACTGAGCTCAACTATGTAATGAGTCAAAGTACATGTAAATTTGATGAATCATCATCCTATTATCATCATTTTTACCATACAAATTATTTTTCTAAAATATTATTGTACCTTTTCTCTTAAAAATATATACCTATTTAGATATATAAGAATATTCAAATCTATAATAAAAAATCTTTTGTAGGTATAAATAACATTAACCTACCATACAGCAAGTGCAAGCCGTCACCTATATTAGATTATTAGCTAGAGAGAATTAATTAAATTATTAGAATAAAGAAATTAACTAATTATCTAACCAATAAACCTTAATTAACTAAGATTTTTTGAAACGTCATTATAACTAAATTTTGGCGCCTTCAGATTTGTGATGTGGTTTAATCAGTAGTTTCCGTCTCAAGACAGCGATGCGCACAAGAAATGAAAAACTTTCCCATGCATCCATGGCCACGTGAGATTTAATAAACTTCTATTTTCAACGATCAATCTTGATCGCTCAAATCATCAACATCGAAGATCTCCCTCTCTCTTGAAAAGTTCATTTTTCTCTGGACCTGAACCTTCGACATGTTAGAGAGAGAGAGAGATAACAAAACGGAACTTTCCACAGTTTCAATGAAAATACAAAGTTTACAGGGAAATTTAGGACATGAACTGTTCAGTTGGATTATCAATTTGGAGTTCATGTCATAAATTGGATCAAACAAGTATAGTTGCTGCTGTGTGCAAGAATATTAACGAAAAAGTTCCATACACTTGTAGTCGGGGTCGAATTTTCAAACTATTCTTTTATTCAAAAATATATTAAAAAAAAAATTTTTATTTTAAAAAAATATTTTTCATATCAATATATTAAAATAATTTAATAATACTATTGTTTTTTTGTTTTTCATTTAGAACAAAACTAAAAACCAAATATTTTAAAAAAATATTTTTTAGTGCTTCCGAAAGCTAGCCATTCCACATTTCCCTTATGAACAAACCATCATCAATCCGCATTTTCACTTGCTGCTTAAATCTCACTGTACATAACTACATATACAAAGTTGATTTTGTTTTATTTAAGAATATATAACGTTGATCCCTTACATCAGTGGAAGCTCTGTTGTCAAAATCACGAGTTGACTCGTAAAATTGTACGATTTTGCGAGTCAACTCATCAAATCGTGTCAACTCGGGGAGAAAAATCGTTTTGGGTCAAACTCGGTCAAACTCGTAAGAAATCGTAAAATCAGACCGGATTGGTCCGATTTTACGATCCTAGGTGTTCGGCCTTCAGGCCCTTCGCTCTTCAACTTTCAAGTTTCAATCTTTCTTTTTCATAGTCATTTGCCCTAAACCCGTTCTCTTCCCCAAATCGTTTCTTCTCTTCTCAGTTCACCCGATCTCCTCCCCAGCTGTTCTCATCCTTCTCTTCCTTCCCCAAATCGTCCTCTCGTCTCATCTCTCGAATCGTCCTCTCCTCTCATCTCTCGAATCGTCTTCTCGCTTACTGGAGAAGAGCTGTCGGACTTCCCCAAATTTGTCTATCTTTGTTGTCGTCGCCGTTCAAGGTTAGTGCAAGCTTGATCTTTGAATGTTATATGCCCCTGCAAATTGTGAGAAAATATGATTAAAACGGTGTGCTTGATTTGGTGTTGATGGTATGAAAACAAAATATCGATGGTGTTGTTATTTTTCTTTCTAGTATTTCGATTTCCTTTGTTCCAAGTGGGAATTAATTTGTGTTCATGATAATGAGCCTTTGAAAGGATCATAAAGTCAATTTTGATTTCATTTTAACATTGATGATAATCAAATGCAACAAGTTCGTACAATGCCCTGTCAATACTGATTTAACTAAGGTTATATGCCCTGTCAAACCTAACAAAGTATTCTGTTTAGCTGCCGAGAATATGGAAATTTGAGGTTCAGTTGTATGTTAGAACTCAAGGTAGAGAAAATTTGAACTGAAAATTTTGAAATCTTGAAGTGTTGCTTTGCATTCATGGATTTTGTCAGGAACCTAACATACAACTACTATTTTATGGAATCTTGAAATGTTGAAATCTTGAAGTGTTGCTCTTCATTCATGAATTTTCTCAGGAACCTAACATACAACTGCTATTTTATGGAATCTTGAAATGTTGAAATGTTGAAATCTTGAAATGTTGAAATGTTGAAATGTTGAAATCTTGAAATGTTGAAATGTTGAAATCTTGAAGTGTTGCTCTTCATTCATGAATTTTCTCAGGAACGTAACATACAACTGCTATTTTATGGAATCTTGAAATGTTGAAATGTTGAAATGTTGAAGTGTTGAAATGTTGAAATCTTGAAGTGTTGCTCTTCATTCATGAATTTGCTCAGGAACCTAACATACAACTGCTAATTTGAAATCTTGAAATGTTAGAACAAGTTATTGGATTTGATTTGGTTTTTCATCTTGTTGATTTGATTTGGTTTTTCATCAAGTGATTAAGACATCAAAGTCTTTAACTTGTTGGTGTTTGATTGGCTTTTCTTTTTAAAAATATTAACGTTAGTTATAGTTTAAAATCATGTTTCTGTTTAGGATATCCATGAAACATGTGAGATTGAAGCTAGAACTAGAATGTTTATAAAAACTATTATACGGTAATTACCTTGATTTCTGACTGCTTTCCCTTTTTTCACCAAGTATTTCTTAAGAAATTCCACATGCTTTGGAATGAATGATGTGCTTAGGAATGAAGGAAGCACTTTGATTGTTGGAGTTCGATCTAGTACTAGCAATATCGGTGTTAGCGCCAGTGATAGTACTAATAATCCTTTTGATAGAGATGCTATTGATGCAAGTCTTGGACATAGTGAGAGGATGAAACTGAGGCTGGTTTTAGTTTATATTGCACGCTAGCTGAAGATTTGTTTTAAATTTGTTAGTTTTTATTTTATGAAATTTTATGGACATAATTGTTTTGTAATGTATTTTGAAGTTATTTTAAATCATGAATGAACTTTAACTAATGAAGTTTTATGTCCATAATTATGATGTATTGTATTCAAAAATATTTTACTTACGGATTTACGATTTTTCTGCTAACACGATTTTAGCTGTGATTTTACAATTTTTGTACGGACAAATTCAGGTACGATCTTACGATTTTACTATCCGATCTTACGATTCGAGTTTCAGAAACGCTTTTCGTGTCGTGTCAAAATCGCGATTTTGACAACCTTGAGTGGGAGTCATTAAGATTCGATACTCACGACAAAAGACAAAACATATCCAATAGAAAAATAAATCAACTTTATGATAATTAAGAAAAAAACATATCCACTAAGTTAAAAAAACCTGGATGACCACCAAAAACTTGTCCTAGCCTTTAAAATAAATTTCAAGATGATATTGTAACACGAGTGATAAACTTCATTGAGTTGACTAACTTTTTTGATAATCTATTTTTATTTAATTATATGATAAAAAATAGATACTTGTAAAATCACACCAATTCTAAAATAAAATTGAAGTTTATTTGAGATTGTGCTAACCTTATAGGAAAGAAACAAAAATAAATTAAGGACCAAAAACTAGAAAAAAAACATATTGGGTTTGATGGGTATACCCACCAAACCAATAATTGGAATAATTTAAGTCAACACGTTAAACTTGTGAATCAAGTCACAAACTTTGCTAAGATTACTTACTGTTTTTTTTTAAATTATTTTGTATTTAACTATATGATAAAAAAAATAAACGATCACAAAATCTAATATCGACCCAATTACAATATATCTTTTTAAAATCGTGATAATCTCTTTAAAAATAAAGCAAAATAAATTGTGAAACTGATTCTTAATTAACCCACAATTAAAGTGTGAAATAAAGAATAAAATTTAAAATATGAAGAGAAAAACGAAATTAGTCAAACCTATGAATAAGTCTATGGACTATTGAGAGTTTATTAACATAATTTTTTTAAAAACCAATGTTTTTTAGCAATGGGATAAAGAAATAGACTATCTTAAAATTATGTTCAATTAAAAAGAAGAAGAAAAAATACCTTGCCAAACCTATAAACTAGAACAACCTAGAATACCCATCAAAATCATAATTCAGGGCATTGACTTCAAAAAGTTTTACAACATGATTTTTTAAAACCATTTTTAGCTAAATGCTAAATAAAACAAATAATACTGCAATGCTAAGATATTTTTCGCATACCAACCAAATACTAGGATCTCACGATGGCGTTTATACCATAGACAAAGGAACATATTGGTGTCAAAGAGAGGTTCCACATAATATCATACAGAGCATGTTATGAAGGGAAAGACACCCTTGCTTCCAATTTTCCAACTTCTACATTGGTTATTTGAAAAAATAAATTACAGAGGCAAAACAAAAAGGTTACAGCAAGAGAATTGCTCAATTATTCCCTCAGGTACTTCGATGAGTGCCAATAGATTAACGAGCATATGTCTCTTGCAAAGGACATCCATATCAGCCAAAGGTAAGCACAGGAAAGCAGGAACAGTGAAGCATGATGGCATCCTAATAAGCAAGACTGAATGTAATACAAGGAAATACCACTAGAAACTAGAAAGTACAAGACTTTGTTCTAAACTCAGAAAGTACATAAATCATGACAGTTTGAAAAGCTCATACTGCTAAGCCACAGAAGTTAAATTGATGTCCTCTAAAGGCAAACCAATTACCCAAAAGTAAAAGGCAAACCAGTTACCCGAGCAAAAAGGTAAATGGGATATTTTTAACACATTACTTTATCAGAATAAAAACATTGGAATAGGAAAACAAAATACCTGGTGCGGCATAAAAGCGGCAATTTCCAGTCATGGAGCCAACAATTCCACCCTGCACAGAAATCGATTATACACTAAGATTTTTGTGCAATTTCTGACGTGAATCACATTGAGAGTCAGAGAAAAGAGGACATCCCCAAACCTTTCGATCAGGACGATAACACACAGCTGTGACTATTTCAGTTATATCGGTCCAGTAAACAACTTGACAACCAGGAATTGTCCAGAGGCGTACTTTCCCATCTATGGACCACTGATGAAGTAATTTTCATCCACGGGATTAGACTGGACACAAGTAACTGTATTGCATATAGCACAGAGACAGCTATTAGAAGATATAAAACTCAAAGTGGCTCAATTAATCCATCGACATTAAACTGCCCATTTTTACCAAAAAAAAAACATTAAACTGCCCATAACAATTAAAAAGACAAATTTTGGAAAAGGACCAGCATGAACCAAAGAACAAGCCATTATCATTATGGAAGAAAACTTGCTGGCATTGATGGCATCCCACTTGCCACAAGCGAACAGTTTTATCAACAGAGGATGACAAGAGATGCTACAAAGACAGTGGCAATTAGAAACACAATTTATTTGGCAAACAAGAAAAACTAAACTGCTGTTGAGAAAATTACCAACCCTGTCCTTTGACCATGGGAGGTCCAAGATATCTCCACAGTGCCCAAAAAACCCATGGATTGGTTTGTCTGATATTTGAAAAACTTTATCAGGAAAAATGACACGAGCTGAGTGTGATGTCCGCGCCCTCTTGAATTTACCCCTTTTCTCTCTATCCATATTATGGGGATCTAATTCAGGAAGATCATTAAACGTTACGTATGCATGGGAAGAATCAATATCAAGGATGCCAAACTCATCCGATCTCTCTGATTCCATCACCTGCCATACACCCACAACTCCATCTTCACCTGCGCTTGCAAGGTACTGACCATCAGGACTGAACTTCATAGTGAAAATTGAACCATCATAAGCTGGAATTTCTTGTCTCAGGTAAAAGGGCAGAGAATTCCTTGGACCGCTTTTTATAAGATTTAACCCTGACAATCTGATTCCTAGCCCCACCGCTGGGTTTGATATCACCAGCTTCCACTTGCCTATCAACAATGCAAGCTTTACCTGCTTTCTTGCTAGCACCAAAGTGGCCACACCTTCAACTTCTCTTCGCATCACTTGCTGAACCAAAGGAGAAACCCCAAGGCTCCTCTCAAACTCAGCGACTGGAAGTAACCGATTCGAACCAACTTCACGAATTCTCTCTGACATGCCATCCGGCCGGATTTTGTCCAAAATAAGCTCTGCATCCGGCCAGCTTTAAAAGTTTCGATTTTAAGTGTGATTAAATCATTTTATCGTTTTTCAAAATACAAAATTATGTAAAAGCCTACAGAAGCTAGTTTCAAGGAAAAATTAGTACTTACATTGTGCTTAAATAATAATAATAATAATAATAATAAAAAGATAGTCTTACCCCCAATTAATTTGATAATTATTAATGATTAACAAGCCATGTAAAAAGAAAACAAATACTCCCAACACCAAGGTCATTAGTTTTTCTAGAAGGATAAAAACTATAATATAATAATAAATCGTAAAATGTGTACATGACTATAATGAGTTTTCCTTTTGTTTTAGCTTTTTTTTTTATTATTATTAAAATAGTGATAACATCACCAAATATTGACATATGATTCATAATCCTCCCACCGTGAATCCTGTCAAGGGTTCTACCAACACGGAGCCACCTATCATGCCAAAAACAAAGTAACATTCCCCACATGCCATCTAAACCCATCATACAGGTGCACGACACTTTTCATAATAGTCTTCCAACACATAAAAAAAGTGCCAAGAAAAACATAGGACAACCTATTATTTTGCTTAAGATAGTTGGCTTCCATCACATGAACCCATAAACTGACTTCGTTAGTAATAACATCCCATCCAAATTTACTAAGAAGAGCAATACCACATTCTTGAGCATTTCTAATCCTTAGAACACTTTCAATTTCTTTAAGTACAAATACCTTCTTCAAGCTTGGACAATCCTTCATAGTAGAACTATCCATCCAGGTACAATATGATCTTTACTAGGTATAAGAATGACCTAGATTGAACTCAAGACATTCATCACCCTTGATGAAAAGGGTCTTCATAAAACTTTTCTTTCAGAGCACTAATTAGATCTCTATTCAAGTATAGGGATGATCTGACTTGAACATAAAATACTTTTTTTTATGCATACCTTTATTTAAGCATAATTATTTTCTTTACTTTTTTAAGCATAGGTCCATTCCATCAATATAAAAATACAATATATTTAAAATAAATGTAAAAAAGAATTACAATATAACATACATAAAGTAAAAGATCTCGTATATCTTAAATACTCATTCAAAGAGCTTATTTAGATAAGATATCTTGGATATAACTACAAGTCTTTGTAGATGTCTCTTCTCACACTCAACAATTTGACCTTCACACCTAGGGTTATTCTACATAATTACTCTTGTAATAGAATACATAATCTATTCATACATTTATTCATTTCTTCACGCAATATAACATGACTCATAGGTATATAAACTCTTATAAATCACTGACAAAACTTACCTACACGTATAAAAAGAGTTTACACTTTTTTTTTTAACTTTATAAGATTAGATTCCTAAAAAATAATAACTGTCTCGTTAATTTATAAGTTTAGATTCCTACACCACCATCCTAACCTTCCATTGGAGATAAACTCTACACTGAATATATCACCTAACCTTCCATGCCTTTTGGCTTTTCATATCCCTATCCTATTGAAGATTCCTCAGGATTGTCATAATTAAGTCAGATATCAACTCAGTTCATTATTAAATAATCTAAAGTTATACCATGAAACCTGGAGTTCCTGTAATTCCTTCCCATTAACTATATTTTCTTCTACCCGATCTGCACACCTCCATATATTTTGAAAAGAAGATCGCTTCAAAATATGATCACACCAACGTTCATAATCAATTTACAATCTCTGGGATTTGCATGATAAAATAAAAATTATAATAATTTCCCTCTTGTCACCGCTGCATATTATTGTGGACTTACCATATGACATACTTATCTCCAAGTAATATATATGTCTTTTTGCTTCAACGAAATAAAAATATCATATAATCAAAAGTGAATAAAACCGGGGCCCAGTCCACTAAAGGAGCCTGCACAAAGGAATGATAAACGATCCAAGAACTGTACAAACCTGTTTATTATAGGGTTTGGAGTGTAATTAAAGTTGTTTTTAAAAATATTTTTTTGTTCAAAAATATATTAAAATGATATTTAAAAAAAAATTATTTTTGATATCAACATATCAAAATAATTTAAAAATACTATTTTTTTAATTTAAAATAAAAAATAATTTGTTTTTTCAAAAAGATTTTCAAAACACATTCCAACCACCCAAAATCAATACATTTGAAATATCTTTTTGTGGGTGTGGAAACATTAAAATTGAGGATATCTTCTAAAGTTTTGTGGACCCTTACAACTTTGCATGTCCAAGGGTTGCCTATATTCTATGATTAATCACGTTGACTTGGGTCAATTATAAGCTGTGATTATTATTTTATTTTATTTTCAGGTTGGGAATTCTCTGAAAGGTCATTCTTTACCGTTGATGTGTCTCTCACATGTCATACCGGGTGACGTATTAATGCTCAATTATGGAGGAAAGACGTTTGCTTTTTAGTCGTAATACTTTATACAAAGTTTTTCTATATGGAGATGCTGTGGTCTGCCTGATCACCTGGGAGATAATCTGGAGGGGTTAAAAGAACCCGCAAGAGCATGTGCATGAACATTCTTAATTTCAAACCCTCCTTTTATTTATATATATACATATATTACTTTCGAGTTGAGTTGTCCCCAATTACATATGCAAGCTGCATAATTCACTAGAAAATGCTGTGCAATAGACTCGATTGCACGGTATATTTTCAAGTGTTGTGACATGATGATAAAATACTTGTAATTTACAGAGCAGATCTTGAGTTCGAGTTAATACATATACTCATAAAAATCAGGAACAACCAAGATTTTATTTACCCACCTATACCTACATAATACGATTTTCACTAAGTGTCCAAAAATAAAAATATAGAACTTCATATTATACGTACATTTGAATCTAGACAGCCACATTTATTTGTGTGCCGGTGCAAGGGATTGGGACGAAAAACGAACTAAGAAGCGACAAATTATTGGAAGCAGACAGCGTACCGAAATCTTAGATGTGCAGATGCAAGGCAAACTGGGACACAACTTTCTTACCTGTGCCCATCAATTGTGCGTCGTCATGGGCAGCTCAGCCCTGGTTTTCAAAAAAATTAGTGGATTTGTTCTTACATCAAATGCTAGATTGTTAATGTAGAGTATGGCTGTATTTATATTACATGGATTAATCATATTTGATTTTATGTAGTTTCTAAATGTAGCTCTTATACTGCTTGTTTACTATTCACTTGGACACTCTACTTTATAAGATCTTTCCGAGTTATATAATTTTCTTTTGATTTGTCGTTAACTCACTTGTTTACTAATCATGTACGTGCTAATCCTGAAGTTAAGGATTAACAACAAAATAGATTGAAAAATCACCTTAAAAATAATAAATAAACAGTTTTTTTTTCTTTCAAAAACAAAGACAGGCCGCATTAAAATTCTATCCTATATTAACCTGGCGACTCAAACAAAAGAGTAGCTGAGACTTGAGAGAAAATTATAAGGAACCCTCCTCGTCTTTATGACTGTAGATTTGGATTCTCAAGGGTGCGCCATGGCATCTGTAGATAGTACCAACAAGTGTGGAATCCAAATTTAGGAGGAGAAGGGTTTATATGTATACATTGTAAAAGCATGGACGTAAGCCATGAGCCCATATTTACTCCACGAGCCCAAGCGGTTATGTTTTAGACGAGACTCCTAAAAACGAGGCTGCTCTTTTGGGCCATTCCTTACACTAGGAAGCAACTCTCCTCTTTTGACTCTCGTGAATCGAGGATGGAATGAATATCAAATACTGGGCCACAAACATTTGGACAAGAAGTTACAGAGATTCGTCACCATCCCTGTGCTCAGATTGACTTCTCTTTTTAACCTCTCAAAATCACTTGTTCCCTGAGAATGGATTTTGCGTATATATGTTCAAATATCAGAAGAAATTACGTATAATGCGCGCGCGTACGAGACCTATCAGCTTTCGGTCCTGGAAAACAAAATTACATATGCCCTGTCTCACATTCTATCGGATCAACGTTGTTTACCAAGTAACAGGAGAACCTCATTGCTTTGTCCAATATATTTATTTTATTGCTAGTGTGTGGAGGTGTGATCGCAGCATTTTTAACAAATCAGGGTTGTCAGTTTTGTTTTATCTCGGTTGAAATAGCCGAAATATTTTATTAAAAAAATAAGATAACATTATATTTTTATTTTGGTTTAAATTCCAGTCTATTTTGGATTTTTCATCTAAATACGGCCGGTTTCGTTCCACTCGTTCCGTTTCAGTCAAATAATATTTTTTTAAATAATGAATAATTTTACAATATCAATCATATCACTTAATCCGATTGTTAGATTAAGATAAAATTTTACGATGAGTCTCTTGATATATTTATATATATTATGTTAAAATTTCAGAGCAATTGAAGAATATAATGACCTTGTGAGATTGATGATGATATTCTTGTAATATTATACATGTTCATAATTTTGTTCAGAAAAAATCATTTTATTATGTATTTTTGTAGATTAGATTGTACTATTCTAAATAATTTTATTTTTTTATTTGAACTATTTTTTTAATTAGTATATTTAATTATATATATACACACATAAAAAGTATAACCTCAAAATGATGGAACAAAATACTCTAAAACAGAAATATTTTTTTTTAATTGAAAAAATAAAATACCAATCGAAATGATATTTACAAACTCGGAACAAATTGAAGAATTGCCTGCACTACAAGCGGGTGGCAATTGACGTGTAACGCACCCCCTAGCTCCATGTTTTTCACGTTAAAAATAAGCCCATCACCGGCCTTGACTCAACCATCAGATTAGCTTTTGGTGATTTGCCTTCGTATGCCTTCCCACAATCCATTAATAGCTATTTTGTTTTTTGTATTAAAAATGTTTTAGAATTTTATTTATTTATTTCAGGTTAATATTTTTTTAGGTTTTTAGATATTAACAATAAAAATATATTATTTCAATGTATTTTAAAAGTAATATTTTTTCTAGAAATAAATTTTTAGATACTAAAAAAAACACGAGCTGTACTATTTATTCCAGTCATTTTTGTTCATATAAACGTGTTTGTTTAAATAAAAATGATGATAATTAGTTCAACCACAGATATCATTTCGTTTTTGAAAAAGAAAAACATTATTGACCGTGATCATATGATTTACGTTTCATGAGATTTTTTGCCATTATCCTCTCAATTATCCTATTTGTTTATTTATTTAAAACGATAATGTTAAAATCGTGCTTTTAACTGTGTAAAAGAAAATATATACTTCTTTAAAAGAATCTCCATTCAATTAATGGTTTTTTTTTCCAGATTGTTCACAAAAGTTTTTTTTAATTTATAAATGGGGAATATTTTGGCATTTGGTTAACAAATATTTTTTTCATTATAATTTATAATACAGCATTCGAGATTTTCTTAAAGAAATTCATATCATTCGTGTTTTCTTAACAAAGAGGATATTAATGTAAAAAAAAAGAATAACAGAAAATATTACTAGTACAATATATATATATATATATATATATATTGCTTCAAGGAGTTTAAAAGAAGAATTATAAATTCCTAGTACAGCATAAAATTAGCTTAAATTAACTCGGTTTCGGCATGCCATCTAGAACTGGGCTACAAGTGGGTTCTGCACATCCATATCCACGGGTTCGAGCCCAATTGATGATAGCAGGAGCAAGAATGGGATATGCGGAAAAAGTTTGCCGATATTGCTTGCCAAAATCTTAGAGATGATGAACATAAAAGCACCATTTTCTTGTGCTCGGTGGAAAATAGTAATATCATACAAGGCTATGCACGTAGCTTCTTTTATTTGGAGAAGGCAGCATATAAGAGAACAAATTAAACAATAATTCCAAGTGAAGCTGCGTGTAAGATGCGGTTCCTTGGCCATTTCGATGAATTTGAAGCCATAGCTGTCAGCATCCCCTAAAATACATCCACCACAGGAATTTGCCCCCCCACCACTTTTGCGCATGTCGGCTCTTGTCGGCTCCCCCTCTCGATCACTCCAACTTTCCATTTTCACCTCTGCATTTATAGCTTTCCTTACAATCCGCCCCTTTGATATTCATAATTATAAAAGTAACATCGAAAATAGAGGTGATCGAATTAGATAGTAAACAGGTTATCATTAATTTAGTTTGAAGATCTTGACTCTGCATAATACCTTATATATAATTAAGCAGATTTAAATTTCCTTCACTCTTGAAGTGTTGTTCCCCATTAATCACCCGATTAATTAGTTGTAAAACGCTCTAAATAATTTCATGATCAATTGAACTATATACTTCACACAATGTTATCAGCTCTAGGCTCTAGCTAGAAAAGAAATGATTGTGAATGCTATTGACTTTCAAATTCGAACCTGCACATTTTGTTATCTGTTTGCTCGACAAACTTGAATTCGATTTGATGTTGATGGATGTGGATGCTCAAAGGGGTGAGCAAGAGGTAGCCTGAGTAAACGACGATTGAATCCTGATGAAAGGGTGTGAAGATTTCCAAAAAAAACAATTCTCTTGAGAAAATTACATACGAATGCATGTAGCTAGGTTTCAAATAATCAAATTAAACAAAACAATAAAAAGGAGCGTCAAGTTAACTATATATATCAAATCGTAACATTGATTGGCACGGGCTAGCTAACTTAGCTTGATTAATCTGCAAGCAAAGAATATGTATAAATAAGAAGTTCCCTCCGGAAGCATGAAAAAGTTGCCAATCTGTGAGAAAGGATCTTTTGACAAATTGAAGGAGAGGATGTTAAAAAGCAATCACATTCTTTATCTTTTTTGATGAACCAAACAGAAACCAACCTTTGTTCATGAGTGGTCTCAAAGAAAACACTAAAAGGAAAACAACAGGGAGGTGACAAGAGATCGAACAAAGAATAAAAAAGACCTCCCCATTACAAGGTCAAAAAGGTGAAACCCACACACTCATGATTCCACCCACGATGAATAAACAAATGCACAATCCACTACTGCTGAATTAAAACTTGACAAGAAAAAATCCCACATAAGATTTGAACCAGCGCTGCATGCCACTTCAAAAATGTGATTAATACTCTCTTGCCTCGCTAGTCTAGTCTACTATTGCAGTATCTTGTGTGTTCATAGAGAAGTCAAAACAAATACATCTCTCTCTCTTGCTTTCTTTCTCTCTCTTTCCATCCTCGTAAAGTGAACTAGCACATAAAGCCACCATATCTAAAACATTTTTTTCCTGCACTAAGAACAGCTGCAGACAAATTAAGGAGGTGAATACGATCCTTAATTTCTCTCTCTCTCTCTCTCTCTTTCTCTGAAGTCATCTGTTGCTTTTCTTTCTTCTTTTTCTGTTTATGAATTACGGATGTTGCTTCATGGCCACTGGTGCGTAGATATTTGTTTGCTTATTGTATAAGTTTTCTTCGTACAATTGTGAATTTCCTGGTTCATGGCTTTTAAGGTTATATACCATGGAGAATGTCCCAGTAGTTTTGTTCTGAGAGATCGAAAATTATCTGTCGTTTCTCGTTTTGCTCTTTTGTTTGTCTTTGAGATCTTCAAGCACAGTCCTGAAGGTCCCTTCTATTTGAATTTTCTTTATGGAAAGGTTGTTCTTTGAACCATGCATGTAAGCACTGAACTTTCTCTTTCTACTTTTTTACTCATGTGAGAACATATAAAGGAAAGGGAAAAGGCATAATTTGTTATTATCGTTTGTTCTTTTTAGGGCTCTTTTCTTTTTTCCTTTTCCTTTTCCTTTTCCTTTATGGAGTATACTAATTTCCTGTTTCATGTAATTCTGCAGACAACAACCCTAGCTATTTTTTTTTTCTTTTTTTATCTACTGATTGTTATCTCATCTACTAATTTCCTGTTTCATGTAATTCTGCAGACAAAAACCCTAGCTATTTTTTTTCGTTTTTTGATCCACTGATTGTTATCTCATCGACCATCTTTTAATCAGGTTCCAAGATCTCATGGTCCTTATCACTTCGTGTTTGAAAACTCCCTCACTCCTTTTTCTGTCTGACTCTAGGGTTTGCAGGATATTAAACTGGTAAACATCATGGACGAGATGGCATCTAATTCATGTGGAAGGCCTGTGCCAGAGAGAAAAGCAAGGCCTCAAGAGCAAGTGAACTGTCCAAGATGTAACTCAACCAACACGAAGTTTTGTTACTATAACAACTACAGTTTCACACAACCGAGATACTTTTGCAAGACTTGCAGAAGGTACTGGACTGAAGGAGGATCTCTTAGAAATGTTCCTGTTGGGGGAGGCTCAAGAAAGAACAAGAGATCTACATCATCGTCAGTGGCAGCATCTTCGTCTAAGCTCCCTGATCTCAACCCACCAAGCCTCTCACACTTCTCTTCACAAAATCCCAATAGTATCCATGAAGGTCAAGACCTTAATCTGGCATTCCCAGCTATGCAGGATAGTCAAGGTATATCTCATTATACTGAAATGGCCAAGACTGAATACAGAAACAACAATCAGCATAACTCTTCTTCTTCTCCCTATACTTCCTCTCCAATTTCAGCCATGGAGCTACTAAGGAGTGGAATTGATTCTAGGGGTTTGAACCCTTTTATCCCAACACCGATGCCGGAATCAAACACACTTTATTCTTCTGGTGGATTCCCTTTGCAAGAAATGAAACCAACTCTGAGTTTTTCTGTTGATGGGCTTGGAAGTAGATATGGAATTCAAGAAAATAGTGGGAGGATTTTATTTCCTTTTGGTGAACTGAAACAGCATTCAAGCACACCGTCTGAAATTGATCAAAACAAGGGACAGGGGACTTCAAGTGGATACTGGAATGGAATGTTTGGTGGAGGATCATCATGGTAAAAGAAAGAAGAAAGAGACAAGGAGACAAAGAAAATGCTTTATCTTCTTTCTTTGGATTCCTTTTCACATGCATGGTATTAATTAGGTGATCACATGTTGAAAGCTTTTCATGACTAACATATATATAGGATATATACATATGGTTTCTTTTTTGGTTTGCTTTTATACCCTTCTCTTTACTCTTTGAGCAGTGTAACAATTTTGAAGCTCACTTGGTTTTTGGCTTCAAAAAGTTTTCTTACACGTATAATGTTGTCAAGATAGAAGAAGATTTGAATATGAATCTGGGTTTTCTCCTGGCGGTATGGCTTGTATTCATAAAGGCCTCTATCAGAACTTGCACCTGAAGTATTATTGTATCGAGTGTCCAGAGTTGGTTCAGTTAAGTTTCCGTTTATGCAATGAAAATGAGATTCGGAAGAAGTTTCGGGGCAAAAATATTCTCTGAGGGCTAACTAATCAACTTTCAAGTTGTGAGGTTTAGTTAATTAGTGCTGCTGTGTGATCTTATTGGTATCTGATTGTCTCGAACTGTGCCCCCCTCTCATTGTGTCTCAAAACCAGACTGGTATGTCAGGTCTGACTTTTCTTTCATCCATTGGAATCGAGGAGACTCTTTCAACCATAAAACCCACGTCATGGAGCAAGCTAGCTAGCTGGCACAGAAGCCAAGGAAGAAAAATAACCCGGCATGCCCCACTGTTTAGAGCAGTTTTCTTACTGTCTAAATCTCCTTCGCAAGTCCAATCTTCATTAACAAACAAAACATCAAAGCAGATTGTACTTGGAAAACAAATTTACCTGCCCCAACTAAAAGCCTACCTAATATAATTTTTAATCACCCACTCGATCGATTTAGCGGAATCCATGAAATGATCGATCACTACTGCTTTTAATATTCACAGACTTGGAAAATCTGACAAGTCCACCTTTCTCCTCCGTCTCGAGAGGGCCCCCCAAACATTCCTCTGGGCAAGCGTGCTTAGAAATAATCTCCCTCAACTACCTAGAGAATCTATCTACCCATCCAAATCTTCTCCGACATTAATTTCTGTTTCTTCGCGATTTCGGGCTAGGTGCTAGCTAGACTCATGTTTTTCATCCAAATGACTCATGTATACGTGACATATGCTTCTCCATTGATGGGAGTGCAATTGCATCAGGATCATAAACAGGATATCCTAAATAACTATATTTCTTCCTTCATGTTTCTTAACTTACTTTCGGTCATTGTCTTTGTTTTTTTGCTCTCTGGTAAGCTAATCCACTTTTGCCTTATTCTTTGATCTAAGCACATTCGAAAAGCAAAGCACCTTAATTCTATTGCGTGTTATAGCATGTTATTTTTACATTTTAAAAGTATTTTTTTTATATATTTTTTAACCATTTTATTATATTAATATCAAAAATAATTTTATTTAAAAAAAAAACTAATTGAATACATTCTCAAATAAAATACATTTTAAAACATAATAATTATTACACTCCCAAAACAAACCCCTTAACACTCTTAAGAGAAAACTACAAATTTAGCTATATATATTTTATTTTATTTTTTCTATTCTGTATTTGGATTTTAAAATTTATTTATCTTTTTTTTTCTCTCCTAATATGACACCTCCAACGAGTTTTTTCAATTAATTGGTGATCATATAGTACCTTATAACAAAACCTTGTATTCCAATTAGAAAAGGAGAAAACACATATCAATTACCATTTTTTATATTATATATATAAACTGTGAAACTCTTTGCATATCACATTAGAAAAGTGATGGCCGTGGGGAGAAAAAATGTAGATTTAAATTGAAGAAATTAAAAAAAGAAAATGAATTAATATTTATAAAAACAAACCAAACAAAATTGAAAGATAATAATATATTGATAAAACATGAATTATCATCGAGACACCATTTTAAAACTCTTTCACCTTCTCTCTCCTTTTTATGAATCAAAACCAATAGAAATCGAGATTAAACATGGTGTTGATAGTGGAAGGATGTTTTTTAGAGTTCCTCGATTTATCGAGTGGTTACAGTCATTGATGACTGTCGTGATACAGATGAGTTTTGTTTTAAAATTTGATTGTTTTATCTTATTTTTGTTAATAAAGATATTTTTAATTTAGTTTTTTTCTTTTTTTTCTTCTTCATAAAAATGGAATTAAAACAAAATGTTTGGTATCTTGGGGTGGGGGTACAAAACTACATAGAATTTAAGTTAAGCTAAATTATGAATCCGATAAAAGATTAAATGCTAAATATACATTTTCTTCTTCTTCTTTTCTAATTCTAGCCAACATTTTTTTTCCACCACGCATGAAATATTAAAGGCGAGCAATTCAAATAGAAAACTAATTAGGAAAATTCAATATTGCTGAGAAAAACTTCACCGGATGTAGGCTTTTTTATGGATAATAATAGGTTGGATGAGAGTGTTACTTGTAAAGAACCCATCGATATTAAAGTCAGTTTAAGTTTTTTCAAATTGATATTATATAAAAACAATGGACAGAGAGAGTTATATTTTTTTGTGTGTGTTGAGATGAAAAAAACCTCTTTTTTTTTCCCTAGAATTAGAAATATATAGCTTATTCGAGAAAAGGTTTAAAGCTGTTTATATGATAAGTTAGCAACTTTATTGCATAACTTACCATATCAAGCAAGTCCTAATTACAATTGAAGTGTAGATGGTGTTATAACATGTATAGCTTGAAATGGCCTGAAAAATAGGTGGATGATACCAAAAAAAAAATGGAGGAGAGGGAATAAGTGGTGGGTCAACGAAGATTAAGCTCTTTTAGACTTGGTTGTGCCTCAACTTAACCAAAGTCTGTGAGGCTTATTTAGGCCCCGACCCAACCAAAGTCGGCAAGGCTTAGATAAGCCTCAACATAAACGATTAATCTTTTATCGGGTTCATTAATGATAACCTAATAGTTTAATTATGTTTAAGAATTAATTTGGAGTCCAATTTAAGGATTTAATTAACTAGAAGGATTTGATTATACTTTAAATTAGTCAAACTAATTTTATTAGGGTCTTAATTGATGAGCAATTAAGTTTGAGAGACTAATTTGAGCTTAACTGAGAATATTAAAATTTTTGGAGATCAAATTTAGTTTTTCCAAGTCAATTGGTTGAAATTAGAAGCAAAATTGCAGGAGAATTAAGGTTCTGGAGCAATTAAAGGCTTATAAATTGGATAAATCCGCAACCAATGACTATTTTTATAAAATCTATCGAACTATTGAGACCCAATTAGTTGAAATTAGGGATGAAATTGAAAGAAATTGAAAGTTAATGGGTGAAATTGCATATTAGACAATATAATGGTATGATTAGTTCATGTTGATTAACACCACACACGCGGTGACACCTCCTTAACGGCGACAACTTAGGCAACCATGAGTTGTCAAATTTAACAGCTCTATAGTATCAACTTTAAGTCAACAGTTAGGATGCTTACAAGTTGAATCAATACTAAAATCCTACCCTAACAAAGATGAGATTACCTTTTTTCATCATCTATAAATTGAGATTAATCTTATGCTTAGAATATTAAGAAATTGAAAGCCAAAGTTTGAGAAAAAACCATTTTTTTACCCAGGAATTTTCTTTTCCTTTCTAGCCACCACTTTTCTGCCTCCTCCAGCAACGCCACCACCCTCGACAACCATTCAACTTCTTCCCTGCAACACCGATAAACATTCCAGTCACCACAAGCTTCCATCAATGCAAGAAAATCCCTCTCCCTTTATTTAACCAAGTTATTTTCTCTTTTTTTTGTACATTGCCTTTTAGGTTATGGGGTGTTGGAATAAGACTCTGTAGGAGTTCGAGGTCGAAGGCAAAGGTTAAAACCACGAGCCTTGCCTTTTGATCTATAAAGATTGTATCTTAAGGATTATTTATAAGAAAACTCCTCGTGATATCATAGCCTACTCCTGCCATGCAAGAGTAATAATATATGGTGTCAATCTTCCACCTCATTCTGAAAAATCTTTTCCGGGAACTGGAGTTTTAGTTGCACATAAAGTGAAACTAGTGGAGCTAAAGGAGGTGCAGATGGCTATATAGAGATCTGCATAGTTTGAGAATAAGTAGAGAGAGCTCAGAGGTGCAGTTTCTTTTTGATGGGTGTCATACATTACTTCGGAGTTGAATATCTAGACCCCTAAAATGATGGCCTCGGCAAAGCTGCACCAAAGATTATCACGACCTCCCTTTCTGTAATGTCACGGAACTGCCTCGTGTCTATTGGTTCCTCTGCTACGTTGACGTCGAGTTTTGGCATCAACTCGACAACGATTTAGCAGAAAAAGGAGGGAAAGCGGTCGCTAGAAGACATGGGCTGTGAAGCTCCGGCATGGGAAAACGATTGGTGCCAGTTTCACTTTATTTTGGCTCATCACACGATTCAAGGAAAAATATCCAAGCGATTTCGAGGAACCGATCCAGTTTTGTTTTACAGTCGCCCTCGATTTACATAATTAATGTCGCTCATCAACGTTATTAATTATGTAAATTGTGCTATTTTTATTGAAATAGTTGTGAAAGTTTAGTACTGCGAAAATGCACTGTGTGATACGCCAAAGATACACAGCATTTCTCAACTGTACAGCGAATACAGTTATTACTTCACTTGAGGAACAGCTTGTCAAAAGCAGTCAGCACAAAAAAAAACATCACATATTCAAATATCCTTCAAGTTCTAACATCTATACAAAGATATGGTATTCTTTAAGAAGAACTGGAGAAGGATTGGTGGCGATAAACAAGCAAGCAGCTTTTTAACAATGCCCAGCTCACTCGTCTGCATTTATTCCGAAGATCCGAACCTTGTGCATATTGGGGAACTTGGCAACAACAAGCACTATCACAGCAATAGTGTTGAAAAAGAGCATTGGATGTCGATAGTCTGTTGTGTGTGAGGCTATCAAGTACCTGCCAGAGAAAGCAAATGAAAGTATAATCTCAATTTCAAGCATAGGCAAACAACAAATAAGTAAATTTAAGATGTGTCAATCAATGCATGAAATGAAACACAAAAGGGCCTAGCAATGCTGTGCATCCTATTACAGATAACATGTCAAGGGGAAACTAAGTACTACATCATAACTTTCCACGAGACAGCTAAATAGTTACCGTGCTTGGTCAAGATCAAACAGGTAAATAGTCTCGTTAAATATATATCAGGCAATTTCAACACATTTTTCCATGATTTGGGGAGAACTTGAAGGCTGAAAAGCCATATTGCACTACAGAACTAGAGGCACAAAAATCTAGCCTGAACCTAGGCCCGCCAATACAAGCAAATTTTAATTGATCCAAGGGAGCTGCAAAAGTCCAGTAATCAAAGGTTTGCAGCTATGCTAACCCGTATAAGATGCATGATGCTTTCTTCAAAGCAATTTAACCCAGACAAAACCAAGGCATCTCATTGATGATCACCATGAATTCTTATAATATTAGATTACTCTTATTAAGTTAATATATCCAGCTTAATTCAGGTTTTACTCCATAGCTATTGACGATATGACATTATAAAGTTCAAACTTTGACAGACAAGCTTTAAAGCACACAGCCTACCATGGATGGCAATCAATGCAACTTAAATTGCCAATGAATATAATTACAACTCACGTGCAGTAAAAAACAGGGCAAAAATATTTGCTGTAATCCATGACAAGAAGACAGCAGGGGCCTAGAAAAGGACAGCTAAGTAACACGACTCCCACACATAAACGAGAGAAAGCTTTTCAAGCTTCTTGACAATTACTTCCACATATTTACACAATTCAATCATTCTATACATACATTACAAACAATGTGATTGACAAAGAGTACAAAGTCAGGGAATATTTGCTTAACATGCATATAACTATTATGAGCAAGAAGCTTTTTTAGATGAAATACAAAGCATGCCGGAACATGTCTGTACACATGCATACTTCAAAATATATAAAAGGTCTAACAGAAAACTTACAGCACCAGAGGTACAACAGTTAGAAACTTTCTGTTCCGTGTCAGCTGCTTTCCACTATCCATCTGCTCCCACCAGGTCAGCCGATTATAGATCCCCTGGTCTTCTGCAAATGGGGTTCCTTTCTTCCAGTGGAAAAAGTGATAAGTGATCTGGAAAGTGAAACATTATAATCAATCATGGTTCCACAAAAAACAAAGCATCTTAGCTGCCACTGGAAATGAAAACAGATAGAGCACTGAAATGAACATAGAACTTGTCATAATGGTTGATAGTGATTTATGGAACAGTTGTAGAAAACAGACCAATATTAAGCCATTTGTAATGCAAAGAAAAAGAGTACACCTCTTAAATAGTATCTATTCTGCCATTTCTTACAGCTACAAAAACTTTCATTCTACTCAGTTAGAAACTCTTTTCTCATTTTTTCTGTTCAAAGAATACAGGAATTCCCCAACATCAGGTTTTATAAGTTCAAATCTGCAGCGAGCAAACCAATACCCAAATCAGTTCATAATGTGGTTACATGAAGGTAAGTAAGCACATCATAGGGTGGAAAATTCCATTGCATATCCACAACCTATGAATCTAAAAACATGTCATAATTAAATTGTGTTTCCCACATCTTTTAGTAACCTAAGCCTAGAACAAAACCTGAAAAGGCTAACAGTTCAAAACATATAACTTCACAGATTTTATGCATTTCCCATTAAAATCCATGTGCACTAACGCTCATTTCTCATTAGCATAGCTGGTAGAGTTTCTTGAGGCTGCACTTATCAATTTATTTCATATTGCTTGTACTAGGAGTTAGAAGCAATACACAAGGTGGATGCAGGTTTGAGGAAGGATGGTAACTTGCCTGTGGTGAGTTGCACAACCATTCTACCATCCTAGCAAGATCACACTCTAATCAACACTTACTGTGTTTACTTGGACATCTTATTTATTTTAGTTTTTAGCTTTCTTCATGATGATAGCTTGTGGTCATTTTTTGAACCAAAATCCTCAAATGAGGATGCTAACTACAAAAAAAAAAAGTTGATACAGAGTTATCTGCACCACGACTTGCAACCTAATCAATGAGGGGAATACTGTACTGGCAGTGGAACTCTTCCGCTCATTGTGAAGAACAAATCACAGAGACCAAGGTCCCTGCTTGCATCAAACAAAGGAGCCCATTTTATCATTTACAAGCAGAAAAACTAATCCTCACTCTTATCATTCGATGACAAATACAATAATCTCAATTAAGTACTATGCAGCTAAAGAAATTTGACAAATTAGCAAACTAAACCAAACATGCATGTAATCAACACTCCATCCAGTAATAATAATAATTGGCTATCTTTCTTCAACCACTAGGAATGGAGAAAGAAAAAAATGAAAACCCTAATCAAGAAATTGTAAGCTAATCTAAGCCACATATATGTATATATAAAGGGGGAGAAAACGTACGGCAAAGTGAGAGAGATTGACGATGGTCCAAGCCATGCCAGGAGAGCAAGCAAAGATAGAGAGAACAGTAAGCCAAGAAAAGAATAGTATTAATATGTAAGTAGTCCAAACCCCTGGATACATGAACCACTCCGTGTTCTTGTTCAGATCCGCCGGTGGCACCGCCGTCACATACAGACTCGCCATCTCTACCTTTTCTCTTTCTTTCTTTCTTTCTTGCAATGAATTTTTCGTTCGTTTCTTTTCTTGTTGTTTCGTTTCAATCAAGTATTTTGGTTTGGTGATTGAAGAGCTCTCTCTCTCTCTCTCTCTCTCGGTATGGTTGGTTATTGATAATTATGAATAGGATTTGGATTTGTGATGCTTTTATTTATTGTATTTGATAAAAAAAGAAAAGAAAATGATTTCAAACAAAGATTAGATTATCAAATAATAATTTAATACCTTTTTTAACTTGTTGGGTATTAATTTTTTTTTCAAAGTAATTTACAAGAATAATATTTTTTTATAAACTAAGTTATTTTAAATATTTGATAGTGTCATGTAAAATAAGTTAAAAAATATTTTAATATTTAGATATATCATGAAAAATAAGCTGTAAAATTATTTACAAATATTTTTCTCAATTTTTATAAAAAAAATAAAAAAGGCTTCAAAATGTCGAGGTTCTAAATTGGAAAAAAAATGAGAATCAAACTCGATAAAGAAATAAAATAAATAGAGATCAAAATAAAAACCAAATATGATATATAAAAATATCAAATAAAAAAAATTATTTATTAAGTAAGTAATAATAAAAATAATAAAGACTAAAGTTGATATAAAAATCAAATTAAATCAAATTCTAATGAAATATATTGAGAGAGAGAAAAATCAAAACAATATATATATATATATATATATATATATATATATATATATATATGTTCATTTACTATATTCTAATAGTTGGTATTGCATTTGTTCTTCTAGCAATAAACATATTAAAGATCAAATTTGATATAATGAACAAATAACAAGATGTTTTTTTTTAATTACTAGAAAATATTTTTGTTAAAAAAAACATTTTTATAAAAACTAAACCAAACTTTTTTTATATAAAAATATTTGTTAGTTGATTAATTTTTCTAATTACATTGAAAAGTAATTTTTTTTTTTTTGGGGGGGGGATGAGATTCTTTTATTGATTTAAATGACTTTAATAAATATAATTAATTTAATAATATAATTTAAAAATTAGCAACAACAAATAAAAAAAATAGCAATGACTCGATGCAAAAAATGAATGTTTATCAATATTATAGAAATATATTTTTACAATATTTCTAAAAGCTTTTAATTATTTTATTTGTTAATAAAGTAAAAATTAATGACAATAGGATTGCATAGATAAATATATAAAAAAATATAATTCTCAATTCCCAACAAAAAATATAATGAATGATGATATTAAAAAAAAAGGACATGAGCTTGTTTAAGCTAGCACACCAAATATATAACATGATTGCGAGATGAGGATAGCCTCATAAAAAGTATATTGACTAAAATTACAAAACTTAATTCACAAATCAATCTGGTATTAAAAGGCAAACTTGAAAAGAAAAGGCAAAGAAAAAAAAAACTTAGTCAATCGTAATGAACCTACTGAATTCATGACCTACGACATAATATCAAGATAACTACAAAGACAAAAAAGTTTCTTAAAAAATAATGAATATCAATTTTCAATAAATCTAATTATAAAATATGTAATTAAAAATGACTTAATAATGACTAAAACCAACCCAATCTTATTTTAAAAAATAGTGATACAAATCATGACGCAAAATTACAGAATAAAAGGCAAACTTAAAAAATAATAATGCCAAATTTCCAATAAAAAAATAATTAGGGATAAAGTTGAAAAAAATCATTATAAAAAGGTATCAAGAAGAAGAAGAAAATATATAGATAAATTTGAAAAGAATGAAGACCAAATTTGACACATAAAGAAACTAAAATCAAATCATGAGGGATGAAATTGAAAAGTAAATTTTAATTAAGAAAATGATAAGAAAAAAATAAAAATATCAATCAAAAGAATAGTAACCAAATTTCATATAAAAATCAAATAATGAAAGTGAAAAAAAAATCAATAAAAATTTAAAATCAAATACATTGCAGTAAAAAAAATAATGATCTTATTTGATTCAATAAGTAAATGACTTTGTTTTTTGTAATGCCTTACATGTTTTTTTAAGGAAGAGAGAGGAAAAAAGAAACACAATATTGAAGCACAACCACAAATGTTTGGTCCCAAGCACCTTACCACCACGACAAAGGCAGTGATGTGCATCAAACACGACATTGGAAGGCGGAGTCCAGAGTTTTTACAATGCCGAACGCGCCACCCAAAAGGTCATTACCCTTAACCTAATTATTTACCCTAACCTCGTATAAGAATAAAAAAAACAAAATAAAATAATAAAAGCACCCTTGCATTCAAAGTCAAGCAAGTTTAATTTTAAGAAGTATTTAAGTCAATATATTGTACAACAAAATGAAAAAATCACAATGCCCCTTGACCTAAGTAAATTTTTCTTTTTCTTTTTAAGGGTAATTTAGTGAATATAGTACAGATCAAAGATGTAAAAAGAATTATTAACCTAGTTCATTTTTATAATGACTAGATTTTTTATGTAGGTGAAAGCATCAAAAGACAACAAACAAATATAAAAATATAGAATTTGATGAATGAAAAGGGTTGCAAACACGGACCTAAATTTATAGTTTTATTATTTGAAATAAAGTTTAAATAAGTCTACTTCTTTAAGAGGTTTTTAATTTCTTTAAATAGATCAGAAAAAACCAACCTTTACTAGGTAATATAATTAGAATTGTAAAATATAAAAGAAAATCATAGAAAACAGAAAATTAAACATTGAAATCCAAAAACAAACAACAAGAACAAGAATTAAAATGAGCTCAAATAAGATCTTTTAGTCCTAACTTGAGAAAATTAATGTAGTGGATTGACTAACTTAGTGGGTTCCTTGTAAAATTAGGCCAAGTGATCTTCTAAACAAATTTAAGCTTTATTTAAGATTGCACTATTCATAGTACTAGTATAAGTCCTAAATATCTTAGAATATTACCATACTAGTTATTTACGCGCATATGTTATGGACAAGTTTTAAAAAGTTCTTTTTATTTAGTCTATAACAATCAAAATAGATATTTGTATGGAAGAAAATAATTAAAATTATAAAGAAAAAATATATTTTATAGTGTAAATTATTCCCTTTCTTATTCATGTATTTTTTTTGTTTGAATAAAACATATTGTTTTTATTAGCAGCATTTTTTAAATAAAAAAAAGATGACAATTAACATAAAGATTCATAAAAATATATATCTTCAATCTAAAACCAATTTTTATTTTAAATCATTTTCTTTTCTATTTTAAAGAAAGCGTGTTTTGTAATTAATCAAAAGCAATGTTTTTTTTTAAATAAAAACTTATTATGATCTCAACATTAAAAAAATAAAATTAAAACAACATCTCAATAGTTTATATATAATTAAATGAAAAATTAATTAACATTTATATCTACTTTGTAATCTTATGTGGGAATATTTGATACTATAAAAAAATTAAAAATGAAACAAGAAAAGAATAATATCAATTTATCCAATTTAAAAGCTATAAGGAAACAAAAAGACAAAATTGCGAATCATAATTAATTACCGGGCAAGAAATAAATGAAGTCGAAAAAAACCACCAAAATGAAGAACTCACAACCATATCACATGACGGCTTTAGGTTGAAATTATGGAAGTTAAACGACGTACACTCCTCATGCCAATGAACTTTTCCTTCACGGCATATATACCAAGATTTTATTTTCATAAGAAAATAAAAGTAAAACCTACCGTTTTAATTCTTCATATAAGCAAAGAGAAGACAAGAAAAAAATGCCAATATCGGTGGAAAAAGAAAAGAAAAGGGGAAAAAACCCTAATACTGGGTCGAGGAAAGCAGTTTGGTTTAATTCATACTATAATTGAGGTACATCCATATAGAAATTAACATTTGGCTCAACAAATCAAAAGTCAACGACGAGAACGAAGTGCATGGTTGGTAGCAAAGCTGAACATAGTCAATGCTCCAAGTAATCAAGAAGGATACACGTAGCTCCTGTGAACTCACATATGAACGGTGTCACCGTGGCATCTCTTTTACACTACTGTTATTATGCAGCGCCTTCTTTTGACCATTCAAATGCCAGCGATGTCAACACCCCATCCCTCCTCTTTCAAATCCTAGCCTCGCTATATTCACAACCATATTTGCTACTAGCTATAGCAATTTGCATATACTCTCTCTCTCTGTTCTTCATCAAAGCTAGCTTGCTAGTTCATCAGTATTATATATGCAAAGAGAGGAACAGGAAATTCAAAGAATGGATGGTTTTGATCATCGTATTGCGCCATCTTTCTTTATCTGTCCAATATCTCTTCAAATCATGAAAGATCCAGTTACTATATCCACAGGTATGACCTTTGATCGAGAAAGCATACAGAAATGGCTTTTCTCTTATAAAAACATCTCTTGTCCTATCACAAAGCAACCCCTCTCTTATTTCCGTCTCACCCCAAACTCTAATCTTCTTCGCTTGATCCAATCATGGCACTTGCAACACGCATCATCATCATCATCAACAAAGTTTGCGGAGCCTAATCATGATGCCTTGATGAAAGTGCTTCTTGAAGAGATTAAGCAACCCCATTTACAGGCAAAAGCTCTTAGAAAGATCAAGTCATTAATCCAGGAGAATGATGGTGACAATAACAAGATTAGTTGCATTAGAGATGATACTTTATTTTCCCTCGCAGCATCTCTTGTAGTCCAAACTGAGTTACCAGGGATTCCACAGATTACTGGTAATGACACCCCGGTGATCGCTGAAGCGGTGTCTTTGTTATGTCTTTTAAGGCCATCTGATGAGGCATTAAAGATGGTTTCACAAAATGAAAATGGCCGACTAATCTGTTCGCTCTGCTCAATCATGACACAGTATCTGAGCTATCTACAGATTAGAATTCAAGCTGCTCTTGTCCTGAAGTCCATATTCGAAGTGGTAGATGGTGTTTACAAGGAAGGGCTTAAATTTGAGTTCTTTGAGAATATCATTGAGATATTAAAGGACCAAAATTCAAAGCATGGAAGCGTGGCAGTTTTATCTATTTTAATAAGAGTTTTGAAATATGGGAATAATAAAGAGAAAGCTATTAAGGGAGGACTCATTCCGATCCTGATCGAGTTGCTAGCTGAGGACAATGATCAGGGGCATGTCTGCGAGATGATGTTAGTCGTGCTAGAAAAACTGTGCCAGAAAGCAGAAGGGCGGGCGGCCTTTTTGACACACCCAGCAGGCATGGCAGCTGTGCTTTCAAAGATCTTGAAGGTTTCCCATGTTGGAGATGATAAATCAATAAGTTTGCTGTCATGTGTTTTAAGATTTTGCACTAGCAGTGGTGAGGCTGCTCAAGAATTTATGGAGGTGGGTGGAGTGACTAAGATTTGTTCGGTGATTCAAAGTGGGTGCCATTCAAAAACCAAGGAAAAAGCCAGGGAAGTTTTAGGGTTTCATCTCAAAACATGGAACAAGTCTCCTTGTTTCCCCTTTCTTGATGTAGCCAGGCTTGGAATAATAGGTAATCTAAACAGTCAAGTGTGAATTTATCGTGACTAAATGAGATTTATTCTAGATAGATTATATAAATAGTCTAGATGTATTTATAAATTGATGTGATATGCTTAGATTTTATAATAGGTTTTGTCGCTCCAAACCAAAATGCTAATCTATAAAAATTATAGTTTTTTATTTGATTGCTGAATTAAACTTGAATTTTTATAGCAGCTTTTAGAGATTGTTTTTTTCTTTCTAAAATAGCTCATATAGTACTCTACGGACCATCAAATCTTAAGAGATCAAAAATCTCATATCAGGACTCCACTTTAGACCGGTTTTATGGTCATTTTCTTTGTATTTTTAGATTTTTTTTATTTTTTTTTTAGTTAAAGTAGGGTTTTTGTCTAATTAAAAGTTCTGTAAAACTTTTAAAAAGACAGACTTGATTAATATTATTAATTTGTAGAGATAAATTTTCGCTTATCAAATTTATGTATTCGGTGTTTGTTTGTTTTCATTAGTTTCCGGATGCATCATAATTACCTGGAGTACACATTGTAGAGAATCATTAATTTCCTGGAAAACCTATAATTATGTGCATTATTTTTGTCCTAGTTATTAGCTATTTTTAATTTTGAAGTAGATGGCGCGCAGGCCTTTCTGTTTGTCTCCATCTTGTAGCTGTTGCCAAACTACTATGTCTGATGCGGTAAATTGGAAGAGCTTTAGATCTTGAATATATATATATATATATATCCTACATATTCCTTTTCTTTTCCCTAATTCCTGCTACAATGAATGTACTCCTTTGTTTGCAGTGGGAGTTAGCAGTACCGACGGTATACTCTAATATTTATGCTGCTATACTTGATTGCATGAATATTGATTCTGCAGAATATATACATGGATAATGCAATATATTTGCTACATCATATGCAAAACTGTACTGCTCCATCAGCTTGAAATACCTTCTTTAAATTTGATGCTACGGACTTAATTACCAAGAGAAGGGATGAGCAATGGAGCCAATAATTCATGCCAAACAATTCTTTAGACGAACAAGGTGAATATGAACGAGTCTTCTCTGCGTACGTGTCAGCATTGTATCGTATTCTCAACAGCCTATATTACAGACGAAAGCAATTGTGAAAACATGTGATTGACAAAGTAAACCATTGGTTTAATTTTTATTTTTTGATAAATTATATCAGCTGCTCTCTTTCGGATCTGTAAATGCACGATATATAATAGCAGTTGTAAGACTTTTTCCTGACGGACGTAGCTAATTAGGGCTGAATATACATGGATGATTTGCGGCCCGCAATTCACTGGCATCGATCAGCCACTGAAAGGGTCGTCCTTTGCTGCTATGCATAACGAATACACAATAGAGCAGAGCAGTATGCTGCCAGGTAAATGCAACCGCATCACTATGCATGCGTCTACAAGATACGTAGAAAGTTTTGCTGTAAATGAAGTGAATTTGAAAAACAAAATTAAATTGTCAGAAAAATAGCAGAGGAATAAGTCATCAGCAAATATGAGACTATAGGAATTGAATTGTGGGTTTTTTAAACAATCGGGATTAACTAATTACTTTTCTCTAGACAATGAGCTTGAATGGCAATTGAATAAAAGCTTATACTCATTTCAATTTCGATGTCTCTAGATTCTTAATAAAGTACATGTAACTATGTATATTATTCTCATAATTAGAGAGTTTTCCAGAGTAGATAATGATAATAATAATCCTTTTAAATATCATCTAGAATTTTTCTTATTTATATAAATCAGGATATATATATATATATATATATATATATATATATATATATATATATATATATATAAACACACACACACACACAGGAGTATGGAGATATATTGCTAGTATATATATAACTGAGATATATTGCTAGTATATATATAACTGAGATATATTGCACTACGTAGCACCTGAGCACCAGGAAAGCAGATTCGAAAAAATACAATATCAATTAATGTTACTGAGCCCTCCTTGACTATGACACACAGACGCACACCAGTTGACTAGACTCCTTTTCTACTATAAAGTGTGGGTGTAACGTTGAAAGTATTTAAAGGACTAATTAATGACTCGGGCGATGAAATTTGTTAAATAATTTTGATCGGGTGTATATATATTAAAGGTTATTTAAAATTATTTTTTGTATCATTTTAATATACTAATATTAACAAAAAATATATAAAAAATATTATTTTAATATATTTCTAAATAAAAAATATTTTAAAAAATAATCATTACCTAACTTAAAATCATTAAATTATAAGGTTAGAAAAGAGCTGAACCATGCTGTCAAACATGGTGGCTCTATATTTCTGATTTATAAGTTTGATAATTACAATGCAATCCAGTCGCATGCAATAAATTCAAGACAAGTTGCCAATTAATTTAACGCTCATGAAGTTTCGTCGCTTGCCCGCGACTTGGACGCTGCAATTAATAGGGTCAATTCCAGGAAAAAAAGCGCTTTTGACCAATGTGTAACAACGAAACAAGTAGAAATCTGATCCAACTATACAGAATTTGAATTTCAGAACACCAGTTTTAAGACTTTACACCGAGAAGTTTATATGATAAAGTGTGACGATGAATAAATATATTTTGAAAATTTAATTTTTAGCTTAATATTTTTTTTTTAAAAATCTAAAGATAAAATGATAATTCAATGATAGATGAATGGAGCTTATCCAGGCTTGACAAAACATTACATCAGGTAACATAAATCTAGCTCATTTCTAAACCCAATATCCTTTATTGTAGTTAAGAGCAAAGCTCAAATGAGTATAAATCTAGCATACTATCATACTCAAATACACATGGATGTGACAAGTTATCAAACTCCATATTTTTTAATTTAACTTCGCACTAAACTCAAGCAAATATAAATCTGACAATGTGTCAATCTCGATTTCCTTAGATTTAGCTACGTATTATGCCATTACAAACATGAATCTGACGAGTTATCAAACTCAATATCATCAAGTTCAAAAACATGTTAAGCATAAACGAACATGAGCTTGCTAAGTTGTCAAACTCAATATCATTGAGTTTAGATATACGTTACACATGAGGCTAGCGAGCTTCCAGACCCAACATCATTGGGCTTTACTATGCACTGAGCATAAACAAACATGAATTTGCTGAGCTGTCAGACTCAACATCCTTAAAATTATTTATGCACTCAACTCAGAGACATTGTCATGGTGAGTTGCTAGAAGTTGATCAGGTGGTCACGTTCAATGTCCACAAAACATAAAATAATCTTGTTATTGTCTTTTACAATCAATATTGTTTAAAATACCAAACCCTAGAGTTCAATTATAATCCACGCAAATGGTTTGGACCCATTAATGTTAATTTTATTTAAGCTAGATAAAAAATCATAGTATGCCATAAAGGAAAACTTGCTGGGAAGGAGACCAATACACAAAGCCATCAATATTTGCAAGTTATTGCTTTTCAAATTTTCCAACATCTGTTGGTATTCGTTTTTGCATGAAATACCATACTAGAAAAACATTATTAAACCAACACTATATTAAGGAGCAGGAGTTGGTTTTGAATGTATCGTGTACTCATTTTATCTACGTGCTGTATGTTGCATGCACTCGTATTATGAAATACCAATATAATAAGTAGTATTATAAGAATTTGTATCCTAATCCTACGGAAATTAGCACATATTTAAGAAAAAATTACCTAAAGATTATGGATTAATTTTGTATATCAAATCTATATTTAACCTAATAACACAGAGGAAGAACACAAGGTTTTGGCTGCCATATTTTTCTTAATCGTTCTATTAGACCTTCAAAATCCTTTTGGGGAGCATGAAATAGCTAACACATAGATTGGCAATGTATCATGCACTTGTGTGTCCGTCTGTTCAGAGAAAGGGAGAGAGATCTAAAGTTGTGAGCAAGCTAGCCTAGTTGAGGTGGTTTGTCCAATGGCGTTTGCCGTAAGAAAAGATTCATTCACGGATGACACTAATGCCTCTATTCCACGATTAAATTAGTCAAGAATCCGGTAGAGGGGAAAATCAATTAAAAGCTTGACCTAAATCTTTTGTTGAATAATGTGAAAAGGGTAAAAGTATTGCTAGAAAATAAAGACATGACAGCGACGAGGATGATACTTTAAGACATATTTGCAAAATTAATTAAAAAAAAATCATCTTTGAACTTATTTTGTATTCGTAGATTATAAGAAATAAAATTGTCGTTCACGTTTAGTGAAAGCGCACTAAACAGTGAAATATATTATACTTACTAATAATTTTAAAGAATTTATTTTAATTTTTAAATTATTATAATATGCTATATTAAAAAAAAAAAAAATATTTTCAAACAAAACACAATCATTATTAAAATATCAAACAAAACTCTTTGTTGTCATGCTATTAGCAAAACGAGGAAAGTGTGTGAACAAAATAAAACAAAATAAACATATTGCTACAATTGATGTCCCAAGTATGCATACGCTACAATCCATATAGATTGAGACGATTGGTTGTTTATTATATAAAATCTAGTTCAAAGTGAGTAGAATCCGCAAACCAAACCAAATAATTTCAGTTTTTTTATATAAAAAAATCCCAGTTTCTTCTTAAGATTAGTAAACACATATACAGTTCTTACATGATTTCATATGGTCTAATCAGCCAGGATGGAAATGATTCTGGAACTAAACTAACTAATTATCAAGTTACAGGATGCGAAACTAGTTAGGCATGCTAGATAACTAATTATCATTAAAGTGCAAAAACATGTTTATCTAGGATTGAGGTTTCAAAGTGATGGATGAACATGAAAAGTGTAAGAATAAATCGTATATAATGATTTAAAACAAAATAAAATAAAATAAAATCATATATATGATCCATGAGTGCTCACTAATTAATTTGTCCAAAAATAAGTGTTATCTACATGAAATGATCAATGGAAACATATCGTCCACAGTAGATAAGGAAGACACCAATCATTTAATTGGTTAGCAGGAAACAGGCCAGCGGGAGCAAAACTTCCATTGCAATATCTTACGGCATTTTGTCTTTCGGTTGTGGTATTGATGTGATTATAATTATAACTCTACCCATAAAGAATTGCACATCTTCGACCAGGGGGTTGGCCTGGCGGTGGAGGCCTGGGGCTCGTGGGTGTGCTCCCTATGAGGTCTCAGGTTCGAATCCGCTCAGGTGCAAACAATTTCTTGGGGCCATCGGACTTGGGCGAAGCCCTTGACTTAACCATGGTGCACTTGTGGGAAACATGCTTGCCGAGGCCTTGTGCACCCCCGGGATTAGTCAGGCCCAGCGGCCTGGATACCCGTGGTTAGCTTCGGCTTATCCAAAAAAAAAAAAAAAAAATTTAGATCATTCTTGGGATCTCGGTTTTCCTTGTTGGTGAGTTAGAACTTATTCCCAAAACAGATTTACTCCTTTTGCCTGTTGTTTTGTTTGTGGGTACTGTCTTGGGCTTCCCCTTGCATTCTCATTACATTCTATTCTATCCCATCTGGGCCGGTGTAGAGCTTCACAATTTGATTCTTCGTGACCTGGGAAAGCTTGCCGATGGTATGTATGCACCAACGTTAGTTATCACAATCGCTATTTTAACACGACATAAAAAACAATAATGTAAAATTGGATTATAAAATTCTAAATTATATTTTTTTAGCAATATACCGAAAATTTCAGCTAATAAACTAAATTAATGATCTAAATAAATAAGAAAGATAGATAGTATAAATCAAGAAATCGATGACATGAAAAATAAAATATATCAAAATAAAAAATTTCAATATAGACAAAGTATTAAATGGTAGTAACTAGTAAGTATACAACAACCTCTTGATAATTTGGTTGTCCTCATCAAAATAAGTCATAATGATCCTCTTTTAGGGTGCGAGTTAATGAGTGTTAATTAGTAATTAACTAACATAAGTCTAATAATGAAAATAGACTAATAAACAATGTTTAATGTTCCAGAAGAAATTTAAATTAGAAATAATTATTTAATATAAATAAATAAATAAAATATGATAATAAGAACAAAGTCTTCATTCTATATTTTTTACATGTAGTCTGAATCTCTAATTTTCACAAATTCCTTGTAGATTGCAGTCATGATTCTAAACACATAGTTTCCTCTCGTATGAATAAATTATTGAGTTTATCATATATATTTAGAAATATTGAGATGTCTAGTTTCACTCATATCTAGAATCGCAATAAAATTTCATTTGTAGCTCCAAATGTGTCCAAAACAATACATGGATGTTTAGTTTGACAGATTTGACAAGATTTATCTAGTAGCTTTGACTCTCTGAAATAATATATTTCTGGACTTCGTTTAATCTAACAATTTACCAAAATATATTTTCATGCATCTAATATTTCCCTATAAAATTCCAACTAAATCCAATATATAGTTTAAAAGATATGTTTGATCTCACAAAATCTTCAACAAATATTTTAAGGACAAATTTAAAACTAACTTGATTCATATTACAAATTTAGTAAACTCGTAGAATTGGATCAATTTTGCACAAGTCAAGTTCGATTTTACTATTTTTCAAAATTCAGTTCAATTTAACATGTAAATACATGTTGACTCGTCAAATCATAAGAGATTTTGACAGCCTTGATATGCACACAGCAACAATGAAAATTGAATTCATCCATTTCAACATAACGACAATATAACTGTTTTGAGGTGCAAAAAACTGTCAGCATGAATTGCAGGACGTATTGCCGGGTACTTCAGCGGCAGCAGCTGAAGATTCTGTGGTGGGTTACTAACTAATCCAAATCATTTTAGCAGTAGATTTTCAGTGAACTTCTTGCAATGGTTGATAAACTTCCCCTTTAAAATGCGTAGGCTGGCTTTGCAAGATGGGAACCTGACCAAGCACATGGTCGTTTCAACTTCCCCGGGACAGAAAAAACAAAGGCATTGATAATAGAAACATGTTTGGCCAAGGAGACAAAGAAGAGATATAAAAATAAATCTGTGTTTGGAATAATTTGAGCTAGATTTTTGTAGATTGGGGCTTTGTTGCAAAGCTGCGCATATTTCATTGGAACTCTCAATGGCTGCTTAAACTTGGAAATTCAGTTAAACCCTCAATATGGAACTCCTATCTAAGTTCTTCGGTTTGCTCCAGAATGTTAGCTCTGGAAAGTGGAAACATTAATGTATCGCAACAGGCAGCTGGGCATCTAAAGAGGGAGCAAAGTGAAGCCTCCATGACGTTGAGCTCATATGCCTTACATCTCTTGAAAGAATTGGCTGTTGGGGCTAAGACCATGAAAAAAATAATCAAAAATTGACTACTCAATTGGAAAGATGCAGTATGCAATCAAAGAATTTCAAAAGGCCTTGGAATCTCATACTAACCACCCTGTTGCTGCACCATCCTCAACATTGGATGGAGATGCCACACCAGAGTCTATCAGAAAAACCGCTACACCATCTGTCATGGAGATTCTTCCACTCGCAAAAACAGAAACAGCTGCAAAAATCGAAGAAGATGCTGATGTGAACTTGCAAGGCTTGCAGATTTCAAGCCTCCTACCAGCAAAAAAGGCTAACCAAAGCCAATCCCCGTAACAAAGTTGATGAGACGATCAACCGATTCAGTCTGTTTGTGAGTGTAATTGAGGTTGTTTTTCAAAATGTTTTTCATTCAAAAATATATTAAAATAATTTTTTTTAAAAAAAAATATTTTTGATATCATCATATTAAAATGATCTACAAACAAAATAATTTAAGACAAAAAATAAAAATCATATTTTTTTAAATTTGTTTTAAAACCACATTTAAAACACAATGCTAAGCACCTAGAATGCATGCACCATAGGTCTGGTATAACCCTGATTGTACTATCCAAAAAGTCCTGTTTTTACTGGTAGAAAACTAATTAGGTACACGTTGCTCTACAGAAAAGCAGATTGGCATGGAAAAATAAAATTAAGCTTTGCGTACAGAACAAATAATATTTTCACTTGTCATGGGTAAACAGTAACTCATGTCCTTGTTCTCCCAGGGTTGGTCATTCATGGACGTATCTCCTGATGCCAAGTTAATTAAAGGAGTGTGATAATGTGTTTTAAATTATTTTTTTGAAAAAAATTAATTTTTTTTACTTTAAAATATTTATTTTGGTGTATTTAGATCATTTTTATATAATGATATCAAAAATAATTTTTAAAAAATAAAAAATATTATTTTAATATATTTTTAAACAAAAAAATATTTTAAAAAATAAGGAACTGACACAACACAGGTGGTTTGATAAACACAAAAGGCACACCACCAACTTATCTAAGCATTCCACGATGCAAATTTTTCGTTATGCATATTACATCAGCACACCTTTCATGTCTATTCGAATATAATATGTTGACAATTATTGAAAAGACAAATGAAATTGTTATCAAATTCTAGAACCCTATATTGCAGTACACGTCGTGTGAATCCTTGAGTAGGCCGGTCCATTCATCAGGATTGTTCGATTTGAAATTAACTAATGACGAAACAACTAAGCAAGCAAAACAGAGAATGCACAGGTCCTATAAGTTCAATAAAAATTGTCAGATTAGTTGGAACTTGAAAGCAAGATGGAATTCAAATGAGTCAAGACCACAGCACCATGAGAAAACCAGTTAATCATCCTCGTCACGGTATGACAAATTATATAATAAAAAGCTGCTCTGAGACAAAGAAAATGCTACCATAGCTTTGACAAGCCACTAAAGGCCGTAGATCGAATTTCATAGGTAAATAATTATAACAAAACAGTCCAGGCCTCGGAAGGGTCGGTAATTCAGTACAGAACCAGCAGCAACTGACTTAGAAAGAAAGAAGAAAACAATAGACTCCCATGTGAGTGCACTTACATCAATGAATTCTTATTAGTGAAGACTTACCAATCACATATATACGCATCTTGACATGCATTGAGATGAAATTCACGTCACCTGGCAATCAGTGCACCAGAGGACTCATTGTCTTCAGGTATTTCCTCCAGAGGGCCAGCCCAGCCGAGGTTCGTAGCCAAATCTTCCACGGCCACCTTGATTACATCACTCCGAACACCTATATCAGTTGCATATCTGCTCATGCAGTACATTCCAGCTGTAACCGTAGCCACACCAACAGGACTAGGCATTAACAACTTCAAAGGGGTTGAAAGAATTGCAGCCAATGGCGCACCGATAACCGATGAAGCTTGACCACTTCTTCCAACACCCAGTCTGTCCATTATCAGAAGACCTGTCTTGCAGTACATTGCAAAATCCTCGCAGTTGTTCTGAAATATATCATAATTTCCAAATCCATTTTGAAGAAGATACATTGCTCTGTGGATAACAGTTTCTGATGGATCAGATGCTGCAGTGGTGCATGTGCCTCCACGTACTTTTGCAATAAAAACAGTAGGGGGCACCCCATACTCAAAGCTGTAAAGGGATCCTTTTTTGAGGAAGCAGTCCAGGCATGAGAGGACTACGCCACTATCAGGTTGTCTGAAACCACAGTCAGGAAAGGTTTCACAAGATGATGGAATGCTTGACATTGAATCATAGAAGTCAGAAGATGTATCAGAGCTTGAATTTGCATTCTGCCTGGGAGTAAAGTGGACCACCTTGCTTCCCCCAACAAAGATACCTGCACAATCAAATAAAAAATGTAGCTTCGGCTATATGTCTACCCACAGATGAAATGCTACTATCCAACAAGATTAGCAAGCAATGACCATTTCAAAACAAGTCTAACTGCGGTTGTAACTCATTAACAGAACAAATGCTACATGCACAAAAGAAGCTAAAGATAAAGATAGCAATTATAATTAAACAAATGGTGAACTTGTGAGTGCTTGTTAGACAGTAAATGCTATTTACAGTATTTTTCTTTTAGTAATTTAATATAACTCAGAATTAAAAAATGCAACTCCAGGTCAATCATTGCTTAAATTTTCCCTAAACTCTCACATGGAATTTTATACCCACCAAACAACAACATTGAGAGTAGCCCAAGTTAGAGATAATATAGCTACATTAAGAGCTAAAACCCAAGTTACAGAAAGGCTCAGGCCTAATATACTTGATACATTTGATTGCTGGTGAATTATACGTTGTGAATGGAAATACCACATCACTATATGTTTTGAACAGTAGAAAAGAAGTACAAATATATTGATTCAAGACTAAAGTTGCTAAATAATACTAGACAAGACTGGCACGGGTTAACATTCCTTCCTCAATATGAGCTAAAGAAGAGCTAGAAATATAGTCCACAGCTCTAAACTGCCCATGACATGCAGCTTCCAACAACACTAATAAAGGGATGTAATTGACGAAAATCAAACCATGCCATATGCCACAAATGATGCTGACACAGCCACCGTCCACTGAACTTGTTCATGTCAGTAGCCTTCTAGCCGTAGACATCTTGAAAGACCAATTGACTCTTATCATAGAACAAGAAGTCTAAATGTGTATAAGTAGCTTCTCTAAATTGCCCACAAGGTTAATCATAACAAGGACATGAAGACATCATGCAAAATTCTAAAAACACAATTTAATCCTGATGGTAGCCATTCAGCTTTATGGCAACAAAGAGAAACCAGAACCATTGGAATACAGACCAAGATTCAGTGCTGGCTAAGGGTTAAGGAACACTGTAAAGAGCACAATTGAACATTTTCTTGAGATCAAAAGCAAGGATACGGTCCATTTTATGCAAAACTACCGTTCATTACCCATCTTCATGGTGATTCTATTTTCATCAATCACTGCCCTAAAATTATACCGAGATAATCTACAGAGTCCTTCGTCCTTAACTATCTTCTTTGATTGTTCAAGCTATAAAGCCAAACACAAATGTGAACTAAAGAAAGGTGATTAAACAACCACCAAGCAATCTAGATCCAAGTAAAAAGATGATATTATAGTCAAATGACAACCAAATGTTAAGACAATGCTGTTGGTAGTTTTACCCTTCATCCACAGAAAATGTTACAGTTTTAAGTTACATATTCCACAGCTGATAACCATGATGAAGGAATCCACATGCATGACCTTGCAAGAAAAGAAATTTCAAGTATCACCCACCTATCAAATGATCATTATAAATATCCGAATGCAAATTATACTGGGAACTTTCAGACATCAGTAGGAGACCCAATCCAGACTAATTAATATTCACAGTCCAGAAGTAAAATGAAAAAATTACAGATAAAAAAGAAAAAGAACTTATTAGACAAGGCAAATAAAGTCAAACGATAGTGTTATTTGAAATAAAAAAGAGTCACGTTCTCAAATCAAATTGATTAACAAATCTTCATCAGTAGGAAAAAAAGGAACAAAATTTAGAATGAAAATTACAAAAGAACACCCACATTGCACAATTCAGAAAGGAAAAAGGAAGAAGAGGGATGAGATACCATGATGGGAGTATGTGAAAACAGCTCTGTAAGTATAGATATGATCTCCTGGTTTGATTTCACTTCTCTCCACTCTATGGCTAAGGAAACCCATCTCTCTGTGTCTTCCTCTCCTTCACTCTCCGTTACCCCACTCGTATTGTTCTACTCAGGTCAATAGAAGCAGCGATGCAGCATCCTCTGTAACTGCTCTAAGGCTACAAAAAAAGAAGTGGCAAAGTGTAATTAGAACTGTAGAGTCGGTACAGCTACATTTACCGAAAACCCCATAAAAATATTTAAAAGGTGTCTTCAATCATGATGGTGAGATATAATAACGAATAATTATGATGATTCCTTTGATGATAGATAATTCTTGCTGTTTAGACTTTTTTTTTTTCTTGACTTTTTTTATAGTCTTGGGGGCTTGACTCGACTTCATTTCCGAAGGGTAAAAGTGGAACAGTCCGAAACAGACAAAATTATTAACAGAACCTGTTTTTATACGTGTATGATTCCCTGCCTGCTGCTGGAATAGGTACGTTTGATTGGAAGGCAAGAGCTATACCGTTTCCTTGGATTCTTTGCTGGGTTGACAAGCTATCCTTTTCATACTTTTGCCATTTGACACTTATGATGATGTGCCTTTTCACACTTTATTTGTAATCCAACTTCAAATGACAAAAATGCCCTCCACGACTTCAGGTAATAATAATAATAATAATAATAATAATAAATGTTGTGTATGTCTAAATTTGAGGAGAAAACTTGAAAGTCTATGTGTAAATGATGGGATGGCCTGAGTACTGTTTACAAAATACAAGCAGAAGTACAAAACAGAGAGAATAATGCAAACAGCTTTATAGCTACATCTTATTAAGCTTTTAAAATGGATACCCAATATTTTGTGTTCTATTTGCAGCACTGCTTTATGTGTACAACAATGAGACAACCATGGGCTAGCAGTTTCAAATAGCTTATATGCCCTGTGACATAAAGAATAAGAAGGCTATGCGGTAAGAATTACATAACAGGAAAACTATCTTTCTTATTATCTGCATTTAATCTAATTATCTAAATGGATTTCCCAATTGTATAATTTCACATTAAAATCGGAATCTTCTAGTTTATTCTTCAACTCATTTCCAGATTCCGCATTCTTGGCCAGTAACAAAGCAAATCCCCCGCCACCAGCACCAACAAGCTTGTATCCACAGCAGTAGGGGTCAGCAAATGCAAAAAGCTTATCCACAAATTTGTTGCTACAGTAAGGGTCCAGTTCTTGATGCAACCTCCAAGCCTCGAGCATTATCTTCCCTAGTTCATCTACCTCACAGTTCATTAAAGCTTCCCTGCCAATTTTGGCCAGCTCAGTGAGACGCTTAATGCTGGATACAAGAAGGTTATCCCGCTGAAGATATCTAGTTACCACCTTCTGTAGGACTTGATGTGCAAGACGAACCTGCATGACAACACAGGAAGGCAACGGTTAAAGTAGGCAGATGTTTACATTCCAGATAACAATCATGTAACTCGAGATGTTTGCATTCCGGATAACAATCATGTAACTCAAATGTTTACAGTCAAAAAAAGAAACCCTCAGATGTGCAAATAGCCATAAATTAACAGCACTTCAATTCCAAGAAACAGCAAGTTGTGCTGGTCACTGCATGGACAAAGTAGTCAGCTCTAACAAAAACACTCTCAAGTAAAGAAATGAGCAGCATGAAGGATTTGAATCTTACATATTCATGACCACCTAGCATGTATGAGTTTTAGATTTACATCTGCATGTAGCGTGTATTTTGAGGAGGAATATTTAATTTCCATAAAATTACATCTAACATTTGATTATTCGAATAAGAATGTTACTATTGAAGAGACAAGCTACCCAAATTTAATTAGTAACTGGTTCAGTTAACCACTCCATGGATCGAACCTTGCTATATCTACATCATGTTGAGCAGACTTCTTAAGCCCTTAATAAAATTGGAGGGATTATATTATTTCTATATAAAATATACTCCCAAAGCATGTCCAAAGTGGGAGAAGGATGGAGACTTACTTGACCAGTAAACACTACAAGCAATCTCTGCTGCAACTCCAAAATCAACTGAGGAGAAGCCAATAGGGGAATGACTTGGAGCCGCAACGGTACTCCAGGGAAACTTGTAGTAAATTTAATCCCAGGGTACAAACCTCCAATTTGATCCTGCCAGCCACCTCCTGTCCCCATGAGTTGCTCCAATACCAAAACAAGTCTAGCAACATTTTCATCACTTTCATCTCCATCTGTTATCTTAAGTAGTCCTTTCACAACAGCAGCTGCTAGTATGCTAGAAGTTCCCAATCCGCTACCACGGGGTACATTAGCCCATGTCTTAATTTGCAAGCCCATGGATACAAGAATGTTTTCATGAACCAAACCAGTCACCAGCAACGCAGATTTGACGAGCCGAAATGGATCGTTGTCATCAAATGGAGGAGAAATAGAGACAATATTCTCAACATATAACTGGTTTCCAGCATCATCATTAATCAAAATTCCAGTCTTTTCTGTTGTCTCTATAATGGTGCCAATTGGAAGACAACCTTCCAAACGTATGGCCATATTCAGAACACAACCAGCACGCTCTAAGCTCCATGGAGGGGTATCACTCCATCCCCCAGCAAAATCTATCCGAACTGGTAACTCAACCTTTACCATTCTAGGGCAGAAAGGTTGATCCACATAGCCATCAAAATGATTGTCCTGGTCTGCTGAAGTAGGTGTGCTACTAGGGGACTCCAAGATACGTTCTATAGAACAAAAGAATGGAGTGTAAGAGCCATGAGCATCAAAAAATCAAACACTAACCTATATGAACTCCAATGGAAAATTCACAAAACAAAACATGTGTCCATTGAAAAAAGACAAAAGAGTTTAAAGACAGTAAGAGTGTATGAACCTATGCCAGAGGTTTTGGTTCATTTAGAGGTCACTAGTTTGCTTTGTTCAAGACATGAATATTTTTTATTCTACCTTTGAATCCATATCTCACTGCTGAAGCAGTCTCATCAGCAACTGCAGCCCAAACTTTATGTTCTAAATGAGATGCAGTTGTCTCATCTCCACATGCTCGAAGAAGATCAACTTGCACCTGGTATGCCCTACTTTTTGGGAGAACTTTAGAATTCTGCTCCTCCAGTTTGGGACAAAGTTCTAGGAAGTCCTCACATATTTTGACTCCAGAAGCCTCCTTCTGTAAAATTTCTTGGCATAGTTGAGATAAATTCCGTCCAAGCATGCCATAGTTAATGCAAGCTTTAGCGATTCCAGCAGCAAGATCTGCTTGATGATTACTTGAGCCCGTACACATTTTTGGAAAGTCAATCGATCTATGCAATTCCTCTAAACTGACACGGCATGAACTTTTCCACAAGGGAAGCAAGGTTCTTGAATTTTGATCACCCAGTCCCATCAACCAAGATGCCAAATGAAGCATCTCTAAGTAAGAAAGAATGGGGAATAATTTTGCATTCCATAAACAATTCACTTGAACACCTACTGAATTCCACAGATCACTCTCTCGAATACCTAAATCAAGCAAGACTTTCTTCCAGGGTTTCCCACAAAAGGTCCCATCCTTGGAAAGGGAACTTTTTGGATTATCATGAAGGCCACAATACACTATTACTCTTTCTGTGCATCCCACTAAAGGAACCTCCCAAAGACAATGACGATCTGGAAGCATGAACCTAAATGAATCATCTGCCATGCCACCAATATCTCTTGGGACATTAATGCCAACAACCACAGATAGGGAACCGATTTGTATTCCACTGGAAATGAATGAATCATATATAAGAGAATCTTCACCAACAGAAACACCAGGTTCAATTTTGCTTGAAAGGACTACAGCAGATGCTGCAATATCAGATGAAGTTGTGGCTGGGATGGAACACAAATGTCTTCGGCCAACAAGTTCTGAGCTAGCTCCACTTAAGTGATCCAATACTTCACTTGAGGTTCCAAGGTGTAAGAACAACAAATCATCTGCAACAAATATAAGGCATATTATAACAGCAAAGAGATAAGAAATGAAAATTACAGATTCTTTCAACATACATGCACAGTAACTAAACATATTTTGCTTGCCCAAACTCCTGACCATTTCCTCGCCTAGAGGGCGTGCTCTCAGCCATTCATGTTTTGCAGGCACCCAAGCTGCTACCAGATCTTCATACAAACTCATCTGCATAAGATTCCAGAAATGAAGTATGTTTCAATATTTATACGTCCAACATTTCTTGAACTTTGAAAATCCTACATGGCACAACATATGTTTTCTTTTCATTATTGTGATGACTTAAAGCAAGTCACAAATCAAGTAGTCTCAGAATTAAAGACTAGACACAACATGAGTTTTCTTTTTATTATTGTGATGACTTAAAGGAAGTCACAATTCAAGTAGTCTCAGAATTAAAGACTCTTGAGAGCATACAGGTCTAACATGGAAGAGGCAAGATAGCAAAAGAAAACTACAAAAAAAAAAAGAGGATTGATGCACAACACGACGATCAAGGATGGCCCACACTCCTCTTGATACAGTGGAACAACCATCCATAAGTAGGAAATCAAAGAGGTGCTTGCAATAAAAAGGAGATCAAAATGGAAGCAGAATATAGTATTAATGTGCTTTAAAAGCCGGGCAATTATCAAAATAAGATAGCAGGAATCAAAGAAGTTCTGAATTAGAGCACAAAATGCTGGGCAGCACATCCATAAATGAGAGTGCTTGAATGTCCCTAGACACAAACAGCAAGGAATAACAAACAATTGAGTTACAAAACATTCATGGAGATGAAGATTTAGAATAGAAAGCCTAAGGAACTAGAAATAAGTAACGATTTGACAAATAGAGATGACAGACATGCATGTATAGTTACTATATTTTACTATTTTCAATTAAACTGAAAAAATGGTACTCGCCTCTTTTCTGCTCTTCAAAAGCTCTTCAATCATTGGTTCACAGGATGATGCAAGCCTGGCAAGCTCTGCCCATGCTTTGCCTCTGGCTGCTATTATTCCAGTGTCCAGCAATGTTCTACCATCATCTAATATAGCTTCATTCGCAACAAGTTCCTCTAGACTGGGTTTCTGTAGGAGATTTTCAACTAGACTGACCGTGTAACTTTCAGTGAGAATACCAGTATTAGATGCAACAATAACACCATGATTAGATGCAACATCAAGAGTGATGGGCACAGTAATAATGCAGGATGCATCCTCTGGAATAACCAAGGTGGATGCATCAAAACATGGAAGGACATCCCCAGTCATGGTCAATATTCCACCTGCAAAGATTACAAATTCGTAAGTAAACATAAAATGGGGCATGACATGATTACGTTCCAGTATCACTATTCTAGCATAAAAGCGATCAACAAAAGCACAATACATTCTGATGGATATGAGGATTACTTAGGTTGTGTTTGATTAGTGTCCTAGGACAAAAGGGACATGATCGTGTATGGTTGATGGGATGGAGACAAAGACATAAAATAAATTTGTCGTTGGAACAATTTTGTAATGAGTCTCTGTCCATTCAAAACAAGAGGTGCAGGGAGACATGTCTCCCCTGTCTCCATCTCCTCTGTCTCAAGAAAGTAACCAAATGCTATCTTAATGTTACAATGTCATCAACAGTTTAAAAAACAGTTTATCAAATTTGTTCAGGCAGCAGGGTGTGGGAACTATCCTCAGGTATACTCAAACAAGATAGAATTGGGAATCATGTCGATGAGGAAATGAGAATACAGATACTATGCAGTTTCAGAATAGACAATGTCTAAATAGTTCCAGAAAATATGAAGAAGCACAAATAAACACAAACACCCATAAACCATCACAAATCACACTGAGAATAATTTAATCATGCTGACAAATATTTCACATACTGTCCACCATAGAAGGATATAAACAGACCATATACAAATTGTGTTGCCAGAGCTTCAGCTTTTACTATGACAGTCTTTTCCTTTTCTTTTCATTTAGTGAAAATAAACAGGTGTAAATTATTATTAAAATAGCAAGTAAACGTTTTTACATTGAAAAAAGTTGATACTGATTATGAATGTTTTACAGTTCAAATAAAGCCAATTTTCATTTGAAAAGTAACAAGAAGGACATATAACCTTCATTTTTAAATGCTTGTCTTGCACAAGAAGCAATTGCAAGAATATGGTCAAAAAGCAGCGGAACTGGCCCATCAGGGTCATCTGCTGCCAAAAATGGAAGTGGTAGAAAAATCTTCCCCATAGGATTTGCCCATGGGACCCTTTTAGAGTCACCTCCAGCATGAAGCAAAAGTATGTGCTTTTTTCCCATAAACCTAACCATTGGCTCAGTAGAATCTCCACTATTAGACTCTTCATGCGGCACACTTGATCCAGAACTGCCATTCTCTGTTGTTTCCACCTGTTGATCACAGGTATCTTATCAAGCCTAGTGGTAAACTTACTCACCAATAGCATGTTGATTATCAAGTAATGCGCTAAGACAACCATGACAAACAACATAAAAAATATTGAAATTGAGAGAAATATATGCACAGCGAAGAACACCACAGCATCCCCACTTTGTCAAATGTATACCAAAACAAGAGCCAAAGATGATTTTAATCTTTCTTGTGACAAAATCTTATTAGTTTAAGTGAATCACAATTAGAGTATAATCAAAGGGCACTTCCATCGTCCCACTTCCTTTTCTATTAGATAAAATATATAATGAAAAACACTAGTGCCTTCTAGTCTCTTTGAACATAAACTCCTTGGAAACCCCTTAGAATAAAACTCCATAAAAGAAGGGTAAAAGAACATTCTATCACAAAAGAATAGACTCGAGGAAAATTCTTCCTTAAGGATTCACGATTCTGCTCCTACAAAACATTCCTAACAATAACAATCATCTGCTCATCCTAGATGGACTTAGAAGAATATTCTTCTTTCTTTATTCTTTTTTCTAATAATGACAACCTTACCTGACAGTTTTGGCTCATATATCCATCTTTTATCTTTCACAGAAGTAAATATTACACTCTTATGCTAACACACAAATGATGAGACATTGATTTCATTAAATTCTCCCTTAAATTCTCCCATAAGACTTTCCAAATTATTCTCAAAAAAATTATCAACATTAAACAACAATCAAAGAACAAATCCGGCAATGCATTACACAAGAGCAGCTTTACCTGTTCGCCAAGATGGAGACCGAGAGACTGATAATGTCTGGCAAGGGCAAAAATGGCATTGAGAGTGGCAGCACCGGAGCCGATCCGCTGAGCATCGGGATCAGGCACAGCTAACGTGATGGTAGAGCTAGCGATCCGGCCCATACGCTTGGCTCGGTTAAGCTGCCACTCATATAACTGGGCTTGTTCAGGGCTAGCAGCAGTTAGGACAATAGCGTCCCATGTAGGGACTCTGGAAGGATGCCTGACCGACAGCCTTAAATGGTACCATGATTTTCGAAGAATTGAGGTTATATCGACTTTCTTGTGTTTGGTTCGAGGGAATGCTCTTTCTCTTCTAGATTCCATCTCTCTCTCTCTTCTTGGTTCGAGAGGAGAAAAGGAGGGGACAGTCAATCAGTCAGAGGGAAGAAAAGAGAGGGAAACGAAAGGATTTATTAACGCAGAGAAATAGAATGCCGACTGACGGGGTTTCAGGTAAAAAAGAAGATAATAATCCAGAATACGACGTCGCATATGAGAATAAAAAAGAAGATAATAATCCAGAATACGACGTCGCATATGAGAATAAAGGAACAATAATTGGCGTCGCCCGGACTCGAACCGGAGACCTTCAGTGTGTTAGACTGACGTGATAACCAACTACACCACGACACCGATTCGTCAAAGTCTGCCATATTAATATATATATATAATAAATATAACATTTTATTACATTTTCTAATTGATTCCCATCGCAGGAAAAGATTTTTTATGAAGAAGAAGAATTAGAATCGATCTTTTGATATAATGCACTAACATAATAGATTTTTTGTGCAATAAAACCATAAAGGGTACTTTTCAATCCTAATAGATCTTTGTTGAAACAAATAAATGGCCAAAAGGGGAACATATTTCTTTGGGGGGCTAAAACAGCAAAATAATTAATAATGAGAGAAGGTAGTTAATTATAATACTTTTGTTTTAATATCAACTTTTAGATACAAAGTAAATCAAGGTTTAAACCTGCGTACTATCATTGATATGGCCTTTCTTATCAAATTTCGTTATATTACTATCTTCTTGATTGATTGATGTGCATTTCACTACATTTGCAGGGTATTAAACCTGCTTCCCTCAAGACAGTGGGTCGCACACAGATTAACGAGTTTATTGAAAAATGTCTTCTTCCAGCATCTGAGAGATTGTCTGCCAAGGAGATACTCAAACGTCCATTTCTTCAGCTTGAAATTCCAATACTGGAACAAATCCGTGATCCATTACCCGTACCTAACCAGTTTCCTATATCGTTAAGTTTACCCAAGTCTGGCCCTCAATCCATGGACATGGATATCGACGAAAAGCAACTTTCTGAAAGCACATGCACCGGAAGCAACAATGGAAGTCCAAAATCTCCAGTTCTGGAATATCAGAGAGCGCATAGGAAAAATGAATCTGGGTTAATGGGGATGAAAAATGATGATAACTCTGCGTCTCTGACCTTACGAATCTCTGACTTGGGTGGCAAGGATTTGTGAGTTTTGGAAGACTTGCGGTCACTCATGCTAGCGAATGCAATAACTTCAACTCGGTCTTTGCTACTTGCAGGTCGAGTGAGGAATATTCATTTTATCCTCTACCGTGACAGAGATACTGCAATATCTGTGGCAAGTGAGATGGTTGAACAGCTAGAATTGGCAGATCATGATGTCGCTTTCATAGCTGAACTTATAGATTCCTTACAGATCATGAGGAATATTCTCCCTGGTTAGAAGCCATCGTCTTGTGGCTCTTCAAATGTTGCAATAGGTCCTTGCACTGAGTCCCAGTCCTTGAAAATGGAGAAAAAATAATTACATGCCCTTGGGATTCAATGGTAAGTAGTATTCCTGTTGGAACACCAACTGAGCAAGATGATCTCTCAGGGTTGACAAGAAGTCATTGCTAACAAGCTGATGATAGTAATATCAGTGACAACCCCAATAATGAGATTTCTCAATTTGTATGCAATTCCACTTCAATTTTAGCTGACATGGAAGATCAAGAATCTCAGTCATCAGTTGTTTCAGAGATACTTGTCCAGGGTGCTTCATCTATAAACAATAGAACGTCTGAATATTACATTGATGATGGAAGCTTCAAAGGCACAAATGGATTTGTTTCAATGAACGAATCAACAGAGAACTCAGAGTGGTCATTCCCCAAGAAAAGTGGAGCATCAAATGTTATGAGCTCGACGATCAGCTGTTCTTCTCTATCATAAGCTGACAAAGACGGATATGATGATCTAAAGCTGGAACTTGATGCAGTAGAGGCACAGTATCATAATTGGATTGTAGAACTTACTAGGATGAATGAGGAGGCGCTGGAGGCCACCAGAAAGAGATGGACGGAAAAGAAGTTAGCTGCTCGATGATTAAGAGCCTATCACCCAGATGATTTTTTTGTGTCTTCTTCTATCTTGTTTATAATAACATTCACTAATGCTTTGTTTAAGGGTTGTAGTATGTATTAACTGAATCCTGTCATTTATTACGGCTCTTTTTAGTGGAAGCTGTGATGCTTGGGACGTCATTTTGTGCTCTGCGAGCTAATTTCTTTGTTGACTCTGTTTGTGAGCGCGGTGCAGTGTTTATAATTGTCCAAACTTGCAGGTTCTTACATGATATCTGATCTCTTCTCTTGCCAGCATTAGCTTCGATTTTTACTGCTAGAATGAACTGTTAATTTTGTTTTAAGCATTATTGTGCATGTCGAAGGACATGGTATAGGGTCCCAAGCTAAGGACTGGAGAGAAATGGGAGCAAGGCTTACAGCAGAGTCCATGTAAGTTCTCAATTCTTAGTTGTTATGTAGAATTTCTCAATTTAATATCAAATATTGTCAAGAGTTTTGGAGAACAAGTTGCGCAATTTCATTAGAAAATTATCATGGCATCTCCAGTCTGCATAGACACCTCGAATTTGTAACATCGGAAACAAGAACCCCTGAACAGGAGGACTATTGAAACTCAACTTTGAATCATGCAAGGATGGAAACTGGAAACATGCGAAGATCTGAGTATAACCTATGAGGCTTGCAAGGCAAAAATATGGATGCCAAGTCCTGAGCACATCACATCATTCAACACGTGTCATTCAAGCAAAAGTAAAATGCCGTTGCTGGCTTATGATCAGCTGATCTAATAATCTGTACCTCCTGTTAACAGGCCTTTCCGAAACTGAAGCACGGGAGCAGTGCTCTTGGATAATTGGTTAATTATGGCAAGAAATTTTCTCTATGGTGAGATAATTGGCACCCTTGTGGTCCATTTGTACGAGAGATAGTTATTGAATCAGGTTTATCTGGGAATTCAAAATTGGGTGACGTGATTCAAGAAGGAGATTGGATGTGGCCTCCTGCACGATCAAACCAAAGGGATCAGGAAAGTTTCTTAATTTTGATGGTGAGGATCGGATCATCTTTTCTTTACCTGTCTCCTTACCAAAAGGTCTTGGCAGCGGCCATTGCATCTATGTAAAGTGCACATGCGAGTGTGAAAATGGTCTGCTGAAAAATGAATATTGTCAATGGCCTATGGGGTAGGCGATCAATTCAGAAGATTTAGATAACTTGGCAATCTTTAGTTAAGTCATGATATCTGTTTTGTATTAATAATTTATTGGAATTAGAATTTCCAAGGCGAAGGCTTAGTCTAAAAGCAACAACCATTGACGGGCTTAATGCTTTGTTAATTGCATCATTATTGCAAACTTTTCGTTTTGTTTTGGGTTTTGCTTTGGCCCCTACTAACAATATTCTACCATTAACGTCTTTCTCAACCTGGTTTTGTTTATTCAATTTACTATATTTTTCTTATTTGGATTCTTTGCTCGATCAATCATCTTATTAGGGTCTCTGATTAGACTACATATTTCTCAATCATCGATGCCTTGTGAATGTTCTGATCGAGTTTATCCTTCAAAGCAAATTCTGGTTTAATGGTTGGCTAGTTTCTTTTCTTTGCCTTCTATTGCTCTGGTTTCTTCGGAGAATTACAGTTTCCATGGCTGATGGCGCAGTTGGGCCACGGTTGTACTGTTGTTTTAAGTGCAGAAACCCTGTTTCCGGTCACCATGATATTGTCTCCAAGACTTTTCGGGTGAGCTTCATCAATCTCCCAAGCTTTCCTTTTTTTTATGATGCAAAGTAAATACAAGTAAACAACACTATAAAACACGAAATTAATGGTACGGTCCGCATAAAAATAAAAATCTTCTGCATGTTCAAGTAGCCTAGTAATTACAATTTAGAGGATCCTTGCATGTCAATAATATGGAATCGAGGTATCTATTCATAGCTGAGCACGATCTAAATCAAAGTCATTTGATTTCAGGTCATTAATTAATTTAGGGAGTTGGGGCTGCCATGATTCAAGAACTTGGTTTTTTAAACGATCTTCTCGACATATGGATAATAATATTTCAAGTTATTTCACAACAACGGATATTTTCGCAGGCAAACAATGGTAGAGCCATTCTGTTCTCCCATGCAATGAACATTATTTTAGGGCCGAAAGAGGACAGCCGGCTTATCACTGGTGTCCACACGATTGCTGATGTTTACTGCTCCGAATGTGGGGAACTACTGGGTTGGAAGTATTGGAAAGCTTATGAAGAATCGCAGAAGTACAAGGAAGGAAAAATCGTTCTTGAAAATCGCAAGATTGTCGAGGAAAACTGGTAGCAGATGTGTGGTCACAACAAGCCCTCGTGTCCTGCCCATTTGCTTTACACTAATATTAATTCAATTTACTGGACTCATTTAAGCAAATGGGCATTACCACGTCTTCATGAGATGAAAAATATTGTAATTAATGAATATTTTCCATGTGATTTAAGGGTGTTAACTGTTCAAATTCTGCATTGAAAATCGTGATGTTATACTATCTTCTTCTTCTTTTAGCCCAAGAACAGGGGGGAAGTGAAATTTGTGTACCAGGTGTCTATCTTCTTGGAAAGAAAGGGGATTGAAGATGATATCTCGCATCTCCCAAATCAATAAAAAAAAATATATTTTTGGTAGTTTCTGGGTAGCTTCCTATTCTCTTTCGCTTTTTTAAATACCTTCATCCGTGTTTACATGTGTAAAATGATGAAGCCCACTTTTGGCAGTCTAGCTAGCATCTGTCCAGACAAAAATGACGCATTCCAGCCGCATTTACTTCGGGGTCGATCGAGTGCGGTCCAGCTTGATTTTGAAGTTAGTTTTTTGTTTATAAATATATTAGAATAATATTAGTCATCTGTGTCAGCATCAGAAAATAATTTTATAAACAAAAAAGATGTGAAGAACATGAAATGCTGTTATTGATTGAGACATGAAACAGAACGAAATGAAATTAAAATAGCCTTGCTATGAGGACAACAATTTCGTAGCTGATGAGCTCATGAAATTTGTAAGCATAAAAAAAAAAAAGAATGCTTCCATCAAATAGAAACAAGAAAACAACTAGTTTAGCCATGTTTTAATCCTAGCCATCAAGAGTACGAAATTCTCTTGGTTTTACGTGAGGGTTTGAACTTTCTTGCTTGTCTTTAATTTGATGTTTTGTTTTGTTTTGTTTTGTTTTGTTTTGTTTGTCGTTAAACTGATGGGGTCAATAGTTATCCTAAATAATAATATATGGCACTGATGGTTTAACTTCGAGGATTGGAAAAAGGCTGGAAAGATTTTCACTCCAACATGTCGTGGGCAAGCAATTAGCAGATAATGATTCGGAAGAATCGTCAAAAAATAAAAAATAAAATAGTTTCAAACGGAATTGTGCAAACTTCTAGATGATTCTCGCCATCAAATTCAGCACAAACAATTAATGTTAATCTCAGCTGGAAGCAAGCTTTAATGGGAATCTCCCCTGATCGTATGTATTCGATTAAAAAAAATCAAAATAAAAAAAACTGGGGTTCGGTCTTGACGGAGAGCAAGCACACGTGATGAGTGATTCATTATTTACTAGGGATTAAATTAAAAAATGAAGGTTATTTATAATTAGAATTAAGATTTTATTGAAAGTTATTTTTTAACATAGGTTTATTAATATATTTAAAACTAATTCTGCTTTAACATAGGTTATGCGTAACTTAGATGCAGAGAAATTGTTTATATTAAAACAGCTTACATAAATTGATGAATAATTTAGCTTTCAGGATAAGAAATACAGTTTTTTGACAAACAGCCATCTTTATCTCTTGTTTTAACCCTATATATATATATATATATATATATTGTTTTCTGTAACTTTTAGTTATCGTTTGACTAGTAGTATATCTGTATGCCATTCACTAGCTTGGTTAGATGTCAAGTATTCTGCAAAATCGTTGTTTTTCCTAGACAATTTCTTACAGCATCCACAAGTTGCATGCGTGATTAATGGAGATGAAGGCATGTGAATGCTACCCGTGGTCTGGTGCTCGAGATGCTGGAATCAATGACAGTTTTGGATGTAGCATATACATCATAGTATTATAATGGAAAGAGAACAAACCAATGGAAGAATCCAAACATCAAATTGGTAGAGTGGGGGAGAACAGGAACCTTCACAGAAGCACGCCAATCGGACATTTTAAGCATTCCATCCCATCAATTATTAAGTTTGCGTCTACCCACAGCCCACACGATCCTGTATTCCCCGCAAAATGAACCTTCCTAGAAACCTGTATTCCTGGAGAAAAATAAAGGAAAAAAATATAAAAACTTGTGGTGTGCTGAGCTGTGTCCTGACCCACGAATCAGACCGTCCATTTACATGAATAGTGGTTAGATATCAGTTTATTTGTTGTGTTTGCTTTCATTTGAGCCTCATTAGAAACTACCCAAATGGTATGGGACCGTGTCGAGAAAGCAATGACACTTTCCATGCTTATAAAAAGGTCAGGTAAATCTGTCAGCCTTAGCTCCTCCCTGAGGCTTATTATATACTACTAGTCCACGCCATACTGCCGTTTGTAGTTTGTACCGCTGGGTGAAGGGTAGGCTCCTGAATTTTCTCATCAAGAGAGATGGAGAAGGATCAGATTGGGATGAAAACTGCAACAAGCAGCGAGTATCAGGATTTGTTGCCGGTTATGGCAGACAAGCTTGGTGTAGAGACTTTTGTGTCTGAATTATGCGGGGGGTTTCGTCTTCTGGCAGACCCCGAGAAGGGGCTGATTACATCAGAAAGTCTGCGAAGGAATTCAGCGCTTCTAGGGATGGAAGGGATGAGCAAAGAAGATGCGGAGGCTATGGTGAGAGAAGGAGACCGTGATGGAGATGGAGCCCTCAACGAAACAGAATTCTGCATTCTGATGGTGAGACTGAGCCCCGAGATGATGCGGGATGCAGAAACCTGGCTCCAGAAAGCACTTGAACAAGAATCCAGGACATCCTCGTCCTGATCTTTCCTGTTGTATTGACTTAGAAAAAGGTTGTCTCTTTCATGATGTTGTACGAGCAGGTTGTAATTGATGAGCACAATGGATTTTATCTTGAACTACATGCAGGATACAGCTTGTCCTAACAGGAATTGCTCTCAGATAAACAGACCCGGCCACTAATTGAAAGAAAAGAGATGCTAAACACAGCAACAAGTGACACGAATACACAATCACTCACCTTCACGTAGACAGCAGAGACAGTGAGGTGATGATGATCATGTGGGTCTCCAAGTTCGTATTTCACACGTATATTGTTCACTGAAAATAAAAACTCAAATTTTTGCTTTTATTTTAGGCACATCAAAAACGAAACAGATTAGCTAGCCTTCCTAATAAAATAAAATAAAAATTGTTTTGTAGGCGAGGGAAATGGGGACGCTAGCAATCCTAAAAGGGTTGAAAGGGACGGTAGGTAATTAAAAGGTTTGTTTTCTCTTAGAAAGCATTCAAATCTCCTTCAACAAACTAAAAATCTGTAGGTGTGATAACTGAGCTCAAAAAAGAAAAACGCCCATGAACTCAACGGAGAAGTGTTGAATGAAACGAGTGGGAATATAATTTATAATTCTTCAAGCCCAATCATCCATCCTTCCTATGAAACAACTTGTTGATTTTTAATTGGACATCCAATTTCTCAACTACAGCCAAAAAAAAAGAGGCATGGACTGAAATTCTGTGGCGGTTTAACAGAAATTTACCATTTATTACTACGAATTTAACGAGGATGATGCCAGAACCTTACGTATTAAGTTGCTGCTTCAAGACCAAACCAAACCATGATAGCCATATTCGATCAACATCTCAACTTTGATAAGAAATAGACAGTTCCCCAAATTGTAAATCCATGAAATCTACACTGGAGAATTATATACACTAGGCCAATATGCACTTTTCTACACAGTTGATCTAAAGCTATTGCAACTACACAAGAGATGGCGCACAGAACCATGCGGAAAGCTTCCTGTCATTCTTCATGCTATTGATCTTCAAACTGGCGATTGACTGGATAACAAAATAAGAAAACAAGACAGCATTGAGAAATCTGTGTTACTCTGAAAGAGAAGAAATAAGCTCCAAAAACTTTAAACTGTGCTGTTTATTGGAAAATTGAGAAAAATTTAAAAAATAAAAGTGGAGAAACTCAGTTCATGTGGAAAGCAATACCTGCCGTGTCTGCCATACTCAGGGCTTCGGTTCCTACCATAATCAGGACTCCGGTGCCTGTCATGCACTAGACCATTGTACTTATCATAATCAGGACTTGGTGATCTCCCAAAATAACTTCCTCTTCAAGGACTATCATATCTGCCACCCCTCTCACTATCATCTCTCAAAGCATACTCAACAGAAACCACTCTGTCCAATATGTTAATCATCCGATCTAAAAGAGAAAAATCTAACCTAGCCATTTTAACAAGAAATATAGTCAAAACATGTTGACTAACATCATGTGCATGCAATGAAGAGCTTTTGTAGCATCTTCTTGTGTCTCAAACTGCACAAATGCAAAATTCAATCGAATTCTGACATCAAGAACCTCTCCATAACACTCAAAGTGTCTTTTTATGTCCTCAACCCTTAAATGAATTGGATTGAAATTAATAACAAACAGGGTTTTAGTTGGCCTCTGGTTCACTGTCATCCTTGGTCCATCCCGATGCCAACCATGTTCACCCTAGCATATACATGATATAAGCAGAGAACAAAATAAATCTCAACCATTTACAAAAATTACACCAACAAGCTGAGCACCATGTGGACAAAACATTAGATTAAAAACAAGACAAAGTGAGAATAATATGTACCCTGGCCCACTCAACAGAAAGCCTGCGCCTGTCATAACCAGAAGGTATATTGTCAAGTCCGCGTATAGCATCCGCAGTCATCCTATAAATAAACAAAAGCACACCCTGCAGAAAAGACTCAAATTAGAGACAGAATAAGTGATGCATAGCCTTGGAATTAAATCCACTTAACCAGGGAAAATCATCCAAATCAGGGTTCCTTGTTCTGGTAAGAACTTGAAATTTATACAGCACTTGCAGAGAATACTTGATGGGCTGATGCACATAAGGATGTAGATTGTGGAAGTGTTGCATTATGAACTTAATGAAGATGTTGGCATTTAAGAGTAGAGAATCCAAAGTTCCATGTCTGAGATGTCATTGCTAAGCATGCTTCACTATTCAGAGAGCACTAGTCCAGAAATGGAAGGCATGTCAAGATAGATTTCAATTCATCCTCCTATTATCAGTATGGGTACACAAGGCATGATAAATTGACCGAGATCATCACAACCACTCTTGTGAAATGCATAGTTAGGGCAGTGAAGTGGGTGAGTGACAGATGATCGAGTAAAGAAAACACAGGATGATTCCATCGGTGAGTGAAAGGAGAAGGAGAGCAGACATGCAAGAAAGTTTCCAAGCCATTACAAATGTTGGCAAACCCAGATAGAAGCTCAAATTTCCTTAGTAAGAGTTCCTGCATCAAAACAAACACTTAATACGGTGATGTTCTCCAGAGATACTTCAGATTGCCCATTTCCGCTTTTTTATTTCAAAATGGATTTTTAATTTGAGTGCAATCACCACTACTCAAGTAGCCATATATTTTATATCCTACAAACTCCTATCCAATCGAGAATTAACACAATGACCACCCGATCCCACTCAAAAACCAAAACTAGCAACCCCTCGGAGAAATCACAAAACTTAGCTCGAAACAAATCGTTCATGGCACAAGAAACAACAGTGTGAACTTCCATAAAAATAAAAACCATCAGACCATATATCAACAGAGTTTCACAAGGCAAAAAAAAAAGAGTTAGATAATCGAACTTGAAATGCAAGAAATACAACAATCAGACCAATGACTTCCATTCTTTCCTATACCACAACGCAATCATAAATAGTATCATTAAACCAATAATCAAACTCATTTAGAAGTCCTTCCGCATTTCATCAGCAAGTAATAAAAATAAATAAAAACAGTACAGTTTGCCAGATTTCATGTCGACTCGCTCCACCCGTCCCTAGTTGCTGAACAAACGTTCCAACTCCGATTGCCTCGTTTCCTGCTCAAAGTTCCAACGAAAAATGGCCGCTCCATTCTTGCAAATCGAATCGCCTCGCCCCTCCTCGTCCTAACTGAAGACCAACATAGTAAAAGTCAAATAAGAACCCTAGAGGCGAGATATAGAAGCTGTTTGGCGCGGCGTTTCAACCGCCCCGCTTTTGGTAAAAAAAATAAAAAATCATTTTAAATGAATATGATTTGATGTTTTTAGATTATTTTGATGTGATGATGTCAAAAATGATTTTAAAAAAATATAAAAATATCATTTTAATATATTTTGGCACGAAAAACACTTTGAAAAGTTACTACAGGCTAATAGCTGACAGAAGGGGAGTGGTCAGAAACCATACCTGAAGAGGAAGAACACTTAGAGTGTTCGTGATGTGATGATAGGAGAGTAAAACCCTAGACGAAACAATGAGTTATTTAGCACCTGTTTGGGAGGGCAGCACGTTTGCCAAACTCCATTCCAAATGAAGGTTTAGTGCCGTTAGTGTGTTTGATAAGAACAAAATGCCATTTAAAAGCATGTGGGGCCCACCAAAAAATTGATCAAAACGCCATTTTCCGAGAAGCTGGAAATCACATGCTTTTCCATTTGCGTTCGAGTTTGTCAAACGGCGATTCAATGTTTTTCATCAACAGAAAATTAAAATTACCGTTGAAATTTATAATTCCAAATCAAACCCTCTCAACATCTCTGCTCCCTTCACTTCTGCGCCTCACGCCCCTCACTTCCCGTCCTCATTATCCTCTACAAAACCCATCTGCTCAGGAGAAGATAAAAGAGAGATATGGCGAGCTAGGAGCGTGGGGTTGCTGGTCCGGTTTGGTGGTTAGTTCAGTGATTGTTGTGGCTGGCTGAGGAGGAGACGAGGGAAGGCTGACGTGATGGTTATTTATGGGTCCTTGTTTGAGTGAGAGTTGCCATTTTCCGGCGAGTTGCTGTTGATGGGGAGTGGAGTTCAATCAGCGGTGGTGGGAAGGGAGGCTGGTCAGCTAGGGTAAGGAAAAGGGAAGGGAGGATGAAAAGAAAGAGTGAAAACAACAGAGACGAACGAAGGAGAGGGGGAAAAAACTGAAGGGAAAAGGGAAGATGCGTGTTGGCGGCTAGGAGGGGGAAGGAGAGGGAACTTGTGTTTTTTTAGGGTTTTATCAGGAATGAAATTACAATTATTTGTTATGAAATGAAAAATATAATTTAAAATAAGCATTTTAATATTTTATATTTATGATAATTAAAATATAAAATATATTTTATATATTTTAAAATTAGATGAAGAAGGATAGTAGGAAAAATGAAAAAATATTTAAGAAAAAACCGGAAAAAAGTGGGATCAAGAATAATTATTTAAAAAAAAATAGAATCTTGATAATTATATTTTTAGTTTGATGGGAGAATAAAAAATAATATTTGTTTTTTCATGAATTATTAATTTCATAATATTATTATCATTATTAAATTTACAATATTTAAAAAAATTATATATATATATATAAGGGTATATATATATATATACCCTTTTAAGTAATTTCACAAGTTAAAAGCAGTTTGAAAACCAAACACCAAAACTCCTTTTTCTTCAACCTTCAACTCAACCACAGTTTTAACCAAACACTTTCCATTTTTAAAAACTCCATTTTAAAAACTCCATTTTCAAAACTCCATTTTTTCAACCACAACCGCAACCGCTACCGCTCTCCCAAACAGGCTCTTAGTGGTGCGAGGTTTTTCAGCCCTGGAAATTAAGGGTATTTTTGAGATATCAAATTGATGATAAAGATGGAGACGATGTTTGACGTGAAATAGATACAGGAAGGACAGAGACCGTTGGGTTTGTTGAAGAGGAAAATATTCTCAGGCCCACTGGATAAATAAAACTCAGTAGAGTTGGTTTAATTAAGGCCATCCTACCCGACCTTGCCAGGTATCCTTTTGATCAGACACTCTCTCACTCTCCTCTTTTTAAAATGGTTATTCTATGTTATTTGATAGTATATTAGATATTATTTTTTAAAATATTTATAAAAAAATATACTAATTATATTTATATTTTTAAAATTTATTTTTAATATCATTATATTAAAAAAAACTTAAGAATTAAAGTAGAAAAAAATCAAAACTTTTCAATAAAACATTTCAATCGCATTTTCAAGCACATATTTTATCAATGTGCTTAGAATTTTTTTATTAAAATAAAATTTAAATTAGAACATCAAAATAATTCAAAAATTTCAAAGGAAAATATTTTTAAAAAAATGTGTTCAATCACACTCCCAAACACATTTTATCAACTTGTTTCGATCTTTTTATTAAAATAATATATTTTTGACTTTTTTTATATTCACATCAAAACAGTTTAAAAATATCAAAATATAATTTAAAACAATACACCATTTATCAGCGTGTTTCAAATTTGGTCGGTTGATAAGAAAAATCACAAACTATTGATTGATTTGTCTCGATCACTGTTGTGAATAGGGAGAGTTAAGAAATACAATTAAGGAGGGTCGAATTAGAAAAATTATTCCAGAGGGATTAAAATTTTATGTTATTTTACTTTGTAGGCTAAGGCCATAAAAATTATTAGTGGCTGGAAAAAGAAAAGGACAAAAAGATTTCGCCGGCCCCTGTCCCCGCCTGTAAATTACGTTATTATATATATATAAAAAAAAAAAAAAAAAACATGATAATGGTTTTTTTATAAGTAGTGGAAACGAATCGAACTTTTTCTAACAATTCCAGTGGCCTTGGAAAAAAAAAATGGAAAGGAAAAGGTCTGCAGACAGGGTTGTAAACATGATAAGGCAATCTTTGTCACCCGATTCGAATGTGATTTTCAAAAAATTGAAATTTTATTTATTTATTTATTTATTTTAAATTTTAAAAAATATTATTTTCATATACTAATATCAAAAATAATTTTTAAAAAATAAAAATATATAATTTTAATACATTTTAAAATAAAAAATCAATATATCAATTTGAAGGGAACGTACAGTCGTTCCCCTCGAGCCATTTATAGCCGTTATCTTCCAATAAAATCCACTGGACACGTTCTTTTTCTCTCTTTTTTTATGAACCACAGGTTGGCCTCCACTTCGGTGGGGTTTGGAGTAGACTTTTGTGGAAGGATGAAATTCATTCCAGAAAATTGCATTGCAAAAAGGAAAAGAATCAAAGTGTGGAGGGACAAAAGCAATCTGCTTGGATTATTTGACAGTGGTTGTCAATCAGGATAACTTTTGAGTGTATCTTTTGACCATCGTATGAGTGCTGTTATTTTTAAATGTTTTTATAAAGTATATTTTACTTGAAAATTGTTCAATATAAATATTTTAATATGAAATATTAACTTGATTAAAATTAATTATTAATAAATAAAAAATAAATGTTGAAGAACCCTTAATTGTAATTTCATTTCCATAGCTTATGTTCTCGTGATTTTATATTTTGGAATTATTTGCATGTTCTCCGGTATACAAGAAGTGAGAGAATATTTCAACATCAATTTTATAAAAAGAAATTTTTATATAAAATGAAAGAAAAGTGATGAAAATTATCTTGAACAAAAAAACAAACATTTTTGTCTTCATGTGCACTATTCAAGAGGTATAAAAGATCAATTTGATGTTTTTATCGAAGTTTTCAATTTTGTTTTGGTTGGAGTTTTGTTTTTTTAATTAGAATGAAATGTTTCAGTTTTGGAGCGTTTCGGTGCACTGTTTTGGTGTTATATTGTTTATGTATATATATAATTAAATATATTAATTCAAAAAAAAGCTCAAATCTAAAAATAAAATTATTTAGAATTGTGCAATTTAATCTAAAAAAAACACAATAAAATATTTTTTCTGGATAAAATTATGAACCTGTGTAATATTATGATAATGTCATTATCAATCTCACAATCTCATTACATTCTATAATTATCTGAAATTTTAACATAATATATATATATATATAAATATATCAAGAGACTACTCGTAAAATTTCATCTCAATCTAACAATCGGATTAAAATATATGATTGATATTGTAAAATTATTTATTATTTAAAAAAAAACATTATTTGGCCGAAGCAATTGTGAGACGTTTTGGTCGGTATTTGGACGAAAAATCCGGAATTGACGGAAATTTAAATAGAGATAAAAATGATGTCGTTTTGTCTCATTTTTTTAACTAATACGAGATGTTTTGGCCGAAACAAGACAAATTTTACAAACATGGTTTTTACATATTCGGTTCACTTTCATCTAGGTTTTTATGTCTCAAGCATCAACTTTATTTTTATCATGTTTCACTCATAGAGTATTGAGATAGAAAAGAGAGAGTCACTGGAAAACAAAAATGAGAGAAAAAAAGGTATAGCCTGTCATTTTTTAGTTATAAAAATGGTAATTATTATGTCAATAGGTTTTTTTTTAAAAAAGAAGTTTGATGGAGTTGGTGTTGCTCTTTGATCATGTAAAAAAAAAAAAGTAAATCAAAATCCATAATTTTTTTATTTGATTGTTTATATATATATAAGTAATTAAAAAATATTTTGAGATTGAAAACATATACATCTAGATTTCTAAGAGGTATTTGGATGCGCAATATGTTATTAGCTATTTTTTTTTTTAAAAAAAAAGAAAGAATCAAGTGTCTTAAACTTTAAGACTGGACATGTGAGCTTAACCTTTCATGCCCAATAACACATGATCTTTTTTATTAGTTTTACCTTTAAAATTTAATTTTTAATTAATATAACTTCTCTCATTTTTTAAAGTGTTTTTTTTTTTGTTTTTTTAATAATAATTAGTATTTGTGATGGTTTTTATAATATTTTCAATAAATTATTGTAAATTATCCTTGAACTTTTTGTTTTAAAAAAACAAATTATGAGTTATATTCTATTCGATAGTGTAGTAGTAGTTGTTTTCCAGAGTTTTTTCATTTTAAAATACATCAATTATTGTTTTAAAAAAATATTTTAGATATTATCACATATAAATAATAATAAAATATTAATTTAAAATATAAACAAACAAACCAGGTTGGAAGTCTAAATAGCGCCCCTCACAGTCCACTATGGACTCGAGCAGTGCAGGGGCGCTTTTGTCCCTCGGGCGCGCGGCGACGAGAGGCTCGCTGAAATGTTTTTTTTTTTTTAAATGGAATTCAATAAATAGGAATTTAAATCATAATCAGAAACACCAATTAAAATTCAAATAAGCATCCGGCGAAGGCGTACGATTGTGTATACGGCCGGGATCGATCGCGCGCAACTTTATATTTTATTATTTTAAATGGCTAAATCGGTTTATCCCCTAATTATAATTGACAAAATCTATGTAATCAAAATGGAAAGTGGGTGGTATAGTGGTGGCCTTATTTTTTAATTCTTTTTCGGTAGGCTGGCTGTCAGCCCACCTGGTTATCCGTCCATTGCGGCATCCTATATGATTATATTAAATGTATTTAAGACGAAAATTGGATCGAGCGATGAGCCGTCTTCTCCTATATATATTCCCTATGAGTGCGTGTCACCACCAATGCCCGAAAATGCCGAACCATATAATTTCTCTCTCTAACGAATGGCAAAGTTTCACTTGTCCTTCTACTTTCAATTTCCGGGTTGGTTGGATATAACTCAATCAATTCGGTACAAAAGAGTAAAAGTTACGATTATTGCATTATTATTATCCTATTATTTTCAATTGTGTTGACAATTAAATGTAAGTTGCATTTCATCCGATTTGATTCATTTATGATTATATTAAATGTATTTAAGAATACTTGATATTAATGATTTTCATATTCAAAAACTTACACTTTATTTTTTTAACCCCTACTATTTGTCCATGAGTATATCCAATAAGTGTATATTAGAACATATAATTAATGAAAAACTAAAAATAAATATATAGCTTTAATAATAATGAAAAAAAATCATGATTCAAAACAATCAAAATTATTAAATTATACGGAGAAACAAAAGACTAAGCAAGAAAAACAATTAAATTATTAATTATTATTATCCCTCCCGATAATTTGATAAGTTTTTTGTTTTTTTTATGTATGTTTTTGATTTTTTTTATCTTTTGTTAAAGTTTCTAGAATATTTTTAATCTTTCATTTATTTTATAAGAATAGTGCTTATGTATTCTATTATTATAATAATAGTGATTATTTATTCTTTCATAATAAAAATAATAATAATAATAATAATTTTTAATTGGTTTTTCTTGCTTGCTGTTTTGTTCATGCTTTTTATTTTTTTCCCTCGGTATAATTTAATAATTTTTGTTGTTTTTATTCTAGGAGCAATAATAATTTTAGATGTTAAGACTCCGATGTTGCTATTGTTATAATATTTTAAATGAATATTGCTTCCTTTTCCCTGGTGTCTTTTTTTATTTGCTCTTGCTATGAATGGATTTTAATAATTTTATTATCTGCACAATAATCATTTCAGTAAGTTTTTTTTTTATTCAAATATTTTGCTCTTTTTTCTAATATTAGTTCGCGCTCTTTTGTGATCGTTTATAACGCAATGCCTATATTCTAAAAGATGTAATCTATGCTTAAACTCAGCTCAAAATTTTAAATATTTTATCTTTTAATCTTTAATTTTTATTTACTTATATCATATAAATTAATCATTGTAGATTTAATTATGTGAAATTATATACAAAAAAATACCCGCGGCAACGCGTGGGCAATTAACTAGTAAACAAACAAACCAGGTTGGAAGTCTAAATAGAGTTAATTGTTTTAACCGTGTCCCGTCAAATCATTCAGGGATTGAAAATGGAATCTAGGAAAAATACAGATAAAATTATTCTGATGATCTATCAATTCAATCAATGACTGACTGACTTTTATATATATATATATATATATATATATATATATATATATATGAAGGGACGGGGAAATGGGCTTTTCTAATTTATTTGGATTTAAAACTCACAATAAAAATAGTGTTCTTGCTTTAGTTAATATTGATTTTGAAAGTATTTTTGGTTTAAAAATATATTAAAATAATATTATTTTTATTATTTTTAAAAAATTAATTTTTGACATAAAATAATCTAAAAACAATAAATATTTTTAATTTAAAAAAATAATGATTTTTTTTTCAAAAATACTTTTTAAAAAACAATGAAAAATAGTCTAGAGCCACCCACTCGTCAAATAAATCAGAATGGAAGACCTCCAAGTTAGAAGTCTACACCGGTAATCATATCATTTTCCATGTCTCATGCAAGGCTACGGATGCTCAGTAGTTCGTTCCCCTCTTTGCTAGCAACGAAGCAATTCAACAAATGCATGAACAATCAAGAAGGAAACGGGAAGGATCAACTAAAAAAAATGAAAAAAACAATGAAGGAAAGCAACATGAACAATGAAAATTAATTGGGCATGACACGATGGATGCAGGTGTCGTTTGATGTTATAACATAATAATATTATTTTTAAAAATGAATTTTTATCTTTAAATTATTTTTTATATTTTTAGAATATTTTAATGCAAGAATAAATTTTAAAAATAAAAAATAATATTTTCCACGCGCCAATCAATCCACCTGAAGTAAAGCCAACGAGGCGAAATGATGGCATTGCTGTCTTTGGATTTCGGATGACGGCACAATGCAGTGCCGGCACTTTTTGTTGCAGGTGATAAAGCAAAATGGAGCTTTCCTGGAAGGTGGGTCGTGTTTTTTAAAAATTGCTGACCATGATTATGCGCGCATTAGCTTCACATCACTGAAGAAAAATACTAAATTAAAACGACCGTACTGATGCAGTAACAGTCAGTCAAGTGGTCCTTGCTCGTCTTTCGATAAAATATAAAAACAAAGTATTGCTCGTACACACCCTGTACTTTCACTTTTATCAGTAGGTTATACTACATAGTTGTCATGCGCTGTATTCCTGGTTTGATAAGTTAAAGAATATATAAAAATTATTTTGATGGGATTTGTGAGTTTAAAGATAGTTTATATATTCGTTCAAAATACAGATTGTTTTTTTTTAAATTATTACATTTTTTATTTTTTTTAAATAATAATATATTAAATATATTTAGATTAACTAGGGCTAACTTATGAAATCTCCAATCTAAATTATGAGACAGTTATGATTTCAATAAGACAAATAAAAAATTATAAAATTTAATTTTTAATCAACATAATATTAAAGAATAAAACTAAATAAAAAAATAAAAAAATCATGATTAGAGTTGAATTGCCAAACTTGTAACCCGATTCATGAGATTTTGTCGAACTTGTGACCATAATTAAAAGACAATGATAAACCCATGTAAAATAAACCAGAACAATTGATAAAACTCAATTATCAATAAACTCATTGTTCAATGTTGAGAGATAAGAAAAATAATCTAAAAACATGACACAATAAAACAACACTGGTTTATATAGATTAACCCGAAAAAGACATAACTCAAATAATAAGATTGAGATAACTTTATAAGAAGTAACCCAGGATAAATCATGAAGTATAATTTAGAATTAAATACATGTCGAAGTATAAAAATAAAAATATGTCAATTACAAAAAACTCGAGTCAACTGTGTTAGCTCGAAAAATCCATGATTTGAGTCATGAAACCAAAATAATCTCATAAAAAATAAATTATAAAGTTTAATTCTCAATCAACTCAATATTGAAGGATGAAATTGAAAAAAAAAACTTGAGTTAACGTGTGAAATAGGTTTGACACCGAGCCATATATAAAGTAAACCACAATAAATTATAAAACTCGAACTATAATAAATTAAATATCGAAGTATAAAACTATATAGATAAAATAAATATATATTTAAGAAAAAAAAATATTGAAATGAATAATACTGTGTGATGTGGTGCACAGCGAAAGCAACACATTCCAACGCACTTTTTAGTTTATAATGTAAATGTAATATATATGCACACATGCACCACTCGCTTTCTATTATTAAACCAGGTTGAGTTCAATCAACTAGTCTAAACTCTAAACCATTTTTAAAATAAAATGGGAAGGAAACTGATTTAATACTTGTTTGAAAGTGTAATAAATGTTATTTTTTTAAATATTTTTTGCTTGAAAATAAATTAAAATAATAATTTTTTGATATTTTTTCAGTAAATTTTTGATATCAGGACATTAAAACAATAAAAAGTACTAAAAAATTAATTTTAAAAATAAAAAACTTAGAAGAGAGTGATTATACAAGACTTTTAAACAACCTTCTAACCAAACCGAAATCGCTTAGATGAGTTAATCTATAACCTGATAAACTCAATCAAAACCCTGTTCGATTTAAAAAAGAATAATATTGTTCATTAACACTTGCTTCGCCGCTATTAAAACTATTTTTAAAAAAAAAAGATTAAGATAATGAAGAATGTTTTAACAGTATTATTAGCTAAGTAAATCAATTTTGAAATCTTTTCACCCACCTCTTTGCCCACCTCTTTTTTGTTTTTCAATTAAACTTCAAGTGAGCTAGCCCGACTTAAATCAATTGATTCTACGAGTACAAATGCAATTTCAATTACCAATATAAACACAAATTAGCTTTTAAAAAAACTTCAAGATATATTTTTTTTTAAATATAGAGACAATGATAGACTGGATTGACCCTACTGAGTTTAATATTTTTTAAAAAAACTTTTTTTATTTAATAATATGATAAAAAATAAATGCTGACAAATTTGAACATCAACCTAAAAATAGATATTTAATTAAAATAATGGTAACTATATAAAAAATAAATAAAAATAAACCATGTAGTTTTTCCCCAACAAATTAAATATTAAAGGATAAAATTTTAATAAATAAATTAAAAACAATCAGAGTAAAAAAAAAATATCTAGTTGATGAATAAATCTGTCAAACCTGTGAATTGGATAACCGGGCAAACACTACAAACCTATCAATTAAATTATGAACTCTACTGAAATTATAATTTGGTTTTTTAAAAACTAATTGCAAAAACAAAAAAAGATACTGAAATCATAACAAAAATACCAATAAAACAAAGAGCAAAACACTGTAATTCACGTAGCAACAAGTGAGAGTGAAAATAGGTTTCTCAATCCCTGAAGTTTTTGTCAATGAACTCTTAGCCATATTTTTCAATTCAGATTTAAATCTGAGAGCAACTCACAACTCTTTCAATTATTTACGATGACAGATATCATGGTGGGTGCAGATCCACTCCGAAGACGAAGACAGAATGAATGAAAACTTAAGTCTAGGTTTAGGTCTACTGTAATAAAAAATCACCTTCAAGACGTCATCGTCCTCGCCTGTCCCATCCACATTTGATCCCCCAGAAACTTCCAGGCAAATACACAGACAATATACTCTCTCTATCAGATTCCTTATACGTGTACGTCAAAGACACGACATCATTTATTATATACAAATTACAACTCCAGAAAGTCAACCTTGCGAAGGTAGAACAGTAATTCCACTGCCTTCTCGAAGGGTATTTAAGTAAGAACGAACGGTTTCCATTTTCAAAATATTTAAACTGCCTGTGGTGGTGGAATATTAAAAGGCAAAGATCCCAATATTCCAAAACCACCAACCGTCCCCTTGAGTTTTCAAAAGAACGGAGGGAGAGAGCGAGACACAGACGCATCATATACTTATAGTGCTTGTAAAAATCAAGACTGAATTAAGAAGAAGAAGAGTCTTCATAATAACAATTGTGGAATGACTGACTGGCTGACTCACTCTTCTACTATTCCTTTCTTTATTTCGTGTTTCATACTTTGAGAACAGAGAATTTTTCTTTGTAGCCTTTGCTTTGTCTCCAAGCCAACTTTCTTGTCTTTAAAGTATTCCAAGGTTCCAATTCTGCTTCTTCACCGTATTCCTCAATATTTCTTGCATTATAAGTGTGGAAGAGTTTGTTTTCTGTTGCTGTCCAAATGGATGTTTTGATTCATGGGTAAGATTTACAGTCTACACTTGATGATAATGATGGTGTTTCTTTTTCTTTTTTTCCTTTTATTATAAGTTGTTTTAATTCTATGAGTATTTCTGTTTATTTTGGTTTGCTTGGGGTACTGTAACTAGTTAACTGCTACTCTTCTTTTGGTAGGTGTATGATAAATCAGTTATTAGATGGATTTTAGTTTTGGGTGGTTGGGTTTGGTGTGCTGGAATTGTGAGCCCCCTGCTGCATAATTCGAGTTATCTTGCCTTTGGTTGTTCTCTTACCCCTCCTCTGGCATGAGTTTTTAGTGATTGGACCAAAAAAAAAGCATTCAAGTTGATTCTGGTTTGTTATATCTACTCTTTTAGATTTAATGAAGTTGCATGCTTTATTCGTGTTTGCGATAATATTTTGTTTTTGTCTAGTTAGAAATAGTGAAATTCGTTTCCTTTTTTTCTCTGACTTGGTTATTGAATTTGACTATGTAATGAACTGTGTTGTAGGATTTTGATATGATTTCGAGGGAAGTAGATTAAGATTTTTGTTTGGAGTAAATTAAAGTTCTGGAGTTGAAATTATATTCGATGGAGGAAAAACCTTTCCCTGCATGGTCATGGTCTGTGGAGCAGTGTCTGAAAGAGCTCAACGTGAAGTTGGACAAGGGTCTGAGTTATTATGAGGTTGAGAAGCGGCGAGAGAGGTATGGCTGGAATGAGCTTGCTAAAGAGAAGGGCAAGCCCTTGTGGCGGTCAGTATTAGAACAATTTGATGACATGCTTGTAAAGATACTTCTGGTTGCAGCTTTTATATCATTTATTCTAGCTTATTTACATGCGGGCGAGTCTGTGGAGGCTGGATTTGAAGCTTATGTTGAGCCACTTGTTATAGTCTTGATTTTAGCCCTTAATGCGATCGTGGGGGTGTGGCAAGAGACTAATGCCGAAAAGGCTCTCGAAGCCCTTAAGGAGATGCAATGCGAATCTGGAAAGGTTTTAAGGGATGGGTACATGATGCCGGACTTGCCAGCTCGAGAGCTTGTCCCTGGTGACATAGTGGAACTGCGGGTTGGAGATAAAGTGCCGGCTGACATGAGAGTGGCAGTTTTGAAGACATCGACTTTGAGAGTTGAGCAGAGCTCGTTGACAGGAGAGGCGATGCCTGTTTTGAAAGGCACCGCTCCTATATTCGTGTATGACTGTGAGTTGCAGGCTAAGGAAAATATGGTTTTTGCCGGCACAACTGTTGTGAATGGTAGCTGTATTTGCATTGTTATAAGCACTGGGATGAAAACTGAGATTGGAAAAATTCAGAAGCAAATTCACGAGGCTTCTCTGGAAGAGAGTGATACTCCACTGAAGAAGAAGTTGGATGAATTTGGTGGCAGGCTCACAACTGCAATTGGCCTTGCATGCCTCATTGTATGGGCCATTAATTACAAAAATTTCCTCTCATGGGATGTTGTGGATGGATGGCCTGCAAATATCAGATTTTCTTTTGAGAAATGCACCTACTATTTCAAGATAGCTGTTGCCTTAGCTGTAGCAGCAATTCCAGAAGGCCTCCCTGCTGTAATCACGACCTGTTTGGCTCTGGGTACCAGGAAAATGGCACAAAAGAATGCAATTGTGAGAAAGCTTCCAAGCGTGGAAACTTTAGGATGCACAACTGTGATCTGTTCAGATAAAACTGGGACTTTGACCACTAACCAGATGTCTGCTACAGAGTTCTTCACTTTGGGTGGAAAAACTACTTCTTCTCGAGTTTTTCATGTTGAAGGAACAACTTATGATCCTAAGGATGGTGGAATTGTTGACTGGACTTGCTACAATATGGATGCTAATCTGCAAGCCATGGCAGAGATATGTGCTGTCTGTAATGACGCTGGGATCTTTTGTGATGGTCGTCTTTTCAGGGCTACAGGCTTGCCTACTGAGGCTGCTCTTAAGGTTTTGGTTGAGAAGATGGGTGTCCCAGATGCTAAGGCAAGGGACAAAATTCGGGATATGCAGCTTGCTGCGAACTATTTGATTGATCGCAGCACAGTGAAATTAGGTAAGCAGAAACCCGAACATATTTATAGGATGCAAATCGTTCAACAGCTATGCAGTTTTCTGTCTTATTAACATTTGGTCACTGTAGGGAGTTGCGAGTGGTGGACAAAAAGAGTGAAAAGGCTTGCCACATTGGAATTTGATCGCATTCGTAAGTCAATGAGCGTTATTGTGCGGGAGCCCAATGGACAAAATCGACTTCTTGTTAAGGTTTGTTAACCTTCTTAGCTGATTTTGATAAAATGAAAATCACTACTCTGAGTTAGCTGTTAACTTGTTTCCTACGTGTTTACCAATTAGTGATAGGAAATTGAAGTACTTATTTTGGTGCCTTTCATTTATTCTGTATTATGGGGAAACTCAAATCACTAGAAAAAGGAATGAATCTACTAAAAACAGGTTCCTGGCTGGTTAAGATTGAGAACCTATTGGGCTTGAGAATTAATTATTTACCTGCATGAAAAATGCAAATACAAATCTTGATCAAAACTAGAAACTAAGGCTGCAATGCTTGTTGGTTGTGTTTCATGATTAAAGCTAGTGGAGTGTGCAAGGCATCCCTATTTTTTATCCATCTAAATTGGATTAATTTCTGGATAACTGATGCATTGTTGAGTGGTTGCCCAGTCAAGTTGAAGTTTCATAGAATTGACTAATCTTGAAGTAATTCGTCAGTTGTATTGTTTTCCAATGTATTATTTTATTGCTTGGTTTTTACACATGATAACACTTGTTTTACTAATAATGAAATGCTTCCGATTAAAAAGAGACGAACAAGAAGGAGAAAAAAATTGCATCCCAATTTACAAAACAAGTTCTGATAAATGTTTTTCCTGCCAGTGGTGTTCTTGGTCAATAGCTTGCTTCGATTATTGATTCCATGTACTGGTACTTGGAGATGAAACTAATATCTGGGATCTGCAGGGAGCGGTTGAGAGTTTACTGGAGCGCAGTTCACACGTGCAACTTGCAGATGGATCTGTTGTTCCAATAGATGAACCTTGTAAGCAACTATTATCTCTGAGACTTTTGGAGATGAGCTCCAAGGGGTTGCGGTGCTTGGGACTGGCATTTAAGGATGACCTGGGGGAATTTTCAGACTACTATGCTGAGAATCATCCCGCGCACAAGAAGTTGCTTGATCCAGCTTACTACATGTCCATTGAAAGTGATTTGGTTTTTGTAGGAGTTGCTGGTCTAAGGGTGAGTATGTGTTTCAATCGTTCTGTTTCACATTCAATATAGCAAGACCAGTAAGGTAAAAATAATTTCAATATTGAACAGGACCCCCCTCGTGAAGAAGTGCACCAGGCAATTGAGGATTGTAGAGGTGCTGGGATTAGAGTTATGGTCATAACTGGAGATAACAAGTCTACAGCTGAGGCTATTTGTAAGGACATCAAGTTATTTGATGAAGCTGAAGGTCTCAGGGGAAGAAGTTTTACTGGCAAAGAATTTACTGCTCTTTCTCCTTCAGAACAAATGGAAATTTTGTCTAAGCCTGGAGGGAAGGTCTTCTCACGCGCTGAGCCAAAACACAAGCAAGATATTGTAAGGATGCTGAAGGATATGGGTGAAATTGTGGCAATGACTGGAGATGGTGTCAATGATGCACCTGCACTTAAACTCGCCGACATTGGAATTGCCATGGGAATAACAGGAACTGAGGTAAGCTGGCCAATCCTTTATTGGGGGATATGGTGATGCATTTTCACTTGTTACCTTCATACCGCCCATCCCACTCTGGTCAATGCATGATGCAACATCAGTGCTCTGCTGTGTTCGATTTCCCTTCATTAAGCAAAGTTTTACTTTTTAATTACAGTTAACAAGTTAACCTTCATTTTATTTTTGAACTGCATTTGGAAAGATCTTTAGGCTAACAGTTACACCTGCCATCTTACCATTACAGGTGGCAAAGGAAGCTTCAGATATGGTCTTGGCCGATGATAACTTTAGTACCATTGTTTCAGCAGTTGCAGAGGGTCGCTCAATTTATAACAATATGAAAGCTTTTATCAGGTACATCTCTTTGTTGATCTTTTCCTTCCAAGTGCTGTTTTATGGAAGCTGTATTCGTTCTTAAATCTGCAGGTACATGATATCATCTAATGTTGGAGAGGTGATATCCATTTTCTTAACTGCTGCATTGGGTATACCAGAGTGTATGATACCAGTACAGCTTTTATGGGTGAATTTGGTTACTGATGGCCCGCCTGCTACAGCTCTTGGTTTTAATCCCGCCGATGTTGATATAATGCGGAAACCACCCCGCAAAAGCAATGATGCCCTTATAAATTCCTGGGTTCTCTTCCGCTACCTGGTAAATCTTTTTCAGCACTATAGTTCATTTTGATCTCATGAAAAGATTTTGATACTTGTTGCTCTCTTATATTTTGAGAAAACAACGTCAATTTCTTTCTTTACTCCTCCTAGTGAAGAAAGTCTCACGTTTGTTTTCATTGAATAACACCATTTTATCTTTTTTGCGATTCAGGTCATCGGTTCTTATGTAGGAATTGCAACTGTTGGAATCTTCGTTTTGTGGTACACACAGGCTTCTTTTCTGGGTATCAATCTCGTGAGCGACGGGCACACACTGGTTCAATTCTCCCAGCTTCGCAATTGGGGAGAGTGCCCCACATGGTCAAATTTCACGGTGACTCCATACCAGGTAGGTGGGGGACGCATGATCACCTTCGCAAACCCTTGCGACTATTTCTCTGCTGGTAAAGTGAAGGCGATGACTCTGTCACTTTCTGTGTTGGTGGCGATTGAAATGTTCAATTCCCTAAACGCGCTTTCTGAAGACAACAGCCTGGTTACGATGCCACCTTGGAGGAACCCTTGGCTTTTAGTGGCCATGTCAGTCTCGTTCGGATTGCATTGCGTCATACTATATGTTCCGTTCCTGGCTAATGTGTTCGGTATCGTTCCATTGAGTCTGAAAGAATGGTTTCTAGTGATCTTGGTTTCAGCACCTGTAATTCTGATTGACGAGGCTCTTAAATTTGTTGCAAGGAGTGGAGGATATAGAGCCAAGAAAGAGAAGCTAGCGTGAGTGAGCGCAGTATCAGGTTTCGAGGGGCTTTAAATCGACTGTCTCCGACAAGGACGACTGCAATTTCTTTTTTTTATTGGGGGGGCTGTTTATTTTAAATTCTTCTAATACCTTTTATTTTAATCTGTAAAATTTACCAAAAAAAAAAAAAATCTGTAAAATATTAATCTTTCACCCAATCTAATGGAAGACATCATAACCACTCATTTTTCTTCATAGCTGAAGGAACAGTGATTTATTAGAAAAGCAGAAAACAAGGTTACACTTGTTGATTTCCTTTCTCAACCATATGGTAAGCATGTGTACAAGTCAATAAATATTTGCAACATTAATAATCCGCTGATGGGACAGGATATGGTATGGTGATCACATGCGTGACTCCCTTAAAACGGAATCATCAACAAAACCAATGACCTTCCAGCCAAATTATAAGAAAGAAAAGGACTCGGAGCCATCAACATGATAAATGACCTTCCAGCCAAATTGTAAGAAAGAAAAGGACTCCGAACCAGTGCTCAAACTCGAAAATCATACTTTACCCTTGGGATGTAGTTTGAAATATAACTTGCATGAGCAAAACCATTTTACGACCTCACAAAAGCCGAAGAGAACGCCGAAAATTGGTGATGCTGTTGAGCTTACGGCTAGCTTTCGGGATAAATTCGATCCATTTCAGCAAGATGTTTTCCATCCCAGCTCAAACTCGTATGATATGACTTCCAAAACACCGATGCTGCATGAAAGAGAAAACAAGTGGGTAGGGTTAATTGAGCATTTCAGGATTGGAATTCTCAACCAATTACAAAAGAGGAAAGATGATGCTACTTACTGCTAGAAGAGTAAGGTTTATTCTTCTCCCACCGTAGCCATTCTTTTGGCTGTGTTATTCTATTGTTCCCCAGTTAATCGGAAACAATTAGTAACAACCAGCGGTGATTTCTTCACTTGCCCAAACCCTTCCTCCGTCATTGTCACCTTAGGTTCTTCAACATAAAATATTGTTCTTGACAACAATAGTGATTCCAGCTAAACGTTGAGTTCCGTAAGATACATAAGAGATAAGTTAATAAAAAAATTTACATTAAGAATTCTTTTTTCCAAAACAATTATATATTAAAGTTTAATAAAAATGATAAAAAAAAGCTCCTACACACATATATCTTGTTTTTGTATTTTAAAAAATTTGTTTCCCTCAACGTAGCACAGATATAGGTTTCTTCTCTTGAAAGATGGATGCGGGTTACACAGGGCACATGACCACCTTTTGGCGAAGTTAATAGTGAGGCTGTTCGTCTTGAAAAGTCTGTCGCTAAAAAGGCAAACCCAGTCCATACAAGCAAAACTATAACGACGATTTGTGTTCGGTTTAATTAAATTTGAAGGTAGTAACCACTGGGATTTTGGATAGTTGATATATGACTTGTAGATACTACTTGATTGTATGTATTCTAAATTATTCCAAGGAAGCAATATTTATATTTTCTAAATTATTCTATTGAATTAATATATATTTTATAAATTTTAATATACGTGGATAGAATATGCAAGTCCCTATATTAGTTATAAAAAAAGACTGCACATTTTTTTGTCATGTTAAATGGGCCTTGTCATTTTTTCCCGAACATGGTGATAAATGAGTTGGAGATGGATTAGGCAGTTTATATATGGGAACTCCATTTTTCACGATGAACACCTTTTCAATGAAAGTGTTTTCGAGTTAGTTTTTGTGGGGCTCAATAGGGGACGATTAACAATGCAAAACAGAGATATCAGATTGCTCATATAGGACTATTTCTGTCACTCGTGCATTTCGGGTATCGCAGCTGATCTAATTCATGGACTTGGCAACGCCAGTGATCTCTATACAACTAGCAATCCCCAGTACTAATTAAACAATAATGTAAGGAGTCGATCAGTTTCAATAATTAAACCATGTCTTTCTTCATTAAAAACACAAACCTTTTTACAATGATTCAACTTGACAGGTTGAAAAAATGATAATCTGTAAGGAGTCTCATGTTCTGACAACGCAAAACAAAATAAAAGGCGAAACAGATTCTGCATTTTTGCTTTATAAATAACCATTCTGTTCATACTCTTCCTAATTCCCTTACATCTATGTTACGCAATATTTAGGACAAAACTATCAAGATATGAAGGTCAGTCTAAAACATAAACATAATTCACAACGAAAGTAATCAAGATCGAAGGATTGTATAAAGAATAGACAACATTACAGCTATTTATGGCATTTCTATGTTCTTCGATCATCAGGTAACTAATTAAGTGGAGCTCTTCAATCATCAGTGGCTTATCCCATTATCCAAAAGAATAAAATAAAAATCAGTCATGACTTTAGGCAAATCAATGCAGGCCCGACATATAACCCAAGGTTGATGTTTTAGTTTAATCTGTCAAGCTCACGAGAATACACATTTCAACATCGCAGACTTTAGCAATAGTTGCTGAGTAGCATGAGCTATTGCAAGTGACGAAATGTATGTCAAAGGAACGATGCTTTATCCAGTTCAGATATATCCAACTGTCACAAGGCTCGACCATAACTAATTTACATTCTACAGTAAAAAAAATGCTCAATTTTTAACATCAAATTGAACTTAAACAACAGGTGCTGGCAACTTCTCGTCAAAGAAGTTTTTTACCTTAACACTCACAGCCCCAGAACGATTCTGCACGGTCTTGGCAATCCAAAACAACTGATCTTCCTTCATCTTTGTAGGAGACGAAACCAAAACCACTTTTGTCCCACTCAACTCATCATATATCCTCTCAAACTCCATCAAAACATCACTCACGATCATCACCTTATTTCTCTCAATCAACATCTTCACCAAACCTAACAAATATCTATTGAATTTACCTCTCTTTGCCACTTCTTGCACCACCTGTCCCTTCTCTTTCTCACCCACAAACGGGCTACCCAAAACAGCTTGAATTTGCTCATTTTGAAGCAGCTTCAATAATTTTTGCACATCATTTTGGACTATGTCAAGGGAACTCTTGCATCGAGCTATGTCTACAAGTGCGGCAGCATAGCCACTGACAGGGCTTCTGTGGGTATGTAGAGATGAGTTATTAGATGAGATATGAGAGATGTTAGAAATGAGTGGAGAGTTAGGATTCTTAAAAGGCAAGGTTTTAGCCTTAGATGGGGTTCTGTTAGAGATTGAAGAGTTGGGTTTAGTGGAGAGATTAGGAGGGAGTTGATGAGATACGTGAGGAGTTCTGAAATGTTGCAATTCAAGAGGTGTAGAGAAAAAGGCAGGGACTTTGAGGGTTGAGATAGGAGTTGAGATGGTGTCCATGGTGAGTGGAAAATTTGATTCGTTCTTCTGAGGATTGAGGATGCTTCCAGTTTGGTTTTAGGATGAGGGATGGCGATTAGATTTGTGCCACTAGTAAAGTCAAGGCCAAAAATTGTGTTTTATTTATCTTGCTTGAGCAAAATAAATAATAATAAAAATAAAAATAACTGGTATTGAATGAGAGATTGATTCGTCGGCTTGACAAGGTGAATGTTTGCGAGACCTACCACCACCAGCCTGGTTGGTGGATCAAGCTTGTTTCCTATAAAGGCTACCAACCTTAGTGGGCTTCACCGCATTAATTTCCTCTAGAGGTTTATTTTGACGCAAAAACAGTGTGCACCCAGAACATACGGCAACAAACAGCTGCCAGCCTACAACCCTTTATCTGTCGCCGGGACAGAAAATGGACTAGAAAATATTTCATGGCCCATATATATTTTAAATGACAGATTTGTACCTGGATGTAGGCCTACAAGAACCTGACCCATCACGACGTTAGATTGTACTTCAAATCTCTGGAATGAGATCCCCTGGCCCATTAGAATTTGAAGTTGAATACGTGCAAAGCCAGTATCAGAGTGCAGTGTTTCTGCCCCCCTTGTCGACGGCCCCGCTCCTGCTTTTTGCCCTATTCAAATGTTGAAAAATATTCTTGTTTATGATTAGCTGTTTGCTTTTGGCAGCATCATGATGTTGGATTAGTTCATTTCATCATTAAAAACCAAATGTGTAGTCTTACCGGGAAAATAAATGTTTCCTTTTGGGCCGTGAAACTATTTTGAAATTGAATTGAAAAATCGTCTAAATTTTCGACAGAGAAAAGAAACGAAGAAAACTCATGTCCAGTATTTTAGGAGTGAATTGTTAAACCCATCCATCTCTTTTAGGGCGATTCAATCGTCTAAGTTTCATGTACAGACATCACAGGAGTACTTTAGTTTCCTTGAAATATGTTGCGGGGTTAACTACATTCTTAGGAATGTCACTGTCCCCAGAAATTTTGTCGGTGCAGAAAAATTAGGAGCCCATTTTCGATTTTAAAGGTATAAAGCAAGCTTTATTCGAAGATTCCTGTGTATTTACGGGGTCACTGTAATAAGACTAGGAACGTCCTTTTTTATGGATGCGTGAGAGACATGCGAGATGGCAGGACATCGATCCGCCGGATGGGACGAAAAAGTTTCAAATTTTATGGGTATTTCAAAAAAAAGAAGCTCTGTCATTATTTCTGTACACAATAATCCATCGAGAAATAATATATATAAAAGTAAGTCGTGTTTTAGCTTTTCGAATTTAATTTTTTATCCATCTTTTTATGCTATTTATGATTTTATTTTTTTATTTTATTTTTAAGTATCTAACGTTGTCTTTCTCTAACGACATAGTTTATCCCTGTGCTGTTTAATGAATGTATTTGCTTGAATGATAAAACTAGACATATTATACCGTGAGTTTGATTAAGTTTTTTTCTTCTTGAACACAAACAAAAATGTTCAGACTTCAAATACTGTGTTTTCTAACAGAAAAACTAATTTTAATTATAAATTCAATTAAATATTAACACATTATATTATTATTATTATAATTATTAATACAATAATATATCAAATTAACCCAAATAAATTAATTAAACTTGCCAACAAAGTTACAAGACCATGATAACTCTAAAAACAATAAAGCAAATTTTTTTAAAAAAAAAATGATTCCCAATTCTCGATCAACTTGATATTATACAAAATAAAAATAAAAATAAAAAAATCAATTAAAAATCAAAATCAAAATCAAAATCAAAATGAATCCAAATTAACCTATAATCCAAGACATGCGCCTCGCTTCTACTTACCAAGTCTTTTTTTATATTTTTTCATTTAGGTATATGACAATTAGGCGTGAGACTTTTTTAATATCAAATAGAAAAAAAATAAAAAACCAAACAGTACAGGTAATTGGAACAAAAAAAATGAGCTCTTTTTTTATTTAAACAAGAAAAGAATTATTATTTTTAAGCCTGGGAAAAAGAAAGACCTTGAAATAACAATGGATGAAATGATTGTCTCGCTCTGCAACTAGATCCGACGATTTTTTTTCTCTTCTATCTCCAACTAGGAACTTGAAGATAAAAAACAATAAAGTTTTGAATCAAAAATAAATTTCAACAGCAAGAGGAAAATTGTATAAATTAAAAAGGTAGAGGATTAAAATAAAATTTTCATATTAATTTTCAAAATGCCACTTTTCTGTATCCACTATCTTTAAGTTGGCAACATATGAATCAAATAGTTAAAAAAAAGTTTAATTTATATATATAAAAAACAAAGATGAATATATATATATATATATAAACCCTCACAATTTAGTATTTTTCTAATGTCGCCGGGTTAATAATGTCAATGGGGATTGAGTGTCCATATATGAATGACGATTTGGGAATTTTCTGACATCTGGGAAAATAAATATTATTTATACATCGTTTAGACTATCTATGTCTCCCTTGATGTATATGAATTTTCCTGTCTCCCTTAAATGCTAGCTAGCAGGCTAGCAATTAATTGAAACACGATACCATTCAATGGGACTGTAAGCTTTGACGTATTAAATTGCAGCATCGAGGGGTGGTTTCCAGCCCATCTTTCCATTCCGACGTGTACATAGATGTATGTATGACTGCAAAATCCAAGCTCTGATACACCAGCTACCGTGCCTGAACCAATAAATACTCTCGCTTTTCTAGAGAGCTTCAAATTAAAATAAACAAAAGCTGAAGCCCAATCCCGAGATTGTGCCAGGAAATTAGACATATGTCTGTGTTGATTTAGAGCTTGGGTCATGCCGTAATCATAGAGGTTTTTTTTATATTATATATAGTTATATACAATAAACTCATGCTAAAAAATATTTAATAATTTATCACAGCTTAAAAATATTTGATGAATAACAATTAATAAGTTGTTCTGATGAGAATAGTATAATCTGGTTTTTGAGTGATTTTAGAGGCTAAACACACTAAAAAATATGGGTTTTCAGGCCAAAAATCTCATGCCATCTAGTCATGTTTGTGCTGTATTGAGCACGTGGACTAACATGTCTTGGACAAAATCACCATGGTGTGTTATAAGATGTATCCTGTTACTGTTCGGGGAAAAAAAAAGATTCAGAGATGCAGTGATTAATAATTCTATAATGGCTAATGCTAAATAATTTCTCTGGTGTGCTACAGAATAAATAATGCACGGTACGTATACAACTACAAAGCATTAAAAGAGAGACAAGGACTGGAACATATTTCACAGCTCCTTTTTTTTTTTTTATAACCGGTATGTCCGGGCCAGCTTACACGCACCACAATTAAATCCCGGGATTCACTGAACATCCTGCAAACCCAATGAGCATGTAAGGCACCGCGGAGGTGACAGGCGTGCCTGACAAGGCTTGAACCTGGGGTGAGAGGAAGGAAAAACCTTTCATAACCACCAGACCGAGACTCTGCTGGCTTCACAACTCCTTCTTTCATTACATTAGTGAGGGATTACGAACTTTTGAAAACATCGGTCTTGTCTGATCCTCTTTTTCGATCTCTTCCTTTACTTACTCCACTACCACCAGGACTAGAGTCCGAAGACCAATAATAAAGTTTCATTTTATATTTCACATAGCAGCTGAGAAACAAATCCCAGTTTTTTTCCTTGCCCCAAGTTTGTTTGAGGGGTGATAAAAAAAAATTGAACCAGGAGATGAATGGTGTTGATACTGGGATTGATCAGAACCATCAAGAGAATGTACAAGAGAAGATAGATTATGTGTTTAAGGTGGTGGTGATCGGTGACTCTGCGGTGGGCAAGACGCAAATTCTTTCCAGGTTTACCAAGAATGATTTCTGCTTTGATTCAAAGTCTACCATTGGTGTCGAGTTCCAGACCAGGACTGTCACCATTAAGGACAAGGTCATCAAGGCTCAGATCTGGGATACTGCTGGCCAAGAAAGGTTCGGGTCCTCTCTCTCTCTCTCTCTCTCGCTCTTTTCTCATATCCACATTCAAACTCGTACCTTTTTGCTTGACCCTTTTGGCCCGACTAGAATATATACATGCAATTGCTTTAAGACTATAGTGTATAGCTACTTGCCTGCTTTTGATCAGAAGATAAAAATTCTAGTTGGTGTTCAGAATTTTTCGATTGTAACAAACGAGATGATCCTTTTTCTTAAGAAAAACATACGGGTAGAATAAATTTTCTTAGAATTACAATTGTGGAAATGTGCGCCTTGAATGCAATATTTGGATCCATTGCCTGGTGGATCGTGAATAGCATTGAAATCTGCAGGTACCGGGCAGTGACAAGCGCATACTATAGAGGGGCATTAGGGGCCATGTTAGTCTACGACATTACCAAGAGACCAACATTTGATCATGTGGCCAGGTGGGTGGAGGAGCTCCGAGCCCATGCTGATAACTCAATCGTGATCATGCTGATTGGAAACAAGGCTGATCTTGTGGACCTCAGGGCAGTTCCAACAGAAGACGCAGTGGAATTTGCAGAGGATCAAGGCCTATTTTTTTCTGAGACATCAGCCCTTAGCGGTGACAACGTGGACGGTGCCTTTTTCAGGCTGCTAGAAGAAATTTACGGCGTGATTTGTAGGAAGTCATTGGAATGTGGGAATGGAAATTCCAATGCTGCTGATGCCATAACGCTTAGAGGTTCTAAGATTGATGGCGTATCAGGGACTGATCTGGAGATCAGTGAGATGAAGAAATTATCTGCTTGCTCGTGTTGATTTGATCATTTTGTCTACAAGACTTCACCACTCGACAAGTGAGACGAGAGTTCTTAGTGACCTTTTAGCAAGTTGATTCCGTGGCTTTTTTCTTTGGCAAGTTTCTTCTTCTCCGTGACCTCTTAGCAGTACTGTACTTGTCTTATAGAACCCATGAATCTGGTTTTTTATATGCATTGATTTGGATGGTTTCCTTTTCCTTCATTTGCTGGGAATTCTGGATTCTTTGGGGAAAATCACCACTCGACAAGTGAGACGAGAGTTCTTAATGAAGGTGAGAAGTTTTTTTTATTAGCTCGTCGGTTGCCGTTTTGGTTTTTTTTTTGGTACATAACGTTTTGGTTTCGGAGCGTTTCGGCGTGCCGTTTCGAGATTGTACTGTTCATATATAATTAATTAATTAATTATATATATGAAAAAAATTTAAAATATAAATTTAACAAACATAATTAAAATTCAAGATAAAATAACTTTAAATTATACAATACAAGCAAAAAGTCAAACAAACATAATCTTAAAAATAGAAACATCTCTAAAATTCCAAAATATTGTAAATTATAAATTTTGTATTAGGGAAAATCTTAATTATAAATTTAAAAGTTTATACATGTATTTAATTAAATAAATCAAGAATTCTTTGTGAAACCATAATAAATTATTAAACCTGATTTAGATTAATCAAAATTAACCAATAATTTATATCTCAAATCATAAATTCAATTAGATTCAATCACTTTTTATATAATTTTTCAAGTATTAAATAGCCTCCTGTAATTATAGAAATCAACCATCTAATAAAGCATTTATCAAAAAGAAGGTCCATTTGTCAAAAGCAAATCCATGGGGTCCCCTGCTAAACAACAAGATCATTAAACAAAATCAAAATGTTATCGCTCTTTGACATTATTACAAAATCTTGCCCGAAACAAATCCTTCTGCGTAAAATCTCACTCTCATTTCACACTCTTTGACTATCCTTTCTTCCTTCTTCTTTCTTTCAACGTCGAGGAAATGAACCCATCTACCAATTTCAGCTACTTCTCTTCCTCCACCGCAACAGTCACTCTTTTCATAATGACCATGTCACCCCTACATGAACCACTGAACTCCCCATCAAGCCCCCCTCCCCCAAATCCATCGCCCAGTCAAGCACTGAAACAGTAGATGCAATAAATAGTGAGAAAGAAAAGCTGAGAATGAATGAGGCCTTGATGGGTTTGCTTCTAAGACTTGATTCTGTACCTGGGGTTGATCCAACGGTGAGAGAAGCAAGAAGGAAAGTCAGCCGTAGGATTGTGGGGTTGATTTGAGAGAGAGATTGAGGAAGAGAAAAGTTAGGGATTTGATTTGAGATTTTGATTTTTGAGTGGAATTGAGTTGGGAAAACGGGGTGCTGGGGTGTTAAGCCATTAACTTAATTCTTCTTCTTCTTCTTTTTCATGGCCGAAACGGCGCACCCGATGTGATTCGGGGTGTTTTGGCCGGTATTCCGATACAGACCGGTATTTAAAACGAGACAAAAACGACATTGTTTTATTTATTTTTTTACCTGGTACGAAACGTTTCAGCCAAAACAAAACGGTATCAATAACCCTGAAATTAACCACCACGAACGAAAATTAATCTTCACATCACAAAACGAGAGGCCTCGCTTCGGTATAAATAATTTCAAATTCAAGTAAATGCTACGATGTGAATTGATGGGCTTTTTAGTAGCGCAAGAAGTTCAAAGTCAAAGGCCCATAGGTTTGTCTATGTAGAGGGTTACAAGTACAGAACTACAAATCGAGGAGGCCTCTGAACGATTTGTTTATTTTTTTTTTTATTCAACTCATAGTCTTATGATGATGTCCACATCGAAGATAAAAATATTTAAATAAAAATAATAATTTATTTTACCTAACCCTTATACATTTTTATATTCTTTTAATTATTGTTGAAAGATACATGTGAGATAACAAATCTTTCTAAATTATAAAAGCTTCATTATTGTTTTTCTTTTTATATAAACACACAAATTGCATTAAAAAAGTCATCTCATTATGCTTTTTTTTTTTTTTAAATATGTGATATAGTATAGTTAACTAATTATCAGGTTCATCACATTACACACGTGGCCATAGTTATGTATCATTATCATTACTTTTTTGTGAATTATATCTGTTTTTTTCTTTTCTTGTGTGTTTATCAAGGAAGGTTTTGAATAAAATCGAGGCAAGTGCAATTTCTTCTTATTTAGGAACAAATTGGGTCTAAAATGATTTTTGAGACATGATTGAATCAATAATACTCCGTTACTAAAAAATGGATTTTATTCTGCAAAGCCATGTTAAAAAAATAATTGTAATTCATTGTCAAAATGGTATCATTCATCATGCCATCGTGCTTCCAGGTGAAAATGGAATTTTGTATCCTTATTTTAATCACACCATGGCTATATAATTTAAATTGAGTTTATCTACAGTATAGAGAACATGGGTTAACTTAGGGTAAAACCCGGTAAGACTTAATTCTCAACTTGTTGACTTTTATTTTTAAAAAGTTGGTCACAGTAAAATTTTGATCTCTTGTTAAAAGAAAATTTGAAACAACCTATACATAGACCCTCCTAACTTGTCATGTATTCTTGAAAATCTCCAGTTTTAATTTCTTATATATATACAGACAAGAGGGAATAAAATGCAATTTGGGAATAATTTAAATAGATTATAAACCTGGTCTTTCAAAATTAATGGTAAATCAACACTCTCTGATTTAATTTAAGCAACAACCAAGGATTTCATTGAGAACAAATTAAAAAAAAAGAACATTTAAAATTAGAAGGATTAAAATATTAGAGTGATAAATTGAAAGATCCTATAAACTCAATAAGGGACTCGATTGAAGATATATTTTTTATTATAAAAGAATATTGACTCCCAATTTCAAGAAATTGTAGGTATAGGGATCCATATATAAAAGGAACAAAACTTAGAGGTGCTGTTGGATTTTCTCCGGAGATCCAATCGAAAGATAACTTTCGAGTCCAATTTGATTTGACCTCGACATCTTGTTTGAGCAATTGGTCCCTTTTCTTTAATGTGGTTTGAGCACATCCAAAATACTATTTTATTAGACTTCATTTTATCATATTTGTGGTAACTCTACGAATGGTTTTTCACCTGTCATGCACATATTCAAGTCTAGAAACTGCATCGTACCTCTTAATTAGTTTTTTTTTTGTCCAAGGATCCAATTGAAAGATAATTTTCGGGTTCAGTTTAATTTGGCCTCAACATCTTGTTTGAGCAATCGGTCTCTTTTCTTTAATGTGGTTCGAAGTTCGAACACATTCAAGATACTAGTTTATTATACTTCATTTTAGCATATCCGTGGTAACTCCACGAATGGTTTTACGTGTGTTATGCACCTGTTCGGGTCTAGAAATTACATCGTTCCTCTTAGATTTTTTTTGTCGGTCAAATCAAACCCTACCAAAGCAGGTTTCTAAGAACATCTATCTACTCCACGACTCAATTTTCAATTTTATTATGTTTTGTATTGTTTCTGTGGTTTGGGCGAGACCCTTGAATATGGATATTGTCTCTTGTACGTTCTTGGGCATTTCATCATTTTTAGTAACATGGCAGCATCCTTTTCTCTTGCTATGAAATTGAATATATGCAACAGGAGGTATATATCGGCATGCATGTATTATGGGTTTCGGTAAGGCCTTTCAAAGGCCACCATTTATTGTTTTACCAATGCTCCTTTCAAGAAAATGGCCCCAGTTTTCTCTTCATGATAAAAAAAATAAAAATGGTTTTAAACATTATATTCAATAATATCCGAAGTAAATGAATTAAAATTGGTCGTTATTTTTAGTACTAGTTGGAGGTAACATATGCTTTATACTTTGGATTTCTTCAAAATTAAAAATCTCTGAAGTAGGTCTCTTTGAATCTGTTATACACCAGCAGTACCCGAAGTAAATGAACCACTAATGGTCGTTAGGGTATTGACCGGGGTTAACTTTTCCTTATATTTACTTTGAATTAAAGTTTATTTCTCCAAATAAATGAGATGTCCACCAACGTTATCAATTCAAGATTCCCAAAAGATGTAATAACTGGAGATCTATATTACAGGTTTCGATTTTTAATTAGTATATATTTAAATTGTAAATATACAAGATAACTAAGATTTTTAACTCGTAAAAAATACTTAAAAGGGAAGAGTTGAGGCTGGCTTGAATAAAAAAAAGAGTTATCGATCGAGGTAAATGAACAATTTTAGCTGTTTCTTTTAGGAGGTAACAGGGCGTCCTTTCTATATGTAACAAGATAGCCACGATTAAAATATGATTACCGATAAATTTAACTTGAATGAAATTCTGAGATTAAAATGGACCCGGGCCGGAAAAAAACGGTAGGTATAACAGATGGTGGCAAAAGTAGGCCGATCTTGTTCGGCCGCATGCAACTAAGTGCAAGCCTGACGCGGCCTAATAAGTCGTCGCTTTTAGCGCTCTTAACTTTTTTAGATTGCCTTCAAAACACCATATCACAGGTGGCAAATGGGCAGGAATGGGTGGTTGCCACTTGGATCAAAATGCCTGTCGGTCATATTTTACTCCTTATTTATTATTTAAATGGCACCCATGTCCCATCTAAACACACTCATGACCCTTAGGTCCCTTACCCTCTTTTATCTATCCATTTAAATTATTTAACTGATTTTGATCAATTTTACAATTTGACTTCCAGGAAGAAAAAAAAACAGACTAAATCTTGACTAAAAAAGTTTGAGGGTAAAAAAAATGCTATATATTAATGACTAATTTGCAAGAAAAACAAAATTAGATGCTGAAGTAAAAATTTCAAGATTTTAGAGACTAAAATATATATTTTATTGCGCATATCTTTATATGAGTCCCGTAGATAACCCTACCCAATCGATTTAATTTTAGGGTATTTTTGGGCTAACCCATTAGTGATCCATTTAAGTTTTGAATTGACCTTTTCATGACATCAACACATATGAGCTGGTTAATGGATATGGCTAGCCCTTGTCATCTCTACACATCAGGTGAGAGTATACACACCACTTACATTCATCATGGTTATCTGCAACATGCAAATGTTGAAGAAAAAAGAATACACATTTAATTTGAGGAGGTTTTAAATTTGAATTCTATAACTAGCTTTTTTTATATAAAAAAGTACATTGGATAAGCTCTATTCATGAAAGTATTTTAAATTTTAAATGAGAATTTTTTGATACATAGATAAGTGAAATGTCATTGGTTGGATATACATGTATCGCGGTAGATAGAAATATTGACAAAAAATGAAATAAAATTTTAATGTACAAATTAGGTTTTTATATCATGTTGGTTATAAATTTGTATATTTTAACTATTTAATGATCTCATGTGATCATATATAAATTAATAAGATTCATATACGTTCATGATCATGAAATCGAGCAACCTCAAATTAGATAAATGGTAGCTATATTAGGTATAGTTGTTAATTTTGTTTTATTTCGGTCAAAATGACCAAAATATTTTGTACCAGATAAAAAAGAAAGACAAAACAACGTTGTTTTTACCTCGGTTTAAATTATGACCCGTTCTAGATTTTTCAGCCAAATACCGGCTGAAACATATCGGTTTCGTTTCGCCCAAAAATAGTGTTTTTTTATATAATTAATGATTTTACAATATCAATCATATCTCTTAATCCGTCTGTTAGATTAAGATGATATTTTACGAGGAGTTTCTTGATATATTTATATATATTATGCTAAAATTTCAGAGCAACCAGATAATGTAATGACCTTGCGAGATTGATGATGACATTCTCATAATATTATACATGTTCATAATTTTGTTCAGAAAAATAATTTCATTGTCTTTTTTTATATTAAATTGTACAATTCTAAATAATTTTATTTTTAGATTTGAACTATTTTTTTAAATTAATATATACATATAAATAGTATAATCTTAAAACAGTTCACATAAATATTCCAAAACTGAAACATTTCATTGCAATTAAAAAAAAAAAAAGTTAATGAAAACTTAGATATTATATTGTTAGGTTTCTTAAGAGTTCATAAATGTAGCTTGGAAAATAGCCACCCCTACGTACGCATCCAAACTTGTACACCTTGCTCTCAAAAAGTCTCAAAAGTGAGGTACAGCCGTAGATATATTATTACCATTAAAAATACGTTTTTTTTAAAAAAAAAAGAAAAACAATTATTGTCCCTCATGTTTGAATAGAAACTGGGTCTTGATTCGGATCCCAACAGATTACTATTGCTCTATCATTTACGAGACGGGTTTGGTGGTACAGGCAAAACAACAAATGAAGTAGGAAAAAATCTACTTCCATAGCTTAATAAATTTCTTGGACAAACCCCATAAAATATTGCCCCTTCTTTAGGTGTTTCCACGTGTTCGGCAACAATGCGTCGTTGACATTCGTGTTGTTTGCAGGTGCTTCCACCACATTGGGGACAAAATTACGCAGTTTTCATATCACGAGCGGCCATGCATTTTTGTTTTGCGTATTCGACTAGTCAATAAATAATGTGTTTTGGCTTTTGCATGCCTCTAATTCGTTAACATTATTCTTCCGCGTTGAATGAACCGGAATAAAAGATCGATGCATGCCTTGGTGTGACCACTAATCACATTACCATGATCCTCACTGGAATCGTGAAGAGATCATGATTCAGTGTTGCAAGAAGATGGAGGGTTCAGGAATATGATTTGTAACTAAAACATCATTCATCACTAAATTATCGGGCATTTAGCCTACTAACACTGATCCCTTGGGAAACAGAAAGTAGGATTTATCATATTCTTTCAAGAAGCATTTGCTTCTCTTGCCCGATTAAAAAAATATATATATTCCAGCGTTATTCAATTGTCAATCCTAAAAGCATGTCGAATGTCTTTCTAATTCCAGATTATTCTCTGCAGAATCAATTTGAAATAAATATTTAGCGGATCTTTTGTTTTATCGAGAATTTCATACTGTGTTTTATCTTTTGTTTAATTGCAGACAGTCAAAGGGAGGATGTTTTGCTCAATGATTCAATACAGGAGGGTGTAAATTGATCAGAAATTTCACCTCTTTGCCTTTTTCTTTTCAAAGCCCGTACCCTTTTAATTAGGCAGATGATGATTATGCTGCGCTTGGTTACCTAAACATTTGGCCTACCGAATAGTATATTTATTGTAATAATCACAGAGCACCTACTTTTGATTGTCGATTCTCCTTTTGGTAGCGCAAGTGATTCGCAAAGTGGACAGATATACAGAGATGTATAGTCATGTAATTTGCATAAACTTCAAATACCTCTTCTACTGCTGATGTAAACGAGGGGCTAATTTAAAGAGAAAAGGGGGGGAATGAAAGGCACAAACAGAATCATATTCAATTGAATTGGAACAAAAGCATCCAAACACCAGGAATAATAAAATAAAAAAAACTAACTGTTCTAAACTATGCTATATTTTTATAAACATCTGGCTTTTGCCCTGTATAAGTTCTTCATGCCCCCTCGCTGCTATGAACGTGAGCCATTGAAATGCAAGGCAATGAAATCACCGACATCTCTTCGAAACGTCAAGAACCATATGATTGCCCTTCCTTACGGTCTGGAGTCGTATCAAACGATTCTGATATTTTGGTACTTTTGAATCTCAACAAGCCATACAATTTTCTAAAATCCTTCATGGCATGGACACCTTCCCTGGAAAAAATACCCGAGTGTTCCCCTGGATCCTCAGTTGACTTCCTTGAAGAATTATCAGTCCACTGTCTCCTAATGTTCAAAGACCCCCTTCCATCACCGTCCGTCTGCAAAGCAGTGATAACCGATTTCAAGGCCCGACTGGGCGAATTCCTGTTCGCGAGCATAAGCTCCCCAATCTCAGCTGGGCTCAAACTTGCCCCAGTTAGAAAGATTTCCTCTACTTGAGGAAACAATTTATGATCCTTAACACCCAAGTAACTGCACGCCAAGGTTTTGAATGCAGCAAAATCACACAAAGGGAAATGAATATGAACATCAATCCGGCCCGGCCGAAGAATAGCCGGGTCAACATGATCCTTACCGTTCATTGTAAAAACCATTATTCTTTCCTCTGCACAGCAAGCATTTAATATCCCATCCATGAAGTTCAAAACACCTGATAGGCTAACACCCGTTGATTTATCCATCAAAAACCGATCAAGGTCTTCAATCAAAATCACTGACTTGCTTGTCGTCCGCAACAACAACGTTTTCAGATCCGAATCATCCAAAACTCTTGAAAGATCAATATCGTACACATCGTAGCCAATAAAATTGGCCATGGCTGCAACAAAGCTGGATTTTCCAGTGCCTGATGGGCCGTACAACAAGTAGCTTCGTTTCCAGGCACGCCCCAGCCGCTGGTAGTACTGTTTGGTTTTGAGGAATGACTCAAGATCTGATATCAACTTATTCTTGAGATCAGAATCCATCACAATCGTATCAAACGTTGAAGGATGATTAAATGGCACAGATCTCCACCGTCTGTTTTGCTCATGACTGTCAATATTTATGTAAAGCTTCAAACCTTTCTTCTTCTGCTCGACCTCGCCCGATGTTATGTGGATGTGCTGCAGATAAGGACGCAGAATTCTGCGCTTATCGGCTCTTCTGACCTTCAAAACCAAGGTTCTGCAAGAAGTCGTATAGCTTTTGTCGTCTTTAATCCAAGAAACTCTAGCTCCCAGGAAGCAATCATCGATTACCTGGTTGGGGTCGAGGTGAAGGGTGATATCGTTGGATTTTTTTCCCGTGAAGAGATTGGTGTAATCAGAGTCTTCCATGGAAGCCAGAGAGCTGAGATAAATTGAGACTTTTTGATAAAGCTGATTTTCCTGCATGCTATCGTTGAATTCTGGGACTTTGAAGAATTGATAGACATGAAAACAATCTTCAATAGATCTCCACCATTTTTTGGTGATGAAAATTAGGCCAGTTTTGAATAAAAGGACACGAAGCAAAAACAATAGACTAACAATTATGAACAAAAGTAAGAATGAGGTATAAAGAATTTCCATGGTTTGCTGCAAATTGAAGAAAATAATAGTAATAAAAAAAGAGATGTAAATTCAAAGATGGAGTCTTGGGGTTTTAAAGGGAGATTTTTTCCCCTTGCAAGAATTAGAAGTAGCCATGAGTGAAGGAATCTGCGAGTGGAAGGGAGACGGAGAAATAAACAGCCAAAAAAACTAGGAAGATTTGATTAAAATAGGAGATGAGAGGAGAGAAGTTTAAAACTAATTGAGGTTAAGAGACGGCTAATTGCCGGCATCTGGTTTGATGGGTCGGTCAAAACAACACGGGCTGCGTTGCGTTTTGATTTCTTTTGAGAATGGCGATTGCCGAACCCTCATGTGTTTCGCCGTCGTTTCTGTGATTCTATCTACTTGACAGCCAGGATGTTAGATTAATTATTAATTTCTTAAATAATATCGTGATGAGCGAGTGTGTTCTTTTCTTTTCTTTTCTTCTATTTCTATATCTTACGTTTGCTTTTTAAGTTTTAAATTTTTGTCTTCCAGTGATCCCGTGCTCTACTTGTACAGTGCAATTCAAAGCGCTGAAGCAGCAGGAGTATTTAAGCCTAGATTAGGGAGGAAATTCATCTCCACAATTATGACTCGATTTTAATTGATTTTGTAAGCACTAATTGCGGTTAGATGAATAAATTACTCAATTTGTTTTTTCGAACCACTACAATCATTATTAACCATTTAGTAGATGGTACAATTATATGAGATTGAGCCAAAAAAGTTTTTTTTTTTGTGGTCTTAGGTCAAGCCTTGTCGTTTTTAATACGATGATCATTGAAGTTTTACATGGTTGTCAAAATATACACAAATTGATCCAAACAACCATGTTAACAACAAACAACTGTTGGCCACAATGCTATTATGACTAATGAAGTGAGATGGAGAAGGAAGATGACTGACAATAAAGATTGTGGCCACTGCGTCAATGTAGTAGAAACGGTAACCCACGCGTTACGAGATTGCCTAGAGCTCGTAAAATTTGGGAGGTTTTTGTCAAGACTGAGGAGAGAGATCTTTTTTTCAGCCAAAATTGGTATGCTTGGTTGGTTTCTAATTTAACTGCTAGAAAGGAAAGCAACCGGTATGGTGATTGGCATCTAGTTTTCGGTATAACCTTATGGTATATTTGGAAAGAGAGATGCAATACAACTTTTGGAGGGGAGCAGGGAAATTGGTTTGGGACTGTTTTGGCTATAAAACGAATGGTTGAAGACAGTAAGAAAATTCAACAGAATGGAAATGAAAATTCAGCGGAGGTGGTTAACATAGGATGGAAATACCCAGCGGAAGGATGGATCAAGCTTAACGTGGACGGCTGCAGCAAAGGTAACCCAGGGATAGCGGGTGCGGGAGGGGTAATCCGGGATCATATGGGAACTTGGATCGGGGTTTTTGCTAGAAACATTGGAATTTGTTCGTCGGTAACGGCAGATTTGTGGGCAATATATGAGGGTTTGAATTTGACTTGGAATAGAGGGTTTAGGAAAGTAACTTTAGAGTCAGATTCCAGAGTTGTAATTGGGCTGATTAATGGGGAGAGTGTGAGAGTGGATCGAAATTTTAATTTGATTATGCAAATTAAAAAAATTTTGGGTAGGGATTGGGAGGTGAGTATTTTACATGTTTATCGGGAGGCCAATTGTGTGGCTGATTGATTGGCAAACTTTGGGCTAACTAGGGATTTATTGATTAGAGGGGCGGATACTATATCCGATCCTCCGTCTGGGATTTATCCCTTATTGTATTATGACCTCATTGGGTCTACTATTCCTCGTTTTTTTTAAGGGCTTTCGCCCCGATCTTTACCAAAAAAAAAAAAACAACAAACAACTTACATTAATTTGTGAAATTCATAGGAAACAAAACCACAATCAACTATGAGATGTGTGTTTCAACTCATCATGTCTTGAGTTTGTTTTTTAGAGATCATCAACTAGGACCACTGAAGATTGTAACTTATCATTAATTTCAAGACTTATGAAATTAGTCAAGATATGTATAAACTGAACTGGATAACGACGATGTTTAAAAAAAAAACATAATCCATCAAGGAGTTGGCTAGGGAGAGGATTATAGATTGATTGTCCGACTTATAATGCTGGAGTCTTCATTATTGGAAGATTCAATTTTGGTGACAAATGGAATTTTCCAGTTGACAAAAAAAAGAAAGGGAATTTCTTCGCAAGCTACTTTGCCCAGGAAGGCTCATTAAATTAGTCGACGTAGAATTTCATTCTCCATCTACATTGAGAACTCTACCATATCTAGAATTTGATTGATAACGTTGTCATTACTTTTTAAAATATTTTATGGTCAAAAATATATTAAAATAATATTTTATTTTATTTTTTAAAAATTATGTTTGATATCCACCCATCAAAATCAAAATCAAAATAATTTGAACACACTAAAATAATATTCATTTAAATAAAAAATATTAATTTGTTTTTTGAAAATCTCTTCTCCCATGCTTTCCAAAACAGACACTTACATCCAAAGGTAAGAAAACAAGTGTTCTAGTTAAAAATCCGAATCCCCTAACTTTATTTTCTTCTTTCTTTTGTGAGCTGGAAAGTTCGAGTTACTTGGTTTTAATTACAGCTGCACACGTTTTGGGTTGTGAAAAATAGCCAAGTTGGAGATGACAACATATATTTAGTGACATTAACATTCTCGAAAATTTGCTTTTATTTTGATTCGAGGCTGGGATATTATTTTATTCTATACGTGATTTCTTATCAAAGATAAACAGACGAGTGACAGATTGTATTTTTGCACAAATTCTCTCCGAGTGGAAGGGCCACCACCAGCTTACTTCACAGCAACAGTGTTTGCGGGTTTTTTCGTAATAAAGAACCAACGATCCTTTGACTTTATTGCGTGTACATTAACTGGCAAAAAACAACGACCCCTTGACTTTAGCTTCCCTTTTCTTCTCAAACATGGTTTACTCTTGGCAAATTGGGACCGACAAAAAATAATAATTCAGGAAATAGGTTAGGTAAAAGTTGCTGTGCTATTTTTGTTTTTTTATATATATATAAAAGATTATTGGTCATGATTTGCTATTTCGTTTAAATAAAAAAATATCGATCATGAAATTTGGAAATAGGAAATGTGGGGTTTCTGACATCGAGTGTTTCTGGACATTAGCACGGCAAATAAAAAATGAGAAAATAACATATATTATAAAATATTTAGAAAAATAGCACACTATGATATTTCCTGATTATAAAACATGATATAAATTATAATAAAAAGGAGAAGAGAGAGACAAATATTTACAAGATAAATTCAACAATATCAAAAAAGAATTCTAAATATTTTCTAGAGTGTATTTTTTTTTAATTAATGTGCTAAATTCTACTACATGATCATTATCTCATGTACATTTTAACGAGCGACAACGCCAAGAATTAAGCCAGCAGGGTCTTGACCTGGTGGTTAAGAAGGACTTCTCTCTTCCTCTCACTCTAGGTTCAAGCCTTGTCAGGCACGCCTGTCACCCTTGCGGTGCCTTACATGTTTATTGGACTTGCAGGATGTTCAATGGACCCGTGATTAGTTATAATACGCGCAAGCTAACCCGGACACTCCGATTATAAAAAAAAAGTTAAAAAAGTTAAGAAATAGCCACAACCAAACCTACATATTAAACAACAATTTATTCATAAAAAAAGTCTCACATGCACACGCATATGGCGTCATAACAATAAATTCCATTATCTAATTCTTTCACAGGGGAGAGACGAACATTATTTTGGAAGTGTCAATACAAGAAAGCACGGGAAGAAAGACTTTACAGAAAGTTTAATGATGCTCAATCGCCAGGCTCCTTCTCCCCTACGGCATTTCTACGTAGCAATTTGATATGCATATATTCTCCGTCTGCTTGGAAATGTCAACCTCGAATTGCTTGCTTGTGCTTTAAAAATTAATTATTGTCTGCTTGTTTTAAATTAAATGTTTTTAGTATTCTTACGTTGTTTCGATTTGATTGGTTGATGTCAAAACTAAATTTAAAATTTTAAAATTTATTATTTTAATGTATTTCTAAATTAAAAATATTTTTAAAAGTAACTATTCTAAAATTCATTGTTTATAGACATTTTTATTTGTGAAAAAGAATATGCACATCTGTGTGCAATCCCTCTTTATATATATAAATCAATCATAGCTGTAAAGCAATGTCTTGATTTTCGGCAAGCTAAAGAGGTGAATCGCTAAAAATTCAAAGGGTGGGGTAAAATGTGGCGGTGTAAAGATGCAACTGAGTCTCCTTCATCTCCTCTTTATGATGCTGGTTCATTGTTTTTAGGTGCCGCTCTACGGATTCCATTGCTATATTTTTCCATGGAAGCATATATAAAGTTTATAAACGCCTGGCTTTTGCAGGTTATTTTATCCATTAAGGAGATAAACTATGCCACTCAGGTTATAAACGCCTGGCCTTGATACACCATGCCACTCAGGTTCGCCGCCTCGCATCACCTTACCTTTTTTTGAATAAAAAAATTTAAACAATGAAATTTTTGATAATTTTATCATTTAATATTGAATTGATTTGTCACGGGGTTGGTGAGTTAACGCAAGCTTACATGATTAGATCCAATATATCATCGTTTTATTGGTAAAAAAAATGATTGTTGAAGTTGACTTTAAACCGGCATGTCTAATCATTTTTTATGTTCTTAAGAAGAGTGACGTGATGACAGAGAACTTGTGATTTGCATAGCAGGTCTCAAGTTCGAGTCAGGCCGTGAACCCAAGTTACCTTTAAACCCACATGTCTAGTCTTTGTTTTTATATCCTCAAGGGACGAGACGTGATGATAGAGAGTTTACGCACTGCACAACAGATTTCGAGTTCGAGTCAGGACGTGCATCCCTTGCAAGAGTATGAGACAATCAGGATTTTACTCGATCAGCTAGGCTCACATGATACATTTTTCAGGAGATGAATTTTGCTTGTATCCAAAAAAACTCTCACGTCATTTAATTAGAAATCCAAACTTGATAAAGATTCACTCAGATAGTTTTCAAGTTTAATGAGTTTAGCTGAGTTTTATAACAATGTCAAAAAATTCCATGAAACTTAATATTTTTTTTATGTACATTTTTTTAAAAATCTAACCCGCAACATGTAGTAACTAACCTGGTAATTTACTATAAACACTTATATAAATATTATCATATAATATAACATTTGATTTCCATGACTAACACCCATTCAAATATTTGTTTTTTTATTCTTTTTATTACAATTAAAAAATAAGTGAAATGCAGTAAAAATATTCTTGATAGATGGTACAAAGGCACTCATTAGCTTTCAGGGTGTTTGAGAATGCGTTTAAAAAATATTTTTGAAAAAAATTAAAAACTTTTTATTTTTATTTTTACTTTAAATTAAAAAAATAGTATTTTTATATTATTTTGATGTGTTAATATCAAAAATAATTTTAAAAAAATAAAAAAATATTATTATAATATATTTAAAAAAAAAACATTTAAAAAAATAATATCAACTAAACTCCAAACAAAAACAGGCGAATCCCGGCCGTATTGTAAAGCGGAACGATCCTCTGCAAACCCCAAAGGACACCACATTCGATCCCATGCATGTTTCAAGGCACCTCCCATTTAAAACGAAACTTCCGGCCCATGCCCTCGAATGGTTGTTTTACTGAATTGCTGGCATCATCATATCCCATCTCATTAACGTTTCTTGCTTTTGCTGGAAAAGTTGGATGGTGGTCCAACACGACCGGGTCCAGGATAAGCCCACCTCTCCTTTCCCATTTTAAAATAATTACATTAAATATAAATAATCAATAATGTATAGATAGGGGTCAAATGTTAAAAGCTAGAACAAACCCCAAAATACCCCCAACCAATTTATCAATCCATTTTGTATCACAATCTAAACAGAGAGGTTAGTTAAAATTTACTTATTTTTATTGAATTTTTTATTTGTTAATATAAAAATAAATTTTTAAAAATTATTTTGAATCATTTTGTAATTTTGTAGTATAAAATATTTTTTAAAAAGATCATTATCATGATTTGTTTTTGCGTTACAAAAATATTTTTGATAAATAATAATTTTTTATTTATTTTAAATTAATTTATTCTAGTATTTTTAGATCATTTTAATATTATAGTATCCGAGTTAATTTTTTTTTTTAAAAAAAAATACTTCAATATATTTTTAAATAAAAAGTATTTTAAAAAACAGCTACCATCACAGTAACACCCACCCACTTTACCCCTTCAATCAAGACCCAAACTCAAGTAAACAACCCAAATTTAAGATCAATGGGAAATTATTGTAATTTTCTTCTTTTATTTAACAAGAAAACCTTTCATTTAATAAGAAATATTTGAAATTATTTATGAAAGTCCGAGAGATAAATTAACCCCGCAAGAAATTCTGGTTGAAATGATCCCGTGGCTATATAGAATAAACTTCGAAATCAAATTACATTCCTCTCAGTTGGTTTTCTAAAACCAACGGCTGCAAACTTGAGATGAAATAAATCAAGAACAGTGCGTGCGTATTAAAAGGAACTAACGGCTGCAAACTTGAGATGAAATAAATCAAGAACAGTGCGTGCGTATTAAAAGGTCACTTTTGCATCACCAGGTGCTTAAATCTTAATGATAAAATAAATCCTAGTCAATGCTCTGCCATCCGGTTAAGCTTTCATCACCAAGGATTCCAGCACATACTTCGAAAATTTTAAAAAATCACGAAAAGAAAATTCCTGCCATGAAAGGCCAGCATGAGTGTGAAACTTAGGTCTCTGATGGAAGAAACCAAGGATTAGATTCAGGTGTCCAAGTTCAGGCTGAACTAGAAGTAGAAGTACAAGGAGAGCCCAAAACCTTGGAGAATTCCCAGACGACAGATAAATCACTTGAAGACCACAGCAACAGTTTCCAACTCTTCTTTCACAAAACCTATAAATGGGCCCGAACAATGTTCTGAACCCAGCCCAGTTTAGGGCCTATTGTTTTTATGACCTAAGATGTCGATAAATCCTCTATTTTGTCATCATCACAGCCCAGGCCTCATTTTAGAAAAAGACAGCACTGTTCTCCTTGGTAGACTGTAACTTACAAACTGAACTGATGGATCATTAATCAAGTAGTCGTTACTACGACGATCTGATGGAATCTTTAATCTTCTAGAGATGGGCCCATTTTCTTACAAACCGAAACAAATGCTTAAAATAGTTTTGCAAATCTCAGTTCCTTATCTTTTGTTGTAGCCAGTTATCCTCTCTTTCTCTATCTTCCTGTGCCAAGCAACAGAGGAGACCATGGCCACCACACTCGGCCTTCTAAAATTCCCAATTCTTTCTCAGAAGAATAATACGCCATTTATCCACTCAAAAATGCCTCTTCTTTCTAACTCATCAAAGTTAGATGTCGGCAAAAAGGACTCTCGTAAGCTCTTCACTGAAACCATCCAGCAACTAAGTTCAGCTTCTCTTGCACCTGCATCGCTCGCATTACCTTTCCTTTTAGACACAAAGGCAAGCCCATCGTCAAGCAGTTTTAGAAATCCTCTTTTGCTCTAATTTATCATTTTTCGGGCTGAATTGCTGACTTTTTTTTTTGGTTGGGGCTGGACTGCAGGATGCACTTGCTGTCGGTGGGGAGTATGGGATATTGGAGGGAAGGTCTTTTGCACTTATCCACCCCATCGTGATGGGTGGTTTATTATTCTACACCTTGTGGGCTGGATATTTGGGGTGGCAATGGAGGCGTGTTAGGACCACACAGAATGAGATCAGTGAACTTAAAAGGCAATTGAAACCTACCCCAGTTACTCCTGAAGGCACACCCGTGGAAGCTGCACCATCTCCTGTTGAGCTCAAAATTCAGCAACTCACTGAGGTAAGGCTACAGGCTCAAAAAAAGAACAGTTTTAAACTTTTAATTGTAGTGATTCAGATTCCTGCAGTGAGTTATCATTTGAGGGAGTCATTTGAGAAGGAAAAATGTTTGAGGATTGCAATTTGCAAAGCATATGACAATTTTATGTTTATATAGGCGAATGCCATTGATACCTAATGATATGTTTGGCATAACATAAAACAATACGATTTCGATATGTTCGGTAGAACGAATCATGATTAATGCACTGTCATCGAAGAGGGAGTACATTTCTTCTTCCAATATTACCAATTTAGTTTAATATAACTAAGAGATGAAATTATTTTTCTCTGCTTGTTGCATTGCATATTCACATCCTATCATTTAATAACAAAGATCGCTTCTAAAATTATTTGGAGTATTATGGTCTCGTGGCTGGGGTGAAATTGTTCCATTGTGATTCTTTTCAAATTCTTTGTAGATTGCTTAATTACACATAATGGTTGCTAATGCCACATTGCTTGAAAGTTTTTTTTTGAGGAATTGCATTGCTTGAATGTTGAAATGGTGTGCCTTCTGGGAGACATTTATTTTCCTACCAATTGCATTTCTGAAGGAGTCGAGGAGAGAATATGTTTATCTCAGGCATTGATATTTCTAATACAGGAGAGGAAGGAGTTAATCAAAGGGTCTTACAGGGACAGGCACTTCAACGCGGGATCAATATTGCTTGGATTTGGAGTATTTGAAGCAATTGGTGGAGGAGTCAACACATGGCTTAGGACAGGAAAGCTATTCCCTGGACCTCATTTGTTTGCAGGAGCAGGTATAGCATCAGCTTTCATGTTTATCAAAATCCAAAATTATAAACCAAAAGGGGAAACAAGGGTTTTTGGAGGTTGATTCGCTTGTTATAGGATAAGGTCCTATAAATTGCTGTTCAAATTAGTCATGCTGCTGGTTTTCACTTCTGAAAAACTGCCTTGATCATCTGATCTTACCGTTTTTAATTGCGTCACAGGCATTACAGTGTTATGGGCAGCCGCAGCCGCCCTAGTCCCTGCAATGCAGAAAGGGAATGAAACAGCAAGGAACCTTCACATTGCATTGAATGCAATTAACGTTGTTCTCTTCTTGTGGCAAATCCCCACTGGAATTGACATAGTTTTCAAAGTGTTTGAATTCACTAAATGGCCTTGAATCATAGAGACCTCGACTGTGAGCTTTATTACCAACCAGGCAGGTATGTTTTGTCTCTATATTAGGTCACCTGTATAACACGCACTCGAAAAATTTTCCATCCACTTCACTGTGATCGTCTGTACTTCTTGCATTAGTATATATGATAAAGCAGAAAGAACTACATTACTATGCAATAGATGCTCCTCGATCTGTAAGAAATAGCATTTGCACAATGTTTTAGATTCAACAGAAAGCATACCGAATCACTTCTCATGGTATTAACTAATGTTCGGCAAAAGAATGTCAGAAGTACTTGCTCAGTTCATATGCAACTGCTTTTTTTCTTTTTTCTCAGGCTATGCTTTTACCATTTTTTAGAATCAAAATTACAGGAAGATAATTTGCAATTTATTAAAATGTAGCTGTACTGCATGACAGTGAAGAATCTCTCTCTGTTGAAGGAGTTGATAATTAGACTTGGACAAATTTCTTTCAAGATCATTAGATTACAAGAAAATTGCTTTAGCTCATCAGCACGCATCAGTATCTGCATCTATCCCTCCCTAATGTTTTTTCAATCTGCAAATCCAACAAATGTGTTGATCTTCATGTGCCCTGTAAATTGTAATTGAGAAGTTCAAATGCATTTCAAGATTTCAGACACATACAACTAAAAGGAACTAAATAAGCCCCCAAAGCAGAGAAATCTAATTCTTCAATAATTTCCGCATGCAACTTGATGATGTCTCGTTTTCATATGCCGATCAGTAGCCTTTTGAACCTGTAAAACTCACAGCCTTAAAAAGGCAGGCAGCTTATCTGGTCTAAGATTTCCGTTTGACCTCATGCCAATTATTTTATGGCAAGTTACGCAACGCCCATAATACGCTAGCAGTTCATCGAAACGGAAAGAATCTATCAGAATGAAGGTATACGGGGCAAAAGAAAATAAACTGATAAATGTAAAGAAAATAAAATAAAATAAAATATTTTTGCTATACAATTAGATTAAACGATCCCAGAATATAACATTGATTGATACTACCAGATGAAGAGTTTTTGCATAATATTCTATTGTAGAATCTCTCTTCTGGCATATTTCATTGGTGTCTCTTAACCACAGTTTTCTTGATCTCATCTCAAGTTGTAATGCTATATTAGAATAACATGTGAAGGGGGGTTGTAAAAGAAGAAGATTCTAAAACCTCTTACTATTCCTAAGTAGTAACGAAGAGATAGGGTAGATATTCCCCGGACCCCTCTGGCTTTCTTTTCCTTTCTTTTACAATAAAGTAGATGTTAATGAACCATCTTATCTAAAAAATTAAATTATTAGCTATATGATTTATATTATTCTTTAACACACCCCTTCAAGTGAAAGCTTTTTGGGTTTGAAATTTGTACACGGGACCACAACACCATGTGTTTATTTTTTTATCAAATATAATAAGAGTGGTGAAATTCGAACTCGTGATCGTTGGTCTTACAAAGTTTTGATACTATATTAAAAAATCATCCCACCTAAAAATTTAAATTGTTAGATAAAATCACAAAATATGATTTATATTATTCTCTAACAGGAGATTTCCAGAGTTTTTTATTTTCAGTCACCGTGAACTCTCTCTACCCCTCTCTCTCTCTCTCTCTCTATCTTCTCTCGGCTATTTTTAACATCACTAATTATTTTTTATGGAAGGGAAATCTTGAAGCGTCGTAAAGGTAAACGAAGTTCGAAAAGGAAACTAAAGAAGGAAAGAATCACAATTGGTAAATCTAGCAAGCAAAGTGAAAGTGAACACTCAGACAGCTACGGTACTAAAATCCTCTTGCCACGCGCAGATTGCACTAAATGTATAAATGAATAATTTAATTAACACGGACAAGTTTTTAATCGTGTCATTAAATTTACTTGATGAATCAGTCTTGCAATTTATTTGTTTAATTCTAATTTTCAACTAAATAACAGAGGAGTCTAATTTTCAACTAAATAACGAGGAGTCAACTCAAATCAAATTGATTAGCAATTGTTAAAAATGACTTAGCTTTTAATTTTTTTTGATAATGATAAATTTAATTGATCTCAGTTTCCATGTGAACTGTGTCATTAGCTTCATTGAATTTAATAAATCTTTTTCTAATTATATAATAAAAATATATGGTTGGAAAATTGGGCATCAACCTAAGGAAAAAAATTAACTCGAGACAATGATATCCTATAGAAAGAAAAGAAAAAAAAAATAATGCGGTTTATTTCTCAACCAATCTTATATTGAAAGGATAAAATCAAGAAAAAAAATAAAGATAAAAAAGAATCATATCCAACCAGTGGGTGAACTCTTCAAAATTATAAACTGGATTATAGACTCTATTAGAATTATAATTTTTTTTTTTATTTAATTGTATAATAACAAAATTAGACGATCATAAATTCAAACACCAACCTAATACCGAGATGTTGGAAGAAATAGTTAAAATAAATAAATTAATCTCCTCATATTTGCGAACAAGGCCAGCCAACCAAACCCGTGAATATGTCCACGGAGCTTGAAAAGTTTAATATCATGACTTTTCTTTAAAATTAATCTGATAAACTCATGTTCTAGATAACGAGATCGAGTAATTTGATTGAAAAAAAGAAATCCATAAAAAAAACATTGAATAACAATATCCAAAAAGACAAAAAAAAATATCAACCTTTGACTCATGTGATCAAACTAGAAGCACCATACATGACATAATCATGAAGCCCAATCCCTAAAAAATAAAATGTTTAAGTATGAAATAAATAAAAAATACAAACAAAAAAATACAAAATTAAAAATAGCAATTAAAAAAATAAAGGTAAAAATTGAAGTAAAAAATGAATTAAAGGGCAACAATAAATTGAATTGAGCAAAAACATTAACAAAAAGAAAAACAAAAGGGCTAAGGAAAAATAAATAAATGACAGGAATAAGAATTAAATTAAAAATGCCATGTTAAAAAAATATAATCATGTAGATTTCTTTAACAAGCTTTTTTACATTAAAAATCATACATGTAAATTGAAAAAAATATGCACACATTAAATTAAATAAATAATGAACTATTGTGTAACCAAATAAATAAATAAATAGAATTCATTACAGATAAATAAAAGTGGGAAAATTGAGAGGCAAATCAATATATTTAACATTGCAACATGAGTTATTTAATTTATTGTTTAAATAAACTTATTTATTAAAATCAATTTATAATAGAGATTACAAAACATATAGAATTTATTTTAACAAGATTGCATATATTCAAAGTATTATATAAACAAATACTTAATTTAAATAAAATATATTAAACAAATCATAAATGAGTCATACAAGCTTTTTAATAAATTAAACAAATCCAATATAATTAAAAAATAATAATTTTTTTAAAAAAAATCCTAAAATCTAGCCATTGGAGTTACTGGAAAAAATGATCTATTGTTTTGTTTTCACAAAAAAAACTCAAAGTAAACTCATTTTTTACCAAAAACATTTAGAAAATATCTGAGAAACGTCGTTAAATCAAACTATGACTTCAAAAAACATAAAACAAAACATCTCAAAACCTGAAATCAACACGAGCCTAAATCGTTTATATATATATATATATATATATATTTTCAAGGTAAAAAAAATCTAACATTAATCCCCCTCATTATATAGAACGTTTTAACACAAAAATCATATATTTTGGTGGTCTAATTTTTTCCCAACAATAACTTTCTTTTTCTAAATTAGAATACGGCGAACTCTTCTCTCTTCTCCATGAAAAAAAACTTAACAAAGAGAAAAATAAAGTTAGATACCGAAATGCATTCTTAAAAATTACAAACCGTAATAGCTTAAAATGATGGGTAATGGAAGTGAAATTTTCTAATAAATTGCAGACATGCCACTTATTTTATCCTTTTTTATCATTTAGTATCCTGTCTTTAAATTCAACCCTTAACTCCAAAAAATATGCAATTTAGCTCTAATTGTGTTTCAGAAGAGCTCAATTATGTAAAGAAGAAGAAGATAGAGGGCCAAATTAAAATCTTTCAAAACTACAATCCACAATAAAATATAAGAGGATATACATAAAAATACCACAACTTTTAGCTTTACACTAATTACTATAGTAGCTAACTACAAAACTGTTGTGTGGTCCCGCATCATTTAAATTAAAAGGGGGGCTGACACATCACTTAAAAAGTGGTATTAGGGTTTTATACAAAACAAGAGACAAAAAGAGAAAAGTGAAGGAGAAAAGAAAAGGTGGTGGCTGCTGAACAATCCATCTTATTTCTTTGATTTCCAGCTCGTTCACCGTTGGATTGAGCTGAGATTGGACAAAGGCTTCTAGACACATTAATCTTCATTCTGAACGGTTGGATTGAAGATTGAAATTGTTCAAGTTGGCGTTTTTAACAGAAAACGGGGCTGTCAGTATTGTGAGCCTTTTCTCAAACTTTGTTCTCTTTAATCTTGTTGTATTCCAAGAATAAGTTGTTCTTGATGATATATGTTGTATCTCTTAGTTGAATCTGAGGAAGAATATTGTGAACCCATTATTTATGATAGTGGAAGTTTTTAAGTGGTCTACGGTCCCGTGGTTTTTTCCCGCATTGAGTTTTCCACGTAAAAATCTTGGTGTTGATGTGTTTGATTATTTGCATTATATTGTTGATTGTTTGATCCCATAATTTGATTGCACAAAGAGGGAAAAAGGTTTGGGACTTGATTGGTAATCCGCTAAATTGGTACCCTATTGTTTGAGTTCTTTTCCCAACAAAAACATATTGACAAATTCTGATTCTACTTTTAACAATGGGGAATAGGGAGAGCAGAGTGAAGCCGCAATAAGCACATCATGAATATGCTTAATAGCCCATTAATCAGTAAGAGTTTGGTGGACAGCCGTTACCATGTTCAGAAAGGAACGGCTGCTACGATCTCAGCAAGAGAAGTGCGAGGAAATGCAGAACAGTGCACCAAAAAAAGTCAAAGATGATGGAGTTAATTAAAATGGCATATGCTATTCCTTCCGATCGGTGAGCTAAAAAGCTTGCACCTAAGCGAAAGGAACAATTTAGAAAATGACGGCGGATACTGCTCTATTTTTCTTCAGAATACTAATACTACCCGTATGAGGTAGATTTCTATCAGTTTTGGAAAACAAGCGTCTACCACTGGCTTGTTTTTCAATCGCTTAATTCAACCAATGACCTCCCATGAAAAAAACTGACGAGGTGACACCAATCTTGCATTGTGGGCGAGCCATTGTCAGCTGTAAGTGCTTTTGAATCTGATGCCTTTCCCTTATTCCTTCCTCGCATGGTGACCCCCCCCTTTTCTGTTTCTATGTCAAGCTAGCTTAAGGCCCGTCGATTATAAAATTATAAGACTATAAATAACAACTCGCATGCGTTAACCATCTATACTTGTATCCATTCCTGCTTTTCAAGTTTTAAAATCGAAAACTCTCCTCGACATGTCAAACCAACCTGCCCAGCCTCGCCCATGGTTCCGTTTGCCATCAATAGCTCGGCCAGCTGCCCCTGCTCCAACTCCATCTCCAGAGCCGTCTCCTCAGCAACCCCGCCCAGCTCCTATCCGACCTGCATTTAGGCCAGTTGCTCTGCCTCAGCCCGCTGCTGGTATTGCTTCAGTTCCAACATCTCCAGCTGTAAGAGCTGCAGGTGGTGTTGCATCATTGCCACCATCCCCAGCTTCAAGGGAACCTGCTCCTTCAGCTTCAGTGCCCACCTCTCCATCTCCTAAACTAGCTCCATCTGCTTCCGTCTCAACTTCTCCCTCCACTAAGCCAGTGACAACCACATCCTCAGTTCCAAGCTCTCCTTCCCCTAAGACAACGACAGTCACATCCTTGGTGCCAAATTCTCCAGCCGCAAAGGCTGTAACCACCGGCGCAGCTCGTGTGCCTAGCCCTATACCATCTCCCAGAATCGTCAAGCCTGCATTTCAAACCCCACCCCAGTCACCTAATCCTAAGCCCACTGCTGCACCACCTTCTCCTCTAACACTTCCACCTTCCCGAGTAAAATCTGATGCCGATCTCGAACCCAAGATCCCATTAGTAGCAGAGAAAAAAACCGTGTTGGTTCAGAAGATTATTGACAAGCCTAAGGAGGCAGGTGACTCGCTGAGGGCCTTTGCAGACAATCTCAGCTCTGGCATTGCTCGTTATGCAAAGCAAGAAACTGCCAAAGATCAAACAAAGGAGAAAGGTAGCGGCAAGAAGATTTCTTCAGATCCTGAGGATGTTGGAATGAGGGTAATTACAATTGCCGGTGAAAACAAAGGTGCTTTCATGGAAGTGATCCGTTCTCCCAAGAAACATTTTTTTGAAGGAAATTCTCATACTCTCCACAAGAAGGGTAATCCCAGAAGGGAGGGCAGTGATTGGGGAAGCCAGAGCAGCAGTGGTGAAGAAGGCAACAGCAGGAAGAAGGACAAGAACCACAGAGAAAAATCAATGGGGCCATCTCCTATGAGTGCATTTATGAACAGTAATGTGCAAGGTGTTAACAACTCAATCGTTTACGATTCTTCTTGCACTCATCATGATCCTGGGGTGCATGTTTCTCTCTCTAGAAAACCTTCTGGTTTTGCTGGATCCCATGTCAAGGACCGTGGCAATGGCCACCAAGCTAAAGGGAACAAAGAATGAAACAAAAAAGGTGTGATTTAATGTCTTCATTTTATGATATTATACTGTGAAAATAAATACAAGTAACTGCGTGGTGAGAAGAAAAGAAGAAAAGGGCATGGATTCTATTCTTCATTGTTGCGTACCTCTTGTTGTGGATTACAGGAGAAGTTAGTCCATTGCTTATATATATGTAAGTGGGTATATCTAATAAGTCAGCAAGTTTGCTTTGTATTAGTTTGAACTTATATCCACTCGTCCGTTCCTATTGTATGATAGTTTTCCTTAATGAATTTAAGAAATCGGTATTTCTCTCTTGTCTTGCTATTCAAATTCACCGCAAACCAGAACATGCAGGATTAACCCCCCCCCCCCCCCCCCCGGATTTCTCTTCTTTTTTCATAGAATGATGGATTCAAATTTTGGTTTCTCAGAAGAGAATCCTATACCCACTTGTTGAAGTGAAATGTTGATTGTTTATTCTTTTCAACTACTTTCTTTTCCTTTTTCTATCTTAATAATAAAGATATTTTTAAGCCATCTTATGCAGAGTATTCCATCTCTGATAAGGTTTTAAGTAAGAATCCTCTTCTAAATTAGTGACTAAATTCTTATATTTATCATAATCTCTCTCAAGATTTGAATACAGGACAGTAAAATATAATATATACGCGTGACGTGATGACAGAGAGTTTATGATCTTGCACAACAGGTTTTAAGTTCGAGTCAGTGCGTGCACTTCTTATAATAATCTAAGACAATCAAGGTTCCACTCGCTCATCTAGATCCACACTCACATAACAAAAATTATAATTTTCATAACTCTTTAATATTATATTATTCTGTATAAACAATCAATACTTTATTATTATTATTATTATTATTATTATTATTATTATTATTATTATTATTATCAGCAAGTCAGTCAGAATTCCTTGCTATTTAAACAACAACTATTTCATTATTATTTTTATCATCATCACTATTACAATAACAATCACAACAAATAGTCATTGCGCTACTGCCTTGCCTTTCCAGTTGTGATTAAAGTAAGATATCTAAACAATGGAAGATAGCCCATATTTTTTCCTAGAAAAAAGGGATCCCGAGTCGTAATTAATTCATCTGAGAATTAAACAAGATTTATTACAATCAAGAAAAGAAGGGGACTCTCGTTAAAAAAGAAAGAAAAGGAAAAGAATGACTAGGGAACTTCGCAAGAAACAGTAGCGTAGGACTGGATTGGAGCCTGGGATTAAAATCATGATCAAGAGATAGGCCTGTGCCTCCTGAGTTAGACTGTAACTGGGCCTGTAAAATAGATAATGTTTAAATAGTTTGATTGGGCCGCAGAGACTGCAGGCCCATAAGAAAGAAAACATTTTCGTGAACATAAGAATTTGATAAGAGTTTTTCCACCAGCGTAGTGGTGATGTTTCAGGTTAATTCCAGCAACTTGATTATACTCAGGTTATATCATTTTCGTAAACATTTTCTGTTTTTTTGTCCTTCCTTGAAAAATTAAATCGCAAATATATTGATCAAATTTATCGTTATTGATTTGAAAAACATTAGGATAATGTTCGAAATTATGGTAGTAGATGTTTTTCAAAGTATTCTTTTATTAAAAAATATTCAAAATAATTCAAAAATATAAGAAGTAATTTAAATTAAAAACAAATTATTTTTTTTTAGAATCGTGACTGTACTGCAAAAACAAACAAATTCTAAATTGCATTGATTATTGGTTGATGTATGCTATTATCCATAAATATAGCATACAGATTTGTAAATTCCATCATCAATAATTAAGAAACTACTAAAGAAATAAAATCATTAAAACCTAAAAGTAAGCTTCTTAAATCTCTCCTAACGTGTATTATATTATTACTTCTTTGTTGGTTTTTGACTACTCTTAGAAAACCCCCCAAAAGTAATAAAAGGCACCAAAAATTTATAAAATTAAAATTGCTTTTTAATTTCATCTCCTTCCATTTTTTACATCTTTCAGATTTGTTTTTTTGAACGCTGTTTATTTTATTTAAAATGTTTTTTAAAATTTATTTCTTTTTATATAATTTCATCCTTTTAAGTTCTTCCTATCAAATTTTATCCATATTATTTTGATTACTTTTTTCCCCACCATAATTATGATTAAATTGATTTTTTTTTAATTTCATTTTTCAATATTAATCTTGATGGAAAATGAGTTTTCCTTTTACTAAGCTAAGGTCTAGAATTTTATGGTTTTTGAGTTTTAGACATTAACAGTATTTTAAGAGACTAACCTTTTTTTTAGTATCATATTTTTTCAATTTCACCCTTCAACATTCATTCTATTAGCGATTGAGTTATGTTGTTTTTTTTCTCTATATAAAATTTATCACTACTTTTGAAATAACATGGGCTATCTTGATTCTCTTTATTTGCCATTCTTTATTGAATTTACCTAGGTAAATATTTTAAACTTTGGTTTTTATTTTATCATTCAACTTTAAATTGATTGAGAATTAATTTTTTTATTAGTTTTATCCTTTAAGGTTGGAGTTTTTTTATTCATTAATCCTGATCTCGTCACTATGAGTGTGAGTTAACCTGAGTTGACTCGAGTGTTTTTAGGATTATTTTCTTAAAAAATGATATTTTTGTTAATTTCATCCTTTAGTGGTGAGCGGGCTAATTAGAATAGGCATTGTGTTGACTGATTTTCATTTTCAGTGAACGAAAAACATTACAAATTCATAATCTTTCATGGTTTACCTTTTATAGGGGTATCTCATTCATATTATCAAGGTCGCGGAGTTTGTTTGGCTAACATGGTTTGGTGATTTTTTTTGTTTTTTAATTGATTTTCTTAAACTCTACTCTTTTATATTTGATTGATCAGAAATTAGACTTTTTTATTTTTTTTCTTTTTATTTGATTTTTTCTGTTGCATGACCTAACTTGCATATTTGGCATGGTCACTTAGGTTGACCCAAGATGGTTTCTTTAATTATCTGATTATATTAGACCTCTTCTTTTTTTTGTTCTTCCTGAGTTGAATCCATGCTCTTGCCTGTGTTGCTTAAGTGTTTTTTTATCCGATAAAAAAAAATGTTATTTTACATAGCATGGAGTACAAATTTAGTAAACTGCTATGTTTCTTACAAAGAAAATAATATAACAATCACATTGTATAAATATTTAAACCTGGAGGTGGGCAGCTGAGTGGCACCCCTGCCAAATCCAAACTCCGAGTACTCTCCACAATATAATCTCTTAAATTATTTGTCAGTTCAATCATTCCACTGAAAATTTGAATTTTTTTATTTTAAATTAAAATTTTCTGGTATTTTTAAAATCATTTTTCTGTGTTGATATTAAAAATAATTTTTAAAAATAAAAAATATTATTTTAATATGTTTTCAAACCACCGCAACTATATTCCCAGCCAATCACTAAATGATCTGTTTGGGAGGGCGGTTGCGGCTTTTGAAAGTGCTTTTCATTTAGAAATATATCAAAATGATATTTTTTATATTTTTTAAAAATCATTTTTGACATCAGCACATCAAAATAATTTAAAAACACCAAAAAAAAATCATTTAAAATAAAATAAAATAAAAAATTCAAATTTTAAAGAAACGACGGTACAACCACCGTCACAAACAGGCTCTAATAATGCAAAGAGATAAAAAGAAAGATGAGGACAAGTAATCGACAAGTTGCGAATTGTTAGCTCTTTGACCTGAAGAAGGGGACCGGAAAGCAATGTCACACACCTGCATGAATAATAGCCACCCGGGCTAGCCCAGGTGCTGATCAGGCGTGGGCTTGCCTGTTATGTACGGTAGAGAACAAAGGGATTCGAGCTAGATATGCTGCCAACACATTAATGGAGTCGATAGACATCAACGTACGTTAACAGTTTTTGGGTGTGCTGCGCGTTGCTGAAGAATTCGACCGGGTTAAGGTCAAATTACTCGATGGTTTTTGACGTGCTTTAGGCAGACGAATTATCAGTCAAGTTTTCACTTAAAAAATAAAATGCAATGTGTGTTTATTTGTTTTTTTTTTTATTGGGGATTAGCTAACTAAGAAAAAAGGAACATTCTCCCTTTTTCTTTGAAGACTTTTTGACAGGCCATTGACCGCCTGTGCACATGGAATTTTTTATGTGGTCAATTGCGAGTTTTATAAAATGGTACCTTTAGTAGGGCATTGAACCAGAAATTAGAGAAACCATTATTTGAAAGTTGCAAATGCATGCATGAAAAGGTCGAATTATATTGGCTTGCAACTTGGACCACATAAAATCTCTTGTTCCACTGGACATTCCACTGTGCTCAGTCAATTTTATATTTGGAGAGCACGTTCTTCTTTTTCCGTTTCCAAGTTTGCTTTTGTTGGCACTCAAAAGGAGGTTTCAGGAGGAACCAAACTGACCTGCCAGGCTATGCGAGGTCCACTTTGATCTAGAATTGGATCAGATTGCTTCGGTTAGAATCCAAAGCACATCCTCTTCGACATTTCGCACTTGCAAGTGATATTGTCGTTTTTGTTTCAAGGCAGTAATCAAGACCAAGAAAATCCAGCTGGATTATATTTTTTTACATATTTATAATCATATTCAATTAAATTAGCTCAAGTTGGATGCTAGAGAATAATATAAATCATATCTTAAAATTTTATTTAAGAGAAACGTATCAACAAACATGCCGAATTTCATGAAAAAATCAATCAAGAAATCTAAGTAAAGGTTTCAATTAAGTATTCATTTTAGGCTTAAATGTAAATACCTATATTTTACTATATAACACAATTATAATGTGTTTGGACACTTCACTCTAGAGGCATCAAATGATTGATAATAAATCTAAGATAGACAATTCTAAGAATCCAGCTAGATTGAACTAATAAATCTAGAATTTTTTACGAACCGGTCGACCATTTAGTGTGGCCAAATAAACTAATTGACCGCTTATTTATCAATTCATCAATATGTGTTTACCAATATGATATTGCAATACCAAGTTATAGGTTTGTGGCCTACAATTAAGATCCTTCCACAGGAATTACAACCAAGACTTGGAGGGTGTATGAGAGTGTGTTTGGAAAGATTTTTTGAAAAAAATGAAAATTTGTATTTTTATATTTTACTTTAAATTAAAAAAAATGGTGTTTTTAGATCATTTTGATGTGCTAATATCAAAAATATTTTTTAAAAAATAAAATAAAATATAATTTTGATACATTTTGATCCATTTCCCCCCTTATTTTCTTCGTTTAGTTACTTTTCTTTTTCCTCTTGCTTAATTACCATGCATCTCGACTGGTGTTATTTCGTTTTTCCTTTTTCCTTTTTCCTTTTTATAATGAGAAATGGTACATATTTCACTCAAGTAAACTATCTCACCATGAGATCAATGATAAGAGTGTACGTGGAGACCTTTTGCTCGGAAGTGACATCTTGCCAAGAACTAATTAATAGATGCATTATAACTAATAAAACTCTCCAGCTCTGCTCTCCCTATTTGCTTCCCCTTGGTCAGATCTTGTTGAACACCATATCATTTTCATGGAACATTCCACCTCTGAATGTCTGATTTGTCCTTGAGAATCTAGCTAGCTTCTAGCTCTTCCACATGTCACCATAAAAACCAGAAAAGTACCGATTCAATTATTTTAAAAACAGAACACGAGGCAGCTACCTAATTTATTTATTTTTATTTTCCTCATTGGCCAACCAGCTAAGCCCAAAAATAACTTTATGTGGAAAAAATATTAAGTTACTGTTTTTTATATAGTTTTAAGATGCTAAAATTATAAAAATATACTATTCTGATAAACTCTCAAAGAAAAAACATGACTCAGAAAATAAATAAAAAATGACTCTCTGCAGGATGTTAGTCAGATTTGCATCGGGGGATTTAATTCAAAATTAAGGTATGAAGACAAGGGCTTTTGCCCATCACAAAACTAGCTGTGAGCACAAATTACTCGCATGGAATTTCTAAACTCAAACTATCGGGATACTGACCTGCCTTCGAGCAATATCAGCTTACAAGCATAGCATGACAATTGGCTCACACTTCTAGCTTTCTAGCCTGCCAGCTTTCTCGTATGGCAGCTTGGAGGAGCCGGATCCAACTGTTTCGTTCAACTTTCCAGGCCATGTCCTTAGAGACAAGAAGTTTGGCGATTGTTATGCGATACAGAAAGGAGGCCTAACTCAATTAGAATCACTAGCTGAGCCTTATCATGACGGGGGAGGATTGTCGTTTATTGCCATTGGATAAGAGAGATTATTGGGTCCAATCAGAAGGAAAAGCAAAGAAAGTTTCACATCATGATCTGCAAATGCCATAGTTATTGTCGCAAGTTTTTCTTTTTCCTGTTCATATACACTGGTTGGGGTACTCGAAGGGCTATGGCGATCCCCCTAGCTTGTAATCTCTTCTATCCAGAGTCCTGTTGATTGAAATGATCACTTTAATCTCTCTGTTCACAGTATGATCAATGATGGCGATAGCCTGGGAAAATGTCAAGTGAATTTCCAATTCATTTAGTTGTCACCCACCATAGATAATACAAACAGAAGAGCTTGTTCAATGCGGAATGCTTGGTGGTGGAAAGTGAACTGACAAGAATGCAAATTGAGGAGAACCTGTCTTTTTTCCACTTGTAATGTCATTTGCAAGCTCCATCCATGCAAAACTGTAATTTCTGCAGTTGCATGCTAGCTATCCTATGCCTGTCATTGAGGAATATGGCCTTTTCTTTTCTCTTCAAATCAAAAGTTTGCTGAGAAACCTTTGAAAAGATTCCAAGGCGTAAAGGTTGATGGAAAGCCAAAGAAAAGTAGTATCACCAGTCCCACTAGTCATCATCCTGAATGCTACCAGTGATTGAACTCTCACATGGAAAAAGGAGAGCTACTGTGCAGGGGGTTTAGCTCGCTTCTTTTGTAATGTTTTCTTTTTCTTTTTTATTCATTAACTGACATCGAACTTTAGCCTGCCAGTTATCAGGCCAAATGTTTCTGCTACATGGAGTCAAAGTCTCCTTCTGTATCTATTCTGGCGGTAAAAATAAAATAAAATGGAATCCTGGATTCAACCTTTAGCTTTTTTTGTGTATCTAACGTGTCGAAACTAAATCCAGGTCGGAGGCTTTATATATATATATATATATATATATATGAATCAAGAAGAACACGAATACCAACAAGGAAGAAATGATCTTCAGAAAAGGGCTTACAATAAAAACTCCAATCATATTTTACTATTGGACAATTCTCTCTGTAATACTTTATCCTTGAAACATGGATAACAACTATCTTAAATAGATCTTTCGGCTGAACTTTATAAAATACAAAAACCCAGAATCCTTGTTTAAATATGAAGAATAACATAAAACCAAAAAAACTAAGCTAAAATCCAAGATTAACTAGGAAAATAAAACAAATTAATTCAAGCAGTATTTTTCAATCCCTTTTCGAGGTCTTTCTAAAGCAAGCTAGCAAAGCTCACTATATAGAATAGAGACTACAGAATCTCCTAACAATATTTATATTTAATCATTTTTTTTCATGGAAAACATACAATCAAAACTAAAAACATGTAGGAATTCTAACATGTATACTAAGCACATATTGAAGACAGCATTTGAGATTGAAACACAATCCTAGCATATGTTCTAAACATACATTGAAAATACACTTAAACAAAACCAATAAAAGATACTTACGTGTTGAAGTAATTAATATATAATCAATTTGAAATTTTCTATGAGATCTAATCGAGTTGTATGTGAGTTTTAAGTCCCAAAACCACTTTGCTTACGTCATCTTCTATTCCCTAATCAGTATACAGATCATTATTACCATGCAGCAATACCATGAAACCTGCGAATCCACCAAGTTTATGAGGAGGTCAAAATGTTAACAGATCGATAAAAGATGGCAAAAGAGATTAGGTAGAGCTAGTAAAACGATCCCTTTACTAGATCTCTGTATCTGTAGCTAGCATGCAACAGAGAGAAATCCACATTCTGCACATCACTTCGAGAATTTTGACACATCGATCATGCCAGAAAGACCCAACATTGTGGCTCATCAAAAAACATGCCATGCACCCCCAAAACATAGGCTATATAAGAGGCCCACTACTCATGGACACGTGTTATCACCTAAGGTTTCCACCCATCTGACCCCTGCTTTTTAGTTCTTGCTTCAAAATCATTTTTCTCATTTTGACATTTCCTTTGTACCAATTCCCTTGCCAAGAACTTGCTGTGAACATGAAGGTTAGAAGTATAGCACATTATCAAAATTGAAGAGTATCTTTATGCTTTTTTATAGCCAGGCTGATCATCTACTCTCACTCTCAACAGCTGTTCTAGTGAAAATCTTTTATTGGTTACTAATGTTTTTTTTCTTGGAAACAGATCTTCAACTGGGTGCAGAGGAGGTTTCATCACGGCGCAGTCAAAGGTTTGATATTCATTCGTATTTCTGTCTCTTTTTTGTCTACCTGAACAAACTGGATTTTTAAATGGAACAAAAGTCTAGTTGACTCAATTTTGAGAAATGTTTTTAGTATTACAATTAATCACTGTGTCCTTTATATATGAGTTCCTTGTTGATTTTAGTTTGCCTTTCATTTTTTTTTAATATTATCCAACAAGCCTGTGTTGCAATCATATCGACACTCGTTTTGCTGATCAAAATCATTAAAGTTATTATTCAAGTGTGACTGTGATTGCTGTTTATATAAGTGGTCAATTAAATGGATGAGAAATTTGTTTTAACCAGATGGGCTAGCTAGAAATGTGAAAAAAGCTGAATCCATCACAAATGAGGCTGACAAGCAAGCATTGCTGAAACAAGTAGCCCTGGTGGACGTGCTTGATGGTTGGAAAGATGGCATTTTAACAATTGGCACATTAGGTCTTGACCCTTTAAAACCCTTTAACCAACAAAATGATCAGTATTTCATTTTGGAAAGTGAAGAAGAGGAGGAAGAGGAAGAAGAAAAGGAAGCAGAAATGGACTCAGTTGATGATGATTATTTTGACGATGACAATGTTGAAGATGAAGAAGTGAACCCTTTGATATACGCAACATTTGAGCACAGTTTTGAGGGAATTGGAACAAACACTGTGACATGCGATGTCATAACCAGCTCCAGCATCACTGAGCAAGAACAAAGAAAACAGAAAAGAGAAAGAATAACACTGGCAGAGCTGTTCTTGGAAGATGCAGACATGAAAAAGAAGCTGGATTCTGTCGAGATTGAGACCAAATCAGGTCATAAAAAGCCGGTTGCTCGTGCCAAGGGTGGCCTTTCTTTCGCCAAGAAGCTACTACGTCCTCGCGCAGGAGAGGATCCACGTCTAATAAAAAAATTCAACAAAGTAAGCATCGATCCTATCTTCATGTGTTTGATACACTTCACTTCAAGGTATTTTCAAGTACCAACTAATTAATTTTGTGATGTACTGTAGCTGATGAGAAGAATGCTGAAGAGAAAGATTCACCCGGAATTTAACGGGAAGGGAAAAAAAACGGACGATCAAAATGAGGCTGGCATTATGGATGTCCAAATCTGCAAGGGAAAGGAAGCCGAATCAGTTTTTCTGCTTCAAACTGCATCAGGTACCTGTGTTCTCTGCCTATTCCTTCTCTGGAAAAAAAAGAGTAAAAGAATCTGGAGTTCGCCTTCCATCTGGACAGAATAATGCCGAATAATTTTATCAATTAAATAATTAATCCATGCTCACTTAATCTTCGCATTTAAATATAAAGACAAAATAATTAAAGCAAGTATTATATGCATCCAATGAATCTGCACATATGAACATACTCGCTTGAAGACAGGACTTGAAAATTAACTTGTCGTGTTGTATATAATCATCTTGGCACAATGGATAGTTACAGTATATTTAAACATCCAATCATTGGGCGTGTCAACAATTTTCATCAGCATGACCCCAATTAAGATTATTTAATCCTGTTGTAAAATGGGACCTAATCTCCGATCTCAGAGTGGCCCAGATTGACAGGAATCTCCTAATTTTTGAGTAATTTCGTAGTGTTTAGAAAATTAACAATTGATGCCTCATAAATCAGAAAATGATCTGCTATGATATATGCTACCATACCATAGTAACACGAGAACAATTAAGGGGAGATGTATCTACTATTTTTTCTTGGTCTTCTAAACTTCGCATATGAGCTTTATAACCTGTTCTCCTTGGACGTACCTTAGTAGCATGCATGGTCAAGGTCAAGGTGGATGGACGGGAGAGAGCTGAGCTGGCCTCCCTGTCATTTTCCATGGATTTCTTATAGGTTGCAATCATCTGTAGGGTAATGGGGTCCATCCTGGGAAAAAAACTTAAAACATAAATCCAACGAGGAAGCCATCAAATAAAAACGTTCCAGCTAGCTTTGTTGTGAATGGAAATGATCAAAATAATCCTCCTTCTCAAACTGAGTTCAACTCTGCCACAGTGTAATCTCCTGATTGGGCTGGGCACGCCTGTCCATAGACAGGTTGGGTATGCAGCCCAGAAACATTTTCTCCCCCTCTATATATCAAGTTTTCGATCATCACTGCATGATTACTATTTGTAGCCTCCTTGCAAACTGACTTTGCTAACATCTCTCTTACCATGACTTGTGTTGCAGGTACTACCAAATAAGCTTGCAGTGATGATCTAATTTGCTAGAAATGGATCTGGGTATTGCTGTTAATTTATTTTTTTTGTCTCGTTAATGTTAATTGAGTTGTTGTATGCGTGTGTGTGTGACTCGGAACTATGCGATCTGTTTTGTAAGTGTTCTTCTGGTTTGGATTTCGTAAATATTGGATGTTTTGGTTGTCAGCACATCAACAGGCTTTGATTTGTTCACGGATCTGGACACTGTGCTGCATCTAAATTATTGAGCTTGTGTAGCAGCATATGCATGCATGGACGGTGGAGAGGCTAGCTCCTTATTTGGGACACACACTTGCCTCTAAAGTTTTCATCCCTTTCCAAAACAACAAATCATTTTGTTTGGGTTTCAACCATGGTTTGGAGTGCTCAGCTCTTTTATTAATATATTTTTTTGGCATCCCTTTTCTCATCATTTCATTTCAACTTCCTATTCCTGCTCTGGAGGTGATTTGTCAATTTTAAATGAGTAATTATATATAATGGCTATTTCATGGTTTATCAATTTGTCATTTCATTTCATCCCTCGGCGTTCTAAAAAACAGGTCGTGTGCCTTTCATTTATTTGTTAGAGTTCTGTCTCTTGATTAATAAAACATGGAGTATATAACCGGGGAGGATGATTCAGAGGAAACGAAAAAAGATCTGCGGACAGTGTGCTTTGAAGTGCTCAGTTTGAAATACCTAGGAATCGTGAAGTGGTGATTCTTGGAACGTTTTCTTACACGTCGAGAACCTTATAGTAAATAGATAAAAACAGTATCTCGGATCAAAAGCTTAAAAGACTTTAAAAAATAAACACTGTTTCAGTGAGGAGTGTAAATGTGAGAAGGGCCAAGGGAAATCTCTAATACTTTTAGCTGTTTTTTTTTATTATTAATCAATCTTAATAAACCCAGTAATCCAGGCCCTACAATTCTACTTTTAAAGGCATTGGAAACAGGATAGCTGGGGTGCTTCTTCTTCTTCTTCTTCTTCTTCTTCTTCTTCTTCTTCTTTTTGTGTTTCTTAACCTATTCTTTCCTTTTAACATTTGTATTATCCTGTATTTAGTAATCCAATGCCTTTTAACTCGCTCAATAGAAAGTATGTTTTGTATTTTGAATAAATTATATAATATATCCAATTCTTAAAAAGAATAACATAAGATATCAACTGGTGATAATTATGAGGTTCAATATATTAGTTTCAAATATAATGTATTCTCCTAATGCATTAAAAAGATATTGAAAAATAAAATTCTTTGAATTTGTTTGTTCATCATTAAGTGTCATTGCGAATTTTTAATTTTTCATTTTTTCCCTTCATTATCAAGTGTCATTCCAAATTCTAAATCCAACTATTTTTGGTGTAAGGTATTTTTTTAAAAGTATTTTTTGCTTGAAAATATATAAAATATTAATTTTTTAAATATTTTTTACAACTATACTTTTTCATTTATGATATTAGCACAATAAAATCATTGAAAAATACTAAAAAAATATTAATTTGATAGATTTTTAAATTAAACACAGTTTTAAAATATACTTAAATATAATTTCAAATGTAAAAATAAATGACGTCTCGTTTAGGTTAAGCCCTAAATTTGAGTTGGCAATCCTGGGCTTCCAATTAAAGCTCTTTTCAGGGCCCATGGGCCTCAACGCTCATGCCTCTGATTCCTGCGGCTTCTTGCAGCGTTTCTCTCAATTAGTTGCGATGGTTGTAATTCGTTCAGTGAAAGAAAACAAACAAACCGATTGAGTTTGAGATGCGAGAAATTTCCAGGAGCCATCATCATGCCACTAAAGGGTTACGACTCTGTCTCGTGCTATTATTGGAGTTGATAATCTTGGGCTTCATAGTCAGTAAGAGGTCCACTTCTTTCTGGACCATAAAAGGCCCAGTTCTGTACTGGTAGTTTGCTCGAGTTCTTAAGAATAAAATCACTTTAAAAAAAAAGCGGTATATGGGATGGGACTGCAGCGCCGCCTTGCTAACCGAACCTGTCGGTTTAACTGGCCAGATGCATGCTTCTGTTTCAGAATGTACCGCTAGAGAAGTATTGTCCTGTGTCTCAGTGTTTTGTTAATGGATATTGTTTTTTTATAAATGTTTTTAATTGAAAGTATATTAAAATATTTTTTTATTTTTAATATTTATAAAAAATATTTTTCAAAAAACAATTGGAAAAAAAAGAATAATTATCAAATCAAACACTCCAACCAATTGGCTTAGTCGCGGAGCTCAATGCAGAACTAGAATTCATGACTGTGAAAGGAGATCAGGAAAAACAAGATGAGATTAAAAATCAATAATATTTTGAAGGGAAACAGCATTTAATTGTAGAGTTGGTGCATAAAGTCTTGGGAGCAAAAAAACATATTGTTTATTACCATATTTGGTTTAATAATTACAAATGAGTGATGTGATGATAAATTACCTGTAATCTGCATAGTAGATCTTGAGTTTAATTCAGGGCACGTATCTCTTGTTAAAACCCTAAGATAATTTGTGTTTTAATCGCTCATCTGAACCCATAAAATATATTTTTTAGAGAATAGAGTTTCCTTGAATAAAAAAGAAGAAGTATTGGTTTAAATTTGAAAAAAGAAGAAGAAGAAAATAAACTTTGTATGGGAATAGATTAGATACAAATATACGATATTTAATGATAAAATTCAACATTCCCCCCCTGAACACAAAAGGTAAGAAAAAAAACAAAGGAGTTATTAAATAATTATGAATTTCTTTAAAAAGGTGTTTTGTTAAAACGCTAGCTAGTTGTAGAACCTACTTTTAAAAGCCCGAATTGTTCCAAATTGGAGCTACTGAATGTAAGATTTCACCAATCTCATGTACAAAGTCAATAATACCACTAACTTTTGGCTAAATATTAACTTAAATTCGCTTCAGCCTCGATGGTACGCCCAATGATTTGTTATTTTCAGGAAGCACAGTTCTAGTTTTTATTTATAAGTTTTCTTTTAACCATTTACGGCTGAATTACATATAATAAAATATATATTTTTTATAGCAATACAATATCATTAAAAGTTTTATATATGATATAGTATAAGAAAAAAAATATAATTTTCTACTAATTGAATTTTATTCTCATATGTCGTATAACAGTAAAAATGTCTTCTTGATTATCATTTGAATTGCATGTTATAACCAAACACTTTTTTTTATAGCTACAACTACAGTCAAACATTTAAGCCAAACACATAATTGGTTACTGGAATTCGAGTTTTCAAATTACAATATTAAAAATATAGTCGTCAATAGACGTGACATGATAACAGAAAGTTTGTAATCTGTATAGTAGATCTCGAGTTCAAGTTAGGACGTGCACTTCTTATAAGAGCCTGAGACAGTACGGAGTTTTCTTGAAACCTAAAAAAAAAACTATTAAAAATATAATTCTTTCAAATGAATCACCTAATCTTTGCATGAATAATTTGTTTTTAATCAAATCAAATTGATCACCATTTCACTTTCACTTCTTGTATATCAAAATAATAGTAAGGATGAGTTCGGGTTCCTGATCACTCTTCCTGTTGAAGTGAAACAAGTGTCTAAGATCATACATATAAAACATCATGGAGTAATCAATCATAATGTTAATCTTTGGCTCAGCTCGCGCGCGAACCCAAAATATGTGGTACTAAGTCTTTTGTTTTTCTGGCTGTTTTCTTTTTCCAGGTGATCAGACAAGACGAATGAAACATTCTGATGTCCCTAGTCAGTAATGTACACAACTACACATACCTAATCTTTGTCTGACGGTACCTCTCTGTCCCAGACATTCAGCCATGGCCTTGCTGATGAATTTAGTAATGAAATTACGTTCTCGTGAACCTTACAGCCCTTACAAATGCAATGTTTGGTGCCCATTTGGAAGCCCGCCATGCTAATTTGTCATCGTGCCTCGCTCTACCGATTCATTATCTTATCTAGATAGCAGATGTGTGGAAGAATTTCCATTTCTTCTGAAGTACGTAGCCCTTATTTCTTAACTAGACAGAAGAAGTTCATGGCAATTATTAGTGTCTGCTAAAAGCAAAACAAGGTGTAGTTAAGGAACGTCACATGCATGTCCAGTTAAGATGACAAGTGGAAATCGAAGGGAGTAGCTAGAGTGGGAATTAGAGTCTCAGGAAGAACAGAAAATTAAAGGCTAACAAAACTGTGGTTATCAAAAAGAGCATGTTTTGCAATAATGTAAGAGCGAATATCTATGTGGGTCTAGCTACAGAAATATGATTCTGATCACCCAAGCTTAGAATAATTAATAAACGCGATTTGATTAATTACCTAGCTAGCTCACTGTTTGTTACGTGCTCAACACTTGATGATTTTTATCGGCACTGCATATGAGTTGTGATATTCCATTGCCAAACAAAATAATAATGCCTTGGTAACTAAGCCTCCTTTGCAAGAATTTTACAGTGCTGCCGACGCAATAAGAACTATAGAGGGTGATGATGATCTGCGAGATTTCTGGGATATGCTGCTTTCTTGAATTGGCTGGTAGATTAGACATGGAAAAGAAGCATAATTGATCACCAACTAGACATTATCCTCAGCAGTAACGGGACATGCTCAGAAAAGCCAATCAGAACCTTAGCAGTACATTATCCTTATCTACTTAATTTATCTGGTCTTGCTTAGGTTAATGGCATGGTAATAACCTTTCCTTCTTTCAAATAAATAAATAAATCAGCAAGTATTGCTTCTAGACTCTTGTGATGAAACGGGAGCCCGGCAACTGTATTTCATTACGGCATGGCTTGCTAGATGTAAGCACGTAACCCTGTGTTTCTAGGGTTTCTCAAGCAATCACACAAATATCTGCTCTCTATTTTCTCTGTCATCCGAAAAATTCCATCTCCTTCGCCTCCATTTTATCATTCATTTTTAATTATATAGTGATCACTTTGTTTGTTTTTTGAGCATGAATTGCAGAAATAATGAATAATATCGGTTCCTACAAATTGACGAAGTATTTCACTGCCCACCACAAGTACTTGACAAAGCAAGGGACAGAAAAATCACAAAAATATCTCCATTGACCAGTCATCAACGACACCTGATCTCTTATTAGCAAGTTGTCATTTTTATAACACCCTTAATAAACAGAACATCATCACTTGGGCAATGGGCTAATCAACAAGGTTTCCATCTTATAAAAGAAATCAGATTGAAAAGGACTACTTGAACCAGTTCAGAAACGAAATCTCATTTCAAGCTATGCTGTTCCTTATCCCAGCATATATAGGATCTCATCTCATTTGTTCCTTATCCCAGCATATATAGGATCTCACCTCATTTGTTCCTTATGCTTACATTAGTCACGATCTGTGTCTCCGTAGGCACAGAGCAAAGCACGGGCAGGATCTTGCGGCTTTCATAATCACACTTAATTTGTTGTTAGTATTCAGCTAGGTCATGGAACTGGTGGCAAGTCCTCATCAATTTCACTAAGTGAAAGGCTTATATAGTGCGTTAGATCGCTGTCTTTGGCTCCATATGTTCCTCTCAACCGGCATGAGCCAAATGAGCGACAGCAACTAATCACATTTTTGCACGTAAGATTTTGCTGTTCTTCTGTCTTCTGTTGTCTGTTCTTTCCTGTTTCAACAGTACTGCCCCATTGCCATGAGAAAGGATATTATACAAGGCAATGCCATTAATAATAAGACCAGTACTCTTCCATGTAGCTATAATCTGGCATATTGTACCCCTCATTTCTATGCTAGTTGGCATATTATGTGATGTCAGCATTCTTTGAGTAGTAACTCCTTCCGAAATCACAGTCTAATATTCCTTATCTTTAATTTCTTAGCGATTGTTTGTGGGCTCTAAATATAGTCATGTGTAATTTAGTGAGGAATCTCTATTCCCCCTACATGATTCTTCAAAATCTTTTCTTTCGCTTGAATTTAAGTATAGAATCTTAATTAGTAACATATCACATATCTTTATTGTCCAAGTTATTTAGCATTGATCCATGGTTTACCGATCGATGCTTCATTATGTTTGGACCATGTGTTACCTATTGCCACCACCAACATGCATGCTGACTATTTATCGTAATAATAATAATAATAATAATAATTACAAATGAAGAGGCTTGACCCTTTGAGACTTCATGGAAAAGAGAGTATATCGTCATATAGCTAACAATCATCAATTGAGTTACAATTTCATTCACATTTAATTGTTAAATGTTGATCTAAAAAATTCAACTAGCTTGAAAACAAGATTTATGTCTTGTATGATTGACTCATCTCATAGTTATACAATATAATTTGTGTTTTATTGACATTATGATGTTTAAGTCAATAACTTTTTAAAAGAACAAGCAATCATAATTTTATGAGAAAAAATATAAAAATGAATATCCAAAATATCTATTTTTATGGATTCGGAGACTCTTAGATGCTTAAATCAATCTTTTTAAATGAAAAATAATGATATCTTTGAGAGAGAGAGAGAGACTCTACAAATAAATATGTAGTCATGAATAGAGATTATGAACCTCTCTCCTCATTAACAATTCTTATAGTTTTTATAGTTCATGAGTCTTGTCTTTTCATGTAAAGAAAGGGTTTGGGTGTCATCTTGCTCTAATAGCATTAACAAGAAAAAAATCTCTCACACACATGTATTAAAGAGGGATATATATAAATCTCTCACACATCATTAATAAGAGGTAAGTGGTAGGTCCATTTGAATACTTTTATATGGAAATATAAATATTTTTAAATTTAATATTTTAAACTGAGGGTCACGATAAAAAAATAGTCTTGTGGACCAAAATGAAGCGTAGAAAGATCATATATTTTATATCTTTTTAGGCTTGGCGAGATGCTTAACGTCATAATGTTGGGTTTGATAGGTTGACAAACTAAAATTAAAAATATTGGGCTGATAGCTTATTAAATCTATATGTATTTGGGTTAGTCCAAAAATATTAAATTATCACCATGTCTTTGGTCATTTTAAATATTAGTGTTACATAAAAATAATATATAGAGAGCACGCTAATCCATCATATATATATATATATATATATATATATATATATATATATATATATATATATATATATATATATATATATATATATATATATATATATATTTTTAGAAGACTGTTAAAAGCAAAGTTTCATAAAGTGAGTCAAATGATTGAAAATGCAACGTAATCGATGGTTTGAATTAAAGTTTTTAAGTTGTACAGTTGGATTTGGTAAGATCACAATGTGCTGGATAATTGTATTTTAATTTTATTATAACTTCAGCGGCTAGTTTCACTTAGGACGGGAAGAAAACAGCTAATGATTAGGTGGATACAATTGGTTTCGTTCTGATTCAATTCAAAAGAGTAGTGTTTTGTGCACACAGTTTTCATGGGACGTAGTTTAGCGAAGATAATATTTCTTTTAGTTTATTTAATTACATGATTGGGCAAAGAAGTTTATTTAAAACATGTTTCGTTTGTTTTTATTTTTTGATAAATAAGTTACTGAATTTGACAATAGCTAAAAGACACCTTTAAGCATTATCTAAATATATTTCATTCATTGTTTGATAGTAACAAAAATGAATGAAAATCAAATGATTTAATAAAAATAAATGCTATATATTTTATATATTTTAAAGTATTGACAATAAGTTTTATAACCAAAAAACTGAATATTAATTTGAAACATCAAATACCATAGCCCAATTTATATATTCTTTTTTTTTTTTTGGATATCTCCGTGTGGAGAAGGGGGGAACTCCACTCCCCGGAAAGCGTATTTTATGGGCCCAGGTGAGTGAGTAAAATCTCCGGTTATCCCAGGTTCTTATGAAGGGGCTTGCAAGGACTCGAACCTAGGGCTGCGCTGGTAGACCCCAAGCGCTAGCCACTGCGCCACTCCCTCAGGGACAATTTATATATTCTTGCCATCTCCTTGAAGCAAACAGGCTACTGCTCCATTTTTAATACCAAATTTTTAAATCCAAATGATATGAACAAGTACAGTCCTAGCTAATTTAATGCGGTGGCAGTAGCAAGCTCTTATGACTTGGAACACGATATATTTAAAGACCCGGAGCCCTTTCATCATGCAAAAGCCGCGGGGCCCTGCTAGCAAGCAATTGGCAATGCCAAACTTGCTTTGCTTGCTTGCTAGCATGTATGTATAGTCAATTAAGGTGAAGGACAATTTGGATGATCAAATGATTAGTGACTAGTAAAAACGCATGCATCATTAGGCAAGTCCAACGCTGGAGCTATATGGAGAGCCAAAGGCAAAAATTTGTTCTTTTGGCTTTTTGTGTCAAATTTTTCATCTCCAACGCAGGAGTCATTTGAAGAGCCAAAATGGCTTTTGTCATCGTTAGGAGCTATTTCTACATGTTTCAACCAAAGAGCCAAAAAATAAAATAATATTTAATGAATAAAATAATGTTTTGCTTTCTTTTTCACCGCTACGAGCTTGAGCTCTCTCACCATCTTTCTCTCTTTGATTTCCGCGTGAAAAATGAATTAAAGGAAACAAAATAATAAAAATAAAATTGCAGAAATTAAAAGATTAAATAGAAATTGAGAGATCTAGAATTAGCAAAGAAGGGTTTTAATCGGGTGGGGGTGGGGGTTAAATATAATTAAAAATAATATAATTATATTGTATAATTATGCTATTAATTTAAATTATTATTTTTTTAATTTAAATATAATTAAAAAAATAATAATTTTATTGGTAGAGAGTTTTTTAAAAGTAATTATTTAATTATATAACTTACTCATATTAATTAATTGCATAATTGTACTATATTTAAATAATATAAAAAAATGGCTCTCCAAAATGGTTTTTACCATTGGAGCACACATCAACAAAAAAACCATATATACACTATTCAAAGAGCCATTTTAAGAATTTGACTCTTAAAAATAACTCTTGCCATTGGACTTGCTCTTACAATTTTTTAAGATCAATCGCGCCACAACAATCACATACTATTATATATATATATATATATATATATATATATATATATATATATATATATATATACACCCGACTTGCCAAAAACAAAAAACAGTGCTATTAAATACAAGTCATGAGTCCTGTCTAGCTGAATTACACCCGACTTGCCAAAAACAAAAAACAGTGCTATTAAATACAAGTCATGAGTCCTGTCTAGCTGAATTACGCTTGTATATATAACTGGAATTTTAGAGAATAGTAAATCCAGTCCTTCTCTTTAAGATTTTTCAAGACTCTCCTTTTTTATTTTGTTTTTGATTAATTAATCCTCATTGTGATCTACAGTAAACGATCCCTGAAAATGGGACATGATAGGCATTTAGCTGGGTCACTCTACTAGCCAAATTGCTGCACAAATCTTGGATTTGCTTGGGTTTTTTTCTTGATAAAAAGCTTATTTGCATGGGTATCAGATTTGATGTAAATTCTAAAATGTATCTGTTTGTAAGAAAAATTGTGAGCGAAAAAAAATGCATGTCTTGATAGGAAGAATATTGACTTTACATGCCTATTCAATATATCGTTGGCTACAAAATCACGTACGGCTGAGTTGATTGATCAAAAGTTGGATAGGTGGGGGACTCAATTAGGACAATCAATAGATGGACGGCTTAATTGAGACGTGTGAGATAGTATGAGGACAAATTTTTCGTTTCCTCGAGTTTTTAATTTGATTCCTGAGAAGTATACATGAAGTCATCCAATTTCAACTTTTTAAAAAAAAGTCCGTGTCCCCTTAAAAAATCATTATTTTATTAAAAATAAGCAATCTCCTTCTTCCATTACTTTTCTACGTATACACCGTCTAAAACTTATAATTTCTTCAATTAACCATATATTATTTCGAGTTTCATATAGTTTCAGCAGTGGAGAAGTGTTTTAACCATCCCTACAATCATCAAATGAACCAAAGATCGACGCTGGGGGGTTTACCATGGGTCCACTCCTCGTGATCAACGGAAGCATGATTTCATCCCACCATCTGTAAAACAAGCAAGAAAAATAAACTATAATCTTCTACGGTCTACGGGTAAGAATTTATAATTAAAGGGTTTGGTTTTATGTGATTTTTTTGTTCGAATTTGTGGTTGTTATTATTGGAGGTTTATATTAATTAAATTTTAAGATTTATAAAATTAATTGAGGCATGTACAAACTGACCCAATAATAATAATAAAAAAAAAAACTAATGAAAGACAAGCCGAAGAAGGGGAGTGGGGGAGAGAGTAAATACTTTTCATTTTCAAGAATTAAGTATAGATTGATAATTGATAGGTCACACAAATTGTTAGTTTTTTCCCTTCAAATCAGCACAGTGAAGAAAAAATCAAACTTAGTATAGCTGTGAATTTCTTTTCCAAAAACTCGAGCAGTTTCATAAGTTGTACAGGTCTCATCACCGCAACTAGAGTAAACTTTTCGTCTTTGTTTTTTATAGCCTATGTTTTCAATTGGTCCCTCGATTTTTATATTTATTTAATTTTAGTTATATTGTTATGATCATTTCATCCATTATTTTTGCGGAACAGAAAATCTAACTAAAATAAATGTTTCTTTTTAATTCACTCGCTAATAAAAATATTTTTTACCAAAAAAAAATGTTATTTCTTCCCAGATTAAATAAAAATAAATTTAATTACTTAAATGATCATAATGATATTAAAATAAAATTAAGATTATATAAAAAGTGAGGAGCCAAATAAGAGTTTTAATTAGAGAAGAAAAAAGAAAAAATAGGCTGGCACAATAATTAGAATATGATAGGGAAAATAAAAAAAAGATGTTAAATAACGAGTTCATAGACTCCAAAAACAACCAAATTTGGAGTTGTAAGTTAGCCACATGCACCTCCTCAAGGCAATGGCATGCTCATCTTTTGGTGCTTGTATTGTAGCACGCCAGCCAGCAACTCATTTATGTGCCAGACTATTTATGACTTCAACAAAAGAAAAAAAATCTCGGGGTTTTGCTTGATTTTGCTTGGTTTTGCTTGGTTTTGCTTGATTTTCATTCCTTTTCCTGTTTCTTTCGTGGGATTTTCTATTCAAATAATCATATTTGAATGACTGTTTTAATTAATTGGCGAATGAAACGAAAATTTCGATCACAAAACGGCGAACGCAAAGGCATGCTGTAGAGAAAAATAAAGGTATATATGCCCGTAGCATACGTCAAGGTCCTTAGTCAAGAAGCTACTCGAGACAAATGCAACTGTGGCCAGCATCAAATTGTTTAACCAAATGCGTTGGTGAGCTTGTAATTTGTTGGTAATTTTGCAAACTAAAAAATACTTCCTCAACTAGCAGTGAAAGTTTGAAAATGTAGTTGAAATAGTGTTTTTCATTTAAAAATACACTAAAATAATATTTTTTTAAAATAATTTTTCATATTAGCACATTAAAATAATATATATACACAAAAAAATTAATATAAAAACTAAAAACAAAAAAAAATCATTTTTTTTTAAAAAACAACACTAATAAACAGTTACATAATAGGTGGAGTGATTAGCTTCAAGAGCGACATCGAAACTCCTTTTCCATTTTCACCTGTTTACACCAGTTGAAAGTTGAAACATGTCATTATCTATATATAAGAGACACAACATTTGACAGTACTCAGCTGTCAAAAAAAAAAAAAAAACGACACCCAGTAGACAGACTAAAGACAACGTGATCATATGGTGGATCAAGGTTTAAGATTTGTAAACCACGTCACCAGGTACTTTTTTCTTCGATTTTTATGATCCAGACTAGACAACTAGTACGTAGTTCTCTGTACATCTAGTACAGTGGGCTTATGGGAGTGAAGCCTGGGCCGCAGCTTAACGGTCAAAGGATTTGCCATCTCACAGGACAGTCGCAAGGCTTCTGATAGGTCAACATTATTTTCATCTCCCGGCACCCATTCAAACTCGTGTAACAGGGATGCAACCCAAAAGGTCACCGTGGTTAAGCCCAGTGTCTTTCCCGGGCATGTCCGCCTACCGGAACCAAACGGAGCAAGCCTAAGATCCGAGCCGAGAACAGAAAATTCCAACACATCCTCCTTAGTCACGACGAATCTCTCGGGCAGAAATTCAAGTGGGTCCTCCCAAAACTCTGGGTCCCTTGAAATGGCCCACATGTTAACCATTGCTGTGGTCCCTTTGGGCACGTGATATCCATCAATAGTTGTATCAGTGATGGCTAGCCTGGCCCACGAGAGAAGTGGGCCAGGTGGATGAAGCCTCAACACTTCCTTCACCACTGCCTGCAGATACACCAAGGCCGTGACATCAGATTCAGCAACGGCCCTTGATCTTCCAACAACTTTGTAAAGCTCATCATGGACCTTTGATTGAACATCAGGATGAAGCACGATTCTTGCTAGAATCCACTCAATCAAAACTGCCACCGTATCAGTCCCTCTGAAAATCATTTCCTACACACAAAGTGAAACCCAGCAATATTTAGTTAGTCCAAATGTACAACAACTTAGTACAAGATAGAAATAAAAGCATTAATTGCTTGCTTCTCAGAATAATTTATATGTATGTACATCCACTAACACACATAACAATAATAAGTTACGTGTCTGGGCCAAAAATATTATAGCAAGATTCATGTGATATGTCTGTGTGCGCGCGCGCGCATATATATGTACGTATATGTATATGTATATGCATATGTATGTATGTGTTTGTTTACTTACCCAAAGGACGGCAATCATATCGGAGTCCGATAATTTATCGCGGTCTTGGAGAGACAACAACACATCAACGAAATCCGGGGTTTCACTTCTGGTTAGAGCTCTGTGTTCAGCTATAATTCGGCTAACAAACCGGTTCACTTTTGGCACGAGATTTGAGCATCTGAACCGGATTTTTTGAGGGTCAAAATCTGTCAGCCAAGGAAGGTGGTCGGTCCAGTTAAGTGTACCCAACAAATCGTACCCCTCTTCAACTAGGGCTCTCAGCTCTTCAACTTCACTATTAAATGAATCCAATTTATATTCGCGTCCAAAAACTGAGCACATCATGTTATTAAGCGAAGCTCTTTTAAGGACCCCACGAACGCTGAAACTACTCTTTTCTTGGTCATTAATGAACATCGACACCATTTGAGAAGCAATTTGGAGTCTTTGACCCTCGGAAGCTTTGATTTGCTTGGGGCAGAAAAGGTGCGTAGAAGCTATTTTTCTTAGGGTTCGCCAGTAAACACCATAAGGAGCGAACCCAATTGCTCTGTTGAACATGAGGCTATAAGCAGATTCCTTAACTGGACGATCTGCGAACACCGAGCTGCTCAATATTTCTTTCGCGACATCAGGATTGCATGTCACGATAACACGAGTATCGCCGAGGCTGAACGCCATGAGTCTCCTGGCTTTCCATGCATCTGCAGCAGCTGCGATCTTGTGATGCGCCAAGGAGGTCATGAGCTCCATGCTGCCGGCAAGAGGCAATCCCCTGGGACCTGGAATTGGATTAGAAATTGTGAGGGAAGTGTTTTTGAGTTTATATTTGCCCCAAGCTGGACCGCCAGGGTATGCCCAGTAAATAAGGGTGATAACTATCCAAGCTAGTCCTATGATCAAAAGTGACCATGCAATGTTTTCTAGAGTAAAGGCTCTGCATTTGGAGGCCAAAGCAAAGATCCAGAAGCTATCTATGTCGGTTCTCATGGCGGGCTAGGTTAATTGGGATTTTGAAGATTGGGGAGAGGGTACAGAAACACAGGGTGAATTTTATGCTGTGCACGCTGACTAGAAAAGAGAGTGGCTTCTGATTTTTGGCCTGAATGGAAATGGTTTCGTTGGTGTCTATATATACACATACGGAGAGTGGTGAGCGCGCAAGGATGATAATTAACATTGACAAAACTACCAAGACAAGATGGTGTTTTCACTGTTGAAGTGTGGCAAGGTTTGTAATTTTTTCAACTTTCTGTGGCCGCTTTCAAGTGACATTTCATTATTTTCTCATTTGCTTTTTTTGTTTTCCTCACCGATTTGTTTTTCAATTTCATTCTTTCATGTAATATTGTCAATCTTTTTGTTTCAAACATTTCTTTTATTTCACATCTCATGATTTTGCAAAGTTGAATTATTATTATGAAAAATAATAAAAACTAAAATTTATATTAGAATCTCTTAATATATTTACAAAAGATCATACAGAGAAATCAAATAAAAATAAGTAAACAAAAAGAAATAGTGTTGTCAAAAGCACTTCTTTCCACTACAAGTCTTGAAGGGGAGACTTCTTTGGAACCTTTTTAAAAACAGTAAGGATGGTCGTCATTGAAGTTTAGAGAAGTCATTCGTGCCACCATAGTGTAATGGCTTTCTTCTCATGTTGGCATGTGTGTTACTAATGTAAAAAATATTTTATTTTTTCATTCAATTTATACCATATTTCTTTAAAATCTTCTTATTTTAGGTTTGGATTCAATAATAACTCGTATATTAATATGTTTTCTTACTCGTTAATTAAACTAATAAACATAAGATATATCCACAAGTATAGAAATGTTGCATTGTGTATAGTCTATCCATCTTGTATTTTTTTTAACCTAATTAACGATTAATTTGATATATTTATATGTTTATTTTGAGCTAAGTTAAAGTTCTTCTCTTTATATTATCAATTTACAGTATTCATTAACATTGTAATTTAATTACTTGAATCACTATTATTAATATCATTATGGCTATCACTTCCACAACCACCATTGTTGAGCAACTCCAATGGAAAGAGCTATTTTAGGGAGCCAAATCTTTAAAATGGCACTTTGAATAGTGTATATATGACTTTTTTGTTGATGTGTATTCCAATGGTAAAAGCCATTTTGAAGAGTTTTTTTTTATATTATTTTAAATATAATGCAATTATTTTGTATGTAGTTTAATTATGCAATTAATTATACAATTAATAAGAGTAAATTATATAATTAAATAATTGTTTTTAAAAAATCTTCCAACAATATAATTATTAATTTTGTATATAATTTTTTACTCTCTTGTTGAGGTATTTTTAAATAGAAACAAAACAAATATTTTTGATATAGTTATATATGAGCTGCTGCAAATAGCAGCTCATGCACCAGAGAAGCTATTTTAGCTATATATATATATATATATATATATATATAGGTGACCCCAAAATTTTACCTTATCTCTCCATGAGCTGCTACAAATAGCAGCTCATGCACCAGAGAAGCTATTTTATATATATATATATATATATATATATATATATATATATAGGTGACCCCAAAATTTTACCTTATCTCTCCATGAGCTGCTACAAATAGCAGCTCATGCACCAGAGAAGCTATTTTGGCTATATATATATATAAGTGACCCCAAAATTTTACCTTATCTCTTCATGAGCTGCTACAAATAGCAGCTCATGCACGGAGAAGCTATTTTGGCTAACAAAATAATTTCTCCAGTGGAGTATAAAACATTAAGCCAACATGCAAAAAAATTCTTCAAATAGCAATGCTTCTATAATTACCATCTCAGTCCACAATGTTTTATCATTTCATTAGCATTAAACCATGACTTCAATATCATATCCTTCGTTATAATAATATCGATGAAAAATAACTTACTTTTATAAAAAAATATTATCAACTAAAAAATATAATAAAAATATTTTTTTGCAAAATAAAATATATCTAATGATTTCTTCCCATGAGACGTGACTTGAATGCCATCAATCACAGCTGGAGCATACAAAAAAAATAAAGAAGCAGCTTCGCAAAACGGCAGAGGGCTGTCCCTTTCCACTACAAAAAAACGACAGTGTGATTTATTGATTTTTTTTATTAGTAAATAAATTTATGAATTTGGTTACGGATTTATAATTATTTTTGTTACCGTTTTTTTTCAAAAGTTTTTCTTTTAAGAAAATTTAAATCTTTTTTATTTTAAATTGAAATTTTAATATTTTTAAATTATTATTATATGCTAATAATAAAAATTAATATTAATAATATTTTTTAAAATAAAAAAAATATATTATTTTAACATATTTTTAAATAAAACATACTCTTAAAAATAAAAGTAATACCACTTGAACAGCTAGCGCCGCCACGATTGCATGACGACATGCGGGAAGGGTAACTTCTTTTCTGCATCGCGTGGATTGCACACTCGAGTCCAGTTGGATCTTGTACTCCCTTGCTGACGTTCGGCGTCAGGATTAAACGCTTGACTAAGTTTAATGATGATAGATCTAAAAACTTATCAGGTCCATATATATTTGAGTGAAGGGCTAGTAAATCAAAAACTCGTTATACTTGTATATGCTTGAGTTAATATTATGTTTTTTTTATTGATCTTTTAGAAAAATCAAAATACATATTCGAGCAAAAACAAAACAATATTAACCATCATTTTTAAACAGTAATTTAAATGAAACGATAGAAAAATTATTATTTTTAACTCTGTATCATAGTTTGTAGCATGATATTACCACATAAATAAACAAGTTTTTTAATTTAAGTGCACTGATAAAAATATGTAATTATTATATTTTTGATAATGTTATATTAACAAGAATTTGCTGTAAATTTATACTTTTTAATTTTTTCATTGATGATAAATAATTTATTTTTTATTTATATATTAACATGATAGCTTCGAATAAAAAAATAATATAAATAAATTTGTTTGGAAATCATTTTACTTGCATATAAAATACAAAGACACTAAAAAAAAATTATTTTTGATATTAAAATATTAAAATAAATTTTAATATAAAAACACTAAAAACAATAATCTAAAATAAACCGTTAAAATAATCTTGAACCTCAGTAATACACGAAGCCGTACCCATCCCTTGGCCGGGAAGGGTACGAAGGGATATATTTTAACCAGACAGCGCACATGGGAGGATGTCCCATGCTCAGGGTAGCGTGGAAAATAAGCTATTTAAGCGGAGCCGAACTGTTACTTGTGGGACCCACTCTGGCTCAGTTCTTGTTGTTAAGTGATCAACGGTTTGTGCTCTGATCTTGCACGATGGACAATCCCTGGCCGTTGATCCTGTTGCTTCACTCAGCAACGCAGTTGCTCTGGTCTGAAAGACCAAGACCAGATTGAGGTTTGTTCGAGTACTGTTTGTTTATTATGGTTTCATTCCATGTGGTCATCCTTTACGAATACGAATATGTGCTCGAATTAACTAGATCTTGGCATGAAGATATCGAGGGCTTGCAAACTATTAGCATTTTGAGAAAATTAACCAAAAAAGAAGGGGGGAAATTACCCCCAGGAATCTAGTCATTTCATTGCCAAAACCACTGTGAAAGACTTGATTTGTTTACCACTGTGAGAAAACTACCCAAAGAAAAACGCATTGAATTTTCTAGAGTGTGATTGAATTTTTTTTAAAATTAGTTTTTATTCAGAAATATATCAAAATGATATTTTTTATTTTTTTAATTAAAAAAATAAATATGTTATCTAGCAACAACAAGGACATTTGAATAATATACACTGAAGACCATAAGAAAATCTAACATACCTGCTATAGTTTGAAGCGTCCTGGTGAAGTCTAACGAGCTTTCAAGGAAGTTTCGCATGGGGCCATTGACCTCTTATCTACACCAACAACAAGCATATTATATGTTTGATCAGCAAATGTGGCACGATACGAATCTTTCAGAGATGCTCTGGTCTGATATGGGTATTAACTGAAGAAATTAATGTTGTACAGGAAGAGACAAGTTGCAGATGATGCTTTAATAAATGATCCGCGCATTGATTAAACATGTTAACTAAAGATATAATTATGTAGAACGATCAGTAACATTGGTAGTGATCGAAGAATATTCACATGAGAGAGAGAACCGATTCCGAGCAAGAAAAACAAATGTCTTAATCCTGGTTCAATTTAAAATCCCAACTGGACAAATATGAAACAAATATAGTCATAGAATGAAATTTCCTTGCCTGCTAAGGGATGGGAGAATCGTGCGTGCGCTGGTTACTGCATTTTGCGTTTGAATAGAAAATTCAGTGTCGCGCGCAGACTCTTATTTAATCGGTCTTTTGTGTGTGGCGTCATTATTCATCATAATTCCAACCAATTCTATCTTCCACTGCTTTTTTGTTGAAGAGTGCTTTAATTAAATCAGAGGTGAAAACACTTAACTGCACATAGGAATGCTGAAGAGTTAACGAGTCATATATACTTTCACCACCTTTGAATTCTACAACAGTGTATCAAAGTTGATATTCCTGGGAAGAACTAAAACACTGAGGTCACCCTTTGCAAACTTGGTTTGGATAGTAAGCGGGTTTATCATTCATATTATTTTGGATATGGTTTCAAAATCTCCAGCTATTGGTAAGAGCACTGGATCTTTGACACTGCCATTTCTATAATTAAATTAATTTCAGCGTAATTGAATTTGTAATTGATTTACTTCATTTTAAGTTCCTATTTAGAAGTTTAAGAATCTAAACCGAATGGTTCTTCGACACGTTGTTGACTATTACACCTATGAACAAATGAGCTGAGGGCAGTAAAAATTCTAGTCCACGCACGTTATTGGACTCTTTCAAAATCTCAGTCAAGTGTTGGAACAACAACTTGACTTCAAACAGGCTGCATAAGCACCGTCTAATTAATTTACCCAAGTTTATTTATGTCCCTATCGTCCAGCCAAAATTTTCAATCTGGTATTGAGAATTTCCTTTCATTCAAAAAAGGGAAGTCAGGCATGAGATCATGTTTGAATTTGAACTTTCGACGTGAATTTAATTTCAAGTCATTGCTTATTCACGCGTTGATATAAAGGAGGTGGAGGGAAAGATGGTGCTACAACTTTTATTATGTTAGAATTAGTCGCGCCAAAAGCTAGAGTACTTCTCAAAACAAGGTAAAAACCCTAAAAATATTAAGAGCATCTAAATTTGCTAATTGCAATCAAATATCCACTACAAGCTCTGAACGGAAAATTTTGGAATAGATTTGGTCACTCTAACATGGTTGTTTTGGGATAAACAATGTCATTGTTCGGTGGGATAGTCAAGGCCAAACCCACTAAGCTTAAAAAACTCAAAACTCAGTCGATGATTGGATTCGATGCCATAATATAAGCCCAAAATTCCTTTACTAGCTAGCATTGGTGGGGTGGGGATGTCTAGCTAAAAGATGCTTGCCTTTTGTTATTTTCTTTTTCAAATTTTGAATCTTTGAACACATTTTTTTTTCTTCACCTTTGAATCCGTGGACCTTTCATAGCTCTTTTCCAGCTGAGCTCTTTAGGCGTGCCCAAAATGGGTGATGATCACATAATTCCATTGCCACTTCTGCTTTTGACTGATAAAAGTTGAAGAGGAGGCATGGAGATGTAAATTTGGGTCCTACATTGTAGATTTGCTCGCTTTGCAATATAGTTGAAAAATGTAGACTATGAAAAATAATTAACCTATGATTTTTCCATGACATTTTTTTATAGATCCCCACGTTTGTTATGTATGGAAGATTTTGTTGTTTCTGAATTAAAATGTCAATTACCCTATTCCATAAAAAGATAGATTGCCTGAAACTGTCAAGCTCTTCAATTCGCATTAAGGTTAATTCCAGGAATGAAGCCACTAATCTTGAGGTGTAAAAGTAAACTGTAAACCAGCAAGGCAACCGAAACGTTAGCGTTTCCAAGACGAGATAGCAGGAATATTAACTCTACCAAATCTAGGAAAATCAATTCCTTGTATATAGGCTAGAATCGGGGGTTCTGTTTCTGATATTTTCCTTTCCTGTATACATGTTTCTCTTATATATATATATATATATATATATATATATATATATATATATTCAAGACATGCCAAAGTAAATTCGCAAGCCTCAAATCTTTTATCTCTTATATATACTTCATGCTTTGTAATCTGTTCCATGCAATTGTTCTGTCATAAAGTGGGCCAAATTAGGCAGCATCAATGGAAGATTCTTTTTGATTTGCTGATTTGCACATGCACGACAATCATCAGAGTCAATTATTATGCCTCAAATCAAGCTTCTCCTCTTGTTAATTTTAACCTTAGATTTTATGGAAAACCAAGAATTGCTGTTGTGAACAGCACAAGGCACGCAAGTATAAACGTAGAATTAACACACTAGCTAGTAACTTCTGTGCTAGTGTAGAGAAATTAAAATGGAGAGAATCTCGAAGGAGAATCCTACTTTGTTGTCACTTTCAGCAGTGTCAGGGTATATAACCAAAGGGCAACCAACTATAGATAAACAATATCAACATAATCTTTGGGCTCGAATTCTCTTTCTTCCTCTCAAGATTTGATTCGGGATGGGAATAGATAATATCTTAGAGAGCATTTGAATAATAGATTAATATATAATTTTATTTGTACCTTTCGCAACTTGCGTCCACCATGCACAATATATCTCTCTGGTTTCTTTCCAAAATTCCCTCCTTCTATAATGTTTCCTTTTCGGATATCAATAGCTATTAAAAACTGTTGGTGTCAAACAAATCCTTTTTGGGTTTAGATCAGCGGTATATTAAATGTTCCCCAAATAGCATCTGCCCTTCCAAATTAAAATTAGAAATTAAAAAAAAAAAAAAAAAAAAAAAAACAAAGAAAGAAAGAGCATGCTTGGCCAAATAGCCCCTCCTACTCTAACAGCCTTTTTCTATTCATGTGAATATAATCATTAATTTGGTGAACATAGGACCGAATTCTAAGCACACCAACTGCTGCTAAGGTTATCATCATGTAAGGGGAAATTAATTATTTAAAATCTACTTTCACGTTAAGGATGAAAATCATTACTGTTGATGGATTTGAGCAGGTTATGATTGACTTCACAATGATCATATCTCGGTTTATGTTATCATGTTCTTGCTTTTATTAATTATAAGCAACGTAGAGTGGTGATATTGTTCCGTGGATTAACTTATCTAGAACAGGTGGATTCTTCTTCGCCAGGCTACCATGTACATTTCCTACAGCAGTACAGAATTCTCCAGCATTAAATTATTAGCAACAAACAAATAAATTTATTTCAACCAAGCGGGGGATTAACAAGACACAGTTGTGTTGCCTAAAAAGTCTAAAAAACCAGTGGGGTCAACGTTGGGAAGTGATGAATTTGTCTTAGTTCTAATCCAATGTTAGTTTGCTGGAACTCTTCAGTCTCTCGTTGGCAAGTAAACGGCAGGGGCATCTTGTCTTCATATATAATAAAAATGGAGGAACGTACGGGAAGTATGATGTTTCCACGTCCTTTTCACTAAGTTGAATGCTGAAACAAACAAGTGGGGTCCTATTTGACTACAAATTTTCCTTTCAGATCAACTTCTCCTGGATAAAGAGATTTGTTATTTCCAACTTGTGAAATCGTGAGTGGACATCAGACAAATAAATTAACAAGTCCGTTGAATACTTTTGGTTGGTAAAGCTTTTTTTATAATTTTCTTTTAAAAAAAAAAAAAAAAAAACACAAGTGGATTCACAAGAGATTATTAAATTAAGTACTTAGCTTATAAGAGGCACTCCATCAAATCAAACACACGCTATTTCATTTGCCAAACTCTCTCTCACTAATTGTTTTTGGAGGAGTACTTTATTCGGTCACTGAGTAGCTTTGATAAGGTTACCAAACTCTAACCTTCAAAATTAAATTTTAGGACAAGAAAAGAAAAGAAAAGAAAAACCAAAAAACGAAAGCTGATTCAGTTGCCTACTTGATCCCGGTTGGGACCATTGGCTCTTGTTTTTGTCAAGACACGAGTGTCTTCTAATTATCATTATTGTTTTTCTAAACAAACAAAAGTCTTAATTATCAGGGTAGGAAATCACTTGACAGTTGACACACGAGAAGTCATTACCAGTGATGATATATCCATGATAATACTGTAGCGTCCCTGCCATCCCTCAAAGGGCATCTGCACATAACTTTTCTGAATACCGTCAACTTGTAAATGAAATAAATTGGCAGTACAAATTGAAGTACAGACCGCATGTATTTTAATGTATTGTTCTTATTTTCATACGTACATATGCCGATGATCCATGCAATACAAGTCTCCTAGTTCTGGGGGACTTTGCGATGTAATGTTACGATTAACACATTTTCTGCTATAATCACACACTCTTGTCTTTGCATTCACTCATATTCTGGAAGCTAATTTTTTTTTTTGGAAAAAAACAAATAAAAATGCATGTTTGAGACGATAAATACAAAAAACAAAGTGTTAATATGTCTATTTAATTTGTTTCATTACGGTTCAAATAAGTTTTTAATAATAGGAGATAAATAATGCGTGAGTGTTATTAACATATTTTTGACATTGAGTAAGAAAATTCAATCATGAATAAAAAAATTGATACTTACATTTAATAAAATATAGTAAAGATCATATGTATTAATAAAAAACATATAAAATCTCAAGATAATTATTAATATAGTAGAATAATAAAATAGTATTGCAATTGCTAAATTGAAATATCATTCCCTTGATCTTATTTTCGAGGGTCACAATCCAAACTATGTGCATTGTTTTTTTTCCTCCCCCAAGGTCAATGGTGTTATATTAAGTTATTACTTTTCTATAAACTAAAATAAACTATAATTTATATTACCGTTTTGATCTTGAATAATTCGGTGGCTGAGGTGTGGTCTGATGTCAGCTACGAAAACTAAATTGAAATCCTTCATCTCAACGAAAACATTTGCCCGTCTTCTGGTGGGCAAGGACCGATGATGAGCGTAAATTCTTGGGTCCAGTAGACTATTAAATCGAGGGCCTAAGCCCAAACCAGTTCAAATGATCTTCTATTCACCAACGAATCAGATGGGGAGACTAGAGAGCCCATCGTCAGATTATTCGCGAGCTGCTAGGCCTCTAAGCAATTGACACTCAAGATGTGTGGGTGTCGTGGAAGAGAGACTCATTTACAGACAAAGCAGAGGCAGAAAGCAAGAATTTAAGTAATGATTTAATTAGCTTACACTAAACATGTGGTGTGTGCTATGTTTTTTTATCATTAACTTTAATTAATTTTAATAAAATCGGATAATTTAATTAATGTAAATAATAAAAAAAGAATTGATACTAAATAAAGCAAGCATTAATTTTTTTAAGTAATGATTAACAATAAAAAAAACAATTGTCAATATCATGCTATAGAGAAAAACATGTTGAATACTCATTATTGTTTTACTATGGACGCTACTAAAAAAGCTTATCAAAACAGTTTCAATGTCATTGCAAAATGCTAAACTACGATATCGAAAGAGATTGAATGCGCAGTTAGAAAAACAACATGGAAAACAAATCGAATAAAATATTATGAAATAAGTATTTTTTGTTAATATTTAATCAATTAATTTAATTTAATTCAAAAATAAATAAAATATCTTCAAAAAAAGATAAAAATTAACAAGGAACGATAAATAAAAAGACCTGAGATAACCTAAGTTATTTTAAAAATTTGTGAAAAATCATATGGAAAGCAAATAATAATGGAGATAAATATCCAATTAAATAAGATTTGAATACTGAAACAAAAAAAAAAAAAACATGAGATTAAAACACACAAAGCAAACTTGGAGGAATCTTTTAAATTTCGGTCAATCTCTCAAACTCGCAATCCATGAAATCCTAGACCAGAATTAATCAAGAAGCTCAAATCATAATCAATTTAATATTGAATGATGAAATAAAAAATATATATCAGTTGAAATAATTTTCTAACGTAAGAAAATCAATGAAAAGAATGGGAATAAAGTATAATAGATATAAAAAGCTGGAAGAGGATAAAGTTGTAAAAAAATCAATTTTAAAATGATATTAAATAAAGTAAATAGTAAGCAAAAGAATAAAAATCAAATATAAAAGATGAAATGCCAAAGATTGGTGATGTTTATCAAATATAAAAATCTGATAAATAATAACCTGAAATAATAATATTTTTTCTCCATTTCAGGTTATTATTTATCAAATATAAAAATCACTATTTAATGGAACAAGAACTTAAAGGTGCCTTAATGTAGAACAAGTGGCGGATGCGTACATGTTGAAGAGGGAACATCCTAAATTCAAAGGTAATTGAATTTTCCAGCAGTTCGGGAGTCGAAGTCAGAATGATGCAAAACTCACCTAGTTAATGCGTTTCGGCGATTCCATCAATGATGGTGGTGTGAATTATTCAGATTGTGGGATTCCTAATTTCCGATATTAACTTCTTATTTCCATGATTGATTTGTCAAATCGATTCATAAGGAAGTTGTCTTCATACTACCTAATCAATCAGTGACTTTTTGACCAATTCTAGTGCAGATTCATTTCTAAGAGATGGCGCAACAAAAAAAAATGTTGGGTGACTAGTGATGTTCATGATCATTGTTTATTAGAGACTGATACTCATCAATTTTCAATGTATACTCTAGATCTTTCACACTTAATATGATATAGCGTTTATAGTATCATGGTTTTGCCTTTTCTCTAGAGCTACTAAGTTTATCCACTTAGCAATTTAACATTCATAATTGGGCAAACATGTGCGACTTCTTCATCATTTCCATCGACCACTATTATGCCTTTCAAATGCCTTGTTATCATCTAATCTCTTTTATTAATTTCACCATTGTTATTTTTGGTCCAAATCTCAACAATCAAACCATATCATTACATTTAGAAAGATCAAACTAGCTGGAAACAAGTCTAAAATAATCCAAATTGCATTTCTAATGGCTAAGATTTGATCGAAACAATTATAGCCTGATGAACGACCAAGATTCAATCTAAAATCCAATTGCACGTAAGATCAACTACATTGAATCTTCACCTTCATCTTGTGCCTCGACATGTGGATTTATGACATGGCATATAGGACCCACAATGTGATGCGACAAATGATTGGACGTTGATTGATAGATGACATGACATGACAATTATACATGATGACATCATGCATGTGCCATGATGATGTCATCATAACTAGACCCCTTTTTGTGGGATTGGGGGTTTGCTATTTAAGTTTGGTTAGTTGATACGGGCAAAATAGAATCGTGAGTCGTGTGTCGAGCGTTGGGCTAAGTGGACATCCTTTGCTTCAGCGCGTACAATAATGTTTCGCGTCTTAATTTTGCGATATTTTAACTAATGTGCTCCTCTCATCATCCTCTACTTGATGATATGTCCAGAACACAATTTTATCCATTTTTATTTTGGGAAAAAATCAAATATCACAATAAACCATGTTTTTATACTAATTGTTGAGTGATTAGTGGTGCTCAAGACCATTGCTTGTTGGTGGCTAAGAATGTTAATACAAGATTTAATGTGGTTCGGTAAATCACTTACATGCACGAGAGATGTCTATGTTATTAAAATAGAGAACGATTACTTTTTACATACATGCATACATAGACAGAGAGAGAGAGAGAGAGAGGAATCATTCACTCACCCTCACGCAAATTGCTTCACAAGGCCAAAAGCTCTTGTTTCTCTCTTCTCACGTGTTTCTCTTCTTCTTCTGCTCTTATATTTGCTCTCAAGTGACGCCTCTTTTTATAGCCAAAGATAAGACCTCCTTATTTTGTCAACAATTTGATCACCTAACACGTGTCAATCTTGTGAGTTTCAGTCCTCACACTTTCCTTGTTAATGAATGATATCGTCCATAAATAATTTTTGTATATTAATGGCACCAAACCTAACAAATCCAACTTCTTTCTATGCATAAACACTCCGAAGTGGTAGCTAGTCGCTTTAATCTTGCATTGACATGTGATTGCGATCTGAGTTGTATTCTTTCTGCTCACTATATATCAATGGCATGGCAGAAACTGTGCCTTGGTGGCTTTGGTCTCCACCGTATTCAGAATCCGGGCTCTCGCAAAATTTGTTTCGAAGGTCTAGAAATTGCAGTGGCTGCATGTTATTCTCTTTGCAAACTATTGATTATTGGAATGTCGGAGTTAAAAAGGATGCTCGTTTATCTGCCTTCACTCATTGGAATCTGACATCTACCTGCAAACTAGAGAATATTTTTTCTATTATACATGGCTTATGTGAGCTCGAGAAATGCTAACCAGGTTCCTCGGAAGCATGTGATGGGAGGAATCCAAGTAGCAAGAATTATTGTTTTCATTGTTTACGAGCTGCAGATAATTTACGACAAGTAGGCTGGGGCTAAAGTTATCATTGCTGTGCTGGCTGTTTACTGTATATGAATTTTGATCCGTTTCCTCTGATCTCCATCATCTCCTGCTTTCCTAGCAGTGTTCGTGCCGGCTGCTGTGTTTATGCCATCTTGTGCTGATTTATTGTTGTATTGCTGTATTCTAGTGTATTATCAGGATTCCGGTGTTACTTATGATTTGCGTCCTCGTATTTGCCGGGAGTGCTGTCTTATGTACATTTGATGTTTTTAAATTGTTTTGACAGGAAGATGTTAAAAACAGATTTTTTAAAAAATAAAAAATATCATCAATTTTTTTTAAATCGTCATATTGTACGGGCTACTTTAAGGTTGCATCTTGTTTTAAGGTTGCGTGGTGGGCATAATATGATGATCGAGCCATCCTTGAAGGCCGTGGCCAAAAGTCTAAACAGGACAAATTGATTTGCCGCCGGTGAGTATCCATCAACTTTATTTTCACTGACGAGTTTAAGCTACAGCTGTTTGAAAAAGGAAATGGTTTTTTTTTTTTAGTTAACTTTTCAAATTCAATTAATTGATTTATCAAAGCCTCATTCCAGTTTTCACTCTATAGGGAAATAATATTTTTTTATTTTTAAAATTTAATTTTTACATAAGCAATTCAACACATCAAAACAATCCAAAATTATTAAAAAAACCAATCTTAATTTTTGTTTTCAAAAATACATTTTAAAAGCAAAAATAAATAAATTCAAAACTGCAGGTCCAAGTTGTAATGCCAACTTAACCCTGTGCCTGTTACAGACTATTATTATTAGGCTGGTTCCAAAAATTACCTAACTGGGCCTGCACTAAAGCTCAGTTCTTGGGCTCTCGTTTTATTCGCCACCACGACACATGACACCCATGCTTGACCGATGGTCGGTTCTCCTCCCTTTCAAGATTTATTATCGTTTTATCCTAAGAAGGAAAAATAAACCCTAAGCAAAAGTTCTTATCTGATCATCCAACCATCTGGGTAAGGTAATTTGAATTCCTTTTGCGTTCCTGCAAAATTAGGGTTCTTCCCTTTCTCTCTCAACAATTACTGCCATTGGAATTAATCAAAGAGAATGGAATTCGATTGGATTTGTTTTGTTTTGTTATTTGCAATCTCAAAATTGTCTATATTCCTAGTTATTTTCATTCTGTCATCGCCTCCTGGCTCTCACTTGTTTCATAGCCGCATCTTTTATCTTTCCCTATCTATCTATTCAGCAATTGCAAAGCATTCGAGCACAGAAGATTGGACCAAGGCCGGGGCGATTACATTACAAAAATGGTACTGGCAGTTGATTTTTTTGGGGAAAAAAAATTATGCTATGCTTTTTACTTAATTTAATTTTATTAGATAATTTATAAATTACTGAATATATAAAAAAGAAGAAGGATTGATGTTGTATTTGTCTCCTAACTGCCTTTTTTGGGATATATATATATATATATATTGTTAGGCAACACTAGCTGATTCTTTCCTTGCAGACCTTGATGAGTTATCGGACAATGATGCTGATATTGTTGTAAGTACCATTTGTATATCATTTTTTCTTTTCTTTTCTTGTTAGAGAATTAAACTTCCAGTTAGGTTTTTGTTAATTTTGTTGGATACATTCTGTAGGAGGAAGATGATGTTGAGGCAGGAAACATGGAAGAAGATGTCGATGGAGACTTGGCAGACATTGAAGCTCTTAATTTTGATGATTTGGACACTGTGTCAAAACTGCAGAAAACACAACGATATAACGATATAATGCAGGTTATTATTCTATCCATTTATATTTACTTTTGCTTTGGCTAAATGGTATAAACTTCTGTTCTGTTCATTCTATGCCTGGTTTTATTGGCTTATGATGTTTCTACTTTTTCCTTTTATTAGTTATTGGAGGTATGTGTACAAGAAATAAAATTCCTGTTGGTGCTCTTTTTTTTCAAGTTTTTTTTATCAATCACTTGTTCTTCTAAGGCTGCATTTGTGATTTGACTTAATTTGATGCTGTGTTTAGTAAACCTGATGTTTGGTTATTTTGTTGTTTAAATGGAAGAAAGTGGAAGATGCACTTGAGAAGGGCTCAGGTGTCCAAGATCATGGAATGGTATTGGAAGATGATCCTGAATATCAGCTAATAGTGAACTGCAATGCATTGTCAGTTGACATCGAGAATGAAATTGTTATCATCCACAGTTTTATTCGTGACAAGTACCGGCTGAAATTTCCGGAGCTTGAATCACTAGTTCATCACCCAATTGATTATGCTCGTGTTGTGAAAAAGATTGGAAATGAGATGGATTTGACCCTTGTTGATATGGAAGGGCTTTTACCTGCAGCTATCAGAATGGTGATTTCTGTGACTGCATCCACAACAAGTGGCAAGCCACTTCCTGAAGAAGTCCTTCAAAAGACTATTGAAGCATGTGATCGAGCTCTTGCTCTTGATTCAGCAAAGAAACAGGTCCTTGATTTTGTAGAAACTAGAATGGGTTACATTGCCCCAAATCTTTCTGCTGTTGCTGGTAGTGCTGTTGCTGCAAAACTTATGGGAACTGCCGGTGGTCTCACAGCCTTGGCCAAGATGCCTGCCTGCAATGTTCAGCTTCTTGGTGCCAAGAAGAAGAACCTTGCAGGGTTTTCTACTGCAACATCCCAATTTCGTGTAGGTTATATAGAGCAAACAGAGGTGTTTCAGTCCACGCCACCTTCTCTTAGAATGCGGGCTGGCCGACTCTTGGCTGGAAAATCAACACTTGCTGCACGAGTAGATTCTACCAGAGGAGATCCATCAGGAAACACTGGAAGGGTCCTTAGGGAAGAAATTCGCAAGAAAATAGAGAAGTGGCAAGAGCCTCCTCCTGCAAAGCAACCTAAACCGCTTCCAGTTCCTGATTCTGAGCCTAAAAAAAAGAGAGGTGGGCGGCGCCTAAGGAAGATGAAGGAAAGGTAGTGCAGGTATTCATTGTTATATGTTTGTTAGGTGAATTTCCTTTGAATTCTGGGTAACCTCGTAATGCATGACTTTCCAGATATGCGATAACAGACATGAGGAAGCTTGCCAATAGGATGCAATTTGGGGTACCTGAAGAGAGTTCTTTGGGTATATCCATATCTTTAGCTTGTTGAGATTGTGAAATAGTTGCAAATATTAGAGAGCTTTCCTTTTTATGTCCATTGTCATAGATCTAGGATGCATATTTTAATTTCATTCTTATGCTTTGCAAATTCTCCTTGACATTAAGGTGATGGACTGGGGGAAGGCTATGGTATGCTTGGTCAGGCTGGGAATGGCAAGCTGCGTGTTTCAATTGGTCAGAGCAAACTGGCAGCGAAAGTTGCTAAGAAGTAAGCCCTTTTCACTTATTATAAATCTTTATTCTTTTTCCAGCAAACCTGCAATTTAATGAGTTTCAAAGTTATTCTTTAATTTTTAAACTGTGGCTTGGCACAAAAATCAGTTAACTTTACATTCTTTCTCAACCATTCATGGCCTTGTTGTTTTAGATTCAAGGAGAAGCGTTATGGAAGCAGCGGTGGTGCTACTTCTGGCCTCACCTCAAGTCTGGCATTTACACCTGTCCAGGTTTGTAGTAATCTGTTGTCTCTCTGTTTCTTCTGTTAATGCTAATTTGAATATCAACTTCCAAGTTGGTGTGCTGGTACTGATGGCAAAGATTTACTAATTGAGGCAAAGTATTAATTTTAATCCTCAAACACACCCTGAACACAAAAGTTGACCTTCAGACCTTGTATAATAGTTTCTGGGTTTTAAGTTCTTGGAATATCTTGTCTAATATAAGATTTTATGAGTTGTCATATGGAATTTTATCCTTCAAGAATTTATAGTTTATATATGAGGTTGAACTGTTTAAAATAACCAAGCAATATATGGCTTCGACTTGATCACATAATAATAATAATAATAATAATAATAATAATAATAATAATAATAAAGTTTTGAATCATTTTAGAAATCCGTTCTTTCAGTAGGTGATGATGCTGAACATCGCCTCTTAGATCGGATATTGTATGGTATCCATTTGTCATCTCGCCAAGAATAAGAAGTCATTTGTATATTTTTTTGTTTTTTTCTGGGATTAGGTTCTAGTGATCATAGGGAATGGGGGTTAAGGTTGAGTCTACCTGTATCAGAGAATTAAAGAATCTACAGTAGTCTGAAAAATTGTGTGAATTTTACATCCTTGTGTACCATAACATCACACAAAAATACGTTTCATTTTGCATCCAATGTTTAGTGTTGCTCATACTCTTATTCATTTAAAACCTGGCAGGAAATTTTTTTTCCTATGCCTTTTGAACTTTTCAAGTTATGCTTTACTAGAAAGTCAGTCAATCTGAAAAAAGGCTTTACATAACAAATCTTAGCTCATAAAATAACGGATAAGTTGCTTGTTATTTTGTTGTGTTTTCAATTTTTGTTCCCTGTATCCTTCTACTTGGTGCCTACTACAATGCTCATCCTGTTTTGATAGGGGATTGAGCTCTCAAATCCGCAAGCTCATGCACACCAACTTGGCAGTGGAACACAAAGCACGTACTTTTCTGAGAATGGAACATTTTCAAAGATCAAGAGGACCTGATGATGCAAAATCTTATTTTATGGATTATGGGTTTTTGACTACCCGTAGTTATGTTTATAAACACGAAGAGGGGTTGTCGTGAATCTCAAAATCAATTAGCTGGATATGAATTTTTAGTGTTCTCCTATTTGAATATTGTATTTCATTATAAAAGAGGATTTACAGCAATGATTACAACTTTATGTATCACATGCCTTGGGGTAAAAAATAATTTTCAGGCATTGAAAAAGAGAAAAAAATCACATAAAAGCCTTGTTTTGATAAATGTGTAATAATACTAATTAGAGTTAAACCAACCTGGGATATCTTGTGTAGTGTAGTTTAGATTATGTGACTGGAATAACTAGATAAAAATTATTTATTATTATTTTAAAAAAAATATGTTAATTTTTTTAATGTGGCTTAAGTAGTTAAACTTAACAATTTAAAAATTGAGTATTAAAATTATTATCACTGCTATTATTAATAAGCAATATCATTATTATTATTATCATTAAAATTATTGCTAGCATTATTATTATTATTATTATTATTATTATTTGTAGTAATAATAGTTTCACAACTTTTATCACTATCATTATTATTATGGTATATTGTATTTTTTAAAAGTATATTTTGTTAGAAAAATATATAAAAAATATTTTTTATTTTTGACATCAACAAATAAAGATTATTAAAAAAATATTAATTTTACTTGAAAAAATATTTTTTTAAAGAAATATGTTCAATCACACTCCGTTAAAGATTTTTACTTGAACCCCACAAGTAGAAAGAAGACTTACAAATAGTAGTTTGGAGATTTTGAGTGTGAAGCCTCTTGAGAAATATTTTTTGCAGAGTTTTATGGTGAGGGTTTTGTTTGAAAATTTGATAAGCTTCTAAGAGATCACATATTCAATTCTAGTTTCGAGATTTTGCTTGTTAGTATTTATTTTTGTGCATGAAAAATATAAGTTAATGCACCTGGTTCTAAAACATGAAGCAATTTAGTGGTGAGTATCTTATTGCCCTCTCTTTAATCTTTCACTTTTTTAAGCAATTGTATTTGCTTGAACATGGCTACTCTTAACCATTTTTCATTTGACCCTTTTATTTTTGCATTATTCTTCACTTGGGTTGTTACTTTCCTTTTCATTATGTCTCTTTGGCTTCTTCTTCTTCTTCTTCTTCTTCTTCTCTCTTTTTAAAAAATAACTATCTACTCTTTATATGCACCTTTATTTTATTTATTTATTTATTCATCTTCTTTACTTCAACATACATGTTTTAATCCTGTAAATGTCCCATTAGACCGAACTAAAAACATGTTAGAAAAAATATTTAGGAAAAGGTTGAAGGAAAACGAAAACATGGCAAGAACATATCCCCTTTTATATCATATTACTCGCATAAAAAAAGGAAGTTTTTACACAGCGTGATTCGCAATACTTTCTGAATTACTGAGTACCTCTGATTTCAAGCCTATAGTTTTCATTACTTTCGTTTTTACGCAGCGTGATTCGCAATATTTCCTTGTGCTGTTCCATCTGATCATACATGCACATTGCCAACATCGCACTAGTGTAGGGGGGGGGGGGGGGATACTGAATTGAATATAAGATAGCAGAACAGCAACTCCTTTAAAGATTGGAGAGAACATGTCTCTGTATTTCTCCCGTCTCTCCCCACCTGCAAGCGGCTCTTCTATGCACACTAGCTTACTACTTACATGGCTGCCTCTGTTTTTTCCATTTCTTATGGACTCATCATTTTCCTGGCTCAAAGCAGTAGGGACTCTAATTCTGGGGCTTATTCGGAGAGGGAAGATCGTCTGACAGCTTTTCTAGTTGCATCAAGAGGACAGTTTAAATTTCTATTTTCATAACATAACCCAAATTCTTCACGTCAATCGATGCATTTCTCTGAAGTGTTCCTCTCCAACGGTCTCTCAAAATATTACATCGCAAGATATGGAGTTCATCAATACAAAGTTTATTGATACATTAGTTTCATGCTTCATCCAGTTCACTCTTAAATCAAGCCCAGAAATCCCACCACTGATATCCACTGCTTGATTGATCGAAGAGCCCATCGGAGTCTAAACTCCCCCAATCTTCTTGTGATGTCAACGATCCATCAGCCGGTTCCACCATACTCATCATGTTCGGTTCTTCTAACTCAAAATACTCTGCCTTTATACTGCTATCTTCATATGAAAGGACTCCTAATCCATGCTCTGGTTGTTCATTCGACAATTTAGGCTTCATTTCTGACTCTCCCTTAGTTGTGTATTCGCCCTCGCTTCTGTTCACAGCAGCTCCTTGGCCAGAAAACTCTCCTTCCTCTCCCGGCTTCTTCATCGGATCATTAAGCTTCTGCAACTGTCAGAATTTGGAAAAACCCTCGTTAGTACTATGTACGCAAAGGTTTCTTTTCTTCCCCTCTACCACCAGTAGAGCACAAAAAACTTAAGATGAATATGATGTATATCAAGTACCTGAATCGCCAACGCTTGCTTTTCTTTCTTCAGTGTCTCAAACTGGGAAGCCAAGCTATTGTAATTAGCTCGCAGTATGCTGTAGTCTCCTTCGAGCTGCTTAGACCTCCATCTAGCTCTCTTATTCTGAAACCATATCGCAACCTGTCGCGGTTGCAATTCAAGCTCTCTTGCCAACTGCATCTTCTTTCGAGGCTCGAGCCTTGTTTCCGATTCGAACATAGTTTCCAATGATTTAATCTGCTCATCGCTAAACCTCCTTTTGTTCTTGTTCTTCTTCTTTCTGGATGTTGTGACGCTGTTCAAGCAGCTAAAAGGCTCTGTTTCTGAAGGAGAATATTCTCCTCCACTGAACATCTTGTTGGGATCTTCACCTGCCTTCGGGAACTCCTATGTCTTTAATAATTCAACTATAGAATATGTTGGTAAAAGAGAATGTTTCTGAAGTGTGAAAGTATTTGTGAGCAATAGGTGAGTGTCTTGGGTGTTTGCTTCTATTTATCAGCTAAGATTTTAAATGTGCAAGTCTTGGTTCCGGGTCTAACTGGATTGGCCTAGCTGCTGCTTTCTATCTGCAGTTTGTGGGGGCTTTATACCCGGGCTGATAACGTACGTACTGTGCTTTTCTTATAATTCCATGGAAACACTATACATAATTTCTAACTTTTTATACTTTTATTTTATTATTAATTTCTTTCTTGGACTGATTTCATAGATGGGGCTCTAGCTTATGTGACCTATTCAAGCCGGCTTGTTTATTTTTATCCATGACTATATCGTTTCTTGTATATGGTGACACAGACCTGTCCCATGAGTCACGGTAAAATATTTTAATTTCAATTTCTAACTTTTGATTAGAAAAGCTCACAAATCTAATTAATGGAAGGTTGTTCTCATAAACAGGGTGGGAGCCTCTTTTTTTCCGAGCCAAAGATGTCTACAACAAGATGCGTCGATTCTAAATCATTTGGGATTAATTTATGTGTTCTCTTCCCTTCATGGCTCTCTCTGTGGAGAGATTCAACTGAAACCTCACTGGTTAAGGTATAGAAGCTCATTTGGAATCTAATTCAACTGAAATCTGCATACTGATACCTTTATTGTTGTCAGTTATTAAAAGATATTTCAAAAGTCTATCGCATACCGGTAAAACACAACTAATTTTTTTAGTGCAAATAATATAAATTATATTCTATAACCTAACCTAACAGTTTAATTTTTTAGGTGAGATGATTTTTTAACATGATTGTTCTTTGACATGGTATCAGAACCTTATTGGCCTAACAGTCACGAGTTCGAATTTCATCACTCTCATTTTATTTGATAAAAATCAATCATAAGACAGTGTGAGTCTGTGCAACTTTCAAGCCCAAAGAGCTTTCACTTGAGGGGAGGTGCTACAGAATTATATAAATTATATTCTAGGATCTCACCTAACAAGTCAAACTTTTAGGTGAGATGAATTTTCGACAGTATATATACAATTTACTTCGAAAATGTTCGTGTGCATCATGCATAATCTTTATGCTAGTCTAGGGTGTTGAATTTTACATGGACGAGGTTCTTAATTTGTAGAGATTAATTGACCCTGTTGCAGATTCTTGCGTTCAGATTGAACCTAATTGCAGGGAACAACGTGCATTTCTCCTTGGAGTGTAGATGCATACATATTGAAGCACATTTTAAGTGATTGATATAATATTAAGAATATAATATTAAACCGTCCATGGACATTCTATTTTGTCTTTAATTTGATGGTGTCGGCAACGTGAGTCACGTTGTGCCGCTTAGCTATCACTGGTCTTTACAAGTTTCATATTTTAAAACAAAGCCTGCATCATGTCATCAGAATTAAGAATATATAGAGGTTTATTCTCCACATTTTGAGGAGGAGTTTGATCGTTGATCATCATCCTGAAGATACGCTGCAGGGGAATAAAATTCGTGGGCTAGAGACCATCGGCACGTGTCTTTTGCATTCTTCCATATATAGTTGATCAATTGCTGTCTTCCCACTCTAGCATAGTATGTGTCGTTTGTGAAGCGTGGAGGTGTGGATACTATGGATCATGGTTGTTAAAAACGTGTTTTGACTTATAAAATCATATAATTTTACAAGTCAAACGTAGAAATTTGATAAAATTGGGTTAAAAAATCAAAATTTGGCAAAATCAGTCCAAGCTCGATAAAATCAGGTAGAATCATAAATCAGACCGAATCGGTCCAATTTTACGATTTCAATATCTTTACTTTGCACATGCATTGTGCATGTTAATTAGTTTTTTTGTCAAATTAATACATTGATTCATAGAGGAAGTGATTAACAAAAAAAAGAGGAAGAAGAAAGATAGTTTGATTATTGTTTTTTTGGAGTTTTTTTAGTACTGTGATCGGGTTTTTAATTATGATTTGCTGAATTGATGTGAAATTATGGAGGATTATACCGATGAGTGATGAGTGACTAACAAAGCACGGTCGATGCCGATAAATATTAATTGCAGTAATGCATTGCTAGTGCTTGGACACTTAAAATAAGTTATTTTAAATAATGTATGAACCGTAATTAATGAAGTTTTATGGTCATAATTGTATTGTATTGTATTTGAAAATATTTTACTTATGATTTTATAATTTTTCTACCAAAATGATTTTACTTACGATTTTATGATTTTTATACGAAAATATTTTAATTTTAATTTTACAATTTTACGATCTGAGTTCAAATTACAATCCTGTGTCGTGTCAGAAAAACAAGTTTGTCAATCTTGCCCCCAATCTCACCACCAATAGAAAATAAATGGAATCCCTTGGAGTAGTTATTAGCAGTGTTAGAGGGGAGAAACATTGTTTCAGGAGCACATAGTGTTTAAACTAGCAATCAAGTAATTCACAGCTCCCGTTAATTTGTATAAATTTTACAATTTCTATCCTTTGGCGAAGGAAGACAGGACAGGTCGAGTTGAGCCATATGAGGTGAGTGAGTGCGTCCCCTTCTCGGTGTCATCGTGCCTCACTTTGGCTCTCTTCCAAATATAATATATAAATATATATATCGGTCAAAGATAGCTTTTTTGTTAAAAAAAGTGGAATAATATTTTCCAACTTCATCCAGTAAGATTAGTTGCCTAGGAACAAAAGTATCTGTAACACGTAGCCCAATATTATCATGCCAGCTGCGATGGGTCAAAGCGTAGCATCCATTTTTTGTCGTCATTTTCTTTATGGAGTTGTAGCCAGGTGGAGCTTCTGTTCAGAACGCTGTACGTGTCCAGAACTTTCAACGTAGAAAGATTGTTTTTAATTCAGAGCTTGTTGTTGCTTCGGTATCGTAGCCTCTTCAGAGACGTCGATGGGGACAATTTTTGAATTCCAGCAAGGTATCTGTCCTATTCTGCTTTTTTTTATTTTTATTATTATTATTATCGCCACCCCTGCTTGATTGACACGTAGTGTTGCTGCCCTTGTTATGTGCTTGAAATAATCCTTGTACGTCTCTTCAGAAATCTAACATTTAATGCTTGCAGGATCAGGATACATATATATCGAGAGAGAGGAAGTAGTTAGTAGTCTTTCTTTTTCCAGTAAATATCACTGATGATAAAAATAAAAAAAAGATTTTATTATTATTATTCAGTTCTTGTTCCATTAAAGTCAATCCTCGCCTAGTTCATGTACCATGATATAAATTAGCTCATGTACAAGTCTCCCATTTAAATAAGATTTATTACATTAAGGTTTGTTTCTTGGAAAATTTGCATTTTACAACTCCAAAAATTATATATTATATATCTCCATATATGGTTTGTGTTACTTTTATGCTTAATCGTCCTAATTTGCGTTCCTGCATTTTAATTCCCTCTCCCTCTACTCACTGCATATGGGTTAAAAAATATCTTTTTATAAAGCAATACTCATGCATAATCTAACAAAAACTATCCCTTACTGAATCCATCTTTCTTGCAAAGATAAACAACTGGACAGACCCACATTGCAAACTCACTTCTTCCACGTGTAGTCCCGACTGCTCTGACCTGGACCTTACCATCTTATTCTTATCAAAACTCAAGCAGAGAGCATTAAAAAATGTTTGATGACTATAAAGTTTGCAAATGGAGGCAAAAGGAAAAGGAAACATGAGTGATGAGGACACTTTGGTGACGGTGACCACAATTTTCATTTGTATTAGGCGGAGGTTATGATTAGCATTTCTTTCTGTATTGCGAAGAATGGAACGGGGGGGCGCTGAATAGTCTGTGTGTGTTTGTGTAGAGAGAGAACGGTGGATATACAGGCAAGTGGAAACTCTCCATGTATGCCACCTTAGCAAAGAAATGTTCAGCGCAAGTTTTATTTATTTTAAATATCACGTTTCAGAAACAATTTTGACAAAACAGAGATTACGTTAGAGCAGGGGCAATTTGTTGATTGTGATATTTTTGTAACAGAATAATATAAATTTTATTTTGAGATTTTATTTAAAAGTTTAAGTTTTTAGATGAGATGATTTTTTAATATGATATTAGAGTTTTGTTGACTCAACGGTCACGATTTCGAATCTCGCCACTTAATCTATTTGATAAAAATCAAATACAAGGTAGTGTGAGTTTGTATAAATTCCAAGCCCAAATGACTTTTACTTGAAGGAATATGTTAGAAAATAATATAAATGATATTATAGACTCTCACCTAACACTTTAAGTTGTTAGGTGAGATGGTTCATTAACAGTCTTCATCTTTTTAATTCGATGACACTTGAGTTTTCAATAGTTTTTATCAGATTATAATTAAAATTAAAATTAAAATTGGTGTTAACTACATCAAGTGGACTTTGATATTTAATTATTTTGTTGGTGTAATTGTAAATTATCTAATAACCTAAAAGATAACGCGATTTGTAACAGTTCCGGCTACTGTTCATTGTGACTCATAGTCACTGTGGACGTGCAGTTTGCTCCGGTGCTGCGCGAGAGTTTGTGCACTTTTTTTTTTTTTTACACAGGTCTTCTTTTTGTATTTTTTATGGTGAAATTGATAGATGAGTAGTTGTGGCCGAGCGGTTCGCCTGCGCGCTGGAAATCCAAATCCAGCGCGCAGGGTTCGAACCTCCCAGCCAAAATTTTTGACTTTTTTTTTTCTTTCCTAAATTTCGTTTTTTGTTTTAGCAACTGGAAAGTTGCTTCTGTTTTTCTATTTGCTTTCCTTTTTTTTTTCGAAATTCCTTTTTTTTTTAAGCAACTTTCCAGTTGCTTTCTCTTTTTTTTTCTATTATTATTCTTATTTTTATTTTTTTTAGACTACTGTATTTTTGTTTTTTTCTTCTACAATCCTGATTTTGAAAATGATTGTCTAGAAAATTTGCTTTCCCTTTTATTTATTTTATTATTATTATTCTTATGATTATCTAATAACCTAAAAGATAACGCGATTTGTAACAGTTCCGGCTACTGTTCATTGTGACTCATAGTCACTGTGGACGTGCAGTTTGCTCCGGTGTTGCGCGAGAGTTTATGCACTTTTTTTTTTTTTTTACACAGGTCTTCTTTTTTTATTTTTTATGGTGAAATTGACAGATGAGTAGTTGTGGCCGAGCGGTTCGCCTGCGCGCTGGAAATCCAAATCCAGCGCGCAGGGTTCGAACCTCCTAGCCAAAATTTTTGACTTTTTTTTTTTTCTTTCCTAAATTCCGTTTTTTGTTTTAGCAACTGGAAAGTTGCTTCTGTTTTTCTATTTGCTTTCCCTTTTTTTTTTCGAAATTCCTTTTTTTTTTAAGCAACTTTCCAGTTGCTTTCTCTTTTTTTTTCTATTATTATTCTTATTTTTTTTTTTTTAGACTACTGTGTTTTTGTTTTTTTCTTCTACAATCCTGATTTTGAAAATGATTGTCTGGAAAATTTGCTTTCCCTTTTATTTTATTTTTTTATTATTATTCTTATGATTATATTTTAAAACTAGGATATCAATGACAATTTACGCGTACCATGGCTAATCTCCGGATCCATTTTTTTTCCTTTTTTGGTTCAACTTATACATTTTTTTCCTTTTTTTTTTCCCGCTTATTTTCCCCCCCCCATGATTTCCCCTTGCACGTCTTTTTTATAACCGTGCTTCTTCTTTTTTTTCCCTTTTTTGGTTCAACTTATACATTTTTTTCCATTTTTTTTTTCCGCTTATTTTTTTCCCCATGATCGCGGTCTCCAGGTTAACTTATGCGCACCACAATTTTTTTCTCATTACTGTTTAAAAAGGTGATTTCCCCTTGCACTTTTTTTTATAACCGTAAATATTATTAGATTCTAAAAAAATATTTGACTTGAAAAAAAAATAAAAAATAAAAAAGAGAATAATAAGCCAAACCATTACAAAACTCCCCACCGCCAACGAATGCCCAATTCACTATAAAAAAATATAGTTATTCATCTCTAATTGATATAATTGATTGTATTTTTTTTATCAACCGATTATATAATTGTCAAAACAATTAAGACACACCAAATAATCAATCCATTGCAGTTTTGCAATCTATGAATTAAATAAATCGACACAAAATAGCAATCAACCAGACATAATTTATCTCTGATAGATTTTAGCGGTTGCAATTTTGCTATCTGCTGGTTAAATCGTTCATTGCTGTTAAAATAAACCCAATCATCAACAAGTTCGATACAAGAAAAAAATAATTCATATTTTATTCATTTTATTAATTGCAAATTTACGTCCACCAATTAAATTATTGTCATAATAATCAAAACACGCCTACTAATTAATCAATTATAGTTTTTATGCAAATTACATAAATCGATAAAATATTTAAGCAAGTTCACCCATTAATGAATTGGCTATAAAATACAATTCACTCATCTTTAATAGATTTTATCGATTATAATTTTGAAAGTTGTCAACTAAATTATTATCAGAGCACTTAAACTGATAACAACAACCAACTAATTCAATACAAAAAAAAAATACAACAGAATTTAACGATTACAATTTGCTATCTACCAACTAAATAATTTTTTGCAGGCTAAATAATTAATCAGTTTACTACATCAAAAAAGCCTAGCGCAATGCGCGGCTATTTTCTGATATTTGTTATGTATCGACGCTTGAAAATATATATAAAAAATGAACTGGGTTTTTTTTTAAATCTCAAATTAATGTAATCTAAGTGTTCTGAAATAATAAATCTTAAAAAATAAAAAATAACAATTTTAAAATTAAAATCACTTTAAACAAAAAATATATCATGTCACATATATATAAAATAAATGCAAAAAAACACAAAAATGTAAGATAAGTATTATATGTATGCTAAGATGAACACCTAAGTCGAGTGTTTAACGCGTTTGCTGCCGCATCACAAGAGCGAGAGTTCAAATCTCTCCGGCTGCTAATGTTTTTAAACACTGATGAACAATGATTTTCACTTTTCATTACTGTTTGAATTTTTTTTAACTACGCTTCTTTTTAAAAAAAAAAATCGGAGTATCCATGTGAGCTTACGCACACCACGACTAATCTCCAGATCCACTTTTTTTCATTTTTTCCCTGTTTTTTTCCTACTTATACATTTTTTTTCCATGACCGGGGTGTTCGGGTTCATTTATGCGCGCCACAATTTTTTCTGTCATTACTGTTTAAAAAAGTGCTTTCCCCTTGCACTTTTTTCTTATAACCGGACTTTTTTTTTTTAATAAACGAGGTGGCCGGGACAACTTAAACACACCATGACTAATCTTCGTACCCATCTTTTTTTAACATTTTTTTCTCTTTTTTTTTCAATTACACTTTTCTTTTCCGTTTTTCTATAACCAGGGTGTCCTGATTAGCTTTTTTTTTAATATTTTTTTAATTGGGTTTCTTTTTTTGTGTTTTTTAACCAAAGTATCCGTGACAACTTACGTGCACCATAACTAATCTTCGAATCTATTTTTTTTAACATTTTTTTCACTAATTTTCCCCCAACGTATACTTTTTTTTTATAATTGTGATGTCTGGAACAACTTACACGCGCCATGAATAATCCCCAAACCCATCTTTTTGAAAAAAAAAATTCATTTTTTTACCCACTTATAATTTTTTCTTTTATAAACAGGGTGTCCGGGTCAACTTACGGGAACTACTACTATTATTTTATAAAATAGCTAAAGGATATTGCAATTTCAAACAGTAATAAACAATTATATCAATTGTGGTTTTCGTTGTTCATTACCATTTGAAAAAAAAACTTTTTTTTTTATATTTCTTACATAATTCTTTATGTCCATATATATACATGCTTTTAGTTTTTGTGTCAAATTTTTTATTCCTCTCTTATTAACATTTTTTAAATTTTTAATTTTTAATCTGTGTTGGTAATCATTTAAAAAAAAAATTTGTTATTATTTCTCTTTTTTTTATTCTTCAAGTAAAATATTTTATTTAAATATAATCATATTTATTTTTTGTTAATATTGTTAGGTATTGAATTTTCTAATTATTATAGATAAAACATTCAAAATAATGATAATGATTATTTGTAAGTTTTATTTTCTTTTAAATATGTTAGACTAATTATATATATATATTGCTTTTTTGGAAAAAAAAATATCATTGTTCTGAAATGCTTTTAATATAATATTATATAAAAAAAAATTATGGAAATTTTTTCTCTAACAATAATTATGGTCTCACCAATTTTTATTATTTCAACTGTTATTAAGGTTATTTTCTTTTATGTTTACATTTTAATTTTTTTTTGTAGTCATTTCAAAAATGATATTTTCTATTTTCTCTTTTTTTATTATTCATTTCCATTTTTTTTTAAATCTAATAATATTTATTTTTGTTTTTCGATTTATTTAGTTTTTGAATTTTTTTTTAATATTGTTAGGTGTTGAAATTTCTTATTATTATAGATTAGACATTCAAAATAAGGATAATGATTATGTTTTTCTTATAAATATGTGGACCTATTTATTATTATTCTAAAATATTTTTAATATAACGATATGAGCAATAAATTTTACAATCAATTTCCTACATATAAAAAAATCATTTTTAACGGATTTTATCAAAACATTTTTAGTATTAGCAATATTCAAACAATTTTTAGTGGAAAAAACATTTGTTTCTAAGAGATTTTATCAATTATAATTTTACTCATTGAATATTAAAATAACAAAATACATCATGCATAAAATCAATTAATTTTTTATATAGATAAAAAAAACCCAGCGCATCGCGCGGGCAATTCGCTCTCCTGCCTGCGCCAGATGACGTCAGCTAAGCTGTTTTTTGTCAAATTTCATTTCAGTCCCTGAACGTTATAATTTGTTTTTCTGGCCCTTATTTCTATTAAATGGGTTTTGATTTGTTTCAATTTCGTCCTTCAATTGAAATTGGTTATGTATTGAAGTTCCAGTTCGGTCCTCATGCTTTTAATTTTGCGGGTTGGGCTGGAAATCTAAATATTTTTGGTATCAAAGTTTTGATTAATTTCAATTTCATCCTTCCATGCAAATTTATTATAAATCCTTAATATTTTAGGTATCAAAAGTTTGATTTCTTTCAATTCTATCCTTCTATGCAAGTTAATTATGGATTTCAGTTTCATTTCAGTCCCAGTTCTTTTAATTTCCGGTTTTGTTTTGAATTATTTGATTTCAATGTTTGGGTTTACTTCAATTTTGTCTTTTAAATTAAAGATATTATTGAAGGTATATCAAATTAATTATATATTTGTATATTTATGTCAAATTAAAGTATGTAAAACTAATATTATGTTCAAATATTTATTGAATATTATCGCCTAAAAATATATAGAGGGAGAGGAAAAATGACCTATGATTTTTTTAAGGACAGAAATTCATATCAGTATTCTTAAATACATTTAATATAATAATACGATGAATAAATCTTATAAAAAAAAATATTGGCTTCAAAATTAAATTTTGTGCTCTTTTGTTTAGGTTTATTTATGTATTTATGTCAAATTAAAATATGTGAAACCAATTATATGTTCTAATATTTATTGAGTATTATCGCCTAAGAATATAGAGAGAGAGAACAAAATAGCCTAAGATTATCCTTTAAATTAAATATATTATTGAAATTATGTCAATTAATTATATATTTGTATATTTATGTCAAATTAAAATATGTAAAACTAATTATATGTTTGAATATTTATTGAATATTATCGCCTAAAAATATATTGAGAGAGAGGAAAAATGACCTATGATTTTTTGAAGGACAGAAATTCATATCATGTTTTCTTAAATATATTTAATATAATAATATGATTAATAAATCTTATATAAAAAAAAATATTGGCTTCAAAATTTAATTTTGTGCTCTTTTATTTAAGTTTATTTCTTTACAAGAATTTCCAATGTTTTCATTTCTAATATTTTAGATCTAATATTACTGGAAAAAAAAACATCTCAAAAAAAAAAATGTTGACAAATTTACCTGCATTATCTACAAGTCAAATTAAAAAATATACAAGTCACTTCCCGTTTCCATTAGACTGTTCTTTTTAGACGGCAAATAAATAATTACAGCACAAAAAAAATTAAGTTTATGTTTTAAAATAAAATTACAATATTTTTATTTCTAATATGTCTGATATTTATTGAATATTATCGCCTAAAAATATATTGAGAGAGAGGAAAAATGACTTTGGATTTTTTGAAAGACAAAAATTCATATCAGTATTCTGAAATATAATTATACTAACTAAATATTAAAATAATAAAATACATTACATATAAAAACAATCAATTTTCTATATAGATAAAAAAAACTCGCCGCATCGCGCGGGTATATCGCTCGTTTGATCTAGATTAGCTCTCTATTTTTCATATATATTTTCAATATTATTGACATTTAAAAATATATATCAAAATCATAAAATGTCCACGTATCAATTAACGCGTCCCAGCTCTTGTTACGTTACTTGGAAATTTATTTGTGCCCGGATGGGTATTTGATGTGATGTAAATTGTAATCTAATGTGATGGGTCGGATGCTGCCTGCTTGGGACAGGTGGTAGTGGGCTCCACAGCTTTGTTAATGTTTGGGTAAATAGTTTAGGCCGTCAGAGCTCGGTAAAGATGTTTTAGTGAAGGTGCAGACTGACGAGTCCTTAATTTGGTCTACGGACCTCAGCCTTCCATCCACCACTTTCTCGAAGAGCGCCTAAATCGGGCCTCGGGCCCATTTAAATCTTTGACAAGGCCTCGAGGTCTTACAAATATGAAAGAGATTCAAAGTTGGGCCGGGATGTCCACTGTTGCCATTTCCCTACCAGAATGTAAGACTGGGCTGGGGCCTAACAAGGTATGAACAGTGGAAAGGCACCCCGTGAGATCAGCTGGGTAGCCATTTACGGGAAGAGGTGGTCTCATGGTTCAGAGACCTATATTTTTCCAGTGCATGTTGGATACGGTTTGTATTCTACATTCTGATCTGGCCTGCTGTATTGTTATTTTTTTACTTCCGCTGCCAAAAACTTGGTCAAACAAAAATGTTTTGATGGATAATATCCAGTCGCTATTTCCCAATGAAAATGGAGAAGGAGAGTTTTTTGTCAGTGACATGAATAACAACAGAATATTTTATATTTTTAATTCCACTCACTCTCCTTACTATCATCAGTTATAATTAAAGGCTGAAGATATTGATGAACCCAATAAAAATTGAATATTATATGCATCTATTTCGTTTAGTCCTGAAAAATGTTCTGATTGATGATTGTTTTATTTGGTAGCATTTGATTAGGGTCTTGGGATAAAAGAGCTGAAGAGATTGAAGATAGAAATGTGATGGTTAAAGAGAGAAAGACATAAAAATAAATTTCTCTCGGTGATAATTTTTTAGTAATTTTTGGTACATCCAAAATAAAACATATTGAGAGGACACGCCTCTAGAGACATCATTTGTTATTTATTATCACTAAAATATCTTTGTAACAAAAATTAATTCAAAAGTTTTCAAAAAAGTATAATAAAAAATAAAAAGTTTATATTCATATAATTTTAAATCCCAACGCGGAACAAGATCTGAGTCACGAGTAAAGAGGATCAACCTTGCTTCACCTAATGATTTGTTTTTAAACAATCAAATGTCATTTTGACAACAACAAAAAAAAAAAGTTGAACAATTTTTTGATCAAGTCTTACCACAAGTTAACCCATGATTTTGTTTGGTTTAGATTGGGTCTATCATTCCTTCTTCTTGTTTTTTTTTTTTTTATCTAAACTCAAACTTGTCAAGACCCTAAGTAATCTTAGGCCTAAGTTAACCTATTAGGCCAAACCAGATTTATAGCCATGGTTATTATACTATTATAATTTTCAACACTCCATATGAACTAAAGTAAAAAATATAATTTTGAGTTTTAATTAAATTATGTAAGTTTAACAACAATACATATTAAATAGATTTTTTTTCATATTTTATTTTGTATTGTTATCCATCAACCAAAACATATGCAAAAACAATCACTCCATCTTATATAACACTACCAAACATATTCGTGTGTCCTTTATTATATTGTCTCTTATATCTTCATTGTCTTAATCTCTTATATTCCAAAATATTAATCAGAAACTATCTTTGAATTTTTATAGTCTTAAAATAGGACAGTCATGCTTTTGTTAAGAGATATCAAGATGACACTAATACTCACATGACAACCATAGTTTTATGGATTGATTTTAACACTAATACTCACATGACAACCATAGTTATCCAATCTTATTCAGGGACTAACTTGAAAAAAAAAGACATGGGTTACCAAGTCATTTTATTGGACACATAATTGACTCAAGTCAATCATATTTACTAAAATTATAGTGCCTTGTTTTTCCCTTTAAATGGTAATTAGATAAGTTTTGAATGGTTTAACTAGATTAAACAGGTTACTAAAAACCTGGTCATATCGGATAAGTTTGACTTCGATAATATCTTATCCAATTCAACAAGAAAGTCAACCGTATAAAGCTGATGGTTTTCCCGGGTTAACATAAGGATTGAAACTGAAAATAACAACTACGGGATAACAATGTATTGTCCCCTTTATAATATGACACATTTAATCCTTTTATTAAAAAGTAAATGCCACTTTGATTATAAAAAGTGATAAATTCAAAGACTTTACGTAGAAGGCAAAATTATTTTTAGATATATTTTACTTATTCCAAGAAAAAAATTCATGCAATTTCTCGAGATGAAAAAATTATTTGTTTAGTCTATGAAAAAACATTCATTAACAATAAATGGTGTTCTCCACAATCTCCAATAACCTTTCATATTATATCCATCATTTCGTTTCATTAACAAAACAGTTTAAAAAACATGAATTAGGTTTATTGTTCATATGATTAGTGAACAAAAAGATTTTTTTAAACCTTTTAAATCCTTATATAGCCTTATTAAATGAAATTAGGTTTTAAATTACCATAAAAAATACAAAAATAAAAGACTATTATCTAATACAAAAAGTAAAACTTGGAGAAAACAAGATACTGTATTAAAAGACTAAATAGAATTCTTAACCCAATAGAGCCCTTCTTTATTTTTACAGGGAGCACAATAGCAGCCAAAAATTAGGTTGCAACCTAGCGAACGACATGTCATCCTTTGAAATCTAATTAAATAAAACTACAGGTTATAACAAAAATACAAAATCAAAATATATAACTTAAAGCAGAATCTGGAGAAAACACACGCTTCACAAATAGGAAAATTTAAATACTTCATTGAGATTTGATACACTGCTGGATTTCTTCCCATACAAACATATCACTGTCGAAGCCGATAAATTGTCGTCGAAAGAGATCTTGATCAGCCCTAATATGTTACTGCTGCGGTGAAAGTAAGAAGACTAGTGATAATAAAATATAGCTGAAGTTCTCACGCGAATAATTAATCAAACGTTCAAGACTAAAAATAGTCATCTCATACGTCTAAAAGAAGCTAAAGTGCAGGCTCGAAGGGAGCCGAGGACACCGAAAGAGCTATCATAAATGCAAAATAGCAGGGAGCAGGAAGCAGGGCGGGGAAGAAATCAGTAGAAACAAGAAACAAACAAACAAACAAAAGCTCTCACTGTACTTACTATTTTCGCTAATTACAATGCTACAGCCTATTGTTAACAAGTTTTTAGGTGCTAAAAAAATCATCTTCAGAACGTAATCACACGATTTTAAAGTTCTTACGAGCTATATCTTGGAGAATGTGTATAGGAAATTTGTTTCCGAATGAACACTACCCTCGTAAGCTTCTGTGTATGTTTGTTTGTTTTTTCACTTTACAGAGAGGATGACTGTATCAGTATCTCCCGCTATTTCTCGATCCGGACACCAAATTGACTTGAGTTTCAAAAAGCTGCCCTCTAAAGTATAATAAATTTTCACCAGCCCTTTTCTTCCCCCTCGCCACTTTCAACCACTCCTCCAATTGACACACCGCCACACGAACGCCTTGTAGATAGAGATAGGAGGCACGCGACCATGCATTTTTTAAAGAGACATGTCACGTGGAGATGCATTTTCATCTTGGAAAGTTGGAATGGACTCAGATGGGGTGGAGAGCAAATTAAGATTTTAGAAAATTTATATCGTCGGGTTTAATTAGTAGCTGGTAGTATTTTGAACGATAAATTAATAATTATTATATGATTGAAAGGGTGGAATCGACAACCTGGGTTGGAGATGCAGGATTTGACATTTACGTGTTGTTTCTATCGAACACCGCTCTCTCTCTCTCTCTCTCTATATATATATATATATATATAGAGAGAGAGAGAGAGACACAATTTTCAAGACTGTGAAAGCGTTGAAATATGTAGCCAGTATCGTCCTCTCCGTTTGTCACTCTGATGTACAGTATTTGGAAGATAGAGAGAGGCATGGAGCAGATGGTGGTGGAGCCTGTGGTTGTGTTATAGAGGTGATAACATAACATGGCAGCACTTCTTACGGGCACCTTCCAACCCAACCTCACATGAAAACCACAAAAAAAGAAAAAAAGAAAGAGGAAATGGTTTCACTTACTGTCGCTGTACATGTACTCCCTAATAATTCCACAAGCTACCATGATCGTTAAGGTTAATTAATTGGTCACAGACCGTTGTATCCACGATTTAAGGCAGCTGTGAAGAGTAAGGCATCAAAATTTTAAAAAGAAAACAGCTAGCATTTCGAGTTTATTTTATTTTTAAAAGAAAAAAAATGTGACTCTGATCGTTCCACGCCATGGCAATTTTGAAGAATAACAATATAATTATCGAATGTCATACTGTTTTCATTGACTTAATCCTGTCAGTGTCAAATTCTAAGAATCTCATTGCTTGATTTACTGATTGAAAGTCTTGTCTAATAGAATGATAATCCCTCTGTTCGTGGTGTGAAACATGCGGAAAATTTACATGCAGTGGAGCCAGAAATCTTTATTCGACTGGTAGCAGTGCTGGATGGGGTTGAAATAATTGGTAAAAGACGTCGGAGATTTTAGGTAAGGCATCTTTCAAGTATTGCCGTTTTAACATACACTGGCAATTTAGTAGGAGCACCACAGGCACAGTCTCAGCAACACATGGTTGATTTGTGACTAAATAAGCGATTAGCTAGAGCCCAGCAATTTCAATCTCGATATATCTTTCAGTGATGGAAGAGAGATGAGAGAATGGACCCAGGAAGATGGTGGCTGTGCCAGGTCTCTATCTGGACACCGAGAAAGTAGATGGCAGTTTTTAATAAGCCAAATAAATCTTTATCTCAAGGTCACCGTCTGTTTCCTTCCGTCAACAACAATAATTTTAATAGAGTGATATTGCATTTTTATCACTTTGATTATTAATTTCTTCGAGAGGAAATGCGAATGTCAACGTGGATCCAAAAGTATGAAAAGCTTTTGTGGTAAATAAATTAAATATTAAATCATAATTTAGGATCCAAAATGTATAAATATATATTTATTTTATTTATGAGCACATCAAAACAATAAAAAGCACTATTTTTTTTTTAAAAAAAATATTTTAATAAAAAAAATGTTAAAACTTAATGCCAAACATCCTCTTGATTTTGACAAATGTATTTTGTTTTCAATAATTCAATAGAAAACTTAAAAAATATCCTCAGCAACTAATCTTGGCATATTTTAAAATTTAAAAGGCTTCATATTTTTATCTTCAATGTAATTCCTTTTTATTTAAAAAAAAAAGAGAGAAGGTAAACATGAAAGAAATTTAAGTAACAAGAAGGAAGGTTAAAATTTAAAAAGCAAAGTGAAAAGGAAAGCGTGGACCCCTGACTCTATCTGTCGGTCATCGCCTCGGATTTCTCGCCTCTGCCTAAAAAGTGACACGGCAGACGAGGGTCCATTCTTTCATGCCCAATTTTTATTTTTATTTTTATTTAATTCTTTAACTTTGGGATTACTATATTCTACAGTACTGTTTAATTTTCTCGTTCCAATCGCAATTAATTGATTCGAAAAGGTGTGTGTGTATATTAAATGGGCATTTCCATTATCGGGCAGCTCAAAACTCAACCACTCCTCTGACCCAATTCTATGCCTCCTTTACTTTGATTCCTTTACCTTCTTATTATCAATTATTTTATAATTTTTGTTAGCATAGTACACAAGTCTCACCATCCTACGGTCCATAATGGGTATTTAACTTCTAGATTACATAGTCAAGTAGACAGCACAGTTATAGTAAACAGTGTTCGAGTGTGATGACACCATCCATCCACATTGTTGCTAAAAATCTAATGGTGGGTTTCACTTGGGTACATGTTCAATCTCTTACGAGGTGCTATCATCACAGTTATCTGGCAAATCCAACGGTGGATAAGGGTTTCAAGAACAGAGAAACCTCTCCATGTTAGCTGTAGTGGTATGATATGTATGTGATCATGAAAGTGAATGGATTTATTATAATAGTATTTGATTTGTTTTTATAGAGAGAGAGAGAGAGAGTGTGTGTGTGTGTGTGTGTGTGAGAGAGAGAGAGAGAGAGAGAGAGAGAGAGAGAGAGAGAGAGAGAGAGAGAGAGGTGCATGGGGTCGTGGTCATTTCTGGAACTGAGAAAACCCAGCTGGTAGGGGCGGGTCAGCACCTATCTTTTGTCTTTTTTAACGTTGGCTTTCCACTCTTTTTACTCTTCTTAATATAGCCCCCATACCATATCATTATTTTCATCATCACCAATCTTTCTCTATCTCACAAACCCCCTTCAAGATAGGCGAGACTCTTGGGGGATAAAGTCAATAGTTTAAGAAACACCGGCTCGCACACACAAAAACAAATTCTATATATCTCCCTCTTTCACTTTGAAGAATTGAACAAAATTTGCTATCAGAGGTAGCTTCTTTTTTGAGGGGAATGTTGTCTGGCTCGAGGACTTTTTCTTGATCAATCTAATCAAACTTTCAACCTTTAGATCTATTATCTTATTTGAGATTGATCACCTGTTAGGGTTGTCGGACCAGGCTTCATTCCCCCCAATCGTTGCTTCCATGGAAGGTTTTCTCAAGGGCTTGATCATGGGTTTTTGCATGTACACAGGTTTGAGTTTTAATCATCCTTTTTTTTTCTTTAAATGGTTTTGTATATCTTGATCTTGTTTGGAATTTTTTTTTTGGGAGTTTTGTAATCGCGGATTTTTTTCATTTACTCTTTAGGGTTGTTGCTGTGCACATATATATATATATATTTACACACACATGTGCGTGTGTGCAGATTGGTGTAATCATGATGTATTTTGACCTTGATGAGAACTAAAAAGCTTCATCATTACTCCTTTTAAGGTTTTCTTCATCTCTGATCATGTGATGATGGTGTTTTTTCTGTCAGTGCTCATATTATTAAGCAGATTTTTCCCATGATAGCTTCATCATGTATCTGATCTGTCTGTTTGTGCTATTTTCAGATCAGGCTTTGAACTTTTAGAAATGATACATCTATATTCTTCTCTCTTCTTACTCCTTGTGTTTTATAGTGTCTCATGCCGCTGTTGTTTCTGAGGTTTCGCTCTGATCTCCAAACGATTATTTCACAGAGAAAAGGGCATGTGCTGTGTGAAGATGTACAAGCAAGAAAGTGATGCTCTTTCTATCATTGTTTGAAGAGTCTCCTGATTCTCTATAGAAAGGGATAGAAAATATGGTGGCCCTAATAATTTAGACGTGCTTGAAAACTAGTGATATGAATTTTGGATACAACATTTTGGCCCAAAAATTTAAAGTTTTCTTTGCTTGCTCTTTCAGAAGAGTTTAGCTGTTTTCTAAAATCAAATCTGAATATTTGAACATGGGTAACTTCCTATATATGCCTGCCTGCCTACTTATGAAGAGTAGTGCTAAGCTCCACTTCTTGTTATATTCTACCTGTTTCTTGGCCTCTTTTTCTTTGGGTTCTATATATATGCCATGAATATGTATTTGAAATTGAAGTCATTTATGTTAATCCCAGGAGTTTGTGCCCGCGGGTTTTGTGTCACTCTCACATTACAGGAAACAACCTGTCTTGGCAAATCAAGTTCTCTCTCATTTACATTTCGATTTTTTTCGAACAAGAGATACTCATGGTCTAAAGCTATAAGTACTATTTCGCAAATTAAGTTGTGAACTCCTCAGGTAAAGCCTAATTCTTTCTCAAGATAAGCTACTGGTTTAGAGTTATAAGCTCCCATTCCTGATAGCTCACAAAATCCTGTTTCTCCTTAGTTTTAACTCTACTAGAAAGGAATGGATAAAGATTCTTGTTTCATCATTTGATGATATAGGCTACGCCTTAAAAAGGAGGCTCATAAAACTCTCCCCGCAATGTGGAATTTGGATGCCATACTTTTCCGGCGTAAAGCTTGATTTGTTTCTAGAGGAGCAGTATGCAGGTAAAATCTCTTGTTTTCAGTGAGCTTTTTTCTATATATTTTTTTTATTGTTAAGGATGACATGGGTGTTATTTTTGGTGAGCATTATTATTTCATCGTGCTTGCTACCTTGCCCATCATTTGCCTTACTTTCCTCATGTGAGTTTAGCAATGAGATCCTTGAGATGAAAAGAAAAACATTAAGATTTGAAAGATGGCTGAAAGTGTCACCTATGCGCTAGGCTTGTAGGTGTATACAATATACATGCCTGTTGTATATGGGCCTAAATAATTTATCTCCTCTCTCTTCCGCCGAGCATTCATGGAACACGAAATCGAAAGGAACTCGGATCGAGGAAGAGCGAAGGCAAGAAAAGGTCAGGAGAAAAAAGAGCCATGAATATCCTTTTTAATTACCCCATGTCACTGGGTAATTAACCTAACGTTTTTAGTTCTGCAAAATATGTTTCATATTTTAAAGCTGGTTTGGTTTGGAATCTAGGAAGCAAACTCCATTTTTTTATGTTATTACAGATGTATCTCTGCACATGTACCTCGACATCAACCATACCAATCTTTATGGTTTTTCTCCAGGATATGGGTGCTTAGACTTCTTTTTCTCTTTCTACCCTCTTTTCCCGTTTCTGAATTTTCCTCTAGCCCTTTGTTGAAAAGGGGATTGCATGTATGAATGCGGTCTCGTAAAAGCACCGCCTTTTGGGAAATTGAATCTTTTTGACCTTTGCAAACATAAAGTATACCACTTTCTGCCATTCTTTTATCCGTGATTTTTCTGCTTTAGTCTTTGATTTTGTAGGATCCGAGAGGGGGGGGGGGGGGGGGGGGTCTTTGGACATGTTGATGGAATTCCAATGAAGGTTTTATGACCACAATTTTCCATGGTGTGATTGGTATGTGTACAACTTGACCAGAACTTTATGGAAGCTTTGTTCTATTGGATGCGAAGTCGAGGACCTTGCTGGTATAGAGCTCCACGGGTCTACAAAAGTACGTACTAGTGTAGCCTAGAGCCCTAGACCTTGAAAATTACTGAAGGATCCAATGCGACTTTTTCTTTCGCCCTTTTCCTCCGCAATCAGGAGTCAGGACGGAGGAGCATGCTGTGGAAATTGGGAAAATGGTGAAGCTACAATTTTTTTCGGGCATGAAGTACGACGACACCTGCCCTCTCAACCAGGATTGAATCTATGACTTTATTGCTGACAGTAATATATCACTGCTGAATCTTTTGTTTTTTAATGAACAGCACGCATTCTTGTATAGACTCGTTGACAAAAACTATATTGAACATTTTTAACGCATCCACAAACCCTTTGAAGCGTTTTCTATGAGAACATCTCAAACTAGTTCTTCTTATCCAAGAAAATTTAATCTCTAGAACGCTTTTATTTGTTTTACTAGAGCATATCATATTCTTGAAAATCTGATAAGCCTTGTTCTTATTATTAAAATTGGATCGATGTTCGCTTATTTTAGAGTAATTGCGGGTGCCCACATATGTATTTTTCTTGTTGCCCTTTAACCCGAGCCTAATTGTATAATTCCCTTTGATAGCCCATGGTATAAATAAAAACAGATCCTTCTCATTACTCTCTCCTTTCTCTAAAACGCCAGCCATCTCTGACTCTTCCCTCTGCAATTTTTTTTCAAGTTTCTAACCTCCAACAATTCATCATAAAAGTTATTTCATTTTTGATTAAGTTTACTTAGCTTCTTTTATTTCTTTATTGTATTGTTTCGAATCTTTTTAGTTGTAATAAGTTATGGAAAGTTAGGGTTAGAGTTTGTATGACTGCGATTTACATACTTATTGTATAATTGTGAGTAATTAATATGATTGATGTAGATATATTTTAAAGAATATTATTTATAAAGCATGCATGTTTGCATCCTTATATATATTTATGAAATATTATATATGAACTTGGTGTGACAAGTTATGTATATGTTGGGTTATATACATGATGTGATGGGTTATGATGGTGGATTATGTATATGGTTATGAAATAGTATGAAAGCTACTAATCAAATCATTAGGTGCGTGTTTGATTTTATTATTCTTGAATATATTTATTCTTTTCCATAATTGTTTTATTTTAGGCTTATAAATTTAATAACTACGAAAAATCAATTAACGATTAAGAGTTAAATGTTTGGTTTTTCATATTGTGAGCTGTGCATACAATGATTTAAAGCTCATGATTACTGTAGAATTGGGTTGTGATTTGAGTTTCAAAGATCATAATATTTTGTATAATTAATGTGATTGAATACTCTCAATTGTTTGAATTTCTCATTTGAGAAATGCAGTAGTTTGAGGCTTTAAATGAATAAAATAGTTTTTATCTATTTTATTCCAGTCATGTTCTGATTGGGAATGCAACAGTAATATATATATATATATATATATATATATATATATATATATATATATATAAAGTAATACGAAGTGCTGTGTGTTTAGTTCTTGGCAAAAAAACAAATCACGGTATAAGATAGAAGTCTGTCATCTATCCTTCAGCGTTGGATAATTCTTTTGATATATACCAAAACCTTCTTTTTGATATCTCTGGCTGCAATTATCGATCATTTTCAGACTCGATGAATTGCCAAACCCTTTTAAAAAGAAGGGCTTGGATCGTAGTTGTAATTATCCCTAGTGCTGTTTTTGTACTTTGGAGCACAAAAAACATTTAGATTCAAGTCTTTAACTCTTTGAATGAGTTTCGATATCCATCTGCAGCGATATTCAGAGGAAAAAAGCGATGGTGTTTAATCTTGATAGACACCCAAAATAATTGAGAGTTTGCTCGTTGAATGTTAGAGAATAATATAAATAATATTATGGAGCTTTACATAACAATTTCAATTTTAAAATGAGATGGTTTCATAACATGATATTAGAGTTTTGTCTACCTAACGGTCATGAGTTTGAATCTCACTACTCTCATTCTATGATGAAAAACCAAGCACAAAGTAGTGTAGGCATGTTATGAGTTCGAATCTCACTACTCTCATTCTATGATAAAAAACTAAACACAAAATAGTGTAGGTATGTTTAAGTTTCAAACCCAAAATACTTTCATATGATGAGTATATTAAAGAATAATATTTTAAAATCTCAACTAATAACTTAAATTTTTAAAGATAGTTGTATGACATCAAAAGACACTGAAATATGAGTTTCCCCATTTTGTCCCGAATCCCATGTCTTCCGTGACATGAAGCATATCTCTGGAGACCGAGTCGAAAGCCTTTAGAAAGTGTAGTTTGAAAGGAAACCTGCATTCTGATCAACTTTCTATGTCGGTGAATCATTTCTAATATGAACACAAATGCTCTTTTATCATTTTGGAGTGCGTACAGTTTGTCTCTTTTGATATTGCCTAATGATTCTGAAGCCCAACCTGGTTATTTGCAATTTCTAAATTTTAATATTTTTCTATATTAGTCCAGTAAAGCTCTATCATTGCATAGAAAAAATTAAGCCAGTCCGAATAAAGTCACTTCCTTCTGTATCTCATCCAGGTCACCTTATCACAACTTACCGTGGTTGCTTATTTGTGATATATTTGCAAGGTATTATCATTTTCCTCCTTAAATGAACATAATCTGCTCATATGTAATAGATTAAAAAAAGGAGATATTGATATTTTAATATAAAAAGAGAAGCAAAATCTACTCCCATTTCATTCAATTAAGAATCCCATCAAGCCAATTATTTTAAAAAATGATTGAATTTTAATATATAGTTAAGTGAACTTCTTTTTGCCCCTTAAAGATTCATTAATTTCTCGCTTATGCCCTTGTATTTTTTTTTTTTAATATATTACCTTATTTTCAAAAGTTTCAATATTACCTTTATTATTTAAATAATTTACATCGTCGTTATATATATATATATATATATATATATATATATATATATATTACAAGATTCTGTGTTTTTTTAGTGAAATATTATAATATGTAAGCATATTTAGGAATAGAAAAATGAAAGACGTATAAGAAAAGGAAAAACTGAGTTTTTTTGTTTGTCAATAATAGCAAAGGGCAAAATCTAAAGAAGCTATAAGGGTACCATTAAAAACGTTTAAACTATGGCAGTTGAAACGATAACTCAATGAATCTATAGGGTGCACCCTTTATAGTGTGTACTATTATAATGCATGCGTGTTGTTGCAGGAAAGTCTATAAAATATATTTTAGTATTTTAATTAATTTTATAAGTTTATATGAGTAAAATTAAAATGAGTAAATACCACTTGTAATTTCTTTAAATTTAACATATATTTTGTCGTTTTTAATTCACTGTGTATTTTATGTTTTAAGTTTAAACATATTATATGAATATGTTTAAATTTAATAAATAAAAAAACCATTAATTATTTGTTTTACAAAAATATAATAAAAAGGGTTAATAAATGAAAAACAAAAGTGAAGCCTTTGCTAAATCAATCTATCTTATAGGCTTGTTTTAATTTTATTTAATGAGTCTATGAAATAATCACTAATTATTGAGAATTTTATCTTGACAAAATATTAAATAATAGAAAAAGAACAGCATTAAAAAAAAAAACATGGCATGGAGAATTGGGGGCAATTTTGGCTCCAAACTCATTTTCAACACCATTTCTTTCTCCAAACACCTTAAAACCATCCCAACATTATTGTAAGCTACATAAAAACCTCAAAACATGTTTTGATCAGATCTATAAACTTTTTTCGTTTTTAAATAAAATTTATTTTCTCTCCTTCCTTCTCATCGACTCTTTCTCCTCTGTTTCCATCTGCATGGACATTGCTTAAATATAAATGGAGTTTATATATCATTTCATACAAATCTCGAACATTAAATATCAAATAAATCTAACAATAGCAAGAATAGCCCAAAACGATGTTTTAGCACTATGTAATTCCAATGTGGGAATTTGCTTTCTAATAGAGGAAATATTTAGTGAATTAATCTTAGAGTATGAGCAAGATCTCTCATAGCTACAGTGCAACCCTTCTTCATCATTGTCTCCAACGAGGTGACATGATGGCAAGAGGTTTGAGATCTATACAACAGGTTTTCGAGTTCGAGTTAGGACGTACACTCTTGTAAAAGCCTAAAATACCTGAGTTTTACTCATTCATCCAGATCCATAAAATACACTTTTAAAAAAATAGAGTTTCCTCGAGTACATCATATTACATTACAACTCGCATCATGATGGTTCGATAGCTAGATTTCCTTTGGCCAAGTAGAATCTTGATTATAATTATGTCATGATCATTGCTCGTGATTGGTGATGAATTTAATCAACAGTCCCCTATATTTACTACCTGAGATCTCTTTACTCTTTAGCTTTAAACGGAAATGGGCAACCCTGTAGATATGTAGGGATTTGTGGAAATAGTCTAGGATCTGATCTCCATTCTCTGGAATGTAGAAGAACAGGTAACGGCAGCTGAACTTAATGAAATCCATGAAGATAATGCAGCCTTAATTACAACTAAACTGAAGAGTGAGGATGTGGAAGGTCACGTAACAGCAGCCGAACTGAAACATGAAGATCAAGACTTTAAGGCACCCGTTACTGTCATCAATTCAACAGATACAGTAACGGAAGCAAGCAACGGAAACAGTGCAATTTATGTCAATTAAATTGCACAATAATGACAGCTAGAATAGATAAGTTAACTGTCATCACTGTAATACTATATATATGATTGTGTGTACAGAATACATCAATTGAATTAATACAATTACAATTCATCAAATTAACAATCTCAATTTTTATATGGTATCAGAGCCATTAAAAGACTAACGTCTCAATGTCTTCCTCAAACTCTTCCGCAGCACAATCTTCCTCTTCTATCATCTCTATGCCCTCTGTCACAACTGTCAAACTCAACCATGACAACTTTCTTCTTTGGAAAGCTCAGCTTGTACCTTATTTTAGAGGCCAAGACCTCTTTGGATTCCTTGATGGTAGTATTCCAAAACCACCCAAAATCATCTCAGTCACCAATTCTGAATCATCCTCTGTTACTGAACGACTTAATCCAGCTTACTCACAATGGATTCGTCAAGATAACATCATCCTCAGCATTCTCATGACCTCCTTATCTGAACCTATTCTTGCTCAAGTGGTGACATATACAACTTCCAGAGGTGTCTGGAACGCACTAGATGAAACTTTCTCATCTCGGTCTCGTGCACGAATTCTACAAATTCGCACGCAACTTGCAACCGCCACAAAAGGCGGCAAGACAGCCACCGATTACTTTCATTTTATCAAACGGCTTACGGATGAACTTGCTGTCGCTGGACAGCCACTAAATCATGATGATATTATCACTTATTTGCTTGCAGGTCTCAGCCACGAGTATGATAGTCTTGTGGCTTCCATCTCAGCACGCACTGATGACATTACACTAGAAGAGATCTACTCCTTGCTACTTACTTCTGAGGCACGCTTATCTCGACATCAACTCTCCCCTGTCAACCAGCAACTCTCGGCCAACATTGCTCAGCGGCAAAACTTCAATAGGCGAAGCAATTTTCGTGACAGGGGGCGTGCTCAACGTGGTGGTCACAATTCTGGTGGCAGAAATTTTAATCAATCCTCGGTTGTGTGCCAAATTTGTAACAAAATTGGCCATTATGCTAAGAAATGTTATTTCAGGTTTGACGTCACTTACCAGGATACAAACAACATGCCACCAAAACAAGGGCTATTGACAATGCATCACGGCAACAATAACTGGGACAATGCATGGAATGCAGATACTGGTGCCACACATCATTTTACAAATGATACTAATAATTTGAATCTTCAGAAATCAGATTATACTGGTGCAGATAATGTACAAATTGGCAATGGTCAAGGTTTGCAAATTTCAAAAACTGGATCCTCTATACTGTCCACTCCCTCATCCACTTTTCTTCTTAATCAAGTTCTTCTTGTTCCCGAATTGCATCAAAAATTACTGTCAGTCCATCAATTTTGTGTCGATAACAATGTGTATTTTGAATTTCACTCTTTTCATTTTCTTGTGAAGGATTACTCGGGGAAGGTCCTTCATCACGGTTTACTTCATGATGGTCTCTATAAATTCATCAATAATCCATGTCTTCCACGGGCACTCTCGAGTCTTCGTTCAAGTGACTGGCACCGCCGGCTTGGACATGCATCTGCTCCCGTCATTAATAAAGTCCTTTCCTCTCTTCCATTTCGTGTCTTGCCGAATAAAAATGCTCATGTTTGTCCTGATTGTCAAATGGCAAAAAGCCATAATTTGCCCTTTCATCCTTCCATGTCTGTGTCATTAAACCCGTTAGAATTAATATTCACCGATGTATGGGGACCAGCCTTCATCCCATCTACAACAGGAGCCAAATATTATGTTAGTTTCCTAGATGACTATTCCAAATTTTTGTGGCTTTTCCCTATTAAACTGAAATCTGATGTTGAACATGTGTTTTTAAATTTTCAAACACATGTGGAAAAACAGTTTGATAGAAAAATTAAGGCCATTCAGTCTGATTGGGGTGGGGAGTATCGCCGTCTAAACACATACTTTCACAACAATGGCATTCATCATCGAATTGCTTGCCCACACACCCATCAACAAAATGGCTCCATTGAACGCAAACATAGACACATTGTCGAAGTTGGTCTAAGTCTCTTAGCTCATTCCAATTTACCAATGATTTATTGGGAAGATGCTTTCACTACTGCCACATACATTATCAACCGGCTCCCAACACCAATATTACATCACAAGTCCCCATACGAAATTCTCTATAACAAGACACCTGATTACCAATTTATGCGTGTGTTTGGTTGTGCATGTTGGCCCAATTTACGGCCATATAACAAAAACAAACTTAATTTTCGATCAAAAACATGCATCTTTATTGGTTATAGTCCATGTCATCAAGGATACAAGTGTCTTGATTTATCTACGGGAAAAATTTATGTCTCTCGTCATGTTATATTCGATGAATCCCTCTTTCCATATTCTAAAGACCTGTCCATCGGTGAAAATCTAACTGATTCCTCCTCTATTTCTCTTCCTCATCAAACCGTGTCTGTCCCATCTTCTGATCCAGTTGATTTGCAATCTAACCAGTTGGCTTCAAGTACACCATCTGCTCCTCTTGTTTTGATTTCTGCAGGTACAAATTCCTCTCCACCCGTGGCCTTTGCAGATCCAAGACCAGATACCACTCGGTCTGTCACACCAGATATCCCTCATACTGCTCAGGATCAGCACCATCCTTTATCTTCCGCCCCGGTCACAGCTTCAGCAGCACTTGACCACGTCAGAACAGAGTCAGCTTCCTCTGTTTTTCCCGAGATGCACACTGACTCACATGACCATCCACAGCCAGTCTCCCACAACAATCACTCCATGGTCACAAGGTCTAAAAACCTCATTTATTGTCCCAAAAGAGCTGCTGATGATTTCATTCGCTATCCTCTTCCAAAAGCACTAGTGGCAGCACAGGTTATCAAGGCAGCTGAACCTACAAACTACACTCAAGCATCGAAGTCAGCACACTGGCGTGAAGCCATGAATACTGAGTTTTCAGCACTGCTACAAAATGGAACTTGGTCCTTGGTCATTCCTCCACATCAAGCAAACATTGTGGGCTGTCGGTGGACTTACAAAATCAAGCTAAAAGCGGATGGAACAATTGAGCGTTACAAAGCTCGGTTGGTTGCTAAGGGATTCCATCAACAGGAAGGTATTGATTTCTATGATACTTTCAGTCCTGTAGTCAAGCATGCCACAATTCGATTGGTCATTTCAGTTGCTGTTTCATACAATTGGCCAATCAAACAACTTGATGTGCAAAATGCCTTCTTGCACGGTGATTTACATGAAACTGTTTACATGACACAACCACAAGGGTATGTTCACCCTCAATATCCTAACCATGTCTGCAAATTACACAAATCCCTCTATGGATTGCGACAAGCACCACGATCTTGGTTCTCAAAATTATCTACCAAGCTGCAAACATTGGGGTTCCGAGAAAGCAAGGCCGACAGCTCTCTCTTTGTGCTGTGGAAAGATAAGTCGGTTATATATATCCTTATTTATGTTGATGATATATTGATAACCGGATCCAATGCATCTCTCATTCAAGATATTATTTGTTCCTTGCAACAATCATTTGCTGTCAAAGACTTAGGGAACTTGAATTATTTTTTGGGGGTTGAAGCTCTTTGGTGTGCAGATGGTCTATTTCTAACCCAAAGGAAGTATATTGCCGAATTACTTCACAGAAGCAAGATGGAGAATGCAAAACCGTGCACTAGCCCAATGGCTTCTAATTGTCACCTCTCATCTACGGATGGTACCCCATTTGAAGACATAAGTCTCTACCGGAGTGTAGTTGGCAGCATGCAATACCTTGCTTTTACAAGACCGGATCTTGCCTTTGCTGTACATAAAGTCAGCAAATTTATGCATAATCCATTGGACACACATTGGCTTGCTGTCAAACGCATTCTGCGTTACCTCAAGCATTCTATTTCCACAGGTTTATTTATCAGCAGACACACTAATTTCAATCTACAAGCCTTCACAGATTCGGACTGGGCTGCGGATCGTGATGATCGAAGATCAGTAAGTGCATACTGTATTTATATGGGTTCTAATTTTATTTCCTGGAGTTGCAAACAACAGGCCACAGTAGCTCGCAGCAGTACTGAAGCTGAGTACAAAGCTATTGCAAATGCCGCGGCTGAGCTCACTTGGTTCCGATCCATTTTCTATAAGCTTGGATTGCCCCAACAACACAGCCCAACATTATGGTGTGACAATATTGGAGCTACGTATCTTACTTCGAATCCAAAGTTTCATGCGCGAACCAAACATATCGAAATTGATTTTCATTTTGTCCGCGATCAAGTCTGCAACAAAGAACTCAATGTTAAATTCATTTCCAGTAGAGATCAATTGGCTGATGCTCTCACCAAACCGCTACCACCAGCGAAGTTTCGACAGGTTCAACTCAATCTGAATGTTCGTGACCTCCCCTTCAGCTTGAGGGGGCGTGTAGAAGAACAGGTAACGGCAGCTGAACTTAATGAAATCCATGAAGATAATGCAGCCTTAATTACAACTAAACTGAAGAGTGAGGATGTGGAAGGTCACGTAACAGCAGCCGAACTGAAACATGAAGATCAAGACTTTAAGGCACCCGTTACTGTCATCAATTCAACAGATACAGTAACGGAAGCAAGCAACGGAAACAGTGCAATTTATGTCAATTAAATTGCACAATAATGACAGCTAGAATAGATAAGTTAACTGTCATCACTGTAATACTATATATATGATTGTGTGTACAGAATACATCAATTGAATTAATACAATTACAATTCATCAAATTAACAATCTCAATTTTTATATGGAATAACAGGCAAACAAATAATAAAAGGGTCCCAAAAAAGCAATAGATGAGCAGGGTTTCGAAACTTTGAGGAACGGATTACGGACCCAAACCGAATAACCCTGGACCTCGTCTCCATGCAGGTGTACTTAAACGTGTCCATTCTATTATAAAGTTTAAGCAAGTAATGGTATTGGGCTAGGCAAGTTTTGTGGATCCATCGAACTCCACAAAAGCCCTGGACCGGACCGAGAAAAAAAACATGCTATTGAACCTGACAACTTCCTGCCCTTGTCAACGAAATCAGGCTCCTAATTCCTGCATGAACAGAATCTTTTCTAGTCAATAAAAGTGCCCACGGACCAAAGATCTCTTCGAACATTAGGAAGTTTAAGGATATCAGTTCCTCGACAACTGTTTTTTTTTTTTGTCTTTATTTTATGGCTCTCATGATCTGTACTAAAAACAACAAAATAAAACTTACATATAGTGCATGGAAATGCATGCTAACCAATTCAATTCACAATCAAGTCGGCAAAGCCAGAACTCTTCTTACAGCAAGCTTTCTATATATGCAGAAAAAGGCATTCTTGTTTGTCTGGATGATCGTTGAAATTGTCAACTAAAAAAAGTAACCGAGCAAAAGAAGTCCATTGCAAACATCAAAAGCCCAACCATCATCATATCTTTCACTTGGAGAAAATGTTCTAACCTTCACGGAACTCGAAAAAACAAGCAGAAACCATTTCACATGTTAAGGTTTGATATCTTATGATGACGGTGTACAGTATGAGGTTTAAACAGGTTATAAATTGTATTATTTTTTAATTAAAACTTTAAAAAATATAGTATCCATACAAAATTATGGTATATATATATTAACTAATCAAATATTTTTAAATATATAATTGGGATAAAATGCATACCGCATCACCCTATACTACACCAAAAACAACCAAAGAAGTCTGTTGTTTGTTTTTAATTTTGATTTAAAATTAATAAAAGGATAATTAATTTCTCTTGATGTACTAAACTGGTATAATCATAAGAAAAACATTTTAATTGAAAAGCAATTTAGCCGAAAAAGACCTCTCTAGCAACGTGATAGAAAATATCTCGAATAAAAATAGCTTGCGCTGAATAGTTGCAAGAACTCTGTCAAATTAAGCTGTGACAAAACATGGATAGCTGTGTAAACAAATTTTCAGTCGGGCAGCGTATATCATAAAAGGGCTGTTTTTGAAAAAAAAAAATATATATTCTGATATTTTTCTAAATAAAAAAGCAACTTCAATCACCATGATAATAACATTCTCGAATGACATTCGCGTTCTTTGCCCTTTCCAAGTAATTGATCTAACAGCACTTTGGATTTAATAATAGACTTTCTCGAGCCGGGTTCATGCATGCGCAGAAAGAGAAGGATGACAACATTGGAATGTGGCTAATGATGGTTTTCATGGACCGACAGCCAACTCTCATCCAGATTTGAAGTGGAACCTTAGGAGTCTTTCTTCAAAAAGAAGAGCACCCTCCTTCCACTTTGGATGGTTTTCCCGTTCCCCACTTCCTTGACTTTGCATCTTTCTCCCCACCATGTCCCCCTCTACCGGTCAGATATATGTGAAAAAACAATTTAAAAGACATGGCTAGTGGGTGATCGGATGCAACTTCTTGGTGGCTCGTTATCAGAATTTCACACAAAATCAAGGAGCTTACCTTTTAATTTCTGAGGAAAAAAATGCTCTGCAGGAATGATTCGACTTACTCTCAATTCGAAGTGACAATAAAGTAGGAGATATTAGATATTCTATTGGGTGAAATTTATTTATCAGAAATTCTAGCCAACTAATTCTATGATAGGGATACGTTCATGAAAAATTCAAATATCTATTATGCTCACCTTGGTTGACATGGAGAAACAGTTGAATGATCACCATCACAAAGTGACATAACATCGCAAGACTTTTCCGATAAGTGGCGACAAATTACTGAAATTTCTTAGCTAGACACCTTGCCACATCAATTTGCAAATTGTTTCTATGTCTCTTTGTCTAACATGGTGTCAGGAATTATTATTGGTAAATTGAAAAATAGACGAAGGGAATACACAAGAAAATATTCTAAAAGAGCAATATTACAAAAACACGAGGATCAAATAAATACAATTAACACTTTAGGTAAATATCGGGAGTGATAGGAAGAAGAGTGGAAGGTCGATGAACCTTATTTGGAAAAACAAAAACAAGAAGGAAAGGGATTTTTTTTAACCTCCATATCAATCTCCCCCTTTTTGTTTATTAAAGGTTTCTTTTTATTTACAGTATTATAAATGAAAAGGAAAATTAAAACAAAAATATAAAAGTATCAGCAAATCACTATAACCCTTTACTCATTACACTATGAATCACAATCGTATTGTAATGATGTTTTTATTACTCTTAAACAAAATCAACTAACTTGCTATCCAGAGAAATACAAAATTTTTTTATATGATTCATTACTCATTATCAAATTGATTAGAAAAAATAAATCTTCTCATGTTTTATTTTTTGAAAAAAAGTGGAATGGTTTAATTACCTTAAAAAATATAAAAATATTAAACTTGCATGAAGAGATTTCTTTTAAGCACAATGGAATGATTGAATTACTCTTAAAATAAAACAAACATCTTAATCTGTAATCCAATAACTTTTTCACATCTTAAAATGAGTTTTTTACAAAAAAATTCACAGATCTTAAAAATGATCCGAGTTATCTTCCCCTTTAACCTTAAGTTATTTGATAATTAAATTTTATAGTTCAATTTGCTTTTGACAAAGTTACCCCAATATGACAACCTGGTCATAAAATTGCATGATGACATGATAGGGATCGAGTCAAGGTTTTTCTTATATCATTTTTTTCTTATATTATTTTCCTTCAATTTCATCATTTAATTATTTGTTTTCTAGAAATTGAGCTTTGAATTTATTTTTTTCCTCTAAGGTTATCATGCTCTCACTTAACTTTTGATTCTTTATTATATAAGATCCTTGAACATTTGATTTTAAAAAAAAAAAAATTTAAGTTTGAATTTAATCGTTCAACATTTGTTTGATCAGGAATCGATCTTTGTGATTTTGTTTTTGCTTTTAGTTTGATATAGTTATCCAGTCTTATAATTGTGTGGTTAGTGAGTTAATTTGGTCTGACTCAAGTTTATTTTTTAACTTTTTGTTCAATTTCTCCTCTTAACACTGAATTATATGATAATTGAGCTTCATGATTTTATTCAATTTGCTTTCAACAAGTTTGCTCTAGTGTCACAATCAAGTTGCATATTTGAAGTGTTAACCCGGATGGGCTCATGATGCTTTTTTTTTTGGAAATTGTTTTTGTATTCATTTTTTTCTATTTATTTATTCATCTTATTAAATTAGTCAAGCGTATAAAACTCATTTGAATCAATAAAATGAGTATTAGTTTTATATTACTTTTTTATAAATATTTGCTTCATCTTAATATCTTTTTTTTCGTTGAAAAAAAAAAAACAGTTCAACCAACAACGTAGTGTGGGTAGCCTATTTAGTATGCTCTTAGTTTAATTAACACAAATATAAAATAATAACTATCGAGTTTTATCCTAAAACAAGGAAAAAATTAATGAAAATTAGTTTTAAATCTCAGGTGATACTCTAATATGTTTATAACCGTATCATTTTGAACTACAAAAATCAAAACCCATATTTATTTTTTTGTAATCTACATCTTGGATCAAATGAATTTATCGCCGACCTTTATTTTTTTGTCTTTATTAATTTTTTGCATGAGTTTGCATTTTATATGTGATTAGTTAGTTTTCATCTCAATATATTTTCGTGAATTTGAACGAGAAAATATGAGAAAGTGATGGGTTAAGAAAATGATTAATTTTTAAGATAAATTGAAAAGAATTAGCCTTGTAAATATACACACACAATTTATCCAAGTTATAGAAATAAATTGATTGATTAATTTCCCAAAGATTTAAATGCTAATTATCTCCCTTCTTTCATTGGCTTGCCATCCTGCTATGTTGGAAACAATTTGCACAATCATACGATACATCATGATTTATCATAAAATAATTTATAGATTATATTTTTACATTAACAAAAAAAAATCTAAATTAAAAGTTAAAAAGTTAAGATTATCAATTCAAGTCAACTCTATAGGTATTTTAAATAGTATAATCTAGCTCATTTGAATTAATTAGTATTTTATTTTAAACTAAAAAATTGTAATAATTTATTAATTGAATTTAAATGGTGGAATTGAATTCAAATAACTGACACAGTAAGCCTCTTTTCTCTTTTTGTTTCTCTCTCTCTCTCTCTCTCTCTCTCTGAGAAATGACAATGGAACGCAGCTGTATTATTATTTAAACAAAAAAAGAAAACGGAAAGGAAAAAGAAAAAGAGGGACACTTTCTTTATTCTGTCTCTGATTTTATTCTTCTCTACCATGTTTGGAACATAAGAGTTCTGCTCGAGCAAATTATGTACTCACGGATTCTACTGGCAGTTTATTTTTAGCAATGGACTGTCACGAGCATCCAAGGGTCAGGAACTAAAGTTGAGATATATTTATGTGATCTTATTATATAAATAAATATGGATATTAATACGTTCATTCTAACACCTACTTTTAAAAAAAACCTTACATGATTATTTTTTTTATGATTTTCTAGATAATTATATTGGTTTTGGATAGTGATAATGATTGTTTTATAATGATTTTTTTTATTTTTAATTTATTTTTAATATTCACACATTAAAACAATTTAAAAATACTAAAAAATAATTTAAAATAAAATATAATCAAAATCTTGAAAATACCCTAAATCGCCATTCAGGCGAGTTTTGGACATTTTTTTATATATTTTTTTTATCAATTTCTTCGGTAAATTCATCTAAAAATATGCTAATGTAGGGAGTAAATTTGCTTGAATCTATACCATAAGAAAAAAAATATTTGGAATTAATAAGTTCAAACCATGTGATAAAAGTAAAAGAGCCCTTTATGTAAACCTAACATTTAAAACAAATTGTAAAATAAAATAAAATAAAAACACAATATGAATCCAAACAACCTTTTATTTATCCAGCGTTGTCTATAATTACCCTAGCACCAAATAAAGAAGTCAAACAAAAATCATAAATTATTTTTTAACATGATAGATATAGATTCGAGCCGTTGAAAGATTTTTTTATATATAATTGACTTATTTAAGAAAATAATTAATATGATATAAATATTATCAAATCCATCTCAAAATCTGCCAACCTAATCATATATATATATACATATATATATATATATATATATATATATATATATATATATATTAAATGCAATTTCATCTCCGTTTTTTATATTTAATTTTTATTATTTTTCCTGCCTCAATTTTATCTATCTTGGAATAATAAGGAGAGCATCGTGTACCTTCACCAATGTAAAGAGAACACAGCACAAGCTGACGAGACATCTTGGTGTCTACATGGACATGTTCAACCCCTTCTATTGGCTGTCCTTTAGAATCGCCTCACATAAACGACACCTCACTGTCGGCTATGCTGATAATTCATTTCAACACTTGCATCCACGTGTTTACATCTTCTCCACTCACAATCCACGTGTCTTTTCCTCTGTGAAATCTCGAATTCACAGCCTTTTGCCACTCAAGGAATCCTAACACCCCAAATATTCAGTCCGTTACAATAGAAACGACATCATTTGTAACATCATCAATATCGCAGGCCACTTTTTAATCAGACGTCTAGAAATAAGTTTAATTTGTTTTTCTGAAAAAAGAAATAATTATATTTAATTAAAACACCCTTTCTTGGCCTCGCTCTCCAGCTCTCCGTTCCTATATATGTTTCCTATGCTTTTTACGGTTGGTATCTGCTGTTTGGTTCCTTTTCAGCCATGGCAAACGTACCAAGGTCCCTCACATACTCTTCTCTAGCCCTCTTCAACCAAGCCATCACAGCAGATCCTTGGCCATTTTCCTTTTTCTTGTACTGAGATTTTCTCAGAGGAAGAAAAAACTCTTAATTAGGGTTTTTCTTCTTTCCTGCCTTTTGTTCTTCTTTTGCAGAGATACTATTATGGGTAGCAGAGAAAAGAGCCTAAGGAGCTTTAACCTACACCTGCCTCATCTCCATCATCACCATCACAAGAAGCAAGCGAGAGATGTTCCGAAAGGGTGTTTGGCAATCAAGGTGGGCCAGGGAGAGGAGCAGCAGAGATTTGTAGTGCCTGTCATATACTTCAATCACCCGCTGTTCACTCAGTTATTGAAGGAAGCAGAAGAAGAATATGGTTTTGATCAAAAAGGCACCATCACTATCCCTTGTCATGTGGAGGAGTTTAGGAACGTTCAAGGCATGATTGACAGGGAAAAGTCCATTCACCATCGCTGTTTTAGGGTTTGATATTAGCATGTCATGTAAAAGATCGCTGTGGGTTGTGCAGCCAAACAGGCCTGACCCCATGAAATAGGTCCATCCTTTTTATTGGGATGTCTAGATTTGTGCTTGCCTTTTTTAGGTCTGTTTTTCTTTCTTTCTGGTTCTTGATAGACCTTGTTGGCTCGCTGATGAGGATGTGATGAAGACGACAAAATGTTGTTTCAATTGTATTGATTTTGTTTCTTTGCTAGGAACCATAATGAGAAAAAGAAAAAAAAAAGAAGTAAATTCTTTTCGTTTCTTGAAGATGAATCTCGGAAATTTTTTAATGCTGATGGCATGATCACTTGTACAGCACTGAGAAGGAGTGAATAGACGAGGCCAACCAATGGTAGGGTCATATAAAGAAGTTTCTTCAAGTCTCGTAAATTTTCCTTGCTTAGGTTTCAAATAATAATAATGATCATGTCGCCGCACTCATCAATGAGAGAAATCTATTCACATATATATTATGAAAATGACTTTTTCTTTGCACGCCAAACATTCTTTTTCTCTCTGAATTTCCCTGCGCTGGCTCTAGATCTGGTCTCGCGTTAATTAATTATCATTTTTGGTTTTATAATTTATTATGATTTTTCCTTTTCCCTTTATTTTTCTTGATGTGTTTCCCTTTTTTATGAGATATACAAACAACGGATTGTGGAAATTAAACGATAATGCAAAGCAGTTTCATAATCTTTGTCGCTTATTCTTGATAAGAATGAAACGGAAAAGGAGGATAATTTTTTTTTTTTTTTGTAGAATAACAGATCAGTCCGTCCATGGATCCATAAATGAGCGTGACCTATATAATTTCCAAGGACCAGTCCCATGACTGCAGAAAAAGTCCTGCACTGACCGATCGAGTACATCGTTGGAAAGGGTGAGATTGTATAACTCTAGGTCTGTGCAACTATAAAAGAAAGAACAAAACAAGGCTGCTGCTGTTTGGACCGATCGAAGTGAATTGGGTAGGTGCCCTCCACGTATGGTGAGTTCTTCGATTGATGAATATTACAGCAAAGTTCTTGAAGGACAGACACATTGCCTCTGCATGGATGCCTTGAACAGAAGAGCCAACACAGCATCAATTATGAACCCTTTCCGCTGTAGTATTTACTGAGGAAGGCCCAGAGATTATGATCCAGGAAATGACAAAGTTTCACTGGCACATACGTTTAACTTTACGAATATTGCAGCTTTAAAATGTTGAAGATTTCCAACAGAGCATTGTGGAGCTAGCACTTTTGCACTTTCTGTATAATAATAAAAAGCTTTTATTATTTCTTTATATATATATATATATATATAGTAAAAAAAAGGAGCTTTTATTATTTGATAAGAAGGGAGAGGCACATCTTTGTATTCTTCCCTTTTTTGAATTTCTCATTTAATATAATTGATAATGATTTCGAGTCACTCCGATGCCGACAGTGGGAAGCCAATAAATATCCCTTTGTGATTATTTAATCAGATAATATCTAACTTTACTATATATTTTCATTGATTTGGTTGTTTGAAGATTCTATTTTTCAGGATTATTAAAGATCAAAATACAGAGTTCAAAATATTATTCACAGGAAAGCATTGTTGTCTCTTTTCTCCTTTTGCAATGTTTACTGCGCCATAATTAACTAGCTGTAGGTGGATTACAGACCATTTGCAGCTTCTAATTAATTTCTCCATCAAAATTATATTCAGGAAATTGCTCCCAGGGAACTAAATAGAATTCCTTGATGGCCATTCGTGCGTGCATGCCCTCATTCGGCAAGGAAGCTTAAGATGTTTAATTTCGACTCTTTACTGATCATCGCAGTTTTTTACAGCTTGTAAATGCTTCTAAATCAAACTCGAACGTGGTTGAATAAGATAAAACACAATGCATTAAACCTAAATAAATAAATTATGGTGGCCATCATATATATATATATATATATATATATATATATATATATATATATATATATATATATATATATATATATATATTAGAGAGATGAAATGCCTCTTTTGGTGATAAAGCATGTATGGCAGTAGTCGTTAATCATAACAATTGGAAAATTGCATGTCGTATGTTTAAAATAAAGTCTTTAGTTACCATTAATTATACTCGTATTTTAATTAAATACTAAAGACATTGAAAAAAATCAGTGTAAATAAACAGAGCTCAAATGTTGCGTAATTACCAATTAATTGTGCCATTCTCTGGCAGGGATATTAAATCTCTATATTCGTCAAGGGTGTTTTCGGAGTTTCCTAAAACGAAGTATATTTGCTTTCATTCAATTAGTTCCAATCATGGATGCGTCTGAATGTATATGGTGTTAAGACATAATTAATATTTTCTGCTTAGATGTGTGGTCGATCAGTTATTTATGTACTCGTTTCATCTTCTTTTTTTTTTTAAAAAAAAACACCATCTTCCCTTGGGATCCCAATAAAAGCTAACTATACTTCAGAGTTTTACGAGAATGCATGTTTAATTACTTTTTTTTTATCACTTAAGAATAAGATAAGATTATGATTAAGATATGAAGATAAGATAAGATAAACAATCGTCCTTTCAATTTAAGATATATATAAAAATCTCCTTCAAAGTCGATATGGATATATAAAGCAAAAATAAAAAAGATACAATGTAGCTTTTGCGGGGTGCTAATGAACTCGGATGTATATTTCGAATATGAGGTCTCTAGTTTAAGTCTATCTTTATAAATCTATCTAAGAAACGTTAAAGAAAGAGAGAGAGAGAGAGAGAATTTTTGGATGAATTGGCACACAGCATTTCCCCTTATTATTCATGAACGGACTCTTTTATTTTCTGTGGTATCCTTAAATTGATCTACGGCTTCCACACGCAATACAAGCTTCTATTTGCAGCTTACCATACAAAGATTCATAAATGAGTTGTCATTAAATCTCATATATTAGTTTGATCTTATGAGTAAATTTCTTATATACTAAACCTTCTAGTATAGACTAGTACAAGAATCTACATTTATTAGCAATCGCTTCATAATTATATCAATATTTGTGTAAATTTCTATTAGTAATTTTGTCTCTTATGCTCGTTATTTCACCACAACATTACTCTTTTGCCGCTGTCATCAATCAAGAAATTAAGCCAACATCCCTCATTGGCAAGCAACAATGAATTCGGAATTGGCTACTTTGGAGGCCAATCACACTTGGTCCATCACCTCTCCTAGTAAGAAATTTATTGGTTGTCATCGGTTTATAAAATTAAACGTCGTTTAGATGGCACTATTGAGCATTTCAAAGCTCATTTGGTTGCAAAGAGATACACTCAATTGGAGGGCATTGATTACCATGACATTTTTTCTCTCACTGCTAAAATGACTATTGTCCATTGTTTATTAGCTTTGGTTGGTGCACAGGATTGATCCTTTATTGACTTGATGTTTCTAATGTCTTCATTCATGGTGATCTTCATGAAAAAAATTATGTCACCATCTTCTAGTCTTCAACGACAGGGAATAATTTAGGGTGTTGTCTTCTCAAGTCGTTATATGGTTTAAAGAAGACCTCATGTCAATAGTTTGTCAAATTATCTACAGCTATTCAAGCAGGTGGTTTTGTTCAGTCCAAAACAGACTACTCATTATTCACATGCTGAAAAAATCTTCTATTGCCTTGTTAATATATGTTAATGACATTCTTATTACAAAAAACAATGTTGATGCCATACTATCTCTCAAGCAATTCTTGAATAGTCATTTTCGGATGAAGGATTTGGATAATTTGAAGTACTTTTGGGGCATCAAAATTTCTAGATCCAAGACAAGTGTTTTCGTCTCACAACGAAAGTACACTCTAAAATATTTGAAAGATTTTGTTTTTTTAGTGTCAAACCATTGAATTTTTCTATGGAACAAAGCTTAAAGCTCTCATAATCAGGTGAACTACCTTGAGATCCTTCTTAATATTGGCGTCTTGTTAGATAGTTGATTCATTTAACCATTACTCGATAAAATATCACCTATTTGGTCCATGTGTTAAGCAGATTCATGCATGCACTACACAAACCACACATGGAGGGTGTTTTGTGTGTGATGTGTTACCTAAAAAGCAATATAAGACAAGGTTTATTTTTCCTTCCCAAAATAATTTATTTTTCCTTCCCTTTTTTTATTCGGATTATGGTGGTTGTCCAACATGTCGTAGATCCACAACATGTTATTGTATTTTTATGAGATCTACTCTTATTTTTTGTGGACAAAAAGGAAAATTGTATCTCTTTCTTCAACAAAAGTATAATATAGAGCTATAGTATGTACATGTTGTGAATTATCTTGGCTTCGCTCATTGTTGTTGGATTTGAGAATATTGCATCTGAAACCATCATTGCTATATTGTAATGACATAACAGGTTTACATCTAGCAATCAATCATGTATTTCATGAAAGAACTAGATAACATAGAGATGAATTGTCACTTTATTCGCGATAAGATAGAAGATGATTCAGTTACAACAAAACATGTGTCTTTAGCAAATCAACTTGCAGATGTGGTTAAAAAGCCATTAAAAAGGAAAGTTTTCTCAACTACGGTATACAAGTAGGGTGTTCTTAACATCAATTCTTTAACTTAAAGATGAGTGTTGAAAAATATAGGGTCATTCAAAGCTAAATATATTGCATTAGTAGTAATTGTATTTAGTTACTTTTGAACTTAGACCACCTAAAATAAGATAGCAAAGATAATACTAGTACACAATAAAATACAGAAAAACAAACACCTTTTTTTGGTAAGCATTGTTTTGCAAGGAGAATAAAGTGAGACTAATATATTATTTCTTTCAGTCAGTTGCTGAATCATGCATCCACTTTATATATTAAAATTGAGGGTTATATATATAATGTTATTAAAATTGAGGGTTTTTTAATAAACCAAGTAAGAATGTTCAAAGTAGCCGGCAAGACAGGGCATTAAGCGAGACCCTGAAAAGTGACACCTTCCATCCACTTCAAAAGAGATGATGAGTGTTGAAGAGTTCTTCCAATTACATTTTGTGACAGGTCTACATGCACTTAATTTGGAGAATTCACCTGAGTCTTTTAATTAAATGTATTTGAGATTTTAGTGGTTGCCCTTTTCATATTATTTTTTAAGAAAATATTTGTGACAAGAAAATAAATTGAAAACAAATCACCAAGTAAAAACTTCTCCCTTCATGATTGTTCTTAATAGTGCCATGGTACTTACTGAGCCTGCCCAACTCCCCCAACATGAAAAGGTAGGCGGGTTTTGTTTTTTGTCTATTTTATTTGCTACTTTTTCTGAGCCTGCCCACATTTAAATTGCCCAGTTACAGAAAGAAGACCTTTCTGGTCAATCTTTGTCGTATTTTTGACCTCCTATAATATAACACTCCAACCTCAGCTCCTGATTACTGTGCAAGTGCTGCACTTGATTCTTGTACATGAGGTATGTTGAGGTATGAAACTCCTGCAAAAAGTTAAAAGACAGCGTTTTATTTGCCTTCAATGAAAACCCTTAGTTAGAAAGTTCGTGAATAAATTATGGAGACCAAGATGGAAATGGTGGCATATCCTGAACTTCTATAACCTTTGCCAGCACTAAAACGAAGAAGGAGAAATATAACGTTAATTGATTTCATAAATGGACTAGCACAATCAAAGGGAAAAGAACAATAATGGTGAAAGTCGACAAAGTATGAACTCTTCATTGCAAGATGGACTAGCACAATCAAAGGGAAAAGAACAATAATGGTGAAAGTCGACAAAGTATGAACTCTTCATTGCAAGAGCACCTCCTTTCACAGTCCAGGAAGTTGCTCGGGTGTTCTTGGATCATTTGTACAAGTCTCTTGGGCTGCCAATGACGTCTGTTGTTATAGACAGAGATAAATTGTGAAAATGATTGGATCAGTAGCATACAAGTTCCAAATACCTAAAGGCTGTACTATCCATCCACCTTGTGTTCCACGTGTCTTTGCTTGAGAAGAAGGTGAGAAACAATGTTGTAGTTTCGTCATTGCTGCCAAGAGTAGATGAGCATGGAGGAGTTGAAGTAGTCATTTTAGATAGGAAGAAGGACAGTCGAGTTGGGGTGACGGGAATGGTACAATATGTTTAAAGAGGATGCCACGTGGGAAGATATGGAGTCACTCTCTGGTCAATTCCCTGAATTGAACATTGATTCTTCAAGGACAAGGGACTATTGTTACAGGTCTTGGAATCAGTTGACAGAGAAGAGGATCGAAGCAAGCTTAGCAAGAATAAAACAGTTGCAGCAGTTGCATTAGTAGCAGAACGCAGCAATTCAACAACGAAAAAGAATCAGTCGTGGAAAAAGAGTTAGTTAGCAGTCAGTTGTTAGTTAGGAAAAGAAGAATGGCTTGTATGAATAAAAAGGATGTATAAAATGTGAACGACAAGCAATAAAAATCCAATTTCTTTACAATGCTAGGAAAAAGCATTAGTTTGATGGTGTTGACGTTGTTGTCTTGGGCTTTGGTCAAGCTAGGAAAAAGCAAGTTTTTGTTTGTGGAGAGAGGTTGCAGAGTGGTTATGGGATTGGAGTTGTGGTGGATAATCGGCGTGGAGGAGGAAGGTGGCGGTGGGTTTAGTGTCAATTGTTTTTTTCTCTTTTCTACCTCCCTTTTTTTCACTCTTTTTTTTTATCTAAAATCCTCGTGCATATTTTCTCTCTTTCACTCCATTTTTTCCTTCTCCCCCTTCTTTACTTATCTTTTGCTCTACCATATACTCCTTTTTATTTCTTTTCCCCTCATTCTCTAGTTGCTTGGAGAAAAGGTTGAAAAAAATATTTTCATTTTAATCCCTTTATCCTTCCACTCATTTTTTTTTTGTTTCATTTTCTTCTTTTTTAAAATTATAAATAGAAAAACAAAAGAAAAAAAATGAAAATGACCGGAAGCTGACTAAATGGATAGAAGATAGATTTTTGTCAAGAATTTTAGAGTTTTTTTTTTGTGGAAAATACACGAGGGTCAGGCAAGCGTTTCATCATGCTGGCTAGAATCAATAAGTACTGTTCAACACATTTTACAAGCTATATTCAACTACAAAATTCCTATGATTGTAACTTACAAACACTAGAAATTGATGAATGGCCACTGTTATCGAGATTGAAACAAACTTTTGTTGTCAGACAATTTTCAGCCACGAATAAACCAAGCTTGATCACTTTCTTTCTCTTTTTCTTTTTGGGAAAAAATAGGGATGACCCAAGAATAAACTTGAGTTAAAAATTTGCCCCAACAATCTCAGAACCGACTCAGCTAACAATATATTCTCTTATGCACGTTTTTTTGTACCCACCCATGAAAAACAAATCCTCCAATGCCACTCTTTTTTTGGGGAAAAAAAAAACTATATGCCTAAGGCTAAACTAATGGGGTCTTGTATTTGAGCTACGAAGCGTCACACCATGTAAAAATTTTGTATATCCAAGTAAACTAAGCTTGCCATCGGAGTTTCTGATCCAATCTTTGATGAATGCGTGGGCTGAAGGACCCACGTTTAATTCCTGCAGAGTGGAGAGATTTAAAATGATATTCAAATGGCAATGTTTAACACAAATCAAACGGCAGCAGTTGGTATATATACCCTTGCCAATTCTTCAACTGAGATGACTCGGTTACCCTCCTGTTCAAAATGCTCAAAGGCAGTGGAGGCAATCTGCTCCCACCCCTCGAGAGCCTCTAATTGATATGTGCTGATCGCAGCGGCACAAAATTCTTCAAAGTACATCTTCCTATAAGCAAGGGATTCCATCTGGAAAAGAGGGACAATCAGAAAAGGATAACCATCAACTCTGAGGTGAGGAAAAGGGTAAAAAATCAAAACTATTCATAATCTTCAGAGAGAATATGAAGAGAGAAGCCTGAGTTTAAAATTCAAATACAAAAATTTCCTTCACGCAGAAAGAAAAATTCATAGGTTTATATTTCTTTAAATTGCAATCAACATAATTCTTAAAATATAGACAGTGACTGCTGGTCATCATATTTCAAGCAGAGAACTAAATACTAGTACCGCATTGAGAATTTCAGGAGCCCTTGACTCTCTCATGGCATCAGTTGCATTGCGTTCTAAAGCCTGCAAAAAATTGCATTTCTTTAATAGAAAACTTATAATCTCATAGTCCTGTATACTACTGAAATTGATTGAAATAGAACAACAGTAACCATTCTGAAATTATTAAGTGAAACACTTCCGTCGCCATTTGGTTCCAACAAACTGAATTGAGCTCTGAGATAGACAAGCTCATCCTCAGTCAAAGCTTTTGAGAGAGCCTGCATAAGAAAGGAACTCAAAGCAATGTCAGTAGATATGGGATAGAGAATTATCAATCCAACACTAACCATTTCACGTTTAAGCTTTAGCAGAAATGAAATATTCAGCCACATTGATGATTATGCTTTTTGCATTAGAAAATGCAGTTGAGTCACTGAATAGGTTAGAAATAGAGCCAGACTGAACTTCACACCCCACCAAAAAATAAAACAAAAAAATTTGAGAGAGAGAGAGCATCAAACTAGGGACTAATGAATGTTTGATGATTCTCTGCAAAAGGAATTATTTCGGCAATGCAAAAGTTTTAGTACTTGAACATATAGTTAACAATAAATGGTGAGCCCATTTGCACTTGAGCATGTTTCCTAACTTCATTACTAATTATGTTTCCCTAGATAATAAAAAAAAGCTTTGAATCAACATGGTGAGTAGTTTTTGCACTATCAGGATTAGGATACAATACAAAAATTCTTAAAGAAAGATCCACACACGCATGTGCTCTTGTTAATAAGGGAAGGTGTACCTTTAGCGCTGCATGTTTAAAAGGTGTTGCATGTAGGTATGCTTTGACTAGCTTGTAGATTAATATGTCTAAATTTATAGGTCGGCTATCATCCCTCAGCCATGGGTGAGCTGCAATTACCGAGGTTGTCATTAGCTAAAAGATATAAGATGTAAATTTTTCAAGATAATCATATTGTCAATGAGAAAATAAGATGCAACATGCAATGTAGGTATAAACTAAATTTCATATGCATGTCAAACATCCAACTATTGCAAGTGATGTATACTTTGCAAAATATTTAGTCACTTCCACCTCAACCACCTTTAAGCACTATGGACACAGCCGAATAGCTCCTGGAAAAGTCCTTTTTGTTTAACTTTATAAGTGATAATTGCTTCCAAAGGGGACCATTTAATCCTTTACAAGTACAATCAAGGATCCTTCTGATCTAACATACTGCCACTCATCCACTCTGGTCTCCCATAACACTTTTGCATCACAGGAAAGAATGCCATTGCCTTGTAAAAATACTTGCAAAACCATCTAAGTATATCCATTGTGTTGTCAATGTTATGGGCATTTGTTTTACCAAAATAATACAGGAGTTACAAACTTACTTAGAGCTTGGACAGCAGTCATTCTTTTCCTGTAATCCTTGTTCAGAAGTCTCTTCACAAAGTCCTTGGCCTCTGGAGTGACAGAAGGCCAGGGTAGATCTTCAAAGTTGGGATCAGATCTCAGCACAGCACGGAAAATTCCTGATTCAGTTCGTGCCCAGAAAGGCCGGCTTCCACATAACAAGATATAAGTAATAACACCAATGCTCCATATATCTGCTTCAAGACTGTAAGATCTATGCAAGACTTCAGGTGCAACATAGTATGCACTTCCAACAATATCATTTAACCTTTCATCTGCAATATCACACAGAATATATCATTAAAACCTCTCAAATATACCAAGTAAGAAGATAATAAATATTATAAAAGCTGTATAGTTTGAACTAGAAAATCACATGCACAAATAACATGGAAATCAAAAAATCAGCAGGCATGCTCATGCTCTTATATTATAGAGGCTAGCAGCCTGCATCAGTTTAGCTTAACAATGTAATTAGCACAATCAAGTCTAAATCGTTGTCACAATACAGGTTGCATCAGTCATTAATGCATACAGAAGCCCAGTTAACAGCCATCGAACAAGTAAAGATAGCTATGGAAGAGAAGATAACCAGAGTAAACAGGCAAAAACTTCAAATCTATCTCATCTCTGATTTAGGGACCCAACCCATTCAGGAAAAAAAAAACTAAATCAAACTTGTGGCATGATGGGGGCAAGGTTAGTATTTTTTGAGTTGGCCAAAAATCATAGGAAAATCAGCTCATTACCTGGCCTAATAAAGTCAGAGAGGCCAAAATCAATAAGCTTCATATCGGTATCTTCACTGCTCGAAGTGAAGAGGAAATTCTGTAACAAAAGAGGATCAGTTATGAGACAGCATTGAATGAAAATTCCCCATAAACACTGTCAGCCCCCACCACCAATGACACCACCTTGTGATGATAAAACTTAATGTTAAACTATTTACATGAAACAACAATACATCAAGTTCATGAAAAAAAACCTCTGGTTTTAAGTCACGGTGTACGACGCCTTGAAGGTGACAAAATGCAACCACACACAAGATTTGCACAATTATAGCTTTTGCATCTTCCTCTGTGTATCTTCCTCCTCTAAGGCAAAAAAAAAATGTTACATTTATATCAGTACGTAACACTTCAACCACATAAGAACCATTCAACAGAACATATAATTTGGATTGGTTCTGCTCAGGGTAGGTGGATGACAATTTCACATGCAACATCCATCATGGTTATAATCCAAGGCCAAGGTAAGTAGTCAAAAAAGAAATTAGATAATCACCCATGCAAAGACCATTGCATTACCTTGCCAAAATTCTGTCTAGAAGCTCCCCTCCCTCACACAATCTGATAAGCAAACAGTAATCCACCAAATATCAGAGATTAAAGTTCAAAATTGCACAACACAAACAAAAGTCAAGACTTCTAGCCAAGCAAAAAATTTCAAAAAGTGGAATTACTAAATATTGCAGGAGAGAAGCTAAAGACAAGGATGCAATGTTGACAATGCTCAATTATATTTCTTGCATAAATTTGCACAGAAAGTAAGAAAAGACATACTCCATCACTATGTACACGTTATTGGCATCCTCGCATGCATCATAAAATTTGACCAGATGCCTATGTCCAGATAGTCCTCTCAGTATTTTTACCTCCCTCCGAACATCTTCAATTGAAATAGCGGTTGTCATCTGCCAAACAAGTCTTGTGAAAATTTAGATATTATACAATCCATAAGGCAATTAATCTTAGCAATTAATCTTAAATAATAAGAGAATTCTGAATTTCATAAATCTGAACACTGCACATAAAAGAAAAGTGTAATAACTGAAGTTATCAAGGAAAACAACCAAGGATTGGAATTAGAAAACACAGGTTTAAGAGGTAAACTTTGATAATCAGCTTATACAGGCATATTTGATGAAGGAAAAGGCCACGGAATTTCTGTGTCATACACTGGCACGGGCAATTGTCATTGCCCAGGGGGCTAGATCGCCTTGATGTACACAGGCACCCATGAGCACACATTCAAGCATATATGTGTATTCAAGTGAATGACAAATTGGCAAATGAACCTCTTTTAAGATTCCAGTAAGGGAAGGGCTCAGGGGGGTTACAAAATAGTGTTTAAAAGAAGAATGTGAATGTGAAAAAAGCAGGAGCAAGGAGTGAATTTCCAATATAAATGAAATACAGCAAGAAATCCATTTCAAGACACAGTGTGCAATTAAAGAGGGTTGAATGATCACTTTGCAAATAAGAAAGTAATTACAAGTTTAACTACCGACTATGGAAACGAATCCAGGATGTAACAGAAGTTTAGTAAGGACCTTGAAATAGAACATTTACAATTCTGAGTGTGTTTGTGCATACCCACATCTGTACATGTCTTCAATACAGAATGGCAGATTAAGAGAAATATTACAGTAAATGTTTGATAGTCCAAATATCTTGTCCATTCACCCAGCAGTCATCATTAAAACCAACGGAACATATCCTCTTTGATCTTCTAAATAATGCTTATGAAGGAGTTTCTTCTCCTAGTGCCTTCAGTTAATTTCAGTTTTGGACACAAACTGTCCCAACCAGATACCTCGAATCATTATCAGACCTATGTCCCTTCCATTCTTCCCAGAATATTCACTTCCATATTTTCAGTCACGACGCAAGCTAAGTTTGAATTAAGTAATCCATACCGCCTTTCAAAATTCTTCCAACACATGGCAGGAAAAAATTGCTGATAACTATACCTCAAAATTCTCATTGTATTTTCCACTTTCATATTGACAAGAACTCGATTCCCTGGAAAAAACGTATATGCTTCCATTCAAGTAAGTAGTAGCACAGCCCGTGAGTTGCGGTATATTGCCAGTATTTAAAGAACTGGCAAAAATTAGCCCTAACGCATCAACAAGTTAAACACGACATCTAGTAATCTAATTACAAAAACAAATCCGTCGATTAATCAAATTCAAAAAATAGAAATGAGAGCATTGAACTAGTACCTTAGCTTTTGATATGATCTTGACAGCAACAGTCTGATCCTTAAGCTCACCTTTCTTAACCGTAGCAGAGCAAGTATGACCAAAGTGCCCTCTCCCTATTTCCTTCCCTAACTCGTACTTAGCTCCAAAATTCTTGCTATATCCAAAGCTCTTATCAAGCGACTGCTGTTGCTGCTGATCCGCCTCCACTCCAGCGTGCTCCGGGATCGGTCCCTCCTTCGGCTTCCCTCCGCCACCAAGCCTCTTCACCAACGACGCCGCTATATGCTTCGCCGGAGACGGTGGAGGAAACGGCCTCCTAAAAAATCTCCTCGGAGTCGACGCCCTCGCCGGGGACGGAGACACTCCTACGGGAAGCGGACTGGCGGCCACACCATGCGGATACTGGCTCGGCCAGGGGCTTGGGTGCGTCGAGGAGGACCTCGCTGGCGTGTTCTTCACCGAGCGCACGCCGTTGCGCGAGGTGGAGGAAGGTAACGGCGTTGATTGGTTGTTATCGGAGGAGGAAGCAACAATTGTGACGGTTGATGCGTCATTTTCGTTAGCTGGACTGGTTTTACCGTAACACTGCCCCATCAAAAGAAATCTTACAGTCTCAGTTAAAGTCCACGCATCGGGCGGTAAGTGAGATATTTCTCCTCCGGATCTGATCTGATCATTACCGGAGAAGAGAGAGAGAGGCAGAGGGGGATCTGAGTTAAGAAAACGATAAAATAAGAGAATGAAAAGAAAAGGTTAAATAAGTCAGGGAGAGATGAAGAAAGACAAAAGAGAGGGTTAGTTTTTGTAAGAAACAAAAGAAAAGGACACGCAGTATAGAATAACTAGCTATATTGCCCGCGCGTTGCCGCGGGCATTTTTGTGTATATAATTTAACATAATTAAATCAACAACGATAAATTTATATGATATAACTAAATAAAAGTTATAGATCAGGAGATAAAATGTAAAAAAATTTAAATACAGTTTATTGCGCAAGCATAGATTATATCTTTTAGAATGTAGATATTACGTTATGAAAGATCATAACAGAGCGCGAACTAACATTTTCAAAACCAGAGCAAAATATTTTAATAAGGAAAAAAAAAATTAACCACAAAATCATTATTGTGCAAATAATTAAATTATTATTATTATTATTATTATTATTATTATTATTATTATTATTATTATTATTATTATTATGTTAGTAATGAAAGGGAAAAAATAAATGAAAGACTAAAAATATCCTAGAAACTTTAACAAAAGATAAGAGAAAAAATAAGAAAAAATAAAAATTATCATTGCAATTACTGTAAAAACAATAAAAATGATCAAATTATCCGGAAGGGGAAAAAAATTAACAACAGAGTAAGCAAGAAAAACAATTAAATTATTATTATTATCAATAATATTATTGTTCTTATCATTATTATCAATATTATAATTATAATTATTATTATTATTATTATTATGTTAATAATGAAAGAAACAAAAATTAATGAAAGATTAAAAATATCTTAGAAACTTGAACAAAAGAAAAAAATAAATATCATTGTTATTACTGGAAAAAAAAATTATTATCAAATTATCGGGAGGGAAAAAAAATAACAAAAGAGTAAGAGAGAAAAAATATTATTATTATTATTATTATTATTAGGATTATAATTATTATAATGATAATAATAATAATAGTTATTATTATTATTGTGTTAAATACACTTATATATATATATGGACAAAAGTTACACCGAAGACAAAAACTAAAAGCATAGATGCATAAATACCAATAAAAAATAAAGATTAAAAAAAGAACATATGAATTAATATAAAATAGAAAATTAAAAGAATAAGGACCAAAATGAGAAATGAAATATATAAAATTATTGCTAATTGAAGGATAAAATTGAAAAAAAAAATTATTTGGAGGACCAACAATAAATAATGAAAACTGCTGCCATGAAAAAAAAATCAGAAGAAGAGGGACTGAAATCAAACTTTGTATATATTACTAATTTCAATTGGAGGATCAAATTACATAAATCAAAACATCCGGACCGGAATAATTTAAGGAATAAGAAGTAAATAAAAAATCAAGACTATAAGGACTGAAATAAATACTTCTTCTATAATCAGTTTTAATTGAAGGGCACAATTGAAAACAATAAAACTTTAACTTGAATAAATCAGTAATGAAAACGAAATCCAAAACCGCAGGGACCAAAATCAACTTTACACACATATCAGGGACCGGAGCTGACTTTGGGGGTGGCAGGAGAGAGAAACCCGACGTCCGTGAGAAATCCGGCCGCCGCGGCCTAACCGAATATCAACGACGGGAACGCGCCGCGACGGAGGAGAGATGACCTCCAGGCGCATCTTCTGGCGCGGCGGAAGCAAATTTCTGACGCCGGGAAGAAGGAGAACGCGCCGCCTTAAAGGCGCGTAAGCAGGGAACCCCGCTGGCGCGGGAAGGCGACGCGCCAGCCGCCCGCGCGGAAATATAATAAAATAATGGTGTCCACCCCTGTCCCCACCTCTATTTACGGAAATACCTGAGCGGAAAGAACGACGCTGCCCCCGATTCCTGTTCGCTATATTGTCGTTTAGTGGGCCCTTTTTCGTCTGTGCACTGTGCACTGAAGGATGGAAAAACCGACGGAGCCCTTGCCCCCCTGTGCACTATTTTGTCGTTTTTGAGGGTTAGAGGCGTCAATACACTGTACAAAAGCGGAAAGTAAAAAAAAAAGTCAAAAACCCAAAACAACCCCGAAAAAAAAAAAAGGAAGCCTGATGACGAAGGTCATTGCCGTCAATACACTGCTCCAGTCCACAGTAAACTGTGAGAGGAGCTACAGTTGTTTTCCCACAACGTTTATTGTGTTTGTAATAGCACCCAAGTACAGAAGCGTAGAAGGAAATTATCTCAAGGAATTAAATAAATCTCGCTTAAAAATGCAAAAACTTAAGGGTTAATTCTCTGCCGTTGGATTTGTAGAATCAATTCAATTATAATCACAGAAGGTGAGAATCACGATCTGAGATAGGAATCCTCATAATAACGATCAGAATAAATATTCAGATAAGAGTAGGAGTTTTTCTCTCTCTTTTTTATTTACTACCAAGTAAAGAGAAGATTAGAAGTTGGATAAAGCAATGTACTCCTTATTAGTGGGTGTTTGGGGGCGGCGGTTCAACGTGCGGTTGTGTTGAACCACAGCTCCAATCACAGGTATTATCAAACAGATAGGGTTTTTTTCCTGTGGGTCCCACCTAAATATCTGCGATTGCACCGCATTTTAAAAAGCATCTTTTCGATACTTTTCAAAACGAACGAAGACGTAACGAGCCAGCAATAGTTTGGGCATTTTCACACAGATTTCACCGGGGTTTAAATTCTCATCCGTGAATTGGATCGGATCGTCGTAACCTCAAGCTATCTTCATTTGAAATGTAAAGAGGAGCAATAAGAACAAGCCCTTTCTTTCTCCTTTGGAGGCTGGAAAATGCTTCCAAAGAACACGAACAGACAAATAATGAGGGAGACGACGACTGTTGTCTTGTTTGCTGCTGATTTTCAGGTAATTCTACGTAGAAACCAAAAGTCCTGGTTATTCAAGGCCTTACAAGATCTAGGATCCTGTTTCTTCCATCGTGTACAACACTACTCGATCATGTATCGAGAATATGATCGTCAACAGAGAGAGTAAATCAACGACAGCTGCAGAGTTGCAACCTTTCGAGACTCATACTGGCCACCACACAACATCATTTATGATGTCACCACCACAGGAAGAACCACCTCGGCCTCCTCTACTCGTCGGTACCGGCCGTTGACCCTCTCGTCATTGTCGGTCATGTTATTATTCACGTGAACAGTACATGGACAAATAATTCACAACATGAATGACAGGTGCAACACATCGTTTTTTGCCTGTGTAATATTAATTGTCGAATTTGCATCACAATTGACCATAATTGAGTTTTATTTTTTTTGGACTTTTAATAAACTAAATTTGTTTTCTTTTGCATCTTTAATTACTAAGCCAATAGGGTTGTTTTTTTAACTTATTCAATTTAACTAATTAGTTTATTAAAAGATTTACCCGAGACATCAAAATCAGGTTTTAATTTAAATAAATTTTAATATAAATTCAATTAAATCCATTTAATTTACAAATCAATTTGTTATCTAGCTGATTTGGTTAAATTTGAGTTTATTTTTTTATATTCTTACATAACATTTTTTTTTTACTATATTTAATAATATATTTGACAATAATATGAAAAGCATGGTAACCAAACACTCGAAACTGCTTTTTATTAAACCTCAAACTCAACCACAGTTTTTACCAAACACTTTGATTTCAGTTGCAGACCGCAGCTAAAAACGCTTTTCATAAAACTGTTTTTTTTCAACTTCATCCATTTCAGCAACAACTGTGCCAAACAACCCCCTCTCCCCCTCCCTCTCTCTCGCTGTCAATTTCTCTCTTTTTAAACGGATTACAGTCCAAATCTACTTCATCTTCATTTTAGCTTATAACTTATTGCTGTATTTTTAAAGTGTTTATAAACAAATTTAAAAAAATATATTTTTTTTGTTAAATTTTTGTTAGTTTTTAAATCATTTTAATATATTGATGTCAAAATAAGATTTAAAAATAAAAAAATATTATTTTAATATATTTCAAAATAAAAAACAATTTCAATGAAATCTTAAACAAACATTTCATATGCAGAAAACAGATTTTCTATCTAATCACACACGTAAGGATTTTGTGAATTTATTATTTCATGTGTTTTTCCACTCAACGATTTTCCATTAAATTTATTTTAAGTGTTTTTTATTTGCAAATATATTAAAATAATTTTTATTTTATTTTTAATTTTAGCATTTCAAAAAATTCAAAATATAAATATATTAAAAAAATAAAATAATTTTTATCTGATCCATGTTTAGCACTATGTTTCAAAAGTATTTTTTAAAAAAATTGAAAAACAAATTATTTTATTTTTATTTTTTACTTTAAATTAATTTTTATTTTTATATTATTTTGATGCTAATTTTAAAAATAATTTTTTTAAAATAAAAAAAATATTATTCTAAATAAAAAATACCTTAAAAAATAATATCTCAAATTACTTCCACACCCAGACTCCCTAACATCTCTTTAATCTGTCCAAATTGCTTTCCTAGTTGTCCTTTGCTCACGTTGTTTTTGACGTTATTTCTATTTTTTTAATTAAAAAGGAATTTACGGATAAATGAGATATTATTATTCCGCGATTCCAGAACTACGTGTGAAAGCGTGCCATCTTTAATCACAACACGTTCTTTTTCCATGCTCTTAGAATTATCCTTCTCGTGGATTACAAATATGCCCATTCAATAAAACGTGGCTCTGTGTTGGAGGTGAAGGTATAAGAGATGATGCTGTGGATGGTACCATATAGAGATCCGTGTTAGAGGATTTTCGAAAATCTGAGCCGGGGAATGTGAAGTTGTGAACAGCTAAACCTGGTCCGAAGGTTCCAAATAAACGAGAATTCGCCAATTCAGTGATGGTCACGAGCGCTGTCGATATGAGGTGGCAAGATCTTAGCCGTTGAACACTGCAACAAAATTTCCATAAGTCTCTGAGAAGTTAGGTAATTTTAATTAAAAGAAAAGGTGTTTTAATATGACAGTATCATTTGAGTTTATGATTTTGCTTTTGTTCATTATTCGAATTCATTTTAATCGTATGATCAGTTCCTCCATTTCATAGTCGCATGTGGAAGTTTGATTAAAATTGTTTTTTAAAATATTTTTTATATTAAAAAATTATTTTTTATTTTAAAAAAATTATTTTTAATATTAACCCATCAAAATAATTAAAAAATATTAAAAAATATTAATTTAAAACAAAAAATAAAAATATTTTAAAAAAAAAATATTTTTCAAACGTAGTGTAAAACAAATATCAAGACTCATGTATTGATTAATGACTTTTTATTTTATTTTATTTACAAATTGAATTTCACAAATGAGCCTTTAATTTAAAATCTCATGAGAGTGTTTTGTTTTGTTTCTATTCTTTCAATTTTTATTATTTTGTCAATCTTCCTGGACACGATAAAAAAAAAAGTCAACTTTAAGTTATTGCCATCAGTGCTCTGCGGAATAAAAGGAATCGTAAATTTGTTTGTGGATTAAGCTTCTGTATCATTTTACTTTCCAATGGAAGAACACTGGTCTCTACTTAATCTTAAAACAGGCTGAGGAATTTTCTTCACGTATTCAGAAGTTTGCTAACCAAGGTTCTACTGCTGAACGCCAACTGGGGGGTTGAAGTTTTTGACTTCTTGACCATGGATGTGTTTTGCCCTCGTGTCTCCTCATAGTTGATTTTTTAATGAGACAATAAATTAGGTTAGATGTGATTCTTTCTGGGAAATTGTTAAATCTAGGGAGTGATTTGGTATTGATTATCCTTTTATTTTTATTGTAAACAACTTATTGTTTCGTATTTATTTATTTTTAGAAGAAAAGCAAAACCCAACTGTTATCATATTTATTTTATAGGCTATTTGAAAATATCACAAAGCTAATCATGTGGTTAAAAAATTCGTAAAACTTAATTGCATGACTGGGAGCATTATTATCAATACTTGAGGCTAATATGTACAAAATCACCATGATTTATTGGCCAAACCATCATTAATTTCTGGACTAAGATTCGATGTTATCGATGCTTGAATTAATTATATAATTTAATTCATCCACGTGTTCCGTTATTTACTAGCAGTTTCGGCTACTAGCATAGGCGAAACACGTGAGCTCACGTGTTCCACTCCTCTAACTCCTCTCAACAACAATAATTAAAAAAAAAAAAAAAAAACTCTGAGTTGGGACCCAGCAGCAAAATACGAGGTGCAAGGAAAAAAATAAGAACCCGACTCCAATCAATGAAATCGGCTCCTGGTGTAGAAATTCTCAAAATTCGCTCTTAATTATGGTTGATATTAATATTTTAACTGACGATAGGTATTGTTTGGTTAATTATGGTTGATATTAATATTAAATTTTTAAAATGTATTTTTAAAAAAGATTTGATTAGTAATGTTTTTTAAATTTTAACAGCGCACAAACTTGAAACCCTAGCAGTGATGAGTACGTAGTTAATATTCAACCCTAGCAGTGATGATTAATCCAAGAAATCTGATTGTTGAACCGTGATGATTCATTAGCGACCAACCCTTAATTTGGCATGCCATATGAAATTAATGGAGCTAACTGTCCAACGCATCCTGCAATCCCCACGTAAGATCGATGTTGCACCGTGTACCTTGATCAGAGACGAAGGGGGGTGTTTGTCAGTTTGTTTGTAAAGCCGTTTTTGAGAAAATTTAAAAAAATAATATTTTTGTTTAAATAAATAAAAATTGATATTTTTAATCATTTTAATGTACTAATATCAATATTAATTTTTACAAAATAAAAAATATATTATTTTAATATATTTTCAAAAAAAATCATTTTTAAAAACAATCATAACTGCCTTCTAAAATAGGCAGTAAGCTTTCATCGAATTAGTTGTATCCATACCTAATTTATACAGCTACTTGAAAGCAAACAGATCGCCATCACTAAAACTGTAAAAGTGAAAGATGAGGTGTGCTGATAATGCACGATGCAACATGCATAGATTATCCTGCCGGAGTCGTACATCGAAATGGCAATAATAATTGGCCACACTCATGTTAGAGTAAGTCTAATGACAGAGTTATCTTGGAAAATTAAATTTTTAAAATGATTTTTTGAATATAATATATATATATATATATATTATTTTTTTATTAATATATACTTCAATAGTAAAAATCATTTTAGAGAGCTATTATTTTATTTTATTTTAAATAAAGTTCAATTATATTGTATATAGTTTAATTATACAATTAATTGGAGTCGGTTATATAATTAAATGATTGCTTTTGAAAAGCCCTTCAACAATAAAATTATTATTCTTAATTATATTTAAATTTAAAAAATGAATTTAAATATAATTAAAAGATCTGCAATATTTGAGATTTAAAATTTAAGCTACTTGTTGTATATTTTTCAAGTAATTGTATGTTTCTTTTTATAGTTATTGCATTTAAAATTAATTAATATTACTTGTTGTCTTAAATTGATAGGATTTTGTTTAAAATTATTTTTTTATGTTAATTATTATTATTATTATTATTATTATTATTATAAAAAACCCGTAGAAACCCTACCCCCATCTCCCTGGTGCAAGAGAAGGAACAAGTGCAAATGTTGTTGTGTTTTTAGCTGCAATGGTAAAATTCCAACAATTCCAAATGCTCCTTTTATTTTGGCTTTGCATCAATCCATATGTGGGAATGTCTTCTCGGTTAAAGAAAAGACAAAATATCTATCGGAATGCCTCTCCTATTAGAGATATTAAATTGAACAAAAATAACTAAAATTTTAAAAAAAAATTAACTTTGTTTCTCGAGATCCCTCTCTCATTGGACTTGCTCTTACATACTAGTATTTATCAAGTCGGTGATATTGCATGCAGTGAACCTAAGATTCCCAGAAGCTGAGCAGCTTCCGATTGTCTAGAGGTCAACTGGCTCTATTGGTTCGTGGTATATTTTTCTTAATTCCTGCACTCCATTCGAGACTATTAAATTAAAAAGGAAAACGTCACTAGAGAACCTTAGACGCTGTAGAACAGAGCAAATTTTCTTTTTCATTTTTCGCGTTCCTCACTCTTTTATGTTTTTCTTCTCTGTGAAATTAAAAATAAAATAAAAAAACATGTCCATTTCTTCTCTGAATTAATAATAAAGTCTTACAACCATGAACAATATTAATTAAGATACAACAAATTCTTAATGATTATTATAATCATTCACTTCCTTAACCAAACTTATTTACTGTTGTTAAAACACATCTACTTGAATGCTTTCTTGCACCATGCTAGTATCATCCTCGTTTCTTATTTATTTCATTCGAAAACAAAATCTTTTTGAGGATATTTGTTTCATTTTAAAATTAAATAACAGTAACCTTGGAAAATACTATTAATTATATTTGGAGTAAACCTAAGATACAGGGAACACACAATTCCAAATCTAGAAAGCCCCCTCAAAAAGTATCAATCAGCCCACAAAACAAAAGCTCTTGTTCTTGACCTTTCGGAACTTGCTAGTCATGGGCTTGATGGAAATTTGGGCTAGACTATTTGGAGCAGAGGTTACACAAGATCTTGGATGGTTTGCCCATCTTGGTCCAAGGATTTACCACTATACAGAATTTCTCCATCATCCGATGTTTTTTTTTTTTTTTTGCATCATGGAAACTGTCAAAGCCGGGTAGATCAGCAAGGCAACATTATTTGGAATTGTAAGCCAAAAATTATCTAACCAGAACATCATGATTAAGCAAGGAAATAAAATATCATGTTTTGTGATATCAACCATCACACTTTGGATGTATGAAATCCAAACCCATCCTCCTAACTCTATTGCAAAGTATTGATTTTCATCCTTGTTACACATAAAAAAATATCAATCCACTGCAGTTTCATACCCCCGAGATTGCCGAGAAAAGGCACAACCCATAACACACCAAATATTCATTGATATACACACAAAAAATCAATAATAGTACAGTTTTTTCAAATAATAAACAAAAATAAATACAGATTATTTAAATTAATAGACAAATCGATGCGTCAAGGTTCAAAAACAATATTCTAGAGTTGCTAAGGTCGACTATAAGGTATGAAACCGACCTAGATGATGGCAGTGAATGGATATCATTCACATGCAGCGTCGGACAAATTGACAATGACGATGGAAGAGTTCACGAGAGTCATGGTTAGTAGGTATGCATATAACTTGTTTTTTCGTGAATTATGTTTGAGTTTTAGTAATTTCAATTTATTTGATTATTATTTATTTAGGAGTTATCCTCGTTATGTAGTCGAAGACCCCTGCCTAATAATAAATTATAAAAAAAAAACTTTGTAATTTTGGTTTCATAGATTAAATTAAAGTAAGGCGGGTTTATGCAGTAATTTCTCCATGAGAAAGAAAAGCTTGCACTTCTCAAGAACTTAAACGTTGACTGATTGGCCCGAGAGCATAGACTGATCTCTCAAACTTGATTCGTAAATTAACTGAGCGTCATAGGCCTCTATTTTGAACACGTATTTATTAAGCCAATTCGGAAGTAAATAACAGTGGGAGCCCGATAAGTCATAAATTATCTATTAATTTTCTAGTTTTTGCACATTTTTAGCTGTAGTTTTATTTACTCGAAAAAGAAATTTAGCTATGGTTTTTCAATTGGAGTCCGGTTGCGACACTGGGATAATTTTAAAAATGTTTTTAGTTGTGCAGCAATCTTAACACTTTTTTTTTTGAATTCGAGAAAACCACACCTCTCGAAAATCGTATTTTGTGGATTTAGATGAATGAATAAAATCCTAATTGTTCCATGTTGTTAAAAAAATACACGTCTTGACTCGAACTCGAGACTTGCTGTGCAGATCTTAAATCCTTTGCCGCGCCACACCCTTTGGGGACCAACAATCTTAACACGTTAGGAAATAAAAAAACCAAATTGACTTGGAGCATGCACGTAGAACACCCAAGTGTGGTCATGCCAATGCCACTAGTAATTGAAAATCCGACAAATGATCCACTTCGCTAGTCGTTGAAACTTGAAATCAATTTTTTTCCATCAGTTACCTTATGGTTTAATCAATGGGAGGTCCCAACCAACCCCTGCTCGTAGACATAGAAATACCAACATCCCTGGAGAGAGTCAAAGTCTTCTTTAAATTTCAGTGGAAATTAACTTTGGAAATCAACTCCCATTTTCAAATACCTTGAGACTCAAATATGGTTCTGTTGAGATGCTTATTTCTGGTTGGTGGTTAATTTAGTTAAGCCGTTACATGCAGGTGGGGCTCTGCATTTTTTTATTTTTTGTTGAGTAGCTTGAAAGGAAGTCGAATATGGCAAAATCAAATTGATGCCCCAGACCCCTTCGCCTTCGGTGTTCCTATTTGGCTTTTGCATGAAATGGCTTTGTCTCCGATGCTTTAAAAGCAAGGCAATTCAGAAGGTAAAAAGAGTCGGTGGGGTGTTGGGATCAGCCATAACCACCCCGTCATCGATCGATCATAATTACTCAATCACATTTTTGAAGATGATGAAATACTGTTCATTGCAGCGACTACTCTCGAAAGGGGAATTACTAAAGGGCTTGGTAGCAGCATGATCTGGGGGTGGAAGTTACATCATCTGCTTCATGTCATCATTCAATAGTAGCATTTGTTGGAATATTTGTTTATTAAGAAATGGCACTTGATGTGCATTTTAACATTAAATTAAAGGTGACATCCGTTAAAATTTTGTTGAAACTTAATTTCCAACATAAAATTCTTAGCATAGAATTTTAATATATTTTAAGCAAATTTTCAACATTTTCTCATTTATTTTTATAAGCTATATTAATTTCTTTGTAGTATTCCTCCTGATCAATAGCTTATAACAAGTCCTTAATGATAGATTTTAAGTCTACTTTTTTTTAGTTTATAATAAGTCTTTATAGATAGATTTTGAATATACTTTTCTTGTATTTAAACAAGATGTTTATTGGAATCTTGAAAGATTTATTTAGATTAGTTATTTTATGCAAATTTATATATATATATATATATATATATATATATATATATATATATATATATATATATATATATATATATATATATATGTTCGGTATGCATGCTAACTTTGTTTAATTACAAGAGTACCAAGTTTATATATTTCCATGAATATAAAATAAATATATATGGGCACCTAGTTAACTATCTATAACAACATTTAATTTCATGATGTTCACGTTAATTTGCATGTAAATTAACATGTAGTTACAGGAAATTGACACTTCAGCCAACATTAGGAGAAATCCTTCGAGATTGAGGTGATGGTATTCTTTTTCTGTATTATTATGTGATATAATTAGTTGTTGGAAAATAATATAAATGATATCGAACGGTCTCATCTAATAACTTAAGTATTTCCTTGACATGGTATTAGAGTTCTGTTGATCCAACAGTAATGAGTTCAAATACCTCATTTTATTTGATAAAAATTGAATAATCTTTAAATATATAATTTTATCTTCAAGGGACGTAACGTAGTGACAAAGAATTTGAGATTTGCATTGCATGACTCAGGTTCAAATCAAGACGTGTTCATCTTGTAAGAGTTTAAAACAGTCAAGATTTTACTCATTTAAGTCGGAGCCGCAAAAAGTGTCTATAGGGGGTGAGGTTTTCTCGAATCCATAAAAAAATATAATTTCATATATTTATACGCATTTTAGGTTTGAGAGTAGCAAAAAAACAAAAACAAATACAAGGTTTTTCTTTGTCAGCAGATGTCTAAGCACAATTAACTATTATATAATTGGAATTTAACCGAGAACAAGTCTTTGTTGAATTATTTTGAGTTTGGACATAAGTGAGGCCGTGAGGCCGTTGTGATCTATTTGATTGCTAAACCTATGTGGTATAGCTGCCATTTTAACCTCGTCACGTCCAAGTGGTATGATTAAAAGAGAAAACCAGCTGTTGTGGTGCTACTTTTAAACAACATAGAAAGGCAAAGTGTACTTTTACATGCCCAGTTATAATCATAATTTAGGTATTCACCTCTTGCTTCCAATCATCGATTAGAAAGAGAGAAAATGGGTGATGATTACACCTCGAGCAATGTACTTTATGTATGGAATAAAATGACAAATGTGGATAATGATTTTGAATGGGCCTGGTAAGGACCAGTGATCACACAGAGCAGAAACTCAAGAGTGACATTTGAGACTATCCCTGCGTAGATGAGAGCCCACATGGAGCACGAAAGGAACACCTCCATGTGACTCGAGTTTGGGGTCTGGCAAGCAAAATACAAAACAGCGAAGCACCAGCAAGTTCAGACAGTAACTAGATCCAAATCCTCATTCCCAAAGCAAGTTGCCCTGTCCCTGCTCATGTAATTATAAAAGATGAAGGTTTGATTGCTAATCGTTTCCAATTTCATAATTCCCAATATTTTGATTAAGAGTTTTTCATTTTGCAAAGTCCCACGGCCAGAAGAAATCTGAACTAGTCAACACCTTGCAGGGGATGTAAATATTATATATACAAGGAAAAAGGCAGGTAAATTTGAGATGATTTAGGAGTCTTTATAATTATAACCCAATATTTTTTAAATTTAGATACATCATTAAAATAAACAATCAAGTAAGATTAGTTAAACTACTGCATGAAAATATATATCCAAGGGCACGAAAGGGAAAATGATAGTCACGTGTGTGATGTACAGTAGTTGAGGTATATTCTATCTTCGAAGCTCTACTCTTAACTTAACCCGCCATTAATCCACCTCCCATACTCCCCTCTCAATTGCTTCTTCCAGCCTCGGAAAAATTAAGAGAAATGTTTTTCCTCGCAGAATTTATATATATTCCTTATCGTGATAGAGCGAAAACATCGTCCCTGAAAGAAAGAAAAAAGGAAAAAAAGAAGAAAAAAGACTTCCTGGGTAAATAAATAAATAGATTGTGGCGTACAATGTTGCAATACAGAATCTCGCCAGTTCTTTGCTGCCACCCTCCTTCCTGTCTGTAGCTACAAGTTAAAGTTAGTCAGTCTCCTTATTTTACACGTCCAAAACCTTAGCCATACTTTATTTACGAATTTATCGATAAAATCCAAAGAAACAAAACACACTCACACGCATACAGTGTCCTGTCTACTGTTTTTGCTACTAGTCGTCTCCTTTTCAACTGTCTTTCATTTGCTTCCTTCCGTGTCAAGATGTAGCAGTAACTATCACCTCAACTTTTCGCTCGCTCATTCACCAAAATAAAATAAAAAAGGGTCTTTCTCACCCCACCCCACCTCAAACCTATCTCCTCCTCTCCTCCTCGACCAAACTTCTCTACCACCCCCTCCATTCTTCTCACCAAATCCCCTCTTTCTTATTACTCCATTAATTAAAACGTTTTTAATAGTGATAATAATAATACCACTCCCCCCTCTTAATTATAAGTCTTAACCTTCCCCATTGTTTCCATTAAGTAAAATATATTCCATCCAACACTCGCAATTATATCACACTCACTAGCTCGCCATATTTATAAGTAAATAAAAACACTTTGAACCAAAATGGCTCGGCTTTTCCGATCCAAATCTTGCGGACTCGTCGGACTCACCGAGTTGAACTCTGCGCCCCCTCCAGCTCCCTTCTTTCACCGAAACGACACTGAAGACGAGGACGAGGACGATGAAGAAGAAGAATTGTATAGTGATGCTACTGGAAACCCGATATCAACGCCGTTTATTGGATCAAGAGAAGGAACGGGAGGGAGTCAGGGAGGTCGAAACGGAAATGGCAATAAAGAGTCTGCAATTTTGGATATTTTGGTAACGGTGTTGAGGAAGTCGTTGGTGACATGCAGTGTGGAAAGAGAAGATGTTTCTTCCATGGATATAAGTTGGCCTACTGAAGTTAGGCACGTGTCTCACGTGACGTTTGACAGGTTTAATGGTTTCCTGGGTTTGCCTTCTGAGTTTGAGCCTGAGGTTCCTCGCAAGGTCCCTAGCGCCAGGTTTAAATTTATTTATTTATTTATTCTTTTTTAAAAAAGAAAAATTATTTGGAATAACTGTGAAGGTGAATTATATAAGAAAATAATTAGTAGATGAAGTGATCAATTAATAAAGCTAAAATAGAAGAAGTTTTGGTACAGTTAATGATTTTAAGGAAATTATTATTATTATTATTATTATTATTATATATTATTTGTGAATTAATAAATAATATAATTAAATACTTTCTAATGAGGCATTTTGACATTTGAATATTAATTGCAACGTGAATAGTGATTTGTTCATATCATTTTTATATTTTTCAACAAGTTTTTTTCCCGTGCCTGGTGAATATTAGTTGCAACGTGAATAGTAATTTGTTCATATCATTTTTATCGAGGACAGTAAATGGCAAATTAAAGACCTCTTTTCCCTCCTCTCTTCGACCAAATACAGTGAATGTCAACATATACCCACTGAAGATCCAGTTTGTATGAATGCGCACTGACAATTTTTAGTTTGCATTGTTTTGTGGGGTGTATGATCTTGGTGGATTAGTTGTAATTTCTTTTTTTGTTAATTTTGGAGAATTATATAAATTATATTTTATTTTATTTTTAGTTTTGAGATGTTTTTTCTTACAATATCAACATTGGTTCTGCTTCTTGGATTATTCAACAGTGGATATCTTACTGGCTTACCCGATACATCGATCCTCTGTTTTCCAGTGCAAATGTATTTGGAGTTTCTGCCAAGTCGATGCAATGCTCTCATGATGACAAAGGGAACAGTGTGCCGACTATTCTTCTGATGATGCAAAAACGTTTATATGTAGAAGGAGGACTTAAGGTATGTTTATGTTTCCAAGGAAATTTATCTTCAGCTTTCTGCTTGCCAGTTCTCTAAAACAACAACGACAACAACACTAGTTTCAGTGCTGCTACTCATCACTTCTGTTAAAATTGAGGTTTTTCTTTTCTGTGTTTGCTTCCAAGGCAGAAGGGATTTTCCGAATAAATGCCGAGAATAGTCAAGAAGATTATGTCAGAAACCAGCTAAACAAAGGTGTAGTGCCTCGTGGAATTGAAGTCCATTGCTTGGCAGGTTTAATAAAGGTATGCCTTATGACATTGTTTGACAAAATGGTCAGTAAATCAGCTGTGGGGATATGATTCCGTGTCGTTAAATTCTCTCTGTTTCTTTTCTAACTTGACATATGTTCTTCGCTGGTTGCCAGTATATTAGACATTTCACCTTATTTCATAATTAATCTTATAATACTGTCACTTTACTTCTCTCTGTTTCTTTTTGGTGATATCCAGGCTTGGTTTAGAGAACTACCCTCTGGGGTGCTCGACTCTATCACACCAGAACAGGTAATGCACTGCAACACCGAAGATGACTGCACTCAACTTGTGAAGCAACTCCCTCTGACAGAAGCTGCACTGCTTGCTTGGGCAATCAATTTGATGGCAGATGTTGTGGAGCATGAACAGTATAACAAGATGAATGCTCGCAATATTGCTATGGTTTTCGCTCCCAACATGACGCAGGTTTGTTGAATTTGTATTGGTTGGTTGTTGTTGGAAAGTTACCGTCGTGCTAAGCAGTATATTATTTTTCCATTGACTAATTTGTAAGATTTTGAATGAAAAAATGGATGGGCTAACTGCTTCTTTTGAATGATCACAAAAGATGACCATGTTCCATGAGCTGCTAACATATGGACAACAGACTGTTGACGAGAGCTGACAACCATCATTTCCAGTTGATTTTATACAAATTTAAATAAAACTCACAGATATATGGGGTTTCACAAGTTGTCGCTGTGGTTGTAACAGATGAAATTCCCTTGTTTTACAAATACATAACATTTTTTAGTAATTGTCTAAGATGTAATCTTCTCATGATGCAGATGGCTGATCCTTTGACCGCGTTGATTCATGCCGTGCAAGTGATGAACTTGCTCAAGACATTGATATTGAAAACACTCCGGGAAAGAGAGGAATCCAGTGCAAAGCTTTGGATGCTCTCGGCATGCTCAGATTCCCCAAGCGACAATTGTGAACCCTGTCATTCAAACTTAAACAGCAAAGAATTCCATAAAATATCTCTCAACGCTGGTGCACCCGAGATACCTACCACTGGCAAGCTCTTGAGGTCTGCCACTTTGAATAGGTTAGAACCCAACACTGAGGAAAACCTTTGGAGATTTCAGAAGAAAAGTGACGGAGAAGAGGAATTCAAATCTGTTTCAAGTAGCAGCCCCCCCCTCTGTGAAACGGGCACCTTAGACAGTGGGTGTAAGGGCGAATATGATAGGGGAGATTGGCTAAGTTTTAGAAAAGGGGTGAGGAGGTTATGCAGACACCCTGTATTTCAGCTGAGTAAACCAGTTAAGAAGACTCGTGGTATCGGAATTGTAAATACTAGGAGAGGTGGCGGAGAAGCTTGGGCGTGATTTATCAGTTGCTTCCCGGCTTGTACCATATATACGTTGAGCTCACGGTTGCTTGTCTAAAGATTGTTGTGGAATAGATGTCAGTGTTTGCTTAATTCTGTAGTCAGATAAAAAAAAAAAATTCTAATTTGTTTGAAGGCACTAACTGCGCGCTTTTGCTATATGAAGTTCTGATAGAAACATGACAACGGTTTCTTGACATTGTAATATTTGTTAATTATGTTTGGCTGTTTTTTTTAATTAGAATAATTTACTTTAATTTTGAAGTATTTTGACGTGTTGTATCAAGATTATATTGTTCATGTATATTTATAATTAATTTAAATTATTAATTTAACACACACAATTTCAATTCAAATATAATCTAACTTAAAATTATGCAATTCAAATTTTAAATATATATATATATATAAAAAAAAAAGTTGAATCGATATGACCCGATCATCTTGACTAGTCCCAAGATAATATGGATGATTAGTAAAAATAAAATCTGAATAAAAAAATTCAAGACAATATTATATATATATATATATATATATATATATATATATTGAGATGACAATATATTGGATCGACTCTGGTTAAACTTTTAAATTTGTGTCTTAGATTATAAGGCCATCATAATCCTACATAAAACAAAATAAAAATAAAAATAAAAAGTTTAATTTCCAATAAACTCATTGAATAATTAAATTGAAAAATAAATCTAAAAAAACATAGTAAAATAACTTTTCTAAACAAAAATTTAAGAATATCATTTGTATTTTTGCAGGACCTTTGATTGCTTTAAAGTTTTAACATAAGATATAACAATATCTTAAAAGACCCCTCTTAAATTTTGGCTTAATTGAACCGTTATGTTTGTTTGGAGAATTTATTTTTGATTTGAATGAAATAAAATATTTTATTTTTTAAGATGAAACAAATTATACCGTTCATTCCAAATAAGATATAACGGAACTGAAAATCTCAATTCAACATTCAAAGAGCAGGCAATGCCTTTAATCTTCAACCAAAGACAGCGAGAGGGCAGCAATTGTGAAGGATGTTACAATTGATTTTCCGGTGCAAGCATCAAAGCGAAAACCGGACGGAAACTCCTTTCTCCACCACAAGAACCGGATTTAAAATTGGGTTTGATTGTTAAAAGTTAAAACTTCAACAGCTGCTGATAATAGGCAGAATGGTTACCAGCCCGCCACACTCGTTAAAAGCCCGAGGAGGTTGGATTCAAGCACCCCAGGCCCAATTTATAAGGGTTTTCCTTAAGCTCTAAACAGTTGGGCTCTTATTCCCACTAATGAATTAGACTGTAAATTGTAGATTGGTTTTCGGCCCAACCAGAAACACCAAGGCCTGGGATCAGTACAAGCCTTCACTTTTGAAGGGCAAAGTTCAAAAGTCAACATGTTTTATAGATTTCTTTTTTGACGTGGGACTTGAAGTTCTTTTTTCATTTTCTCTTTAATTCCAAAAGTCATTGTTTGTTTTTTCAATTTTTCTTTAGGTTAACATCTTGATCATATTCAAATGAAGAGGATCGGCAGGATTCAGCAAAATAATGTGGTTTGCTATTTAAGATTCTCTTTCCCAGGATAGTTATGTTATTCCTTGCGTGAAAAGCAATTAATTTTAGGGTTTCGAGTGAGGAAAGAAAAGGCGCTATATAAGACTCTATCACTCTAAAGAATTAGTCGTCAATCATCGCTTCCAAGTTACCTCAATAGTTTGGCAACGAAAAATATCAAATCTTAAAAGATTCAAGAGCGAATGTATTTATTTGTATGGTAAAATGTATCATAATTCGAATACCAGATCGGTCAGATGTGATCCATTTTTTATCACATTGATTAGGTGAAATTTAAGTAGGACTAGCAATTCCATGCATTAAAATTCATGGTAATTAGTTGATGAAATCCTAAAATTTAATATACTCACGAATTCGGTTTCTAGTATTTAAATAGTTAGTAGTCACATGTTCACGTACGATGAAGTTATTGATTTGTAATTAGATATTACAATAAATGAGTTTTAAGTTCTAAGAACAGGAGTGTTCGTTCTTGTTTTTGTATGATAAATGCTCTAAAAATTAAAATATATGTACTTAGAGAATAATAATTATAAACTCTTTACCTGAATGATTCAGAGGTTATACATAACTCGTAAACCTTCATGTATTGCTTGAATTGATAAGTGGGAATGTCATTTTCTTCTTATAAATTTATTGGAAAATAAATATATTTTACAGGATATTAATAAGAGATATATATCTCAAAACAACAATATTGATAAAGGATATATATTCTTTATACAATATTAATGTTAGTGAAAACATTATAGTTTTTGTATGATAAATGCTCTAAAAATTAAAATATGAGTGCTTATAGAATAAAAATCACGAATCATTTATCTATGTGGTTTAGTGATTACATATAACTCACAAACTTTGACACGTTGCTTAAATGAAATGCTTGAATAAAAGGGTTAGAGTATCGTTTATCTCTTATAACATTAATGGAGAAACAATATTGTTTTGATAATAAAAATGAAGATAAATATCTCAAAAACAATATTCTTAGAGGATAATTGAACTTAATGATATTAGATCTCACATCTCATAATACTCATGATAATTTGAACTTAATGTTCTACTGAATCCAATAATATAAATCCATAAGAAATCTAATTCATATCATTTATACTCGTAATTCTATCAAACATAGACTAAAAATCAAAATTTAAAAATACATTCATCTATCATATCTTTACATGACGAAGAGCCAACATCACCCCCACTTCTGCAATAAATACGGTTGCAGTATAAAATTATTATTTCATTTTTTTTCTTCATGGGCGTCATTTTATACGTGCTTATATTATACCAATGATTACTACATTTTCTTTTTAAAAAAATTAACAGTTTTATTCATGTGGGCTTCAACTCAATGTCAAGATCCAAAAATAAGATATTATCTCATTTGACCACTCAAGAATTCAAATCCCTAAAGTATTCTTGCACAAAAGAGAGATTATCAAGAGGTCCAATATCTTGAAAGGTCTATGATAATGGCAGATCAACGATACATCATCATATATATATTATTTTTGGAGGTGATGGAATCCATCTCCTGAAAAATACATTTTATGGACCCAAATGAGTGACTAAAATCTTGGTTGTCCCGAATTCTTATAAGAGGTGCACGTCTTGACTCGAATTCGAGACTTATTGTGCAAATTACAAGCTCTTTATTATCACGCCACGCATCTTGAAGAAGAATATAGCATATATATTTGACATACAACAATATATTTGACATAAAGAATAATATATTTCATTTAACTTGATTCGGAAGGTGTGGCCAAATTTACCAAAAGATTATGCATGCAACCTCGCCTATTTTTCTATCCTTGTTAGTTAAATTGACGTTATCGAGAGAGAAAAATAATCAAAATGGGTAGCTCTTCTTACAACTCTTAAATAAAAATCGCAACAAGTATCTTTCCTAACAATTTTGGCCTTTCTTGTACTGATTTACAAGAATTTAAGAAATCGAAAAAAATATGTCAATCCTATTGTGTACGGGATTCGGATGATTTTCTTATGAAGTCAGCATACTTCATACTTTTCAAAGTGTTGATAACCTCGAATTTAAGTAATGTAATAAATAAGAGTGAATGTTGTAGGGTACTTTGTGGACATCTTAGCAAGTCTTTTACATGAATATTAATGATACCATAAGAGTGACACTTGATACTTTTAATGATTTTATTTATAAAAAATTCATAGCATGTTAACTTATTGATGGATGATTATAGGAATAAAATTGAATGGCAATTATTAAGTTTAATATATTATTCAAGCCTTGATAGTGTGTTTTTTAATAATTTTTCTTTTTATCATAAACTCAAAATATACTACATATTAGATGATTTTTTTTTAGATATTGATATGACAATATATTAGATTATTTGTTTTTTCAAACACCAAGTCGACAACATATTAAATCAATTTGGTTTAACGTGTAATATCTACATCCCAGTTTATGAGATCATGATAATTTTATAAAAAAAACAAATCAAAATAAATTCTTGATGAACTCAATTCTAAAAGAAAAAAAGAAAAAAAAATATTAAATTAAAAAAAGATAAAATAAAACCTTGCATTAGTTAACTTGTCAAACCTATAACACGAGTCATGAGATTGAAATAATCTTTTATATATAGATAGATGGAGAGAGAGAGAGAGAGAGCTCAATTTCTATTCAGCCTAATATTAAATGATGAGATTGAAAAAATTAATTAAAAAAATAATTCAAGTTAGCTAAAATTATCATATCAAACTTGTGACTTTGATAATGAAATTGACATAACTTTACAAGAGAAAAAAAAACATGAAGCTTCATTATCAATAAATTTAATATTAAAGGTTGAAATCGAGAAGAAGAAAATATGAGATCATGATAAATCTATATAAAGTAACTTGAAAGAAACACAATTCCTAAACAATATAATTTGGATAATACAAAAAAACAAATTGAAAATGCTATGATGCCCAATTAGAAAAAATATTCAATTAAAAAAGACCAAAACAAATTAACAGAATCAAGTAAGATTGACATGCCAAACCATTGACCTGAATCACAAAATTTAGATAAATTCATAAAAAATAAATATTTTTTTTTACAAAATCTTGTTTTTAACCAACCTCATATTGAATGGTGGAATAAAAAATGACCCTAGAAATATTTGAGTCAACCTGGTTTAATATGTTAAACTTTTGATTTATATCATGAGATTAGAATAAATTCATAAGAATATAAATAATTGTTTTTTATAAAACCTTACTTCTAATAGATCAAATGTTAACAGTTGAAATCAATAAAAACAAAATCATGAGATTAGTAAATAACAAAACATAAAGGGAAATAAATACAAAGCACAATTCCTGAAAATAGAGTTGTTATTGAAAGATAAAATTATAAATTAAATTGTTCCAATGAATAATTTATTCCAATTAAATTATCTCACATTAATGATATATAAAAAATATTAATTCATCTTTAAACTCTTTGTATTGTTTTTTATTTATCTTTATCGAATTGGATATTTTCTTATCCGTTTATAGACAAAAAAAAGAAATTTGGCTTTTCTACTCAGCAAGATAATATTTGATGATGCAGTAATACTTATTAAAAAAAATTGAAAGTAAATTAAAATAATATTTTTTAAAAATTATTTTTAATACCAACGTATAAAATTATCTAGAAATATTAAAAAACTAATTTATAAAAAAATCAATAATAAAAATAAATATTTATAAAAAATATCGTTGACGAGATAAAGGGTAGTAGTCATTGTAGTTAGAATCGCGAGTTCACTCATCAAATCTTGTCAACTCGGGTAAAAAAATCGATTTTGGTCAAACTCGGTCAAAATCGTAAAATCGGACCGGATCGGTCCGATTTTACGATTCTGCTAAAAAATTGCATTTGGCGCTCGCGCCTCGTGCTCCCCCCACATTCGCGCGCCCCCTCTGTCTCTGCATATAATTATATATATATATATAATATTATCTTTCTCTCTATCTCTCTTATATATATATTATGGAATTACTATTGAAAATTAATAATATTAACTTTAAAATTTATACTTAAAATTTTTGAAAAAAAAATATTTTTTTATTTTTTACTTTAAATTAAATATTTTTTTATGTTTTTAAATCATTTTCATGTCCTAATGTCGAAATAATTTGTTGGAGTTGGAGCTAGTACTGACAATATCAATGTTGGTACCAGTATTAGTACTGATAATCCTTTCAATAATAACCCTTTTGGTGAATGTATTAAAAATAACGAGGAAAATGACGGTCATGAGACTGATTTTAATTTATATAGCACATCAACAAAATAATTATTTTAAATTTGTTAGTTTTTACCTAATGAAATTCTATGGACATAATTGTTTTGTAATGTATTTTTAAGTTATTTTGAATCATGTATGAACCTTAACTAATGAAGTTTTATGGCCATAATTATATTGTATTGTATTCGGAAATATTTCACTTACGATTTTACGATTTTTCTACCTACACAATTTTAGCTATGATTTTGCGATTTTTGTACGGAAAAATTCAAATACAATTTTACGATTTTACGATCCGATTTTTCAAAACTCCTTCCATGTAGTGTCAAAATCATGATTTTGACAACCATGTTAGTAGTATCCATTAACTACTGGGCCTTCGGCAGTACCTCTCCCTTCCATCTGAAAACAAAAGTCTTTCCCCTTTCTCTCACTAGCTCTTATATCTCCGCTTCCTATTCCTTTCTTCTCTTAATCTTTTTTCTTACATATACGCTTCCTTTATATTAATTTCCTTCCATTGTCTTTCTCAACACGATTAGGATCCATACATGGAGGAGCTCATTATCTCTCCATCTATATCTTCTTCGCTGGTCTCCTTATCCCACGAAACCCCACCAACTCTCCAGCAAAGGCTTCAGTTTATAGTCCAAAGCCAACCAGATTGGTGGTCTTATGCCATATTTTGGCAAACATCAAAGGATGACAGTGGCCAAATCTTCCTGGCCTGGGGTGATGGCCATTTTCAAGGCTCCAAAGACACTTGCCCAAAACCAAGCACCGTTCACAACAGCCGCATGTCGACATCAAACTCCGAGAGGAAAAGGGTCATGAAGGGAATCCAAACCCTGATCGATGAATGTCATGATCTTGACACGTCTTTGATGGATGACACTGATGCCACCGACTCTGAGTGGTTCTATGTCATGTCCCTTACTCGATCTTTCTCAGCTGGAGACGGAATCCTTGGCAAGGCTTATACCACTGGCTCTTTGATTTGGTTAACTGGTGGCCATGAACTTCAGCTCTACAGCTGTGAAAGAGTCAAAGAAGCACAAATGCATGGCATTGAGACCCTGATTTGCATACCTACATCCTGTGGGGTTCTTGAACTGGGATCCTCTAATTTGATTAGAGAAAACTGGGGTATTGTTCAACAAGCCAAGTCGCTTTTTGGGTCAGATCTTATCTCGTGTTTGGTGTCTAAAGGTCCTCATAATCCCTGTCAAGAACCAATCCAGTTTCTTGACGGGAACATTTCTTTAGCGGATGGAGGCACGGTAGCTGGTCTTCAAGAAGAAGATCATACAACTGATCATGGAGAGAAGAAAGCACAAGAGAGAGCAGAAGCAAAGAAAAATAGCGTTAATAAACCAGGTCAATCTTACGTGGACTCGGAACATTCAGACTCGGACATTCATTTAGCTGCTGTGAATATAGAGAATAGAGTTCCAAAGAAAAGAGGGAGAAAGCCTGGGCTGGTCAGAGACGCCCCATTGAACCATGTAGAGGCTGAGAGGCAGCGGAGAGAGAAGCTGAACCACCGGTTCTACGCCCTGCGAGCTGTGGTCCCAAACGTGTCAAGAATGGACAAAGCATCATTGTTATCTGATGCTGTATCCTATATAAATGAAATGAAGGCCAAGGTCGATGAATTAGAGTCACAACTACAAAGGGAGTCCAAGAAATTGAAATTGGAAGTGTCTGATAATACGGACAATCAAAGCACCACCACTTCTGTGGACCAAGCTGCCTGCAGGCCTAGTAGTAATTCTGGCGGTGCTGGGCTTGCGCTTGAAATTGAGGTCAAGTTTGTGGGTAATGATGCAATGATTAGGGTCCAATCTGAGAACGTGAATTATCCAGGTTCTAGGTTAATGAGTGCACTACGTGACCTGGAATTTCAGGTGCATCATGCAAGTATGTCCAGTCTTAACGAGCTTATGCTCCAAGATGTGGTCGTTAGGGTTCCTGATGGTCTGAGAACGGAAGAGGCGCTCAAATCTGCTCTTCTTGGAAGACTAGAACAGTAAGATCATGTTCATAAGCGGTTTGTTTTTTTTCTTGCTTTCCAGTTTTCAGAGATTCCTACCTTCAAATTATGTAATAATGGAAATCAATGGAGCAGCATCTCCTTGAAAAACATTATTGAGATCTTGAGCCTGTAAGAGTTTGAACCGAAACTTCACGTTTCATTGCTGTTCCCCGTGCTCATAGCACCCACCTTACTGGAAAGGAAACCGCACTGGCTTTGGAGAATAGATGAAGCTTTGAAAAAGGCCATGATTCAGATTCTTCCACCTTTTCTTTCCCCTGTTTCCTCTTGTGGTAAAGGCGAGTTTAAAATTACCTGGTCTGAAATATCTATCTCTGTTGCTCCTTTTGTGTACCACGTAAAATATAATAGAAAATGGGCGTGTTTGGTTCCTGGGAATCTAGACCCCACCACAACCATTTGTGCAACACGTTCTGTTTTTCAATTAATTTAAGGCTATCTACAGAGGATGGCGACCGACGTCTGACAACGAAGTGAAAACCAATGGGAAAAAAAAGGCTGGGTATCTGTAGCGACCGAAGTAAAGCAATGGTCCATGTTGAAGCGGGCAGGGAAAAATAAAGTAAAGTTGCACGGAACGAAGTTTTTTTAATTTGTTTTTTTATATAGCTGATGTGTAAATAATATTTAAGATCGTAATATAGATTGTTTTTTTTTAAATATTTTTTTTTTAAAATAATCTAAAAACTTATATAAAAATTTGGTGTGATTTTTATGAGGGAACATGCATGAGGTGCGTGTTTCCATGACTCCAAGTTACTGGTAACTTCGTTTTATATGTGAAAATAAAGTCACGAAATTGCTTGTTACAAGAAAATAAGCACGTTTTTTTTTTCTTTCTAAAATGAAGCCAGATAGCTCTAAAATCTTGTGTGGGTTAAATCTGATATCGATTGGCCATTGGATTACCTCAAAAATTGGAGTACCGAAGGACGGAGTGCAGGCTTGAATGAGTTGCTTCTATTGGCCGGGTAAAAAGCGACAGATTGTAAAGCATGGGATGCCCATTAATTAATTATTGGTCGAGGCCCACTCCGGTAGTGTTCGCTTTTTGTGGTGAAAGGGATGCATTCACTTCTTTTTTTTAAAATCACTGTCACAACAGTAAATAAATGCAGAACGTATACGATTTTTTTTGTGTGTGGAGTGGAGGCATGTAATGTTTAAAAATGTTTATTTATTTAAAAAATTATTTTTATATAAACATATTAATTTTTTTAAAAAAAAAAACGGAAGAGCCACTTCAGATGGCTTGGTCATTAGCATTTATTGCGCCAGCTACTGATTAGAATTTATTACGGTGAGTGTGAATGAGGTTTCTTGTATATATATATATATATAAAAAAAAAAAATCTTCAGAACTTTTCCATAAAAATATATTTTCAAATAAAAAAAATGTATTTGTTTCTTAGACAATCCTTCAGGATTTCCTTGACAGATAGATGTTTATTTTTTAAAGAATATAAATTAGTATCATTTATTATTTTTAACAAACACCTGTCATTTAATCAATAGTCTCGATTCATGAAATATAATCTTCTATAACTTTTCCATAAAAATACATTTTTAACTAAAAAATGTGTGTTTTTTTATACAACTCTTTTAGGGTTTTCTTACTAGAGATGTGTTTAATGTTTATTACCGACCAAAAAAATAATCATCCAAAACAAGCACCTACCGAGGTTGATACCTATCAAATTTTTCAGATCAATAAACGATAGCATGGAGCAAACAAAGAAGGTCGATGTTTCTTTAATTGAAATCTTAATGTTTACACACCTTTACGATTTTTTAAAATATTTTTTTCTCAAATATTGTTTTAATATTTGACTTTTTTCTTCAAAAATATTAAATCCAAGATTATCAATTTCGTTGTACTCTAGATCTTGTAACATTTTAAAAAAACAGAATAAAATAGAACAAGTTTCATTTCACGGATTGTTTCAGAATAGAATAAAACAATATTCTAATATATTCTCAATTTAAAAACAAACATAACACACGCAGCTAAACACACACTGGGTGTTTGAGAGTTGCCTAGCACAACATATTCCTTCGAGAAAATGAAATGAAAAATTCAAAGTGGAAAACAGCAGCAGGGGCGGATAAAACATGGCAAATAGATATCTTCTGAAAAAAGATGAAGGCTTATCCGAATGATATGGACTTGGACGACCCTTTTGCAAATAGGTTCTGTTAATACAAAGTTGTAGAGCGGAACACGACAATACCTAGTTGCCAGTAAGAGATCAAATGGCTTATCCGATGATTTAGTCCTTTCAGTGATCTATCTCTCTCTGAAAACAACTACGGCCGTGGACCATGGCATGTTATATCGCTGACAGAAGCATCGAAGTGCATGTTTATTGTGTGCAATTTTCTTCAAAAAAATCGGGAGATATAAAATGGCAATAATCTATGCATAAAGTTTTATTTATATTTTTATTTCATATTTGTTAGCAAAATATTTGTTTTTGACACAAATCTATAATGTACTTGAAATTATTTATCACATTTTTTTAACAAACTTGTAGTCTGATTTTGAAAAATAGGGACACACGTTTGTAGAGGGACAAGACATGCGATGAACGATTAAGTTGAAGGCCAGGCGGTCCATTAAAGAAAATGCCCAGTCCAAGGTTCAGGGGTAGGTAGCTCGAACCTGGGATGCCCCTTTATTGTAGGGTTGAAATTACAAGGAATTTGAAGACCCTCACAACATGCAGATGATGTTGTCAACTAGATTGATTGCCGATGTTATATCATACGTCGGACCAAGTTTTTTTAATATAATATACTAAATTGCATTGTTACTAACAACATAACATATTACGATTGCTTTCTTGGAAATCATTTACAATAGGAATCAAATTACATGTAATTTGAATTCAATTGATAACCTATTATGATTTTTATGTTTGAATTATAACATTAAACCTTATAATTTAATTCAATTATATTATTTGAAATACATGTGAAATTGAATTAAATTAATAATCCTTGACTATTTTGCCCTCTATTTACAAATCATTGTTGTTACTTAAATAATTTCTTCTTGTTATAAGGACCAAAATATTTGTTTAAAATGACATAAAATTAATTGAAATACATGCCACGTATATTTATTTTAATAAAAAAAATTAACAACGGTATCTTTTAACGAACAAGCAAAAGCAAACCCAGTGTTGGCCATCAGTTTGGATTTTAAGCCCGTTTATTTTAGCAAACAGATTTACTGCTATCCTCACACCTCTATTGTCCGCTGCAGTAAGAAAATCGTGTCCAAAAATAACCCCACCAGGTCTTAAGATGCGGTTGGCCCTGTTAATATCCGCCCAGGCAGAGTTAAAATCATGACCCGCATCAATTTCAATCAAATCACCAAACACTAGCCCACTCGCATAATATCTCCAAAGTGGACCCGCTAGAAAAGCGTGTGAAGTGTGAACTGATACAGCAACAGAACGTCACCGTTTACCATATTAACCAGGTCACGGAACCCGAGCCACCCGCGAAAATCGTCAGTAAAAAAGGGTAACGTAGAACGCTGGAGATTTCAAGAATCTGAATACGAAATTTATCTTCTTGTTACTGTTGATGTGGTGATGGCGGGGAGATGGTAATCGGACTTCATTCATGTTTTTCTAAGGAATGAAGTTTTTGACAGGAGACATTGGTTTTGTTGTTTGAGTCGGCTGCGTCTCGAGTGCCACAGACGGAGATGGAGATGGTATGCGTTGAAGAGGACAGGGAAAAAGAGATGGGCTTCAGCGTTGAAGAAGTAATAAGGTTTTGGGGTTTTGGAAGGGTCAATGTCATAGTCCATTGACACTATGACATTATATATTGAAGTCAACAATTCAATTCCAGTCATGGAAGCTCTCTCCTTGAAATCTAGCTATTCAGATTTCAACGAACTGCAAATGTCATTTTCTTTAACTGTTTCCTTTTCAAGAAGTAATACTCAAATAAATAAAAAATCTCTGATGATGGGCGGAAATTAATCCACTTGATATCCATGTCCTTGAAGTTAGCCCCTCAATCTTTATTTAAAGTTCTCACGTGATACGCCAATCAAGTTTGAAAGGCTCGCAGCAGTTGACACATCATGGAATGATGAAATATATATATTTCTTGGTAAAAAGATATTTGATTTCTTAGTCAGCAATTTATCAAGCTTATGCAAGCCGATCCGATATAGATTCACATTTTCTTGTTTATCCAACCCAAAAATGCAATGTTTCGAGTACAAAAATGGAAAGGAAGATGGCTTTCAGGTCACGATGAAGGTCCTTTTTCACGAGGCTTAGCCTTCTCCTAGTGAAGCTTCCTTATTTTCCGCATTCATTTGGAAAGGGTTAATTGGAGGTCATTGTCTTGGTTTCCTTTCCCTAGATTCATTCTTCCATTCCCTTGCTTCTTATCCTGATCCATTTGTCTTTATTATATCATTTAGACAATCCTATAACTTCAAAATGGCTTCAAATAAGACCAGCACGATCTGATTATTTGCACGTCGAAGTTGGAACCCGTAGTGCTTTGCCCATGAAGACATAATATGTTGGTAGAGGCAAGCAGACTGTCGATCCAAAGATACCTCTATTAACTCAAAAAGGCCCGGTCTGTGATTTTGGAAGAACAAATCGTGCCCACCAACACTAACACAAAAAGACTTCTTGAGACCAAAATTCTACAACACCAAGCATCATCTTCAAGTTACAAAAACAGACATACAATTAGAGAACACAGGCTTCTACCTCTTTCCTCCAACACTGCCTCACACCTGGTTTGATTTTGATTCATTGGCATACCAAGACCTTATGACTTACCTGCCTAACTTGTCACCACTAAAGCAAAACATATAAAGTCAACTCTTTGCTCAACCTAACATAGATCAACAGAACAACAAGTTCTGCGATAAGGGGTGCCTACTATCAACAACCAAGGGTATTTAACAGAGTCCCTCAAGAGGCCACATCATTTTGCATCCTCAGAGCCATCAGCACCATTATGCCCAGCAGCAGAGCCCCCTAGGCCATCAGCACCAGTTGTGCCAGCCTCAGAGGCATCCTGTTTGCTTCCCCCACGTACATCATTTGTTCCAGCACCGGCAGACGGGCCACTGCTTCCAAGAACAATCTCAGCATGCATAGGATGCATGCCATTGTTAGCGCCCATAGGTCTCATTCCCATTTGCCCTTGCATGGCTTGTTGCTGTAACTGCTGAGGATCCTGCATTTGATGTCCAGTATTGAATTGTAAAAGCATCTTTTGGGGGAAACCACCTGACTGCTGAGCCATTGCTGCTGCCTGAGGATGTTGCATGTAATATGCTCCTTGTTGCATTGCAGGATGCGGGGCCATCTGCAAGCAATGGTATTAATGAGCATATGCAGAGTAAGAGAATTAAAAAAGACCAGTCACAGTTATGACTACTATCCACCTGGGGAGGCATTGCCGGTGCCTGTGGTTGGGCATCAGCAATTGCAGCCAAATACATCAAATTCTTCTGCAGCTGTGCTTGATACCTAGTTCATTGAAATTTTATATGTACACCTTAGGAAAGCTGGATGATTACATAAATAAATAGGAACCAGCATACAATTTTCAATGATTATTTTTTTTAAAAAAAAAGAAGCATTCTAAGAAAAAAGGAAAAAAAATTGAAGCTCTCAGTGATGTTAATATGAGCACAATCTATCTTTCGCCAGTAAATTCAGATACACAGTTCATTCTAATGGCCCTCCTCCATTTCATCTGGACTGACAACTGACTTTAAGCGAAAAATTTATAACACCAGATCCTAACTTCTTTTAGAGAAGTACAATGAACCAGTAGCAGCACATCAATAATCAAGATCTTCCATAATATGATAAAAAAAAGTCTGTAGTGACAAGGTAATTGAGCCAGGAGCAAAGATAACTTCATGAACTCTGGGGCAATGGGCCCATTAGTATGACTCATGCACAATAATCATCCCCACTGTTATTAACATATAAAAGATTATTTTAAGGCATGACCTTGTACTGGCCAGAGTCCACAAGCTCTGTCTAATTTCCAACAGGACAAGATATAATTGACCCAAAGTTAAGACTGGCAATCAGGAATACATTCTGAGTATGCTGAACACCAACTGCCAAATGAATGTATTGGATTTGATTGTTCGGAAAATTTCAAAATGCTAGTGGGTGATTTGGAAGCCAGAGGACTGGTCCGGTCTTGTTTTGAACTGGTCCCAGAATATGAAATTCTACGCTTAAAACAGCCTCATCACCATTCATGCAAAACCTTTTTTTTGTTCCCTCGACAACCACACTTGCCTGTTAATAGATCAGATCTCACATCATGCTTAAATGCACGCTGAAATAGTAGGAATGCATAGGAAAGCATGGGTGTAAACTTGCACACATGAGAACAAGTCACTTACTGGGCACATTCAGCAAGTTTTCCAAGGTTTTGGTTGTCCAATATAGCCAAAATCAACCTTTTGTTTTCATCAAGGTACTGCAGCAAGAATTACCAAGGATAAATTAACCATCACGTGAGTATAATCAGCATATAATACATTCTATCTGACAGCATGCAGAAGCAACTAAAAATGGAAACAACATCAGATATTGCTCAACGTGGCAGTAAGGGGAAGGCAAAACTTAAATAGGTGTGAAAGCCTGTAAATAAAAACAGCTATTAGTACACCCTACAGCCATGAATTTGAATTCATGCATGGAATGGTAAAGTTTCTACTATTCTCATGGAATGCTATATAATAGTACATTTGGTCACGTTTCGTATCTAGGAGAACACATTAACTAGCAGCAAGAATGAATCCACATATAAGAATATTGAGGACTACTTGACGATAAAATGGGTTTCAAGATACAAGCATACACATACAAATTTCATCAAATTAAATTCCAAAACTGAATAGCTGAAACTTCCAACTTCTAAGTTCAAACCAACAACTTAATAGTTTACAACCAATCCCCTTATTTCCTCCTATTCTCAACTAAACTATCATGTGTGGTTCACATGGACAAACAAAAACTCACAAAAAAACACCCTGGACCAAATTAACTAGCTCCCATCTTAATTGGCATTAAATTGTCATCTATACAAAATCTGTCACGATAGCCAAAAATCTGCACAACTATTGACCCACTAGTTTACGCGTCATGGATTTTTTGGAAAGCCTATCATTGACACAAGATAAAGAGAAAGACAATGGAGCCTTGATTATAGTGATGACAAGTTATATGCACAGAATGAATAAAAAAGCCCATCTCCTGAACTGGAGAATATTTAAGAAGTAATCAATAGGCTATTTATTGTCTCGCCTAACGATTACTCATTACTTGTGCCACTTATCAGCTTCAAGTATTGGTTTTATAAGAAATAAAACCCCCCAAAAGTCCAAACCCAACACAGCACCGTCATCAAAGACCTCCAAATCTATCAGTCAGAAAAACAAAACCACCGCAATACCATAACACATTATATGCATGGAATAAAGGAAGAACTACAAAAGGATACACCTTTTGGATCTGCTCAGTGGTGATGTTTGTTGGTGGAAATGAAGACACAGGAATCATTTGCGGTGGCTGCTGCATCTTGTTTAATTTACTTTGCTTGCTCAAACCCTAACCCTAATTCCAGAAAAATCCCCAAATTGATAAACCCTGACGAAGGAGAGGAAATAGAGCTTTTTTACATATATTTAAAAATATAAGGAGAGGTGGGGTGGGGGGGTTAAGGCCTAAGGGAGCACCTTTTAGTTGGCGAGAGAGTATATTTTGAAGAGAGTGGGTGGTGGATCCACGAGGTTTCTGGAATTGAAGACAGAGCAGGCAGGAATAATAGTACTGTTCTTTTCTTAACAAACAAACAAACAAACCAAACACGATATACTAGATTTGGCCTAAAAAACAATCTCTTACTGACGGTTTGATAGTATATTTTATAATGTCTTTTAAAATATTTTTTTTCACAAATAAATTAAAATAAATTTTTATTTTATTTTTTAAAATATTTTTTTAATATTAGTACATAAAATAATTTCAAAACACCATAAACTTTTTTAAACTAAAAAATAAAAATATTTTTTTTTTAAATTTGTTTTCAATATACTTTCAAAACACAATATTAAACATTTACTTTGTGTTATGCTTAGGTGGTAACTGTTTCGGAATCTAGTTCAAATTATTTTTTTTACTATATATATATATATATATATATATATATATATTAAAGTAACTTATTTTATTTTATTCTTTTTAATATTAACACGTCATAAAAATCGAATAATATAAAAAATATAATTTAAAAAAAAAACAGATCTCAGAAGCAATGCCAAATAATAGTAAAAATAAGATAAAAGTTATTTTTCAAAGTGTTTTCTATTTAAAAATACATCAAAATAATTTATTTATTTATTTAAAAAAATATTTTTTAATATTAGCACATCAAAACAAAACAAAATTAATTTAAAACAGAAAACATGTCAATTTATTTTTAAACCCCCCCTCTCTTTTCTTTTGGAATTTTGTCTAGCCTTTTATATTTTCACTAGCCATTTACCCGCACCTCATAGCAGCTAGAATTATATTTTTTTCAGCGCAATTTTTTTAATTGTGTGAGATATTTTTTATAATATAAATTTGGATAAAATAATAAATCTGTGCAAAATTCTTATGAAGTGCAAGTATCTTATAAAATATATGAATTTTAAATCGATATAAATTTATATATTTATTAGGTTTCAATAAAATTACCAGCAAAAAATTATCATCATCATTAAAAAGGCAAGAAGATTTGGATACCTGAGTTATCGAATTCACTGTATTATGATTCATTTATTTTAGAATCCAATTTAAATTAAACACAACAAACAAAATATAAATTATGAAAATACATGTAATAATTAAATAACAAAAATAAGTAGTTAATTTTCTATCTACGAAAAGAAAAAAATATCATTGAAAATTCATCAATACGTTACTGTCATTATCATGACTATAACAATTAAAATTATTATTAACATTATTGCCCAAACAATTAAAATCATTAAATTGCCCCAAAAATAAAGAAAAGAAGCAAAACATTTTTATAAGAAAACAATAAAAAAAACAATCACTAAAATTATCATCATTATTGCGCAAACAATGAAACCACAAAATCATCTAATTTGAAAAACAGATAAAAATAACAGAAAACACAAAAAAAAAAAAACAAAGGGAAAAAGGAAGAAATATTAATTTTAAAATGATTACCAACATAAATTAAAATTTCAAGACCGAATGAAATAAAAATAAAACCCTAATAAAAAATAAAACGACAAAAATTAAAAACTAAAAACTAAAAGCATAAATGCATAAATACGGGTAAAAAAAAACATTGTCCAGGAATGACAAAAAACCAAAGGAATTGAAAATAAAATATATAATTAATTTCAATTGAAGAACAAAATTGAACAAATAAAAACCCTGGGACCGCAATAAATAAAGGTATTTAAAAAAAATACAGTGTAATTTTGTTTAAAAAAATAAAAGAATAAGGACCTAAATGAAAAGTAACATATATAACTAATTTCAACTGGAAGACAAAATTAAAACAAATTAAAACTTGCATACCGAAAAAATTAAAAGAACCAAAAACAAACCAAAAATCAAAAGAATAAATACTGAAATAAAAACCAACATATATAATTAGTTTCAATTGAAGGGCACAATTGAAAAAATCAAACTTTTCATTAAAAAAAATAGGAATAAAATCAAAATCAAAATCAAAATCAAAAGAACTGGGACTAAACTAAAACAATTACAAACATGAAGGATTTACATGTATTTTCCGTCGGCATGAGAGAGAAAAGAGACAAAAAACTAAAAACATTCCACGGATGATTCAACGACCCCCTTAACATGACACGTCCCACACTGGGAGACAAAGGACATGGCGACACACCAAGTGACATGCGCCCGAATAGTTTCCATGGTCAAATGACGTCGCACGCGTCGCCTGAAAGACATACGCGTGAAACATAGCTGCCATGTCCTATATGACACGCCTGTAGTGTTTCAAAAAAAAAATGATTAATTACCTATACAACCCTGAACCAATGATAATCATGAAAAATCAAGTTGAAAGTACAACAATAACTGGAACTCGAAGTCTTTGTTTTTGTCTTTTCTCGGAGTATTGGTATATTCTTATTGTGCACAAATATGTGAAAAAACCCAAAACACCCCCCAATTGTTCTGCGCCTTTTTGTCAATGTGCAATTTAAATATTTTACAATTTTAGATTTATCATTTAACCAAAATTTATAATTTAATAAAAAATATTTTATAATTTTAATATATTTTATATTAAAAAAATATGATTACAGGCGGGTAAGTGTGTGAGGCGTTCCTCTCTTTTTATTCCATTGTTGCTGAGGGATTTCTTTGTTTCACCCACTTCGATTTTTTTAATCTGTTCCCCGCTTCTTCTTTGCTCGATGTTGGGATTGAGGCAACACTTGTGATTTGCCAGCAGGCAATCATTTCTTAACAAACTTTTCCTTAGCCCCGTTTATTTAGAAAGTGGTTTTCTTTTGGAAAGCAAATTTTGGGAAAAGTGAATTCCGATATTTGACAGTGTTATGAAAAATGAACTGGAAAATACTTTTCAGTGTTTGTTTGTGTTATGAAAAATGAACTGGAAAATAATTTATTAATAAATTAATTTTTTTTTCAAGTTTATTAAAATAATGAGGAACAAATCTTACAAATTAAAAAGTTGAATGAAAATGAAATTGAAAAAAAAATATAATTTCATAAATTATCTCAAATAAAATAAATAATAATCAAAATAATACAGATCAAATCTAATTTTTTTTAAAAAAATGAAAGGTGAATAAATTAAAATAATAATAATTAACATTTCATAAATTATTTCAAATAAAATAAGTAACAATAAAAAAAATGAGGACCAAATTTGATAGATAAAAAATTTCAATAAAAAAATGATAAGAAAAAAGCAAATAACAATTATAAAAATAAGGACCAAAATTAATATAAAAATTAAATTTTAAGAGATGGAATTGAAAAATAAATATTCAAAACAAATTATATATAGCAATCAAAAGTTTGAGGATCAAATTTGATATAATCAGCAAATAATGACATTTCTAAATTTTTCACAACTTTCGGAAAGTGTTTTCCGCCCAAATTTTCTGGAAAACACTTTCCTGAAAACCAAGCCAAATTTTTCTTTGACTGGAAAGTGTTTTCCGTTGATCAACTTTCCGGAAGGCAAATAAACAAGAAAAGTTTGGAAAGTAATTTTCCAAAAAGTGAATTCCGGGAAACAAACACCGCCGTACTCTTACATTTGACTGTCTTCTAGATTGTTCAGTTTTTGACTACTGATGCTCCATGTTTTTCGCTTTAGAAAACTTTTTTTATATTAACTTTGCGATGTTTCTCTTTTGTTTGGGATGATAATGGATTTTGTAATTTAAAATATATTAGAATAATATTTTTTATTCTTAAAATTATTAAAATAATATAAAAATACTATTTTTAATTTTTTTTAAATAAACTTTTTTTAAAATATTCTTGATTGTTGTGAGCTGAGGCTTGTTCAGCTTACTTCTTTTGTCAGTTTTTGTGAATGCCTTTTATGATCGTTGTTGCTTCCACTTTTTCCAGCACCTTTCTTGCATTTTTCATTGTGCGTTATATTTGGATTTTTATTAAAAGCAAGATAAAAAAAATCATCTGTCTTTATTTTATCGCATCATTATATTAGCAAATAACTCACCTTCATGGGGCCAATTATTTTTAAATAAATAAGAAAAATATAAGATTTGAGTAATTAACTTGACTTTTTTTTTAATAATTTTGATTAATTTTCTAAACTTATAATATTTAAAATTCTAGACTTGGATTTAATAAAAACATTAATTTTCAACTAATTTAATATTTAAATATAAAATTATAAAGAAAAATAAATTTAATGAATTTACAAATTCAAAAAATAAAAATCAAATTTGATATTGAAAAAACTTAAAGAGAATGAATTTATAAGAAACTTTCGATTTTAAAAATTATTTTAAATTAAAAAAATTGGGATATAGTCTGATAGGTAAAGAGATTAAAAGATAATTTAAATTTATTAATTATTTTAAATGAAATAAGTAATAATTAAAAGAAAATATGTTAAATTTAAATGAAAATAAATTATATTACTTCTTTAAGAACTTGTAGACTTAGCGATTGCATTTCAAATTTTTTTTACAAAATTAAATTTTTAATATTTTTAAATTATTTTGATAGGCTAATGTGAAATTATTATTTTTTAAATATATTATTTTATATATTTATAAATAAAAATTACTTTAAAAAATAAATTTAACCACAATTTTAAACGATCCCTAAATCATAAGAATTAAGAAAAGAGAAAAAAGAAAGGGACATTAGTGATAATGAAGGCAAACACCGTCAGTACACCCGCCTCCGACACCAACCCTCTCAAACACGTTTTCTTCTCCCTGCCCTGAATTGAACCTTCCGATCCTCTCCTTACATAAACCAGAAAATCAATTAAGTTGAATCCCATCCTCAAACCTGGCTCGGGATATCTTGAAACGCCTATTCCCTCCACGAACCCGAAGACCCGTTCCAGTCATCCCTATCGAAATCAGACCACTCACTGCAAGCAGAAGCAGAAGCAGCAGTGATCGCCACTTTAATATGGAAATAAACGTATTCAAACTATGCTCTGGCCTCAAATTCCTCGGCTACTTAATGATCCTTCTGGTCGCCGCCATCATCGCCGTCTCATACCACGCCATTGTAATTGTTACCTGTGGCCCGCAATTACTTCGCGGTGGAGCCCATTCTGTTTTGGCTTTTGCTATTATAATGATCTTTCATCTTCTGGTAATTTCAAGTGTTTTTTTGTGTAACTGTTGGGTTTTTGGGCTTAAAGTGAAAAATAGTGGGTGAATTGCCCCTCTTTTTGCAGCTTATAATGCTACTGTGGAGCTATTATAGGGTGGTTTTCAAGGACCCTGGTTCTGTGCCTGAAAATTGGAGAGCTGTACTTCCAGAGGAGGCTTTGGAGGCTGGTTCTTCATTGAATGACAGGCCAGATTGTGTCGTTGATACTGATGGATTGGATCGCAGAGCGTTTTGCAATTACTGCCAGAATGGAAAGCCGCCGCGTTGTCATCATTGCTCTGTTTGTAAGCCAACATTTTTAAGTGCTTGGTATTATCAATGTTCTTGGTTGGTTCTGTTATGCTAATATTTTGCATGTGTTTGATATGTCATTGGATGTTTTTCTTTGCATCACTGCAATTTTGTGGACCGCTATTATGTCATAAAGAATCATAATTTTCATAAAAAAAACTGATGTTGTATTCTCAATTCTGTAGGCCAAAGATGTGTTCTCAAGATGGATCACCATTGTGTCTGGGTGGTCAATTGTGTCGGAGCACGTAACTACAAGTTTTTTCTTCTTTTCTTGGTAATTTGAATTCTACCTTTCATGTCAACTTATAAATTACTAGTGACTACAGACTTTTTTTCCCTTTCAAAACTGGTGATTTTTGACTGATTGCATCTTTGAAGTTGACTTATAAACCTGTAGTAATAATTTGAGTGAGATGGTATGATGCGTTTGGGAGCTGAAAAAATGAACGCACCCCAGTTCTGCACTTGAAGTCTTGTTGATGCTATGCAATCAGACACCATTTCTTAACTCTGCTGAGAGCCCATCGTAGGATTAGCAGAAGAAATTGATAAATTTCTTTCTTTCTTTGATTTTCCTTCGATGATGCTTTTGATATTTGGTAAGTTGATGAATTCAGTAGATACTGAATACTCTGAAGATTGGGGATGCTGGTTGAACTACCTGACTTTAGGAAGCTCTTCCATGTCAGAGGCCAATTTATTATGTTATATTTGGCATATGTGTTTGAAGTACATAGAAAGCTCACTTGATTTTAATTGAGTATCAAGACGTTTTGGATGTATTTCTTTCTTTCTTTGATTTGCCTTCAACGATGCTTTTGATATTCGGTAAGTTGATGAATTCAGTAGATACTGAAGATTAGGAATGCTGGTCAAACTACCTGACTTTAGGCGGTTCTTGAATTCCAGAGGCCATTTGATTGTGTTATATTTGGCATGTGTGTTTGAAGTACATAGAAAGAAAGCTCACTTGATTTTCATTGAATATCGAGAAGTTTTGGATGTTGGTTAGGCCCTAAGGGGTTCTATCTTCTTTCTGTTCCTCTCTGAATTAACTTTTCATAGCTATCAACCTCTTTCTTTTCCCTGAAGCTATACACATTTATGGTGACGACAATGGATACTCTAGTATTGTTGCCTGGTTTCATCAACTTCTTCGGCGAGGCCAAGGACCATTCCAGCTCTCCCAGTGATCTAGCAGTCATCTTTTTGGCTTTTGGTAAACTAACCCTTAATGTTAATTATTTTCATTTTCATGTTTTAGCTGGACATTCTCATTGTTCCCCTTATGTCTCACAGATTGTGTACCTTGATGCAGTTCTTAATTTGGCATTTGCTCTCAGTCTTCTTTGTTTCCTGGTTATGCACGCATCTCTTCTATCAAGCAACACCACCTCAATAGAGGTGAGAAAGAAAATAACTGTTATTTTCTGTGTAACTGCAATGCTTATTGATGTATGTCCCTCAAGCTGCAAGAGGTCATGATACATGAAATTTGTGTTATTTTGAGTGTCAGTGGAATCATGACAGAGCAAGAGCATGTTTTTTTTTTTTTTTTTAGCAAATCCATGTCTATAAAATGCATAATTAATGGATGCTGTGAAAATGCTGTGATGGCCTCTTTCAACTATTTAATTCACTTTTTTTACATGCCACACATTTAACATAAAAAGTGAAGAAATAGGTCCATCATGTGCTCCCCTTTGAATACTGTGTGTAATCTTTCGAAGATCATGTTCAGGTTTATGAGAAGAGAGGAGCAGCCAGGTGGAAGTACAACTTAGGCAGGAAGAAGAATTTTGAACAGGTGATACCTGTTGTGCTTCTTTATCCTGATCTTTATCTTTCTTGTTTCTGCATAGTGCCTGGTGAAAGAATGTCTCTTGTTTGGCAGACAATTAACAACTTTAACTCCCAGTTTATATGTGCTAATCTACAATTTTTCACCCGTTGATGACACCTCTAGACAATTGATCTGTGTTTGCAAGATTTGGAACTGGGAAAAAAAGGGATTATTCTGCTTCTAGGGAACTTCATATTTTAGCTTTCAGGGTGAATATGTAGTTCTGAATGCTGCCATTTCTTGAGATAGACATTTGGCCCTGTTTTCTGCTCTTCTGCTAATAAAAAAATTGTCATTGCTCTTATTTTTTTCTTATAAGGTTTTTGGTACAAAGAAGGCACTGTGGTTCTTTCCATTATTCTCTAAGGAGGATGTGGATAATATACCTGCACTTCATGGCCTAGATTTTCCAATACGTGCAGATCCTGAATCCTGAGGCTTGGTGAGGTCATGATCCTTCCTCCTTCCACCGCTGGATTTTCTGGAAATGTACCATAATACATTCTTTTATGTGAACAAGGAGAGAAAAAAGGTTCAGTCCATTCTACCTCATCTATTCATTTTCATAACCCTGGTTAGGAAATGATGCATATGAAATTTAGGGGCAGCCACAAATATACTTGCTTTGCCACGGGATGATGATTTTTGGAGCGGGTATCATATCAGAAGGATAACTTGTGTACTGTTAGCAAAGTGGGAAGTACGTAGTATCTGATGATATAACTTTCCATTGGAATGGCATTGCAATATCTACAATTTTGTCCATTGCACAAGTGTGTACAGTTATGTAGATTTGATGGCAATTTTTCTGCCATCCTCTTTATTATGTGGCTTCCTTCCGTGTTCATCAATCATGTTGCAAACCCAAAACTTATTTACATTGACTTCTCGATTCGTCTCCGTTTAAATTCCGCAAAATATTTTTGATATATTGACTTGTTGATTTCTCTTTCATATTATAATTCATCAAAATGTACTAGTATGGAGGTATTATTTTGTTCGATGAACCATTTTTCAAGCCCCCGTGAGGTAACATGAAATTCTACCAGCATCTTTTTCTCTCTATTATAGCATCATTAATGACCGGAGCCCTTTCTTTCTTCCACAAACGGGGCATTTGATCCATGCCAATGTCAGAGAATAATGGATGCTCTATTGCACCGCCATGTTAATGTGAAAGGAGGGTTGACAGATATAGCAGTTACCATAGAATGATAAGCGTACACCTAAAAATTCTTTTGATTTCCTTGCTGAATCTTGATCAAACATTCATAATCTTCCTTTACCGTTGGTCCTTTATCCCCGTCATTATTACAGTTGCACGTTTTCTCTCTCGTTACGAATGAGTTTCAAACCCAGATTTTACTTGTTGGAAATTTGGAAGAGGGGTGCATGACGAGTGCCAATTGAGCTACTAGCTATTGACATTAGAGATTCATGTTTTTCTTCGAAATGAACGTGCACATAAGAACTCTTCGTGAGCCCTTTCAATCAGGACAGACTCGTATTTGAATAAATTATAACCAAAATAAAGATGGAAAGAATAGACTGGAGGAGGCGATGACCTTTGATTTTCAATAGATTATGATATTATTGTTTATGTATCAGTGACTATTATTGTTATATTAAAGAAGCGTTTTAGATTTTTTATATACTTAAATTATTATTTTTTAATGTTTTTGGATTGTTTTGATGTGTTTATGTAAAAAATAAATAAATAAAAATTATTTTGATATATTTTCAAATAAAAAAATATTTTAAAAAATAATCAATAGTACAATACTAAACATTAATTAAAACTACCTCAAATGAAAAAGTTGATCCTGCCATGACATTTCACGTCTATAATCTGAAATCTTAAATTTATTTGATTTAAAGTTTTATTTGATTTTAACTTTATTAGAACGCAAAAGACTAATAAAATCGCTGAGGTTATCTATAAGCCTCCTCAACACTTGCATCCACCAACTAATCAATATCTCAAGATACCACGGATTGTTTGTTACATTGCATTGCCCTAATGAACTTCATTTAATTTGCAGTAAAAGTTACTGATGAGCATTTTAGTCCCATGGCAAGGTGGTCTCTAATTCGAGTCTTACTCTAAATATATTTAAATTCTTAAAGAACTGAGAAATTACATTAAGCATCTGGTTTTTTTGCCTCAAACTACTGTCATGCAAGCAAACCCTACACAGGTAAAACCCTACAAGTAACGTTTCTAACAAGCAACCAGCTAAAACACACGCGTATCGAATCACTTGCGATTTCCTTATATTTTCTTTCAGCATCAACTGAGTCGCCTAACCTGAAGAACAAGTTCACTGGTTTTATGAGAGTTATCGTCATCTACCTTATAATTACAGGTCCCGGAGACGACAACGGCGAACCAAGCAATTGCCGGAGTAAAAAACAGAATGAGACCTAAGGGCACCATCCACAGCTGACTGTTTGTAGGGTGATATTCATAATCCCACCAAAGCAGCAGTAACCCTCCAGCCACACTCGCCAAAAACGACCACAGACAAAACATCAACGCCTTCACTTTTTTCTCGGGACATTCTTGATTTGCCTCACACTTCTCTTTCTTGAATGTTCCCATCAACCAAAACCAGCTGATCGGGCCTGGATCCCCTGGAATTCAAGAACGAAGAAAAGATTGAACCACCATTAATATATCTCAAGCACAGCAAACTGCAGAACTTACCTTTGTTTGAAGGAGAATTGGAATTGATTTTGTTAAATATGGTGTTAGAGAGACAGATTGAAGATCCGCTTGCAAAATGATACGAGCAGTGATATCTGTGTAGGACCTGCTAAGAAGGAAAGAGTCCCATGGCCAAGGTATTATATTGGACTGTGTACAGAAGACAGATTGAGCTATCATCAGACGTGCCTTTTTATCGAAGTTGTTATTTGTTGAGTGAATAATATTTAAAGAAGAAAAGAATGACGTCGGAGGCTTCAACACTTGTGATTCATGAAGCTATGTGGGGTAGATTCGATTTGTCTTTTTAATATGGATGACTTTGTGGTTATTTTGACCGGTGGCTTGTCTGTTTCCAGGAAACGCTGGGTTCAGGTTTTTACAGAAATAAAGGTATTATCTTCATTTCCTTTTTTTAATATAAAAAAACTTGTTTATTTTATATAATTTTATTTAAAAAATATTTAAATATAATGTTTTTCCATTCAATTATTTTTTAGCTAGAAGTATATTTAAAAAAAATATATATGCTCATATACTATGTAAATTTAAGAAGTCACAAGTCATTTAATGTATCTGTTTAAATATTTGTAGTTAGAGTCCTTATTAGTCATTTTAAATATAGAAATTTAAGTACTATCTTAAGTATTTATAATCATGATTAAATAACTATTTATATTAAACACTGTTTTTATTAAACGGTACAGTATCAGATAATACAAGATAACGCAGCACAGTATAAAATAATCCCAGATAACGGAACGCAGTAGTGCCAAACATGTTCCATCTATAAGTACCCAGATCCTCACCTTATGAACACTAATTTCTATTTTTTTTCAGAGGTTCAATGATGGGATTACCAAGAAATATTAACATATGAATGAAAGCGACATCTCATGTGCACAGAAATAAATAAATAATTTTTCTTTGCATAGATCAACTGGGTACCTGATACAACTCGTTATAACATAAACTAATATCTATAAGATGAGCAAATAAGATCAAAGAGACGTTTCGGTTGCTTTGCGCAAAAACTATTGTGGAATGTTTCCAGTTCTTAATTAAATTATCGGATACAAGTATTTGTTAGAATTCTTCTTTCTCAACCAGACAGAGAGTTCCAGGCAATGACATGATTTATTTTTCCGTGAAGAAATCAAGTCAGGTATATAAAAACATCTAGCATTTCTTTTCTTTTCTTGTTTTATACATCATTTTCTTCTTCTCCATGAATACCAACTTAAATATTGAAAAATCACAGGTTACACAAAGGATTTATTTTTGTAACCAAGTCAATTGTATTATATAAACTCAACTTTTTATGCGGGTTGATTTTTTACTTTGATTAGACATCAAATCAGGTTGAGAGATTTCAATGTTAATCTATTGGATCCGGTTTAATAATAATATCAAATAATTTCTTTATTTTCTAAAAATCTCATCTTCTAAAAACGTTTGATTGATCTTTTTGGTTTTTTATTTACTTTTTTCTACCGGTCTCATTCTTTAATATCCAATTGATTTTGAATTGATTTATTTAAGGTTATTGCAGTCTAGAACAGACATCCCCGTGCTTGATTGGTACTCAATTGCATGAGTATCACTTTGTGTTATTATATTATCAAGTAAAAAATAAAATTATTAAATTAGATATAGTCCTGCTTTGTATTATAAATTTCACTGATTAAGCCATGAAATTTTGATTTATATATAATTTTATATTGAAGATAAAAATCAAAGTCAAATAAAACTTCTTACCACTTGTTTGAGTTGTTTATAAAGAAATCAACAAACTTTTATATGATTAATGTTAAATCAGAGCTTCGATTTGATCCAAGATTGAAATGGTGGTTTCGTGTTTAATAAAGCCAAAATGCAGAGTGAGAATTAATATTACTATATTTTTTATCAAACGCCAGCTGTAGTTTTTGCCTGCTGAGTAGGGGATGCAACGCCGAAGGACTTCGTTGAGTGCCTGAAGCTATTTAGCCGCACCTTTTGGATTGGATGGCTGACTTCTACCAAGCTGTTCTCTAATTAAAATGTATTCTGTCAGCAATGCCGTAACAGGCTTCATCTTGGCCAGTTATATTTAGGGAGGGTGAATTGAGAATCTCCCATGGTTTTTATTCATCGCCAAATCCAGGGCATTGCTGTTGCTTTCCAATCAGCTGCTGATTATATTTTTATAATTGCAGGTTGGATTGTTAAAAAACAAGTGATGGTCAGTTGCTTGTGATTTGTTAATTAAGGACTAAATTATAAGTTAGAAGACCAAAGTAAAAAAATAAAACATCAAGAATAGATGATGGTTTCAAAATCAGCATGAAAATTCACTCAAGTCTATGCAGTCCTGGCAATTTAGCTTTTTGGTGTCTTTAGTTTAGAAAAGTAATAATTTATGTCCTTGTACTGTAGATCTAACATCATGAAAGTTTTTGAATTCAATTACATTTGGGTTTTTGACCAATAAAAGTTTTGATGTTGTAAATGAGTTTATCAAGATAGTGTGTTTTATAATTGTTTTAAATTAAAAAAAGATTGGGAAGAAAATGAGTTTTTGTCCCTTTAAAGTTAAAAATGGTGATGAAAAAATCATCATTTATCTATTTAAGGCTGTTTTTTATTTCACTTCAAAAAGTCTTTATTATTTAACTAAAGAAATATATTAGTTTTACAATTCACACATTTGTCTTGTTTGTTATTTTTTTTTCTTTTTTATATTTGGTACTTGTGCATACTTGACTAATTGCTAGATAACTAAATGAGAAATCATTTAAGAAATAAAATAGTATTAAATTTAGTGGTATGCATGATAAGTTTGTCGAGTTTACTATATATTTTTTTAATTGAATAATTTATTGGTTAGACACATGGACAAATCCATTCACCTAGCCTAATTGTTATTTTTTTATTTAATGCATTTTAAGCCTTTTAAAGTTTCTTTTTACAGAAAATCATCACTTGCTATTTAAATATGTTTTTTTAGTTGACCTAAAAAACTTTTATTATATACTTAAAAAAAGTCATTTTATTTTCCAATCCCACAAGCCTATTTTATTTTATTTTTATAGAAAAATAGTCATAGTGGCTATGTGGTTGTGTAATTATATGAAAAATAACTTAAGAAATAAAAATTTATTAATTCTAATTGAATGAATGATCTGAATCGCGTGTTTAACAGGTTGACTCAGGTTCATTTGATTTTTTTAATTGAATATTTCTGCTTAATTTCATATTTTAACACTAGAGTGAGGGTTATACATCATTAATTGTTTAAATGTTTTTATAGAATTGTTATAGTCTCATGATCCAGATCGCAAATTTGAATGAGTAACCTGAATTTACAGGAGTAATCCAATATATTATTATTTAAATAAATAAATAATATATCATTGTTTGCGTTGAAAACAATTTTTTTTTAAAATAATATCAATGCATAGATATATTTTTTAATATTTGAAAAAATAATATTCTAACCAGGAGTGGAGTGCGTCCTAATCAATTAGTTTAATGTGTGGATAGAACTCATGTTTGAGCATAACTTGGAGAAAAAAAAACTAATTGTACCCCATCCCTGACAAATACAACTAGAGGGGTATTGGTTCCATTATAACCAGCTGGTTGGATCTAGTTTCTAATCTCTCGGTTAGTAGATAGAGAACATGAAGACGAATTCCCAATGTCTGTGAACTCTTAAAACAAGAAACATGGGCCTTGGCCTGCACGGTGGAATCCCTTTGCAGAATGGAAACCCCATCTACTATCGGATTCTTATACACAACAACCCTTTATGTACATGCAAGCAAAGTCTGGGCCCAGCAAGTTCAGCAAGTTTTTAATATATATGTCAGCCTCTGTTCGATAAGTTGACGATGGGCTCATCGAACGGAGAGAAGATTGTCTTATATAATTGGCAACCCGGTCCTTTTGGTCCAGGCCCAGTCATCCTCAAGATCCATTCCAAGTCTAGTTGGCTTTATTTGAAAATATATTAAAATACTATTTATTTTTAATATCAGTAGATTAAAATCTAAAAAAATCACAGAATTAATTTAAACATCCAGCCTAGGACGTTACATCATGATCATCATCTTCTTTCGAGTCCATTAATTACTGCCACCTCAGATTGACCACCACCACGTACTCTCTTCTCTTTTGGGCCTCATGAATGAGTGGGCACAGTTCGTTCAAATCCAGAGGGAGGAAATGCATCCAGCAAATTCCTCGTCAGAGAGTGACGTGAAACCTCTGGTTGGTCTCCATTATTGAAAAAGGACAAAATTGCATTATAATTACTTTCTAACAATTATATGCCTTTCAGATATCTTCGTCTCTGTGATGGTCCCCTTGTTACTACTAATCATGGTGGTTAAAATCACAAATTGACTCACAAAATTTTGTGACTCACAAAATCATATAATTTTATAAGTTAAAACAACAAAATTAATTAAATCAAATAGAAAAATTAAATCTGTTAAAATCAAATAAAAATTATAAAATCCGATCCGATTTTACAATTCTATAAATCTTCACCATTGTCCATGCCCCGTTAAGTTGTCCCTTCTGCCGCCCCAGGCTAGCCCTGTCGTCCCTGTCCCTCCCTCCCTCTCTCTCAGGGTCCCTCTCTCCCTCTCCTAGTTTAAAAAATAAAAAAAACAGTATTTTTTAAATGCATGCATAAAACTATTAGGCAATAAAAAATTCTTTATTCCCATATATTGATTTAAATATTAATTTTAAAAATTATACTTAAATTTTTTTGAATTTTTATTTTTTTTACTTTAAATTAATTTTTTAATGTTTTTAGATCATTTTCATGTGCTAATGTTGAAATAATTTATTCAAGTTGGAGCTAGTACTAGCAATATTGGTGTTGGTACCAGTAATAGTACTAATAATCTTTTCAATAGTAATGTTTTTGAAGAATGTATTAGAAAAATAGCAAGGAAGATGACGGTAATGAGATTGGTTTTAGTTTACATAGCACGTCAGCAAAGTATTTGTTTTAAATTTGTTAGTTTTTACCTAATGAAATTCTATGGACATAATTGTTTTGTAATGTATTTTCATGTTATTTTAAATCATATATAAACCTTAACTAATGAAGTGTTATGGCTATAATTATATTGTATTATATTTAAAAATATTTTACTTATAATTTTACAATTTTTCTACCTACACGATTTTAACTATAATTTTATAATTTTTATACTGTAAAATTTTAGATATGATTTTATGATTTACTATTGAAATTGAGAAGCAATTCCGTTTCATAACCTTGCTTATAATGTCCACTCAGGACATGAACCCACGCTAATTTGTCCCCCTTTTTATTTATATATTCTTCAAAGTACTAATTTTTGTCCTGTTTAGTGAAAATGTGACAGGCACACGTGTCACCTGTAAATGACAGGTTAATTTTTGATAACTAGGATGACACTTGTAACGTATAGGAAACATCCCTGTAAGGAATAAAGCTATTTCTCATTTCTTTTTTTAATTTGATCCTGGAAAGAATATGAGAAATCGCGCCTAAGGGCTGGCAAATTCAGAAGGTCCGAATGTTTTTTAGAGCGTGATTTTTCACATTGCGGTTAAAAACACTGTTTGTTATAAATATTAATATTTATACTAAAATATTTTAAAACATTATCTCCATGCCAAGAGAAAAACAAAATAATAATAAAAATGTCAGACACGGAAACACGGAGTACATTAATACTTGATTGAGTGGTCGTATACGATAGTATTCTTTCCTCTCTGCTTAGGGACCCGTAGTATCTCTCCTTCAGCATCGCACCATCCTCGAAATTTCCTCTCTTCTTTTTCTTCTTCTAATCCAAACAAAAGCCACTCCGTTGATATACAACAACAACAAAAACGAAGGGAGTAGTTGATCAGACAATTTCGATTATTATTAACAAACAAATAAATAATCATGAGTGCTAAGGTACAGAGGACGAGGACACGAGTAGGGAAGTACGAGTTAGGGAAGACCATAGGTGAAGGCAGCTTTGCCAAGGTCAGGGTCGCTAAAAATGTTGAGACCGGGGATGTTGTTGCCATTAAAATTCTCGACCGTGATCAAGTCCTCCGACACAAGATGGTCGAACAGGTTCTGATAATATTCATTTTGATTTTTTAGTTCTTATATCGAGTTTTGTTTTGTTAGTTTCTGTTCTGTGTGAACCAGGAATATACTATGCTCTAATTATGATTGCTCATTAATGTTAGACCAATGATTAAGAAAACTGGTGTGTTGTTTTAATTTTGGTTGGCAGTTAAAAAGAGAAATATCAACAATGAAGCTGATTAAACATCCCAATGTCATCAAAATTTTTGAGGTACGTAATTTTTGAATTTTTTCTTAAGAAGGAAAAGTTTCTTGAAATTTTTATGAATGCGACTGACTCTACTTCACTACCTGTGAATTTGCTTGCAGGTCATGGCAAGCAAAACTAAGATTTACATTGTTATTGAGTTTGTTGACGGAGGAGAGCTCTTTGACAAGATTGTAAGAAATTAATTTCTTGCTCGAGCTAGTTTCTCTGATTTTTTATTAAGTTTGGCATTTCGCGTTTCCAGTTTTCATTTCAGTTTTTCTTGTACATTAATGATGTTTTTAATTAGTTAGCAGTGTCCGGTAGTTAGAAAAAATAGGAGTATTTGATTGTCCCTTCGCTTCCAGGCTAAGCATGGGAGACTTGGAGAGGATGAAGCCAGGAGATATTTCCAGCAGCTTATTAATGCCGTGGATTATTGCCACAGCAGAGGCGTCTTCCATAGAGATCTGAAGGTTTGCCAAGCTTCCTTAATTTTCCAAATTCATTTTTCTGATAATGGGTGCATGTGCTGAGAAATATATTTGATTCTTGCCTCGTTCAACTAGGAGTGTGGCTGTTTATCACTAATGTCTACTCTGCATTTTGCAGCCCGAGAACCTTCTTCTTGATTCACACGGTGTTCTTAAAGTTTCAGATTTTGGATTGAGTGCGCTGTCACAACAATTGCAGGTAAGCATGATTTGATTGTTGCTCACATCCTATCCTGTAGGTTCATGTCGCAAGGATCAGCTTTCTCTAAGTGGATTAATTCAAGAAATGTGTTATTTGATGCATGGATTTGTTGCATATTTCCTACCATTTATATCATGAAAATACACGTTCTGTAAATGTAGACTCCAGCCTCGTTCTCTTGAATTATAGAAACTGATGACTATTCAAAGCTTATGGCTGGAAATAGATCTTTTCTGCAATATACAATAACGAAGGCAGATGTTTTTCTTACTATTTTTCTGATTTTAGGGTGATGGGCTGCTTCACACTGCCTGTGGAACACCGAATTATGTCGCACCTGAGGTATTTCACCTTTAATATGAAGGAAATAGAATTCTCGGAATGATGCATTACTGTACTATTATATTGATACCGTATGATTTTTTCCTTTCCAGGTTCTCAAAGACAAGGGTTATGATGGCACGGCATCTGATGTATGGTCTTGTGGTGTCATTCTCTATGTACTTATGGCTGGATACTTGCCTTTTGACGAGCCAAGTCTTATGGCCTTGTACTTAAAAGTATGTAAAATTGAGCTTTTGTTCACTATCTCAAGTCAAGAGAATCTCCTTATACATACTAATACATGCCCGAAAGTAATTTCAGATCTGCAGTGCTGATTTCACATTTCCATCGTGGTTTTCATCTGGTGCAAAGAAACTGATAAAGCGTGTTCTTGACCCAGAGCCTCTTACAGTGAGATCTTTATCCCTCTCATTGCTGGATGTACATTAAATACTCCTTATAGTCACTAATATTATGATCGCATCTGCTAGAGGATAACAGTTGCCGAGATTATAGAAGATGAATGGTTCAAGAAAGAATACAGGCCACCACAATTCGAGCAGGAAGAGCATGTAAATGTAGATGATGTTGACGCTGTTTTTAATGACTCGAAGGTAAGAACTTTAATCACAAAAGCTAACTAATTTACCTTAGACAAGGCATCGATACAGTACAATGTGCACTAGCACCTAACCTTCTGCAGATCCGTTTAGAATGTTTAATCCCCGTGTTCAAATCCTGGCTCAGGATTTTGTTGGGATTTGGTTTGAGTTCATGGCTTTGTAACCAACAATGCATTCAACCTGAAATGGCAATACATTAGCAGAACAATTCTAATTCTAGCTATTTACTTTGCAGGAACATCTTGTTACAGAAAAGAAGGAGAAACCTGCGTCAATGAATGCTTTTGAGCTTATTTCTAAAACACAGGGATTTAGCCTTGAAAATTTGTTCAGGAAGCAGGCAGTATGTAAAACTACAATTCTTTCAATGCTTTTAAAATTTTCAATTCCTGGTGCCACTAATGTGGCAACGACTTATTATGGTGGCAAAGTTTTGAAAATTGGAAAGGCATGGTTTGCAAAGGCGATGTCCATGCACTTGCCATATTTTTTTTAAGATTATGAAACCTTTTGGCCCTTAGTTTGAATTGGTCCTTACTCAACTCCTCTCCATATTTATATAAATAATTAGTGATTACTTTATGCCGTCCGTCCTCTGATCTTTCTTTTCCAATGAAGTTAAAGCTCGTTATTGCCACCTAAGTTTTCCTCTTTGCCTCTCTTTGTTTGTTCCAGGGTGTTGTGAAACGAGAAACTCGTATTGCTTCTCACAGCCCCGCAAATGAAATTATGTCTAGAATTGAGGAAGCTGCAAAGCCTCTGGGTTTTAATGTCGACAAACGAAACTACAAGGTAATGTTTCCTCCCTCCAGTTTATGTTTATGCATTTTAATTTCGTTTCTTTCAATTGCCATGCCCTTCCTTTTTTAACCAACACTTACCTAAACAGATAGATTTTACATTATAATTCTGTTATCTAAATTGAATGCCTTCATCTCCAAACTATTCCAGATGAAGCTGAAAGGAGACAAAGGTGGGAGGAAGGGCCAACTTTCTGTAGCAACTGAGGTAACATTGAGTTAGTACATTGTACTTTTGAATCTCTTCAAAATGCAGTAAACAATAATTTATAACATATGAAGAATAATGTTTTTCGTTGCTCATAAACCTCATTGTTGATACTATATTCTCCAAACCCCCGATGCACGTAATTTCACGATTATGTTTGAGTACTTACGACTTGTCCTTCTCTTTATAGAAAGAAAAATCAGTTATGAAAATCTATGTCCACATCTTACATGGAAATTAGTAGGGATCTTTATTTTTTTTTGTAGTATGAATTTTATTGCATAAAAATGCTATTGTTTTTATGCATCTTTTGGGCACAGTTCTTTGATTTTTTAAAGAATATTATTCTGATGCATTTCTAAATGAAAATTAGTTTGAAAAGTAATTTCAACAACATTCCCAAACAACCTGTATTCTCATTGAATTTGTTTTGCCATTAGACCCCTGTTCTAACTAACAATCCTGGTTCAGCTTCACGGAAAGCCTCAAACATGACTGTTCGAAAGCTTGATAGCTCCCCTTTAATGACACACTCTACCACTGTATCAATTCAATTATTAAATGATTCTCTGGCACCCAATCAGCTATGTAGGCTAATGATTGTGCATTTCAAGTATTTGATATCGCACATGGTAGTTGACAACTTGTTGTTTGTGGACTTCCAGGTGTTTGAGGTAGCTCCCTCTTTGCACATGGTGGAGCTCCGGAAAATTGGCGGTGATACGCTGGAGTTTCACAACGTATGTCATCATTCTATTTTTTATATCTCGGAAACCAAAACAAAAACGAAAAAAGAAAAAAGAAAAAAAAGAATTCCTTGAGGATAGGATAGAGGAATTTTAGCAGGCCAAGTCTGAGGTTGACTAATATAGTTTATATGCATCTCTCTTATCATGTGGCAGTTCTACAAGAGTTTCTCATCAGGTTTAAAGGATGTAGTCTGGAAATCTGATCAAACTATAGAAGGATTAAGGTAAACTCTCTTTGCTTCTTCTACACAAGTACGTAAGCCTGTATGTATGGAGTGCACATTTAATTGACACGCAATTCTCTTGTTCAGGTCATAGGAGAACCTTTCCTTCTGGGTCCAGCCCTTTACTCATTCTTGGTGTTAGTTTTAGCTCACTGCACATTAAATCTAAGGGAGTGTGCAATGTAAAAGTTTTGATCGGTTGGCGTGGTGGTGGGAAGAATTGGAATTGGAACTCCCCAAAAAAGATGGACCTTTGTTCCTGCATCGCCCCCACCGGCAATTCCATCCTTTTGCCCTTTCTTTTTCGCTCATTCTGCATCAATTTCTTGACCGGAACAAATCGAGGTTTTTCAACTTGATTGAGGTCCATTTAATGGGAGAATCCCTCCATTTGGAACGGAAAAATTTATTTGATGACTCTTGTGAGTTCCAAGAGGGTTCTATTTTATGGAATTTATGGAAATCTCTCATCGGATCTGTTACCATTGAACCAATGGTTTTCCTTTCCTCTTCCTCCTGTTTTTTTCTCTGTGGTGGTTTATAAATCCAACATTAGAGAATTCACAGTAAAATCCCACATGGATTTCAATCCCAAAGTGAAGAGATCCTCATGAATAGTCAAACTATGTGTAACTTTTGGTTTCTCGTTTGAGGTTTGTTAGCTTAAAATTGCATGCAAACAGTACAAGGAGTGAAATTAAACTAGAAAACGAATAAAAAGAGAGGGAGAAGGCCAGGGTGGAATTTGGACCGCTTGAGAAAATAAATTTAGACAAGGGTTTTTGTAAATGTTATTTGATCGAAAAATAAATATAGCATTACAAGAAACGTGAAGCTGAAATTAAACAACCCATGTAAGAATAAATTTTATGAATGTGGTTACAGACTAATGAATAGAATAACATAACATACACTCCCTGATCAATAGGGTTTAAACAAAGCAGTAATTATTTAGAAATAACTGACAACTTAACATCATGGATAACATACAATCGCTTCTTCTTTTTTCATACACACTCTATTTTTGTGTCATTTCGTCCTCGTGCTTGATTTTTTCTTTGATTTATGTGCTATAATTCGCTTTGTTTGTATTTCATCTCATGTATGAGGTCTTTGAAAGCGTTTCGTCTATGAATTAAACATCTATTCTATGAAAAGTGTTTAATTTATTGTTGAGAAGAATTAAGAGAACAAAAACCAGAGTTAATTAAAAAAATACATTTTATTTTTACTATCTAAGAAGTGTGAAAAACCTACAGTTTGATCCCTAAAGTTTCAAATTCTTATATATTTGATCTTTATCATTGGAGGATTTTATGTTTAAACATATACCTTCATCTTGTTTGCGTTTTGATTCTTGTGTAGAGAGGTGAGAGGAGAAATTATATAAAAAAAGAGGAAAGAGAAAACATTAGTCAACCAAGTTCAAGCAACAAACAATGCTGATTTTATTGTCAATGGATTCATATGAAAGAGTGAAGTTTTATGGGGATGGTTTGAAACTTTTATCTTACCCAAAGAAGTTGATTAAAGTTTGAAAAGTTTTTTTTTTTTTTTAATTCTTATATATTTTTTTTAGATTGATTCTATGGTGTTTAAAATTATATATATATGAATTTCCAGGATTTTTTTCCAAGTGTTTTCTTACAAAAATAAGTTAAAGTGAGTTTTTTCGGGTTGAAAAACTTAAAACACGACTTTCAAGCTGTGAAAATAATTGAAATTCAAACTTGATGCATCAAAAATTTAAACAATAATAATCAAATATATCAATAATCCAGTAATCAATACCAATGATTATTGTGTATGATAAACGGCTGATCTCAATTTGCCTCTGGGGTTTGTAGCGAATCTAATTTCTTCGTTTGAGATTTCAATTACCTTCCTCAGTTTTCTAAATCGAATTAGCTAATAAACGTTTATAGTCCATGAACTCTTGAAAATCAATCAAACAAAACCTTTTATAAATAATTTGACGAGATAAATTTTTTTCAATTTTAATTAAAAGATTGAGATGATTCAATTATATTAAAAAATATAAGTACAAAATCATAAAAACAGTAGAATGTATACCAAACTAAAAATTATACGGAGCTTATTAATAAATATATATTTTATGTTTTTTTCTTTCTCTGATTAGTCAAGCGTTGAATTGAGTTTGAGTATAATTGGACTTTTTCGTTTCAAGATTTTAATTTTCTGTGGTCTTCCTATATTATTGGATTTTCAATGTAAACTACATTATAATAAAAATAAATATAATTTCTTTATTTTTATTTCTATAAAGATAAATTATAATTATATTGGCTTACCTACTAGTTTCTTCTATTTTATTAAAATAACATTTGAAATTGTGGTGCAATGTATTTTTTATAATATTTGTAATTTCATGATGTATATATATATATTATATTTATTTTTAAATATATCAAAAAACTAAAAAATAACAATTTAAAAATAAAAAATGCAGTACAACTGAGGCTTGTTATGCAGATGCTCTGTCCAATCTCAACTACTTCAAAATTCTGTATAGAGAGTTATCTCATCGCAATAAGTTTCTCAACCTTGACAAGTTCAACACGACTGTTATTTTTTTGATGTTTTATCGTGTTAGGTTGGCAAATTCAATGCGTCTTCATAAGCAATTAATTTTACAGGTGCTTCAAAAATTAGGTGGGTTTAGTTTGTGATTGATGACGCGATTAATAAAAAATATTTTTATTTCTTTATTTTTAACATTAAATGTTTCAACTGTAAACAAACATTTTAAATACAACTAATAAATATTATTTTATTACTATTCAAACTTATTTTTCTATGTAATAATATTTTTTATAAACACACGATAGTACACGTCAATTTATTTTTTCATAGGTGGATAGAACCTCAGAAAAAACAAATATTTGACTAAATTAAATCAAACAATTTGTTTTGGAAATGTTGGTATATAATTTTTTGCCCAGACATTTATGATATTTTGAGTTCTTACCCATAGTTGAAGGAAGTTCTGTACAATTTATCTTTTTTTATCTGTATGGAGACTGATATACTTCACCTAACATGCTGAGCACAAACACGTCTAGATTTAGATTTTTTTTAGTATTGTGTTTTAAAATTGTTTTTGATTTTTTTTAAATTAAAAAAAAATATTTTTAAATTATTTTCATGTATTGATGTCAAAAAAAAATAAAAAAAATATTATTTTGATACATTTCTGAATAAAAATCAATTTCAAAAACAACTTTAATCATACTCCTAAACAGACAATTAATAAGATACTAGATCTAATATTTTTGAGTTCAATCACGGGCTGAATTCAAGTGTGCGTGTATATATATCCAACAACGTATCATACTCATTACTCTTGAGTTAGTAAGAATACAAACACAATACATGTAGAGTTGATAATCACCATTTGTTATAATATTTTAATAAAAAATATTAATTTTAACATCGCAAAATCTCAAAATTCTATTAAAAAAATTATTTTGCAGGTTTATCTTTCATCACCATCCATCAACGTCTTGAACTTTAAAGAAGAGAGCTTTAACATGATCGTACGGTCATTTTTTTATCCCGGCATTAAAAAACCTAAATTTTCAATATCATTACTCATGTTTCAAAAGAAAAAACTTTAGTTTTTAGTAACAACATATAACATGTAACAAATAAAAAAAAAAAACACTAATAAATCATACACTCATAATTTTTAGATTTTTTGTTGGTACTTAACTCATAGTTCGTCGGCATGAATTTTCTCAACGGGCACACAGACTAAAATACCTCTTGAGAATACCAGAAGGGGTAGGGGCTCAGTGGTAGTTGGGGAGCATCCTCTTTCATTCGAACATGGTTCGAGTTCTAGTGGGATTGGGGCTGGAGGGTTCCTTATCTCTCCTGGGTCCATCCCTACACGGTTTGTTTGTCATTCCCGCGGTGCCTTACATGCTCACTGAGCTTGCAGGATGTTTAATGGATCCGGGAAATAGTCGAGGTGTGCGTAAGCTGGCCCGGACACCCCGATAAAAAAAAAAAACTCTTGAGAATAACTTTTGTTCGTGATTTTTGGTATGTAAAATAAATGTGTTGGTAGTAATTTTACTGATGGATTATTGTACATTACTTTCTTGTACTATAAATCTTTTAATCTAATTTAAAAAATAAGTGGCAGGATTAATAAATGTGACTGTCTGATTTTTCTCCAAAGAAAAAAAAAGTACGAAAACACATGGCAGGAAAAAAAAAGCACAGAAAAATTGTCGACTGTTTAATTTAACTTATAGTAGTGAGGTTTTGAGTTTGACAGGTAGCGGCGATGCTGTTTGATTTAAATAATACTTATTCTTCAAAAAACAATTTATTTAAAAAATATATTAGAATAATATATATATATATTTAATTTTTAATATTGATATATTAAAATTAAAATGATTTAAAAATACTAAAAAAAAAATCAAATTTTAAGCAGGTTTGCCTGGAATGCCAAACCCCCTCTTATTTATTGTTCCCTGAACGGGCCAGGCATCAAAACCAAGCTCCCATTATTCATGGCTTTCTTTCCCTTCTCCTGAATCTGATAGGCCCCATCCATTTCCTTTCCTTTCCTTTAACATTCCCATCCGGCCTTCACCTCATTGCCTCGTGCTCTGCTGTGCTCACTATTTCTTACACGTTGACTGGTTGCTGTAAACAATGTTTTGACATGATTATATATTGCATTTAAATCGACCTTTAAATTTATGGTAGATAGATATGTTTTTATCATATATTAAAAATCAAGACGTATAATTACATAATATCTTTCTATAATCCAATGGATATATATACTTTTTAATATAAAATGAACTGTGATATTTAAAATATTGTTGCTGTTATTTTCTCTTGAACATACATTAGAGTATCAGAATCTAATTAAATTTAGCCACAAAAATATTAAAATATCGAATTAAAATTTGGATATTTAGCTTAATATTTCAGTTAGTGTAGTGATTTCCAATAAATTTGCCCACAAAACCCTAAAAAGTAAATTAAAATACAAAAGAAAAGGAATAAATGAGAGACTCAAACTCCGTTGAGGCTATTACTTGGAAGAAACCTCCCATCTCACATGGACGTGGGGCAATAATTGCCCCTCCTTCCAATAACAAAACATTTCCTAATCCAGGTATGGAAATTTGGACTCCCAACTGGATGTAATGGTATGTTTAGCTATATTTTCACTGCTTTAATCGATTCCCATGCATGGTTGTCGAGCTATCCATCCCTCTTTCGTTTTTTTTGTAACTACTCCCCATAAATTCAAGAATACCATTCCACCTTTTCTGTAGTCAATATGCTATAGCTTTACTCTTAGCTATAAGACTTTGATTATAGCCTTACCCGTAATTATAAAACTTTGATTCGATGTAATACACTGATGGGTTAATCCAAGTTTAAAATTATTTTAATAAAAAAAATATGAAACCTCACTAAGTTATGTTGCGAGTGACAAGTGAGCTACAGGCTCACCCCGGGGCAGCCGGATTTTATAAATATGGTTTAATGGTCTAGTTTCCCCGTACATTCTTTAGCTTCGTCCCTCTGGCTAGCTCGCACCACCTAACTGTTCATAGACGCGGGGTGTTTGGTCAGTAATAACTTCGAAGAAAAAAAAATTAAACAGTAATACAGTTTAAATAATTTGTTCTGATACGATGTAAATTTTTTGAATGTATTATTTTTCAATACCTGTTCTGTGCTACAGTCCGAATATATATAGGAATAAAACTTTCTAGCACTGACTACTGACAATTTCTATTACACTAAAATACAAACACACAAAAACTATTTTTCAACACTACACAATAAATTCCGTTCCAGTAAATTACGAACACTTACAGCTGTAATATCTTTATAATTTAACAGCTTTCTTTTAATCTAGCATCTAGTTATTCTTTGAGGGTGATTTATGCCAGCTTCTTTTGTAAATTTACAATGCCTCTCATCCATTATTTAATGTCAAACAAGCAAAACAAAAACCCAGAGAAACACACGCACGTACACACAAAATGGATAGTGTAGAGATGGACAAGGAGAGACTCACGGCGGAGATGGCCTTTAAGAACTCCTCCGCCGTTATCAAAATCCGTCAAAGTTTGCCGGACATTCTACAGCCCGTTAAGCTCAAATACGTCAAGTTAGGTTATGGCTATTCATGCAAGCCTGCTACCATTCTCATGTTTCTCACAGTTGTACCTTTATTTATAGCCACCCTTGTTCAATTCACAGGTCTAGAACTAGACCGGGTTTATGAATTGTGGAGGACCCAATCCCTTCATGACTTCGATGTGACCACAAGGCTTGCCGGTTCAGCCATTTTGCTCTTTCTTCTTGCAGTCTTCTGGGCTAAACGGTCCGAGCCAGTGTATCTAGTCGACTTTGCATGTTCCAAACCGGAAGACGAGCGTAAAGCGTCGATCGAGACAGTCTTAAAGATGACGGAAGAACTCGGGACATGTGACAACGAGACTCTTCGATATCAGAGACGAATATACACCCGGTCCGGTCTTGGCGATGAAACATATATCTCAAGAGGATTATCGTCCCAACCACCTAATTTGTCCATGGAAGAAGCCCGGTACGAGGCCGAATCGGTCATGTTTGGCGCACTAGATGCTCTCTTTAGCAAAACCGGAGTTGAGCCGAGAGATATCGGTATCCTTATCGTGAATTGCAGCCTGTTTAATCCCACACCGTCTCTGTCTTCAATGGTAGTGAATCACTACAAGCTTAGAACGGATATTAAGAGTTACAATCTTGGTGGCATGGGTTGCAGTGCAGGGCTCATCTCCATAGACCTTGCTAAAGATCTACTCAAAGCAAACCCCGACACGTATGCTGTTGTGGTAAGCACTGAAAATATAACTCTGAATTGGTATTTTGGTAACGATAGGTCAATGTCATTATGCAACTGCATATTTCGCATGGGTGCGGCTGCTGTTCTTCTCTCAAACAAAGCGCGAGAGCGTGCCCGGTCCAAGTACCAGCTGGTCCACTCGGTTCGAATCCACAAAGGAGCAGATGATAAAAACTACCGATGTGTCTATCAAAGAGAGGATGACAAAGGAAATGTCGGGGTGTCGTTAGCTCGTGAATTAATGGCAGTAGCTGGTGATGCATTGAAAACAAATATCACTACACTGGGTCCTTTAGTTCTGCCTTTAAGTGAACAATTCATGTTTTTTGTCGCGCTTGTTAGAAGAAAGCTGTTGAAAGCTAAAGTTAAGCCTTACATACCTGATTTCAAGCTTGCCTTCGAACATTTTTGCATCCATGCGGGGGGTAGAGCTGTTTTGGACGAGATACAGAAGAGCCTGCAACTCACTGATTGGCACATGGAACCATCAAGAATGTCTTTGCACAGGTTTGGTAACACATCGAGCAGTTCCTTGTGGTATGAACTGGCTTACACGGAGGCAAAGGGTCGGGTCTCCGCTGGAGACCGGGTATGGCAGATTGCATTCGGGTCTGGTTTCAAGTGCAACAGTGCGGTTTGGAAAGCACTGAGGAAGATTCCAGCTGGTGAGTCGAGGGGTGGCCCGTGGATTGACTCCATTGACAGGTACCCGGTCAAGGTCCCTGTTGCCTAATTGTTCACGTGGCACTGTATCACTGGATGTGGCAATACACTTGGACGTTGACGTGGCTCCGTGGATCCAAGATTTTAACATTTTGATTTTCTAATTCCCTCCCCGTATCAAAATATAGTGACATCGTTGTTATCTTTGTCAGGTATTGATACGCTGAGAAAACTCATGTACTCATCAGCGATAAGATAAGGGGCTGGCACTGTATTTTATTCCAGAATAATGGGGAAATTACATAATGATTATTCAACTTTTTAGTTTTATATATGGGTTTACTTAACGAAATGTCATAGATGACCGTATATTATTTTTCCTTTTCACCCGTGTTTGTCCATGGAAGGCTAGTTTAGATGGATCTTTTGGGCACGCCATCAACAAGGAACTGTTTCCTTAAAATTCAGGTGCTTTAGATTCAAAATTCTGAGATATCTTAACATACTTTTCTTTAATTCCATAGCCCTAAATCTTATGAACTTTTTTTTTCTTGTTTTATAAAACTACACGCTCCGAGTTTAATCCAAAGAATATAAATTGGATTGTTCTGTAAAGTTAGTGTTGACATGACGTATGACATTTTCGTTCGATTTTTTCTCCTTAGATTATATGAAAAGTCGGGGATTTTATCAGTTTATATTTTCTTATTTAACTACATTTTCTTACTTTTTTTTATTTCATCCTTTTCTCTCTCCTCAGTTTCAGCGAATTCCCTTACATATTTTTAAGATTTTGTTCATGATTGTTTTCATTTTTTTTCATTGTTATCTGTATTATTTTAAATAATCCATAAAATTGAATTTTTCTTTCAATGTAATCCTTCTTTGATTTTTTTATATCTTTTAGATTTGATTCTTATTTTTTTGATTCCGTTCTTCTTAATCATTCTCTTAATTGGGTTATCTTTTCAATTGCACCCCTCAATAACTTAAATTATTTTACTAATTGAATTCTTTTTTCAACTGTATTCCCCAGTACTTTATGTCACTTTATTTTATGTTATCTGTATTATTTTAATTAATCCATGGATTTTTCTTTCACTGTAATCCTTTGATTTTTTTATATCTTTAGATTTGATCCTTATTCTTTTGATTGTGCTCTTCTTGATCACTCTTAATGGAGTTATCTATTCAATTGCACCCCTCAATAACTTAAATTATTTTACTAATTGAATTGTTTTTTCAACTGTATTCCCCAGTACTTTATGCCACTTTATTTTATGTTAGATTTAATCATTATTTTTTTTAATTTTATTTATTTTGTTTTTAATCTCTTTTATTAAAACTTTTCTCTTTTTTTATTACTTTCTCCGACATTTCATTGCATATGATAAACGGTTAATAGACCAATAAACATTTTATGGAAGTTCGGTTCATGCTCAAAAACAAATGGGGGCTTCTTTTATCGAGTCCTTTAAGCTTTCCGACAACCTCAATATTTGCCAGGGGAATTGAAGCGTTACGAAACAGTCTCTTCTTTTGGGTCAAAGCATTTTGTTACGCAACGGAAGGGACATTTTTTGTGCCTCTAATCTCTGCAAGCTCATTTAAAAACAATTGAATCGTTGGATTGGGAATTAAAAAAAATATAAAACCTAAAAATTAGAAATAATGGGCGCTGGTGGGTGATTTGATCGAATTCCGACGAGTGTTTTAAAAAGCTGGCGAGACTAATCGAAGAGAACAGCTATGAACAACTCATCATTCATATCCATTTTTCTTCTAATTGAGGTTCGTTCCAACTCAGGCACAGATAGATACACTTAGCTATTGGTCTAGGTAAGATATTTTTCTTTTTCGTATACCTTTTTTTCCTATATAGTTTTTTTTTTTTAATATCTGTTAGATATATAACTGTATTGCATTTTTTTATATTCTACGAAATGAATATTGAACAAGATTAATTACCGAGGTAGATATATAACTGTATGATTGTTAAAAAAAACATTAAATAAGCAAAAGTGCATAATGTAGTGAAATGAAAAAAAATGTATAGTGTTTCAAATATATCACGCAAAGACAATATAATAAGTAATGACATGTTAGAGATGTTTATTATGTGAAAATAAATTGAAATTAGGTCCAACAAACCCGAACTCAGTTTTTTAACTACCTTTCTAGAGGTAAAAAATGGGCAAACAAATGGTGTGTTATTTGTTGAAACAACTTTTCTTTCATCTTTATATCTCTTTTTTTTCAATTTAACCCTTTCAGTACCTAATTCCATGAGATTAAGTTTTATCCAAAAGCCCTTTTTTTTAATTTTCAATCCATGGATTTCGGAGGAAAGAGATAAGCTCACTAGAAAATAGACGAGGAGAGAGAACATTATTGGTTCACCACATTCCAATAACAAAAACAATTGATTTCGGTATCAACAAGTTACATTCAACATGATAAAGTCTATTTAGATGCTGTCAAGTAAGAGAGCATTCATGTGCAGCGCTTTGTTGTCTCAACAACGTGACCACGCATTTGACAGAAACTAAAGCCACAACCGAAAAGCCCCAGCAACATGCCAACATCCACAACATACTTGTGACGTTTCATGAACATTTTGATAATCTACACTACAGATCCAAAGGGCAGAAAAATGAAACGATCCAGACTTGACCTAACGCCAATCAGGAATTTCAAGGGACGGAATACTATAGGAACCTGGGATCTAAAAAAGTGGCTCACTAGGTAACATAAAACAATGCCATTAAATAAAACCGTCAACTGTCTCCTACCACATCAAGTCTCAACACTTCAGTCCTATTCTAACACCCTTCTACTTCTACTTCCAATTTTTTTTTCTTTTTAAAAATTCTGGGGAGATGAGGTGGAGCAAAAGGGAATAGGTGATAGCTCTATTATTTGTTGAGCAGAACAAGTCATTCAACTACAATGATTCTCAATTCCCTGAAAAAACTACAACAGATCAGACACACCTCCAACTAATAAGGCCGGTACCTTCTTCCCCGATTGCCATCATCCCCACTATTACCAGCTCGCCCAGGCCCACTTGGACCATTGTTCCGATCAACTCTTCGAGGCCGAGGCTGTGGCATCTGTACTCCAGGCTGCTGGCTGCAGAGCACCACAAAAGCAAGCCAATGGTTGGAAATCCATCAAAAATCTATCTTGCTTGCAAAAGAAAGAAACAGAAGGAAAAAGTAACTCACAGGACATAGCCAATTCGACCATCTGGTAAAACCATTGGCACCATATGCATCCCTGCTGGCATGGGACCCCTACCATATATTACTGGCTGTTTACAATGCAAATGCAAGTACATAAGATTAAATTCGATTTTACAGGAACTGAATCGAAAGTCAGAATGACCAAGATACCTGCTGAAAACTGGGAGCTACACCAAATCCAGTTCCCAAAGAGCCATATGGATTACCAGCAAATCCACTATATGCAGGAAGGGGAACAGGGTTTGGGTGAACCCCAGCATTGTAAGGATAGGCAGCATCAGGTTTTTTATCAGCCTGAGGCTTGGCAAGGACAACTTCCAACACCTGACCTGCAGTTAAATTCATTGAACTTGTTATTTGTGGAATCACATCCTATTTAACCAAAACACACATTTTGTATAATGATAAGCATGCATCGCTAAATTTTAAGCACCTAAAGGTTAAAAGCACTATCATGCCGTGGGATCAATATATACACTAACCTCTTCATATTGATTACATAAACTTGCCACAAAGACACTCCTGCTACATTTATCACAAGATTGAAATAGGTATAAATAGTACCAGGAGCTACACAAGCAAGGCTGAAGAAGAACAGCCTACCTTTTAGAGAGAGGGAGAGAAGGCACAATCCTATTCCTCTAACCATCTAGGGTCTTGGCCAGATAGAGACTTCCATCAACAGGAACTATACAATATTTTAAATGTCATTCTAAAATGACACATCTGGAATGAGTTCAGAACCCAGCGATGTCCAAAAGTGAATCCCCAAACAACACTTCTAATCCTGTTAATCTATGACATTGGTACATTTTTTAAAATATGCAGTAAAGATAAGATGTCAGAACCTCACCTATCATCATCCAGGGAAAGAATTGTATCATCTGTAAATATCCTAAGATCCCAAACATAACATTCTCTATAAATCTCCTAGTAAACATCCTGCTGTGGACATCCACTACTATTACAATTAAGACAAGGGATGAGGGGGTATAATGAATACCAATAGAAGCCAAAAACCAAGACTTATGACCCCGCAATTACTGGGGAGGTGGGGGGATTCTGGGGGGGGGAGATCCTCCCATGCAATTTCTCCATTCGACTCCAAAACCTTTCAAGGAAATTCTAACTCACCTGATTGTGAGCCCTTTCAAAGCCAATTTAAATCCCACCCACTAACACTTCGAAAATCCTTCACCTCATTAGCAAATATCAGCATGTAAAATCTGCTAACCCCCAAAATGGGCCACAGGAATAGAAGATTTTGCGCCCTTGACACTATGAGGTGCCTCTTAACAATCTTCTTACACAAATTATTATACATGCTCATTACCTACTGAGAAAACGCAAGTGATGCTCGTGTTTTACTCAACTACCATATCGTTTGAAACCAACTCTTTGCATCCCCTCCTAAGTTAATTTATAGAATTACTTCTACTTCGAACTCAACACAGCCAGAGAGAATTTTTATTATGCATTTTTATGGTGGGTCCAATGACTTTTTCGAGAAAGGCCATCCATATAATGTGACTAAAAAAGATAAGAAAGCAAATCAATGAACCAAGTGTCATGATGCAAGATGTGAGGTAGAATAATTGAAATGGCCTAACCCAAGGGTAAGTTGTGATTTCTCTTCAAAAGAACTGATCTTGACAGCCATGACATAAGCCATAAGATAGCAATGATATCCACAATTTTTTTTTAAAAAAAAAAAAACTAAGATGGTAGTGCTTTTGCAAACTGGGATGAATACTGGAACATACAGGCTTAAGGGCATAACCCTGTGCAAATATACTTGACATTTAGCTTTTAAGTTATATAACCTGCTAATCAATTGTTGTCCCTGATATATAGCACTCAATGGCTGTTTTAGCATAATCCAAATTAATTCACTAAGAGCTGACACACCATCCATATGCATTCGCATAGATTGGAGTGAAAATTACCATCAATTTCATACTTCTCTGCATCTCTGACTGCCTTCAATGCACTTGACCTTTCAGCATAGTGAATGAAGCCAAAATCTCGTTTTCCAGCTTTGCCAGGTGGCATAACAACTTTTGTCACGTCCCCATGGCGCTGGAATAGTCCCTTCAGTTGTTCAGTAGATGTGTTCTCAGGTATGTTTTTCACATACAGAGCCTTAACCTGGGAATTCAAAACATATATGTATTGTAAGTATAACAGGTTAAGTTATTGAGTACACAGGAAAGGCAACAAGAGAGAAAAACTCTCTTTCTTTCAGAGATAAAGATCAAGACTTATTGACTCTAGCTAAGTAGCAACAATCAACTTTATATGTCTCTCAGTTCTTGCCAATTTAAAGTGGTACTAAAAACGCCTACAGGGTCTAATATGGCAGTGAAACTTGAGAAGATTATTGAATACTGAGAACAGTCAAATAAATAATATTGGTATACCATCAAACACAGTTTATTAGAAGCTTCCACCAAATACTCTGAGAGAATATACTTAGGCATCATGGCAAACTTAAAGAGAGTGACAGTCACTGTTGAAATTGCTGAAGGAGTTCAACAGGCTAGTAAGAATGTCACCATTGAGCAATCCACTTATTCTCAGAACACTAGCATTGCAATGCATGTTGAGTATGTAGTGTCACTGTAGCCAGGATGAATTTGAAAAGGCAAAGCATTAAGTTAATAGCCTATGCAAATCAATACCTAATGAAATGACCAAATCCAAATTTCCATTCATAGGTTACATTGCTAACCTATCTAAAATAGAAGTCTCTGATTAGTTTAAATATTTTAGGGTAGATACTTAAGAAAAATAGACTGAGCACCAAGAGAGTCAATTGATTCACAGCTCGATAATGTATTTCTTGCAGATTTGAATATAACAGAATAAAATCAAATGTTATTATTCACATGAAATGCTAACATATTTAACTGCACTTCAACTTTTTCTATCAGCAATCGATTGATCTTATAGATTCAACATCAATAATTTTCATAGAGTTAGCAAAGAGATCCCTTACCTTCCTTCACCAAGATAGGTATAAAAAGATCTATTTTATGGAAAATATTTTTTTTGTGAAAAAAAGAAGAAACAGCTAATACAGGACAGGAGGACAAAGCATCCTCCAAATGTAAAAAATCAAGGTAAGCATGAATGGGCTCTTGCATACAAGTTTCAGGAGTTCCTATTATCCTTACTTTGTCTTTTCCCTTTCGAGAGTTTGATGCATTGCATACAGAGTTCCTATTATCCATATTTGTCTTTCCCTTTTGAGAGATTGATGCACTGCATACAAGTTTCAGAAGTTCCTATTATTCTCATTTGTCTTGGACTTTTGAGAGATTGATATATAGTGCACCTAAAACATGAAAAAAATATTACTTGCAGCTGATGGTAAAGACAGGACAAGGATTCTGATGAATTACTTAGCAATAGGCATTTTATTTTAATACACCTAAAGATAAAATCCTTGACAATTTAAACTTCTAAAGTCTCAGCTTCTTCCAACTACTTCTAGCATTTACCTGGGAAGCAGCAGCAGCAGAATGATCAGGAGGTGTGCCCTTTGGATCGGCCCAGCTGACAGTTGGGGCATGGCCATCAAGCTTAAAATTAGCATTTAACATTTTCTGTCTTGAATAATCAGCACAAGCATTATTGTAATACAATATAAAAGCAAAACCACGATTACGAGTTGGAGTTTGAGGATCCTGAAATTAAGAGGAAAATAGCATTAGCAAAGCAAGCAGTCACTATCTAATTGAGATGTGAGAGAACAGTTCAATTCCAAACTCCACCTTTATAAGCTCGATAACTTCCACCCCAGGACCGACCTCCTCAATTGTCTTTCTAAATTCATCCTCCATCAAGTTCTTTGGAACATTACCAATAAACAATCTATTTTTAGTTTCGGATATTGAACACCTTAAGGTTTTTCCCTGCAGGTGATGCTACAAAGTTAGTTAACATTAAATAACAACATCCTGCGAGTGATTAAATTGCTGCACCACATCATGAGTACCTTGTAGTCTTTACTATGAAGCTCTTCAGTGGCCTTTCGAGCAACCTCTTTTGATTTGAAAGCTACAAAAGCAAAACCCTTACTTTCACCAGAGTCTTTATCTTTCATTAGCCTTATCTGAAACATGTCAATACAAAAACCAAATGAGCAATACCATAAAGAAAAAAAAACACCAATATATCTCATGTATAAATCAATAAAATTATGACCTCAAAAATTTCGCCTATTGGTTCACAAAGATCCCTCAATTCATCTTCAATCACATCCTTGGGAAGACCACCAATGAAAACTTCAGAACCATGGGAAGGAAGGGCTAGAAGTTGAGCATGCTTCTCTTTATCCTCTTCATTAACAGAAGCAGTGGACTTTTGTTCGTCTTCTGCAGGTTCAGTGTTAGCAACGGTTCTATCTGCCTCTGGAGATTGATCTTTCTGACTGCCTTCGGTTTTGGAGTCCTCATACTCCTCTTCAACATTTTCTTCAGCATGTGCATCACCAGCATCATCTTCTCCATCCTCATCTAGTTGATCTTCAACATCATCGTCTATCTCTTCCATATAATTGTCTTCTTCAAGATCCACTCGTTCATCAATTTCTGTGCCCTCTGCCATGACTTTTCACACACCAGGTCTTATGATCCAACAACTGCAGTTAAATTGCCCCTAAATTAACTGCAAGTTTAAGTAATCATCATGGAAAATGTGTGGCAGGAATGTGCATAATGCACATATGTTGATATGGGCGGGGTTCCAGAGAGGAAATATGGTGAGATTGACATGCAGAGTTGAGAAACCCTCCATGTCCAGATTAGAGCTGGGAATCTACAGAAATGTAGGGCCAAAACGACTAGCAATAAAAAAACTGTTATAGTATTTGTGGTCTCTGGAGCATGTTTTAACATTTGTGGAGTCGTTATAGCATTTTCTGGAGTATGTTACAGCATTTGTGGAGTGTTATAGTATTTTGTGGAGTTTCTATCATGGACAGAGCAACTATAGTTCTCCGAAGATGAAAGGAAAATGAAATAAAAAACCTAATTGTCCTTTGCATTCGATCCTGACAAAGAAAAAAACAGGAACAGAAAAAACACTCAGATTCCATAGGTAGCATAGCATTACTTGGCTGAATTAAGTTAAAATCTGCATTTCTCTTGCTCATCATTATTCTTTTTTATTTATTATAAGAAAAGAAGAGCTTGATAGCTGCAAAAATGCATAAAGTTGAACTACAATTAAAATATCTTTCTAAGGAATAAACTTTCATCAGAAATTATTTACTCCCAATTAAAGTACATGGTACAAGATTTTAAATCTAAACCCAATATAATATATATATATATATATATATATATAAAATCAAACTTTTAAATCAATTAGCAGATATACTAGGTCTTATTCTATCTCTAATTTGTCAACATTTCTAGGGTGACTCGATAAGTCCACGTACAGAAAACTTCAAAAATCCTAATCTAGTTACAAAAACAAAATAAAAAGCCCAAAACAGCCATAAATTAAACAAAAAAGGCAGGATTTGAAAATGACAACAAGGGATAGCAATCAAACACTAAACCCTGCTTACTTAGTACAAATCTACGAATAGAGTGGCCTAAATCCGCATAAAAAAACCCTAAATTGAAATAAAATAGACAAGAGATTCCAAATCAATAAGCTAAAAAATCATTCCAGGAAGGAAAAAAAAGGTCGAATTTGAGCAAAACGTTATATACAAGAAACTATCCTGGAGGCAGAGAGAGACGGAGCAATAAAGGAGTGAATGAGAAAATTAGATAAAAGGGAAAAAGAAAAATTAGCAGCGTACCAGTAACTTTGTTTTTTTTTTTAAAAAAAAAAGCTTTTGTGTTTTTCTGCTCTGTGCGACTTTTCTGTCTGTTTATTTTCTTCTTCGCAGTTGTTATCCGAAAATTCAATTGAGATGGGGTCTCTCTCTCTCCCAGAAGACCCTAATTGGGAAACTGCCTTTTGATCTGGTGTAACGGAGGATATTATAATAGCAATGGATCGCTTCGTATTTCACGACACGACATCTTGGTTCAATGTCAGCAGGATTTCTCTTCTCTAAATGACAATAACACCCTCCGCACATTGTTCTGCGCACAACTGGGAGTGCAAGTAATCTGAAAAGCTCATTCTAAGCTTTTTTTAGATAGATAATTAAAGTTATTTTGTAGAGCCGAATCTTTAAAATAATTTTTTAAATAGTATATATATTGTTTTTTTTTTTTTTTTGATGTGTGCTTTAATAATAAAATTCATTTTGCAGAGCTATTTTTTTATATTATTTTAAATATAGTATAATTATTTTGTATGTAGTTTAATTATGCAATTAATTATACAATTAATAAAAGTAAGTTATGTAATTAAATAATTGCTTTTAAAAAAACCCTCCACAATATAATTATTAATTTTGTATATAATTTTTTACTCTCTTGCTGAGTTATTTTTAAATAAAAACAAAAATAAATATTTTTGATATAATTATATTATTTTCTAATACATACACACACATGAAAAAGAAAATTATATATAATTTTCTTCTTCCTGCGTGTGTCTAGACACACGCACGCACGCACGCAGGAAGAAGAAATTTTTGGCTCTCCAATATGAGTTGATACAAATAACAACTCATACACGAAAAAACTATTTTGACTATCAAAATAATTTTTCTATTAAAGTGTAAATTATTAAATAAACATACTAAAAATTATATTTTTATTTTTAGCTCCTCAAATCACACTCCCGTAAGGAGTTGCCTTAACAATAGCTTACAGAACGAATTCAAACATGCACTTCTCGTTCCCGAACCAAGCGTTCTTTTATCTATTTAAAACGTTAATTTATATCAATTAATGTTTTTTATTTTATTTTTCATGAATCATATGAAAACGTATTCCTTTTTGTTTTTACTTTAATTAATAGCTATTGTATACTCGAATTTACCATTTATGCTCAATCCCTTGATGATAATACGGAAAGGATTACCCAAATTATTATTATTATTTTTTAAAAAAAGTTAGAAGCTAAAAATCTTAAATTACTGCATTGAACTAACCACTTACTTCATTATAATCTCTAAATTACTGCAAAAAGCATATAGACATGTGCTTAAGCCCTTGATTGGATAATCGAGAAAATATACTGAAATGATATATTAAAATAAATGCACTTGATTGTTATTATCCATGGCTCTCAAAATCGAGATTTTGACACGGATCGGAAAGGGCTCCGAAAAATCGGATCGTAAGATCGGATCGTAAAATCGTAGAAAGATCGTAAAATGTCCGTACAAAAATTATTATTTTTAATTATATTTAAATTTAAAAAATGAATTTAAATATAATTAAATATTATTTTTTTTATTATTATTATTCTACGATTTTTCTACGATTTTGAACGATTTTTCTACGATTTTGAACGATTTTTCTACGAGTTTGACCGAGTTTGACCGGTTTTGATTTTTTTTTCCGGTCCAACCAGGTTTTCGGAGCCAACTCGCAAAATCATACGATTTTGCGAGTTGACTCGCGATTTTGACTGCCATGTTATTATCTATAAAATTCGGATGTCATTCTTGTAATCAACCCTTAACTAAATGTTCAAAGCTGGGCCTATCATGGGCTAAAACCCTCCACTAAGAGAGGCCCGCGACTTCACAACGCTGCAGGTCAGGATTAGAATGCAAAATGGATTTAAAAACATTTTGATCAGGTGTTATAAATTCAAGATCAATTTAATTTACAAACTCAAAAGATATAAGATGCATAGATGTTCATAATCACTATTAACAAAAGAGCTAAAAGAGCTCGGGGTCGGCACTGTACATTGTGACCCATTTGCACTGTGGACTGGACTTTTGTCGTCCGTGCGTCGCGCGAGTTCGTCCACTTTTTTTTTTTTTTTTCTGTTATGAACAGTGTAGAGGCGAAATTAGCCCTGGTAATAGGACAAAAAAGCTGATGGCTGAGGGGTAAATACCGGTTAGGCTCAGGGGTGCGGACGTCATTGCACGCGTACGGACCGGTCCGGTCCGCCGCAACCCTTTTTTTTTTTTAATATTTTTGAAATGGCTAAAGACTGTTATAGCCCCAGATAAGACAAAATAGCTTATTTACGGTCAGGGACATAACGGTAACTGACCATTATTATTTATATATTTTTCGGAATCTGTCAGGAGCGTGCGTTGCACGCGGCCGACGTTGCCCCCCCTGACGCCCCATTCAAGCGGCGCGTGAGGTATGCTAAGGTGGCCGGAAATGGGATACCGGCGTCTAATCCGGTGCGCCTCCGCTTGGTCTTCCTCCCGGTGCGGCGCGTTGTCCCACACGGTGTCCGTGTACGCGGCGGAGGTCGGTTGAAGACGGCGGCAGCGTTTCTCTCTCTCCCCTGCACGTAAAAGTGCAGGGGAGGCCCCCGTGTTTGTGAATTATTCAATTCGGTCCCTCAACTTGCAATTTGCTGCCCTGCACCTTGCATTTCTGTTACAGTAGTTTTAATTAGCCTCGATTTCGTCCTTCCGGTTGCAATTAATTAAATGGCCACCTTTCACTTCGGTCCTCAAACGTTGTATTTCCGGATTGGGTCCAAATTGGTCAATAAATTCGGTACACAGGTTTGAATTTTTGCAATTTTGTCCTTGGATTAAAATTGATAATAAATGTGATTTTCATTTCAGCCCTTCAACTTTTGATTTATTATTTAAATCCCTGTTTAAATGTTTAATGCTTATCAAATAATTGCTACATTGTTCCTAATAATTTTATTTTCCATCGATTTTGTTTTTCTTTGATTTATTTTTGCCACTTTCATGCATTAGGATAATAATAATAATAATAATAATAATAATAATAATAATAATAATAATAATTTTTTCTTGCTTACTCTTTTGTTAATGTTTATGAGTGTTTTTTCTTCCGTTAAAATTTCGTAATTTTAATGATTTTTGCAATAATAGCAATAGTCATTTTATATCTAATATTACTTGGGATAAAAGACAACTCAAGAAAAAAAATAGACAAATTTACCTAGGTTACCTACAATTAAGAAACGATACAAGTCACCTTTGTCTCGATTACACTGTTCCTTTTAAACGGCAAACAAGTCATTATTATATGTTTTATAATTTATTGTATATTATCGCCTAAAAATATATAAAAAGAAAACAAAAATTGACCTCAGATTTTTTGCAAGAAAAAAATTAATATAAGCATGCTTAAATACATTTAATATAATAATATGAAGAATAAATCTTATAAAATAAAAAAAAATTGGTTTCGAATTTTAATTTTGTGCTCTTTTCTTCAAGTATATTTCTGGGAAAAAAATTGATTTTTATTATTTAAAATCTAATATTATCCGGGAAAAAATACAACTCAGAAAAACAAAAGGTAAACAAATTTGCCTAGATTATATACAATTAAAAAATATATGAGGCACTTTCTGTTTCGACTACACTGTTCTTTTTAGACAGCAAATAAATAATTATAACACGCAAAAAATATATATTCCTTTCTTGAAAAATATTGAAATGTTTTTATTTATAATGTGTCAGATCTAATATTACTGGGGAAAAAAGGCAACTCATATTGTTTTTTTGAACAAATTTACCTAGGTTGCCTATAATTAAAAAATATAAAAATCACTTCCCATTTCGATCACACTATATAATATGTGAGACTAAGTATATGTGTTTAATATTTATTTAATATTATCGCCTAAAAATATATAAGAAGAGAAAAAAAATGACCTACGATTTCTTGAAAAAAAAAATAATATCAACAGTCTTAAAGATATTTAATGTAATAATATGATGAAGAAATCTTATAAAAAAAAATTTGGCTTTGAATTTAAATTTATATTTTAGACCCTTTGTTTGTTTCTTTTAAGAAACGGTGACTTTTTTTTCACATGTATTTTTGATTTTTCACTATCCAACTCAGTTGTTCTTTTTTAACCGGGTTTCTTTTGTTGTTTTGTTTTTTTAACCGGAGTATCCGTGACAACAAATTTCTTATAAATCATTTCACCTTCTTAGCAAATTTTTGAACAAATTTTATCAAAATTTTTTTAGCAATCACAATATTCAATCACATTTTGATTTAAAAAAATTATTTTGATCATATTTTATCAATTACAATTATACTAAGTAAATATTAAAATAACAAAATACAACATTTATAAAATCAATTAATTTTCTACATAGATAAAAATGCCCAGCGAAGCGGGCTAATCATCTTGTATATAGCTAAAAAGGAAAAATTGCTGAGCAATGACTTTCTTGACTACATTACATTTAAAAGTAAAAATAAAATAAAATAAAATAAATGTCTGTAAACTTTTTTTATCTTTTTATTATGATTTTTTAGTTATTATTAATGTGAATGGGGTTCAATTTACATTTTTCCATAAGGGGTTATCTCAGTTAACTTGAGTCGAATTTTTTTTTATCTGTTTACTTTGTTGGTAATTAAACTTAATTTTATTTTATTTTTTTATAATCTTATTAAATAAAATGTTGAGATTTCTTAAGAACATTTAAAAGGTATCTTTTCGTAATAATTTTCACTTTATTTTATTAAATATACAAACCAACCTTTTGATTTACAATCAGTTTTTATGTTAAAAAATACACCGATAATGTATGCATATCTTTTTCTTATGTTTAAAAAACTTTCGACTCAAAGTGTGATTCAATCGACAACAAAAATGGTAAAAAAATTCTTGAAACCAGTTCCAACTAGATGGCCTCAACAAATCGCCTCGCCAATACATTACAACTTTAAACAAATAATAACATAAAAACTATCAAAAAATAAAATGCTATCGGAGAAAAAAAATCCACAATTGAAAATCCAAGCTCCAGCCACCAGCCACCAGCTGTTAAGAACTCCACCGTCTAATCTCTTACACTCTGGCTACTGCATTATATCCCAACTACTTCTGAGACACAAAAACCTGAACATGTCCACTCTAAGCTAGCCCACCAACTGCATTATTAAATTATCTCAGCCACCTTCTTAGGTCGCTCGTTGAAGAAGGGGAAATCTCACCACCAAAGATATCAGTACAGCAAGAAGAATAGTTAGATTGCTGTTCTAATCCACCAAAATGTGAACCACCTACACTTTTAAAGCTGGGACTCCTCAAACCATGCCCGTAACCAGCACCACCATAACCCGTACCGATCCCGTAAGGGTCAGGAACTGGATACAAAAGCCGTTTTCTTGCAGACCCAGCCCGGTCTCGCTCTGGTGTAGATGGTCTTTGCCTTGGCGCACTCTGTGATCTCAATCTAGCCTTGGCAGACTCAGTTATAGCCATGTAATTTGGCATTGTAGCATTACCACTTACACTAGCAGTACCGCCCCTGATTCCATGTTGATTCAGATTGCCGCTGTAGAGGTAATTGGACCTTAAACTCGGTGTTTGAGAGGAATTACAGCTTCTATCTTCTCTAGCACATCGGGGACTCGCTGAGCGAACCTGAAGAGGCCTAGTTTTTGACGGGGAGGGTGTGATAGGAGAGTGGTGGAGAGAAGCATTTTGATGAGTTCTATGGAGTGGAGAAGGAGACGAGCGTGTAACACCATTGTTTATTGAATTGGATCTCTGGTGTTGGTGATATTGGTTCTGGTTCGTTCTTCTAAGATTAGGAGCTAAATATGAGCAAGGTTGGGAGTTTTCAATCTCTACAGTTTTGATGGGGTCTCTTTGATCAGTCGAGGCTCGTGTTCTGCTGCTATTATCCCACGGCCTTGCAGGCATCCAATGATCAAGCCATTCATCTTCATTGCCCATTGATGGGCTCCTACGATTTCTTCTCATCTTTGATACGGGTTTGAGAAAATTGAATCGATTAGCTTATAAGCTGCACTCCTAACAACACAGAAAACAGGGCAGCAGAGAAATGTGCAAGAAATTAACCTGTTGAGAGAAAGCTTGAGATAAGGTCTTCTCACGCTTGAATGCAGCTTCTTTCCTGCGTTGCAACATGGCCTTGACTTCCTCAATTGTGCGTGGCCGATCATCCCAATCATCTGCAACGCTACTGCCGTCTCTTGACTGTCAAAAATGATTCGATGCTGGACTACATTAGCCTCTCAAAACTTTGAAGTATAAGATCAAGAGAGTCATTGATTAATAGAAAACTTCTTTCATTGTTTCTACTGATATTGCTTTGAATTAAGAATCAACAAAGAATGACCAAACTGAAATGCTTTGAAAGAACCTAACAAGTTACCATCGACTTTCTGTCTGAGATTTCTTGAAGATATCGCGATTCAAGCACGCTATTGGTGTCGCTGAATGCAGATTTCCTGCTGCCTTCATGTGAAAGCCTCGTGCGTTGGTCAAGTACTCGAGCCTGCACTCGAACCAGAGCTTGCATGCATCTCAGGGTCATCTTGGCCTGCTTTCTCACATTGTGTCCCCTCACTAAAGCTTGCAACTTCACCAGCCCTTTAAGCGCTCGAAGAGCCCGCCTTGCCTGCACACACACCACAAATTAACACATATAATCTCTCCTAATCATGGTACGAATTGATAATTCATGAATGATTCCAAAGTATTTGCTATTCAAGAACGAACACAGTTTTTTAGCATCTACACCGATATACAGTAGTTGATTGTAATTACCAGGTATCCTCTAAAAGCGGTTTGAATGGCAATCGCAGCGTAATGTTCTCTAGGGTGATAAGAAGGCCTAGTGAGCCTAGCCACCTCCACAGCCGCCTGGGCAGTAGCTACAGCAGCTTCAGCTGCAGCTGCTGTGGCAACAGCGACAGCAATTGCATGCCTTTGCTCAGCTGCCGCAGCTGCCGGCACATGGTCTGTCGGTGCACCTCCACCACCACCTGTGGAGGTCTTGACATCTCCTGCCTTTGATAGGATCTGTCGTGTCACTGTTTCTTGATTCGTAGGTTTCCTAAACAGCCATCTTCTCTTCTCTCTCTTCTGCTAGAAGAAAAGCCCTCAAAAGAGTCAGCCATTGCAACTCGAAAACAGGTGAGGGAACGAAAAAATAGTAAATTTCAATAGACAACATTACATGAGATGAGAAAAGGACCTTTTCTTCTTCTTCTTCTTGGCCATGACCTGTAGTCCCAGCATTTCTCTTGTCATTTTCTTTAGCAGGAGATCTAAAAGCCCTTTTCACAACGGTCAACCATGAGCTACCTCCCTTCTTCCCCATCAAGTTAAAAGATAAGAAGGTTAAGTTAAACCAAGCTGCTGCATTTACAGCAAACCTTTCTAGAAAAACATTATATCTGGAAGAGCCAGAAACTGAAGTGAAGTAAAGATGATGGGGTCTAACTCGCCAGGTGCCAGCGTGTGCGCCCACTTCATAGTTTTATTTTTAACCGCGAGTCGTCTTTGACAGGGCACTGATTGGCTGTGAGCTGTGAGCTGTGAGCAGTAGCAAATTAATGGCATCACAAGTATAGAACAAAACGAATACAGATGTGATTTTATTTATATTTTTTATATGTATGGTTAAAATAAAGCTGGTTTATTTTTGTGGCGTGAAAATGAAAACAGAGGACTCAGTAAATGGCAGAGTCAGTGAGTCCGTCAATGCTTATATTATTCGATTTATGAATGAACTCATTTCAGACACCAACATAATTTAGTATTGAAGAGAACGTGACGGTGAGAAACAGGGTGTCATCGAGAAGAACGTTGAAAACACAGTGAGGTAGGGCATGCAAGTGGAGTGAGTTGCACAGGCAGCAGAGCAGCTTTGATTGGGGGAACAAAGGCTCGTTCTTTTTCATTTTTAGCTTTTTTGAGTTTCACACTTTCTATTTAAAAAAGAGAGGATAAAGTGATCTCGCATGGCGTCACGTGAAAGCAGCAGGTGGAGATATATAGATCATCAGCTACTCGATGGACCACGTAATAGCTCAGTCAACAGGCATGTCTTTTTGTTAGCTCACATTTCGTACAGCTTTTCACCAAAATCAATGGTGATCCCACTCTCCCTCCACTATGTATGATTATTGTATGGAGCTTATTCTGCCTTTATTTCATTATTTATTACAACTCTTCTTGTTCATTATTAAATCTAAGAACTAGAACAGAAAAATGGCTTGCAAGCATGGCAGGACTGGTCAAAACTAGATTAGATTCCTTGGTCTCCATATTAATTAATCGGAGTAAATTTATTGTTATAGTACATGGTTTTTATGCCCTAGACACTGGCTGGATCAAGTACGTGGACTTTAACGATGATGAGAGTTGGATCATCGATAAACAACCACATACGCTCACGTACTCATAAAATATAAAATGAAAAGAAAGAGAAAGAAAGGTACCACGGAATGTTGTTACTCGATGTTGATTAAGTGTCTATTCGTTATTTTAGTGGTTGTAAATAATAGATGTCTAGTTAAAATTGCTAAGAGATTAAGTTTTATATACAAAACAATCATTTAGCTATTAACAAAATGTCTGGAAAACAATTATATATAAAAAAAGAAGTTATTTGACTAGTTAGATTTTTTTTAATGCTTGAGAAAATAAAAACTACTACAATATCAAACAATTTTTAATTTTCAGTGGTGATTAGTAATGATAATATTTTTTTTACCTAATTTACCTAATCTTTCACACACACAGTCACGTGTATGGTTTGTATTATTCATCCCTTGTATATAAAAAACTAAAACTACCCTAGTATAAAAAAAACTCGAGAAAGCTATCGTAGCTTCACTTTTTTTTTAATCAGCCCCTTTTGTTTCCTTTCCATTTCAATATTTTTTAATTTTATTATTTGGATTAATGGGGTACATTCCACATGGACTAGAAAAAAAATCAAATTGAAAGATTTTTGTCTAGTAATTTTATTATATATTTTTATATTTTTTTTATCGGTTGACATCGTTGTCTTTTGATTGACAAATTTAATCAGAACACGTCTAACATAATTTAATCATAAACACGAGTCGGAGAAGAAAGTTGAGTAGAAAGATTTTTCCAATCAATTTTATCATTTTTTATTTTTATCAGATATTTTTTATCAACTTATATAATTTAATTTAAAAAATATGCCCAGTAAAAACTCAAATTGAAAAGTTTCAAGGTTAATTATCGAATCAAGATTAATAATAATATCAAATAATTTCATGTGATTTAAATTTAATTTTTGTTATGATATTTCTTTTTATCTAATCTGCAGCACTATATACACTAATAATCATATCGATATTTATCTAGCTGGAGTTAAATTGACGTCTTCGTTTTGTCGAGCACAGCGGTGGCTTGGTGCCCTGGACAGAGCGTGGATCTTGTTATGCTGACCAACCTTCACCGCGTAACGTGAAGGGCTGTTGTTTCGCTCCGTACAAATCATTTCAAGAAATAAAACCTCGGGCCAAGGGTGGTGCATCGCGCTGGCAGTACCTCTCACCAACATTTCGGACATGAAGCATTGAATTTCTCTCTCACCCAACCACAAGGTTTTCATCGGGACATCCCACGTGGTAAGTGGTAACATCCCATGTAGAGACAAGAGAAAATCTGATTAACTAAATGATATTATTTTATTTTATTTTAAAAAAATTGATCACTTCTCTTTCAAACCCACTACTCAAATGTTAGACCGGTTAACTTCTAAATCGGGTTTTATAAGTATAGTGCCGCGCACCCAATGTTTTCCCCACGTGATGGCCTTAGAAGTATGACAAGGAAATATATCAACTTGTAAAAATGTAAGCAATTCAGCCATAAAGGGGCTGGATCACACCCCCTTTGTGTCTACAGGGCTAAAGTGCTCCAGTTTTATCTTGACCTCCAAAAGACGTCTAGACGCTTCCTGTCTGGCAATATATAATGTCTGAAAATATTTTTTATTTAAAAATACATTAAAATAATATTATTTTATATTTTAAAAATAATTTTTGATATTGACATTTGAAAATAATTTAAAAACATTAACTTTTTTAATTTTAAAAATAAAATAAAATTTATTTTTTAAGAAAAAAAACTTATATAATGCAGTAATAAACACCGCGTAGTGATTCGACAGGGGCTCATCAAGCATAAAGAAAGAAGGCGAGCTTGGATCCACATATCTGTTCCTTTGGGCTCGAGGAGGAGGATCTTTACTTGTTTCTGGACTTAAATATCAAAAGAGAAAGTTGCAATTAAATCAATCACCAATGGCCAATAGTAGATGACCATTGACGGGCCAAATATTTCTTTTTTAATAAAAAAAAAACGTTGGGATATTTGGGGCTCAGCCCAAACAGCTCAAGGGAGTCCATTTCCCCCACTTTTTTTATTTTATTCCTCGCTTCTCTATCATTTTTTTAATTAAAAATATTTAGAGTTTAAAGGTTAATATTATTTTATGCTATTTTTTAAATAAAAAAATATATAATTTATATTATTTTTAACATATTCTATCAAGTAAAAACTATTTAGGCTTAAAACTTGCATCAACACATATCATTTTATCATCAAGTAAATAAAAATAATTGATTGACAAAACACTAATATTATATTAAAATAAAACACATCCCCTAAAAATTACCTCACCAACCTTATTTTACCTTGCTGGATATATCTCTGCCATGGTAGTTGGTATGTAACTTCTAACTCTTAAAGTGATACTTAGTATTATATTTTTTTTTTAATCTTATACTTCACAGGCTTCTATTCAAATTTAGATTTCTAAAAAACATGAACACGGAAGCGAATTAAAAACTAACCTGATAAAAAAAATAAAAAAAGACCCAGAATAATGGATTCAAGTAGATTGTGAAATTCAATCAGCTAGAAAAAAGAGAGAATAAAACTATGTAATTTTGGCAAACTCTTGTAAAGGCAATGAGCATTAGAGGCCTACTACTGCTCTCTTTTTTTATTCGACGAAACCTTATTTGTTTTTAAACATTATTTATGAGTCTGGATTAAATAAGTAAAATCTCAATTATTTTAAATTTATAAGGTAAATACATCCTAACTCGAACTTTAAAATCTGCAATGCAGATCTCAAGTTTTTTGTCATCATATTATGCCTTTTGAAAATATAAAAACAAATATGATAAGGTAGAACAAGCAATTGTTTTTATAAAAAAAAAAGGAAGAATTTTTTTTTCAGAATCGAGTCTTTGACGCAACTAACTTTAATAAACTCAATTATTTAATAAAACAAATAAAAAAATACACAAAAAAATCTGGAAAAAAATCTAGTCCAAGCCTATCCAGTTTAGCACGCAAAATATATTATTTGGTCATGATATTGAGCAATTTTGTCAAAACAATTAAATAAAAACATGAAATTCATTTATATATATATATATAAAAAAAAAAAAACTTAGACTAAACTAAAAGATTTTATTTTTTTAAAAGCAACTAAAAAAAAAAACAAGAAGCAGCGGGATAACCCACTAATCTTGCAATCATGTTTATAAGATTGAAACAATCTTATAAAAACAAATAAGAAAAAACATGAAGACCGTTTTTCAATCAGGTTGAAAAATGAAATTAAAATAAAAAAAATATATTTTTTAAAACTCAATGTTGAAGGTTCTTATATGATGATAAAACCAAGCTACCATAGGTTTGACTTTTATAGTGTTTGTTTTAAGTTTATAATCTACGTCGTGAATTTTAAAGGTTAATACAAGTTAGTTTTGATTTTATTTAGTTATTTTTTAAAATCAATTATTTTCAAAAATGTTTCATTCAACATTTGACTTATTGGAGTTAATCTTTGCTTCTTCTTTTTTCCCTAAAAGGTTATCTTAATCATGTATCTAGGGTTGAAGAGTTATTGTGTTAATCCAAATTGACTCAAATCTTTATTTTAATTTTAATTTTTTTAGTTATATTATTTAACTGTTTGATAATGAAGTCTCATAGTGTTAAACAATTTGCTTTCAATATTTCTTTATATTGTCTATTTTTTTGTTAATTTATTATTTGTCATTGTATTTTTTTTTATAAATTAATCAAGCTTATTAAATAGAAAATGAATCTTACATTCTTACTTTTTTTTATTTTCTTAGAAACACTGGTTGCTTTAGCCATTTATATGCTATGTATTTTTTTTTTTTAAATGGGTTAGCCCTGTCTAGTGTATACGAATTATAATTTGTTCAAAACAGACATCTTTCAACCTTTCATGTTCATGCAGATCAGTAATGTGTACTGAATTGTTCACAAATATATGTTTCTACCTTCTATATTCATGCTCTCCTTCTCCTCATCACCAAATGATGAGCGAGAACACAATTTACACCTGAGACTCTAATATAAATTGGCGAAATAGTTCACACTCGATCAGAGAGCGTAGAAGAGCCAGTAACCAGCGAAAACTCAAAACTGTGAGCGAGAATCCAGCGCTTCAAGAATCATGTCCAGCCAGGTCGAAATTGTTTCTACTACTATGGCTGGAAACGACAAGGTGGTGGAAATAGCTGTATCTGATTATCAGTCGTTGCTCAACTACAAGCCTGGAACTGATGAGATCACCATTGTCGTGACATCTGAATCATATCCCGAGGACGACTTGAAATCTATCGAGAGTCTCTGCCAACTTCTTGATTACTCTTATAAGGGTCGACGCCAAAAAGTTGACGGTGTCAGTACCTGTGCGGCGTCCTCAACTGGTTCAGCTAACAGCATTGACGGTGCTGGTGGTTCAGCTAACAGCATTGACGGTGCTGGTGGTTCAACTACCGGCAATGAGAAGAAGTAGCGAAACCAATGTTGATACGAGGGAGAAAGACCACTCTGAGAGTTATGAAGCTTCTGCATGTGTGCCTTTGTTTATAGCAACCATTGCTTGCTATCGTTTGATTTTCTTTTCTTTCTTTGTTTTTTGGTTGAATGTTTAACTGTTATGTGATTTTCTTCAATAAAACTGTTTTTTTCTCTCTCAATTTCACATTGCCTTTCTTATTGGAGATTATAAATTTACATATACTGAATACTAGGTGTATACTAGGGGTATTTGACACTTTGTTTCAAAAACATTTTTTTTTTAAATATATATTTTATTTTTTACTTGAAACTAAAAAAAATATTGTATTTTTAAATTATTTTTATATGCTGTTGTTAAAAATAATTTTTTAAAAATTAAAAAACATCATTTTGATATATTTTTGAACAAAAAACACTTTAAAAAAAAACTTCAGTCACACTCTCAAACAGACACTAAATAAAATTGAAGAAACAGCCAGTAATGATGCAACTACTTGACAATTGAAACTATATTTTAAAAGTATTTTTGAAAAAAATTGAATTTTTATTATTTATTTTAAATTAATTTTAATATATTTCTAAGTAAAAAACAATTTCCATCAAACTCTTAAAAGACAAATCCTACTTTGAAGAAGGAGGTCTGTCCAACTCCACTAAATACAAGATAAAATATTTATATTGTGCCACATCATCTTAGGACGGACGATAATCAGTTCATAGCACAAATCCACATCGATGATTCAACAAGAGTGGTCACTGTGTAATTTGGCATGAATGCACTTTGATACAGCAGAATCAGGTATTTTTTTTCTTAATAAGACGAGGAATTATATTTTGATAAAAGAGTCAAGATACAAGCAAGTCCTGTATAAGAATTAAGCAAAATAACCAAGTCTAACCAGGCTATTACATCCTGTGCAGTGTCAGTGTCACTATTGAAGAAGAGAGAGAGATAACATGAATCTCCCTCCCTCTCTTTCTGGGTTTAGTGTGTTGTCAATCAATCGTCTTCAATAAACTTGTTCTGTTAATCGTAATTGTCTTTGTTTTGAAAAGAGGGGATTGCCAGGGCAACAACTTGCAACCTTACTATGAACTTGTTTCGGGGAGGCTTTGTCTGGTCCCAAACCAGAATATCAGAAACTACATCGATGTTTCAAACATCTCTTTTACATGGAAATTTAATATGCATGAAAAGCCAGAGAATTTATAATTTAAATCAATGAGAAGAAAAAACATCATTGCTTTAGTGAACCAGGGGAAGGCTTCGAGTGCCAGAAAAAGGGTTCCATTAGCCCTGGTTCAAACTTCAAACAGGAGTTTTGTAATTTTATTTTGTTTTTAAAAATTGTGTTTTTAAATTGTTTTGGTATGTTGAGATCAAAATAAAAAATATTCTATTAATTTTTTTTAAAGTAAAAATCATTTTGAAAAACAACTATTATCACTGTCATAATTTTGGAACTTAAAAATTAATAAAATTATTATTTTAATAATTTTTCAAGTAAAAAATACTTTGAAAAAAATACTATTATCACTATTCTAATTTTAAAAAAATTAATTTGAAATGAAAAAAATAAAATAAAAACATGATTGGACTGCAATCTTAAGCGATTAAACTAATTTCGGAACTCCTTGCTTATGATTTTACCTCTGTGAAAAAGATAATGAAAATATTTTCCCAAATAAGTCACATTTCAGAGGTTTTCTGGTCTTTCCATCTGATTAGAACTTAACCTTTACGTATGATATACACATCTGTTATCCACATTCATGATTCAAAGCTTTAAAGCAACTCGAAAGAAAATCACAAAGGAACCTTACTATTTCTAATCATTCTGGTATCAAAAAGGGTATGAGAAGAACCACCATATCCTCCTTGCTTTAACTCCAAACTCCTTAACCATGGTTAACTTATTAGTTACAAGATTAACTCATCACTGTAAACTAAGATGTAAACTGATTGTCCAAAAGACTGTAGAAGATCTTTTCTTGCCAATCTCTACTAAAATGATGTTTCATCCTACAAGTTGAAGAGATCTGACCACTAATCACGGGAAACTACTGTCATGTAGTAAATCCCAGTTGGACATCACATTATTTCGTTGAATCCACCCTGGCCACTGGTTTGAACTTGGCAAAAACACTCTTCACATCCTCAAATACCTCATCAACTGATCTTTGAGCATCAATCTGAGATAAAATATAAACATCAATAACCATCATAATAACGATAGAAAAGAAATCAAATCAGATGTAGATTATGATTATCCTTAACATATAAAATATCAAAAGTATTGGAGGGAAAGAAAATTTCAGGACAATCCTGTTATGCTTTCATAACCATATATCTAAAGCAGAAGCGATTATGGAATAACATAAATGATTCAAAATGATACGCTGGAAATATGTAATGTGTATACAGTCAGTGAGCTTCGACAAAAAAATAAAAAATACCTTCTGAACCTTCCCCTTTGAGTTGTAGTAGTTGATTACAGGTAAGGTTGATTCGAAATAGACTTTAAGTCGCTTTCCTATGGTTTCAATGTTATCATCCACCCTTCCCTTCAAAAAGACAGAGAAAGTCGTGAAGAGATGCATTGGAAGTGATTCAGCAACAAGAATGTGCATCAAGCTAACCTGGTTCCTGTTCAGAATACGTCTTGTCAACTCCTCTTCAGGACAATCGAAAAATAATACAAATTCTGGCTTGATTTTCACCTGCATGATGATTACAGAAATGAAAATTGCTACATTTCTTACCACAAAATGGTATGGGAATCAAGAAGGAACCACAAAATCATTACAATTGTAGGAATGAAAGGATGTAAAATTTAGGAAGCAATACAAGCAGAAGATTATAAGACTTCGAATTCACATAGAAAGATTCCAGGCCTACAATGTTCTCAAATGCTGCACGATTTTCCTCATTGCGCGGGAAACCATCAATGATAAATCTCTTGTTATCACTTTGCTGCATCGCCTGTTGTAGAAGCTTCACAGTTATCTCAGAAGGGACAATCTTTCCTTCTTTCTTGAAGTTATGAATCATTGTTCTATGGGAAAAATAAGCAAAACAATACACTTTGTAGTACAAATGAAGAGGAATTTGTGAAGAATGCAGCCAACAATTTGTGACCAGCAAAATAATATAATAACAAGAAGAAAAGTAGTAATTATGACAGCATGAAAATCATAATGCAGTAAGGTAGTGCCCTGTACTTGGAAAAAAAATACATATGGTAAAAATTAAAGATTGATAATGCCAACCCATTTTCAGATTCAGACTCAATTTCTGCTTGAAGGAGATCACCGGCGCAAAGATGTGTAAACCCAAAGTGCTCAACAATTTTGGGACAATGAGTGCCCTTTCCACTACCAGGACCACCTGCAAAGAGTACACAAGGTCATGGAATTTCAATCAATTGGGGTGGCAGAATGACAAGCTAACAGATCATGCAGATAGGAATATCAATGCTCCAAAACATCTCTTTTTTTCGTTCCTTCTTTTCCTCTACAGCTCCTGGATTTAACCATTTCCCCTAACTGAAAGTTTAAATGTACGAGAAGACTTAAAATTGTTTGAAAAGAAATGAGAATTATTCTCTCCCATGAGAACGATGGTGAAAAGAACAAATCATTTAGATCACCAACCCCTCTCCCAGGAATACTACATCTATCGTTCATTAAATAAGACGAATTCAACTCTACGAACTCTCTAAATCATTAGCCTAAGTTAAAGAGTCTTCCCTCCTCTTTGCCCACTGATAACACCAAGGGATCAGAAATAGATAAAGATGGTGTTTAATTCCTTAACCAACACTTGAAAAAAATAATAATAATCATTTAGCACAAATCAAGTGGTGAAGGAAGTGACATGGAATGCTCACCTAAAACAAATACCACCACAGTGGTTTCCTGGAAAAAAAGCTTTGCTTCCATCCTGACACCAAAAACACTAAACTTTGACACGCACAGTGATGGTAATATCAAAGGATAGGAAAAATTATGGAATTTAATAACTGAAAATAAGTGAAAGAATTGTACATTACACTCACCCTCGCACAATATCAATCTATCTATCTCTACACACACCCACACCCTTTTACATAGAAAGAAAAGGAAAAAAAGAAAGCAAAGTAAGTTAGAGCATAAAAATTTGATGACAACAATTATTTTTTTAACGATACAAAAAGGATAGTCAGGAAGAATACATGAAAGTTCTAACTCGTTACATCAAATATATAAGAGAATAGAAACAAGAAAAAACCTTCGCGCTGCTTTTTGTTTTTTTCAAGGAAAGAAAAGCGTGGGCGCAGTACTATTAATTACCCTAGATAGATATAGAGAAGAAGAGAAAGTTTGTGAAGATTTTTTTTTATTATATTTATTGAGTTTAAAATTTTATTTCCTCTTTCTTTAAATATGTTTTTTTTTAAAAATAAATATACACCCTACTTAATAGTATTAATTACTTCCACGTCATAAAGTTTTCAGAGGAGTCCTGGGTATAAAAAATTCTCAGCTTTGAAATCTCCCCCAGATAATTATAATTTGGTCCTTTAGTTTAATGAAATTAATTAACTAGCCTTCTATTTTTTGAAACTATATATCTAATTCCATGTTTATAATTTTCTTACATCTTAGTTTTTTCATTAGTTACTTGTTGATTTTCAAATTTTTAATCCTGAAAATAGAAAAAGAAAGAAGAAACAGGTACGATAAATTGTGAGGAGGAGAGAAGGTGATTTCGGAATAAAACATTTACTAAATTGAGAGTCATGAGGATGGACTAATCTGGTCAAAGAGTCAATTAAGTAATTAAATAAATAAAAGGACTGATTAAGTAATTTCGATAGACTACAGGGATTAAGCTATAATTTACTCGCTTCCCAATCTCGGTAATGGATTTTGTCATGCTATTTAAATGTTTTGGGTTGGTGTACGTCAATAATTGATGAAGCCCTGCTCCTGACAGCCCATTGAGTTCATACATGGGCGGAGTTTCTTGTCGGCTTTTGGACCTGATGCAATAGGGCTGGCACCTCGATCTAATTCGAGCCAGCTTTCGAAAAATGTACCATGTGGACGCTTAGAAGATTATGCAACATGAAAATCCTCGTGTATTTTTTTAAGTCTACGACATGTCCCCAACACCACAAAGCTAAAAAATAATACATATAAATGGGAATTTAAAAGATTTTTTACTAATTTGTATAAATTACCATTAAAGATTGGATAATTAAATGACTTGTAGTTTTTAGCAATCTTATCTCTTTTTAAAAATTACTCAAAGGTAAATGAAATCATATCTTCATATTATAAATCTATCTACAAATATATTTAACAGAATTCTATATACTCCTAAATATTTTATTTTATTATTTTTTAACTATATGACATTCAAGAACACAATATAAAAGTTAAAAGGCACATTAGCTGACGTGTAGTGCCACCTAGTCCATGTCGGGCCTTGGGGGTGCCCATGGGAATCCTAGCCAGGTGCCAGCAATCTATGGATTGTGCTTTTTAGGATCTAATGTCCTTATCCTGTTCCCACTATAAATTGAAAATTGGAAACCAGGATATGTGATGGCAGCCCGTACTTGCTGATTTTGCACCCCTTCACCAGACTTTGAGTGAGAGCAACACAGAATAAAAAATCCAGCAATTTACTTTAAACGTTTATAAATTAGATATTACTAGTCTCTTGCTTGCACATATTATCAATTACAATGTTTAAACCTGTTGAAGTTAATATATATATATATATATATATATATATATATATATATAAATTAGTTTGTATATCAAGCGAGAATAACTTATTTCCTAAACAAAGCTAATATTAGAATCTAGGTTTAAAAAATTAATATGAAAATAATAGGCAACTATTTAAAATCACAACAAAATCAGTAATAATATAATTGATCAGCAATGTCTCTACATTTCTTTTGTTGGAATGATATTTTGTCTTCTCAATATTAAAAAAATGTAGATATTATTAATGTTGTTACTTTCAAGAAAAAAAATTAATTGTTAATACTTACATTTAATAAAAAGAATCAAGAATTACAAGTTTCAAAAAATAATAATAAATATATTAATTTCAACTATAAAAATTAAATAAATATATAATGTAACTTTGGGTTCTTTAATTGTATTGTTAACGATGATATTGTCAATTACATCACATCATCAATTACAATATACTTAAGACTTTCTAAGTTTGGTGAAATCGGAGCACAGGTTTTAGGAAATACGCAGTTAGCTGCGTAACCTATGCAAGGTTGTTTTTGTATAAGCATTAATTAGGGGTTGAAATTAGAGAGGATTTCCATCTGCCAAACAGTAAAATCTCTAGATTTTTCAGTGGGATTAGTAGTTTTGTATGATTATCCCGGAGAAAAAAAAACATAATCATTCACTTACCTGACTTTTATGAGAATTAGAAGCTTGAACTCCACAGTAAACACATAAATTTAATTTATTAAGTGGTTCAGAAATATATTAGTTGACATCCCTAGCTGAAATGTCGGATTGATTTTTTCCTTAACATCAACATAAAAAATACATAAACTAAGCTAGTGTTTTTTTTTTTTTTTTAAAAAAAAGCTCAAGTTATTGACTTCACTAAATTCAATAAACTCGATTAATTTATTTAATAATATAATTAAAAAAACTATAATAAATAAACCAAACCAAATGAAAAATAATCTAACAAAAGGAATAATTATTTGTCGATATTATAGAAACATATCCTAGTAACCTAGTCCTCTCGAGCCAGCCTGCCAAATTAGTAACCTAGTTGTGATACTAAAATAACCCTATAGAAAAATAATAAAATAAAAATATGAGGCTTAAATATCAAACAAATCCAATATTGAAGGACAAAACTAAAAAAAAAATACTTTAAAAAACAAAACAAAAAAAACTCGTGTTGACTCGAGTTAACTTGTCAAACCCACAATTCAGGACATGAGATTGAGGTAATCTCATAGAAAAGAAAGTGAAAAAACCACAAACTCAAACCTCGACCAACTAAATGTTGAAGGATCAAATTGAAAAGAAAATTATTTAAAAAAGCAACATAAAAAGATCAAAACCAGCCCAAACTAATTTGCAAAAGCAATAACCTATTTTATTAAACTAGGACTAACCTTGTAATAGGAAAAATGAAAAAAATCATGAAGCAAAATTCTTAATCAATAAAATATCGAATAATGAGATTAAAGAAAATCAATAAAAAAAAGAACCCAAAACAAAATAAATAACTATAAAAAATAGACCAAATTTGATAAAAAAAAGAATAAAATCAAATGCTTGAAGGGATAAGAATTCTCTCTATGCCTTAAATTTACTCCTTAAAGCTATAATGATTTTAAATCGATGAAATTGACTTTTATTTCACCAAACTAAGCATTAACTGAATTATGAAACATTTTCTTAACAACTTGAGATACTTATACTCACGCATGAAAATAAATCACTAAGACATTTTTCAAATCAAAGCAATGTCAAAGAATCAATTAAGAAGAATAAGGATTGGGGGACCAGAGTATTAAAAATCACTGGAATAAAAAAGAAAAAGAAAAAGGAAACCATTATTTGAATGCATTATGGTTCTCCTCGCATGCTATAGTGTTTCGCCTATGCTTTTTAGGTTTATGTTAATAATAGATCATTCACCCGCTCTACGCTATAGGTTGAGTTAAAAAAGAAATGATTTTTTTTAAAAAAATATCTAGCTATTTTAAAAAAAAATCCATGGGAAAAAAATTTAAACTGCGCGAGAGTTAATTTGTTATAACCCGAATGACTTTACATGTCCAAAAACAACTTGAATGACCTCTAAAAATATAGTTTGACTCAACTATTTTTTAAGATGATATTTTTTTTTTATATTAAGATAAAAACATATTTTGTTAACTTGGATTAATTCGAGTTAACATATAATATATACAACCCAGGTTGTAAGACTATGATAATCCTATAGCAAGCAAATCAAAACAAATTATGAAATATAATTCTTAATCAACTTAATGTTGAAGGATAAAATTTAAAAAAAAAACAATTAAAAAAAACAGGAAAAACAACATTTTAAGTTAACCTCTAACGCATAACATTAATCATAAGAGTGAGATAACCATAAAAAAACACATCAAAATAAATAATGAAACTCAATTGCTAAGTAGTCCAAAGTTGAAGAATGGGATTACAAAATAAATTAATTAAAAAAAAGAACATAAAAATAACCCGAGTCAATCCACCAATCAAATAAAAAGAAAGAAAAGACTTAATTTAATTTAGGTTGATCCATCAAATACATGATTTTGATCATTAGATTGAGATAACCACATATAAAAAACAAAAATGAGTTATGAAGCTCTTCACTTAATAAAAATTATATTAGACGTATCAAATGTTGAAAGATAAAATTATAAATCAAATTAAAATAGTGTACAAAAAACTAGCTAAGTCAACCCATTAAATATTATTCTCGGATTATAAGATTGAGACAATTTAATAAAAAAGAAACCAAAATAAATCATGAGGCCTACTTCTTATTCAAATGCAATGTTAATCAATAAAAATAGGGAAGAAAGTCAACTGCAAAATGATAAATAAAAAATGACTCAATTTGGCTAAGCCATCAAACTCGTGGTCTAGATCATGCGATGAAAACAACCAATTACAAACAAATGAGATGATGAAGTGCATATGACTTAAGTCATGAAATCAAGATAACCATTTAAAAAATAAAATAAAAAACAACTCGATTTAATGGAGGTTAAAATGTCAAAACTTGTGAACTTAATCATAAGACCAATATCCCAATAGAAAGTATAATGCTCATTTCTCAACCTATCTAATTTGTAATGATAAAATGAAAAACTTTCATAAAAAAAGACATAACTTATCTTGTCAAACAATATTTTCTAGTCATGAGGCCAAAATAACCCAACAAAAAACAAACAAAATAAACTATGAAGCCTTACTTCCAACCATCTTAATATTAATGGATAAGATTGAAAAAAAAAACCCAGAGTAATCCAAGTTAGTGAAATAATCTTATAGAAAATATATTATTAAAAAATAAAATTAAAAAATCATTAAATTAAAAAAATTAAAATGATCTGTGATGTGCGGTACAATAAAAACTTCATTTTTATAGTTAATAAAAAAAACCACTTGAGAAGGAGCACTTTTGTGAATCATGTTACTTCGGTTTGTTAGAAGATGCATCCTGATTAATTTGAACTTATATTTTTTTAAATTAAATATCATGTATTAATTTAAAATATAGATACTTGTAATTTCATTACTGTTTTCTCAATATATTAGAAGCACATTTATGAGTGATATATATAGACACTATTTTTTTTAATAAGAAACGAGAGAATATATTCGCTTAAAAATGAGTGATATATTGATCATGAACTAATAAACTTCCAAAGCCAAAAGAATCTTTCTAGCAAATAATTAATGTAGGTAAACGATAGACACAGAAAAGACATAAATTGTTTGGTTGAGAATATAAAACTGTAAATATAAAATAAATTTATTTCTTAAATAATTATAAAATATGAAGAGATCTTTGTTTCTAATTATTATTATTATTTATTTCGAAGCTGTAATGAAAAACAACATAATAGATTTTTGAGAAGACTTTTATTCCCTTGTCTGGTGGAGGCTAGTGAAAAGAGCATAGATGTCCTATCATAGACCCCTGAAAAAATAATTACAGGAAGGGATCGGTCTTTCCTACCATCGAATCACATCAAATACCCTTCGAGATTTGATTCTCTGGCCTTGGTTTTCAAGAAAGAAATGAGCTTCCAGTGCCAAACTTTCAATTCATCTACAAATTATAATTATTGTATGAAATCCCCGATTTCGATCGAGATGTAACCCCTTGCCCACACGGTCCGACCCCACGCACCTAACTCGATTAATCAGTCATTAATGTTGAGAGCTCTCTGGGCGCTGTAACTTCTCGAGAATAATGGCGTATCATAGAAATGGAAGCTCTACAAAGCCCGAGCTAACGACCAATATGTTACCTCGAGACCACAGTGACCTGGTGAAATTCTGACTTGCATTTGTCGGCATATCCTAATCCGAGTTTCTTTTAACATTAATTTTAAATGTTTATATGATAGGTCATGATTCCCATGGCGTGGAAATAGATTGATGCATGATCGCATGGCTAGGTTATTGCTCAGGTTTCCTTCTTTCTCTCTTTTTTCTCGAGTAGAAAGATCTGAAAACAAGTTTATCAATTATATAATTTGGGGTTGACTTTTATAATGAATAAAAAGACGAAAGAATATTGTCCGCATGTGTATGATTATAATTAACCTTCACCTTTGGTGGGTTAGCAAAGAAATCATGTCCTACGCAGCTAGATGTGTTGGCTTTTTCGTGATAACTTTTCTCGCTAAAGTTGGCAGGGAAGATACCGTCTGATCATCTCTCCGCACGAACATCAAGCAACTACTCGGAGTAAATGTTGATTTATTGCGCTTCGCTTTCTCACTTCTCGTCGTTGGGGCATCGGCAGGCATCTCCTCTAATCGACGTTAATGTTTGAATTTGAAATACGTAGTGTAGCTCGATGATGCATCAAATTGGCACGCTCGTTCTCATTTGTCTTTTTATTTTTTGTTGTATAAAAGCTCAAATGCAAATCCTTTTAGAAGGAGGAGCGCAAAAAAGTGATTTGAGTTATGAACTCATTGACCTTGTTATAGAAAGCTAACTGTTTAATTTGTAACCAAGTGCTTATATACAAGATGTATTTAATTATAAATCTTTTAATAACTTATATTTTTTTAATTGAAGCGATGCTTACATTTATAAGTAAATTTTCTTATATTTTTCAACAACGAAGGGAAAAAAAACACGAATACTTGAGAGAAGGGAGAATTCATAAAGGCAGTCCATTCATTTTGTCCAACACCAGAAGGGAAAAAACACGCGTACTGAGAAGGGAAAAAATTCCTGAAGGTGTGCAGGTTTTTTGCCCCCATAAAGCTAGGAGTGGTGTCCGTCGACTTATTAATTATTATTTTGGTGAAAGGACTGAGATTTCATTAATGCAAAGAGAATTACAAGAAAAGAAAAATATCGCTGCTCTCTACATGTGAATTGCCAATGCACTTGGACAGTTTGAGTACGTCCATTATTCTTACAAGTCCTGGAACAACATGCAGGTGTACATGTGATCGATCAGTCTCCGGTAGGGACTGACAAGTGACCATCTGATTGGGCTAAAAGAGATTGATGATGTGAATAAATACTCAATAGAGCAGATTTCACGAATTTGTATGTCAAAATGGTCCCACATTTCTATACTCTTGTCTGGAAAAAGATGGCCAATTATTTCGTTGATTAAGAGCCGGCTAATTATCGTCGTGCATGACATGAAGGAGGTTCTCCAGTCTGTCTTCTCTTATTTTATTTTAATATGATATCAGGGAGCCATTATCGTCAACTCTCAGTAAAGTATCTATCCAAATTCACACCTGGTTAATTTGTTAGCAACAGCTACATTGCTGCTGACATGGGATATCAACTACTGTATAGTTATTTTACATGATAGAAATAAGGTTTACGTTGTTGAGCATAGATACCAGGGAGAGTTGCTCAATTTATCCCTCAATTGGTTCGTCTCATCTCTATGTTAGGTATCTATCATGTAAAATAAATGATCAGAGAGTTGAGATTCAGATTATCCCGATTGCCATTGTCTGTATTCGTAATGTTTTTGTTACAAAGATTTCATTATACTGTGAACATTATCGATATACTATTGTTGCTAGGATCAATAGGATCACCATTCTACAATTACAATTTCAACTGATTGAGTTATTTAGATGAGCTTCTTAGGCTTATTCTTCTGAGAAAGGATGCAATTGTGAAAAAGAAGCTGCTGATTACTCACAAAAGCGAGCATTAACAACAATGTTTTATAAAAACGAAAACTAATCCTGATAAATCTCCTGTGATTTTTTGAATTATTAAAGAGGACAATGTTGACGTTGGCCGTGATAATTTATATGGATTATCACAACCTTCCTTCCAAATGCAGAAAAACAAATTTTATAGAAAAAGGAAAAGAAAATAAAAAAATTAAATGATGAAAAAAAACCGGAGAAAATTAGATGTAAGTAAGGCTGTGCGCTTGACCATAGAGGGTTTATTTTCATTGCCGCGGAACTGTAGTTCGGCGAGTTTACTCTCTTGTTTTTTTCGGAACCTTTGCTAGGAACCAGTCAACTTAATTAATCATGTAGTGAATATCCCTAAACCCTATCATACTAAAGCGGAAAACAAATACTCATACTTCCACTTTTGTCTCCTGATCATCATGAAATAAAGATTAAAAAAAATCCTTTCTTTGACTTGATGGATGCCTTTAAAAGCAGCGATTAGAAAGAATCTCTCCAAAATCAAGTGGGGTCGTCCTTAGTTAGTAGGCCCTACCACCTCTTTTTTCATTATATTACATGGACCTAATAAGGCCTTAAGTTGCACCCCAAACAAACCGACAAACCATGTGACTCAACTCAAAAATAATTACCCAGATGACCATCTTGATCATTTGTTTTTTTTCTTTTCTTTTTGGGATACAATCTTGATCATGTTAGAGAAGAATAAAAAGGTAGAATTATTAATGCAGCTAGAAAGGTATTATCATACCACATTCACAGTTGGCTAGCTAGGTTTCTAGAAAAACAAATTAAAAAAATGGGAGACATCTTGATTAAGTAAAGATATATAATGGTTGACGGTGCAATCGGATCCAAGAACCCTTCACTTTTATTTATTTATAATATTAATATAGGTTATACATTGCTTGCATTATATAAAACTGATGCAATCATAAAACTATTCTGACTTAAGAGCTATAGAATGATTATTTGTAGGGTAATTCTGTTATGCACCTGTGTCTGACAAGTGGCATAGTGTGTCGGAGGAAGATCTAGTGGTAAAATTCCAGAGGTCTATCTCGTTGTTATAATCTTGAGCTCCATGATAAGATCTGTTTGATGGTAACGGGAATGATGATCGTAGGGTTTGCAATTGGAGATCATTTGGGGTGCAATAAGCCATGGCTGGGTCAATGGGGAAGCAGGGTAATTGCCTAGAGGTTTCAGTCTGGCCATTAAGCTGATAAGCAAATAGACGATCAAGGGTGGCCCAGCTGTCAAGGCTAGGGACAGGGTCCAGGGGGTAACTCGTCTGGTTAGTTATCGAACCTTCATTGTCTGTGATCATGGGTTGGTAGCAATTTTGGCTACTGATAGAGTTTGGACTCTCTAGGCTTGGAAGCTTCATGAATCTATCATGGCGGACATAATTGATTGCTGTGTCAACAGGCCTGATCAGATATCTAGCGCTATTGTCTGCTTCATTTTCTTCCTTGCAAGTCCTTTCCATATAATGAAATTTTTGATCTATGGTGCCTTCATCGCAAGAACTTAACATCTGGTTCCTCGTATCTGCAGTGATGGGTGATGAACTAAGAGGTTTGTCTAGGGTTTTGTTGAGGTATTTCTTCTTGAAGATGCGGCAAACCACCCATCCCTCTTCCTGTGCCGCCTCTTCCATGACATTGGAGACCTAGACAAAAAAAAAAGACCTCTTCCATGATCACAAATATAATGCAAACATGATCAATGACTCGCTAATAACAACGGCTCGAGTACAGAACCAGTATTACAAGATATGATCAAGGTTAAAATTGCTTACATTGATATCATTGGTACTATCTTCCAGCCTATATTCATGCATAATCCAATCGGATTTTCGTCCATGTGGGGCTCGGCCTTTGTAGAAGACAAGAGTCTTTCTCATTCCAATCCGCTTGCCGGTGCTGTATATCACCTTGTCACGGCCAGTAGCCTTCCAAAATCCAGCAGCAGTTGCCCGATTGGTGCGCGTACCAGATGGATATTTCTTGTCCTTGTGGCTAAAGAAGTACCAATCGTTTTGTGGGGTGGTTCCTATTTTGCATCTCTCTGCAAGAAACCGATCGAGTCCACATTAACATCGCTTCGGCACACTTCTAATATCATTAATTTGAAGAGGATATAAAAACATACACATGCATGCAGCTAAAGTTTCAAGATTTCTTTCACGATTTAGAGAGAAATCATAAGGAAAACTACTATAGAAGCACGCTAGCTAGATAATTAAGCACCTTGTATATCCCACGGTTCAAGCTTATTAAGATCAACATCTCGGATCACGTCTAAGTCAATCTTCTCGAACGAGACCTTCTTCCTCAAGTAGTAATGCAACAGCTCTTCTTCTGTGGGGTGAAACCGAAATCCAGGAGGGACCTGGGATTGACCGTTAACAGATATACTCATGTTTTCTGTCATTCGCGAGGGAGATCGAGGATGATCAGGACAAAATATATGCAGGGAAAAGAGACAGTGGTGGTGTACCGAAATGAGTAGCTATGGAGGACTATATATATGTGCTTGAGGACATAAACGGCCAAAGATAGACGAGAAAATGTCTGTTTTTATGGTGACTATAGCTAGCTTTGGTCTTCAAGTGGGGTTCAGTTCTACCATGCGTCTGAGAAGAGCGACCCACCATCATGGATTGTGAAAGGGGATTGTTTTTGGAAATTCAAAGCGGGTCCATGAGTAGGGTATCGGATTCAGGTCCCACATGGACGTTGTTGTCGGCAAGGGGGAACGCCCCCATCGCAACCATGACACTCGACCTTAAAATCTCCATGGAAAAGCACCTCTCTTGAACAATCTCTCTCCTCTCTCTCTCTCTTTCTTCTTGTGCAACCACCACAACGAGAAAAAGATGATGGGTGGGTCTCTCTCTCTCTCCACTTTCGTTTCTCTTGTGCAACCACCGCAACAAGAAAGAAATGATGGGGTCGGCAACGTGTTATCGTGCCGCGTTCAAGGAAAAGAAGGAGATGCTATACGGACATGTATAGTATGATAGGAGTGGACACCAGAGCACTGTGTATATATTGATGAAAAAACCTCCGATAAAGGCAACTTTTTAGTTGGATTTGCATCTAATTGAGGTTTAAATTCTCATTTTTTTATTATAAAAAAGGAGGAGAGATTAACGATAACTGAGTTACAATTCGTTGAGTACGTACATGAATTGTTTTTTAATCAAATAATTTATAAATTGAAATCATAGCATCCTTCCATATCATCATTGAATACATGAACGACCAAGTATTTATGAAATAATATTTGAAATCCTAGTAAATGAAATTAATGGGAAAAAAACATGTTGTCATTATCTAGTCGGGAAGCAAACACGTTTAATTACCAGCTAGAACAGCTCTCAACTTACACAGTTGGTACAATTAAGACTTCTTTCGCATATACTCCCTTAACACCATCAGAGGAGTGGAATTCACAAATCACAATTTAAGTGAACAATAATTTTTTAAAATTTTTTTTTAGTTAAACTATATTTTTAATGGTTATTTATATCCTTCTTGGATTCATAAAGTTCACCGAATCATATTAGATCTACTCTCATGCGATTTAATTTTTGTTTTTAGAGAATACGTTAGCAACACCTAGATAATTTTGTTATATAAAAAAATTGATATGACAAAGCTAAAATTTGTCAAGAGTTTTGTTTTTAAAAAAAGAGAGAACTCTCTCTCCTATGTAGTTTAACAATGTATTTTTTCCTTTTAATTCTGGCATTTTTTATGAACTCCTTGGTTTCCTTGAAGATGTAGGTCTAAATTAGATTAAGGATAATAATATCTCTTGATTTAAGAAAATTATTTTATGAGAAACTCAATAATTTTAATAGTTGCAGAGGTGAGTTCAGTTCGCTAAAACATTAAGGCTTCTAAATATAAAGGTTTGTCGATAAATAGACTTTAGATTAATTCTACAAAATTTTAAAGAATAAAGTCGATCCAATTTCAACGTAACATTGTTTTGTGTACTGTTGAGGTGGTAACATAAAGAACTTGATAATAAGCTAATTGAAGCAAACTGTAAAGTCAATTCTTAAAAAATTATTAACTCTAAAAATACTATTTTTTTAAAAAAATAATAGTATTGAGTCAACTGTAATTGAAATAGTAAAACACTTACGGGAATTAGTTTTTTTTCTTGCAATTCATCATACCACCACCTATATTTGACTAACTTTACCTGATAATTTCTTATCTTTAAATTTTTATATAATATGCATTTTTAAATGAAATATTTTGTTAAATAGTATAATTCCTTAACCACCAAACCATTCTTTTAATTTAATAAATAATCTATTATATAAATAGATTGAGTCGAAACATTATTTTAGTGAGTTCTTCTAAAAGTATCAATCTTCTTACTTTTTGTGTACCGGTGACATTTCTATTTTATGCAGGTTGTATTCAAATCGTATTTTTTGAATCTAGAATAATAACTTACTAAGTTCATATTTGAAAACTATTTTTTTTTATAAAAAAAATAGTGTTTATCTAACCCGTATCTTTTGAATATTTTGTAATGATTGAGCCTATTTTGGCTACTCTCCCTCCCTCTGTGTGTGTGTGAAAGCTACCGTCTCTTTGTTTAAACGTTGTTAGCTTATCAGTTGATGTGGCATGTTACCCTCCGAGCTAAGTGCACAATACTAGCTATATATGAGATCGCAAGTATGAGGTTTCAATCAGAACAATTAAAAAAGAACAAGTACCAAAATAATACTTACTTTCTTTTCACTTTCCTTGTTATTATTTTGTAGAAACCTGGTCCTAAATATGTAAAATATCATATGTGGGATCCAATTGAAATTGTGAAGAGATTTTTAATCGTTTTGATAGTTTAAAAATAATAGAATACATCAAAAAAATCCTCTCATACAAAAAAAAAGAGAGTATAAATATGTGCATAAAAATTAAAACAACAAGAACGCTATCTGTGATCTAATTATCTATATCAACCCTATTTTTACTTTAAATTGGTCAAAAAATTCAGAATTCTGTACATTTTTGTGGAGGATTAAACCCAGAAGCTAAATATATGGTTGACCGATATTGCACACCGTCATTTATTATTTTAACTTATTATAATATTTTTTTTAAAAGAAAAAAAATCTTCAAATCTTCAAGATGAAGTTTTTAAGAATTAAAAACATGAAAAGTAAAGCTAAGAATAATTAATTTGATTTTTATACTCCTTGAATTGTTTTTTGTTGAACTCTCGTGCTTTATATATGTTGAGTCCATAAATGACATGTATCAACTCACAAACTAATGACGGAAATAAAACAAAATGAAAAGTAAAGAAACTCAATTAATATATATATATATAATGAGTTCAAAGGTTTCAATAAAAAAACGTTCAAGGAGTATGAGACCCAATATGGTAAACGTTACAAAATATCTATAGGTGAGTCATGAGTGTCTTTCAACGCTTAAAGGGAAAAGTTGAAGCACTTCCACCCAACCAGGCCAATAGTAATCATAATTACTAAACTTGGGGTATGAATCCAAGACTCGGGCTATGGATTACATGGGTCAGCTTTAGCTTAACAAGTCACGCGATGGGTAAATTAATTATATTTTTTTAATAAAATGATGTGGGGGTTTGAAAATCACCATCTAATTATTTATTAAGGGTTGCTTGGAAACTCAATTATTCTGGTTCAAAGGATAAAAAGCTAGTTACAATTAAAAAAAATAACAGTCATAATGCATCTTACCTAAAGTAAACAAACTTTTATGAGATTTGGATGTGGTTTAGGAATTTAGTGATATTCTGGAAGGTGTTTCGATTTGGATTTTATTTATATGATCATAAATTTAACTTCTTGAATCTGTCATGAACTCGTGTACTCAAATAAATTTTATTTGGAGAGTCCACATAAGTGCTTTAACAAATATCACCTCGTCTAGACATGTGATTTGTCTACAAAGATAAAATATTTTTAATTAAAATTAATGAATATTTAAAATAATTCTGAAAAAATTTCAGGTCTGTCTCTGATATTTTTAATGTCAACCTACTAATAGGTCCAATATTTTATTAAAATATTTACCTTTTATTCTTATGAATTAAACCAAGAAGGATTAAAATATTTTCAATTAAAGCTGATATTTTAAATTATATTTCACAATATAATCATCAATATTTTAGGAAAATGTCCTTGTCATATATACTTGTCCTGTCCGTAAGAAAAAAATAAATACAAGAAACCCTAATTTGCTTTTGTTCTCAACCTCATGATCGAGTTGGTGTGGCCCCTCGTTGTTGAGGAATATGGCGCTAATCCCATGCACGATGGACAGCTAGCCAGTACAGATCGCAAAGACAGACCGATTATAGGTGTGGAAACAAAAGAGGAAAGTGATAGCCGTAATCTGCATTCGTTTCCACAACTCTGTTACATGGACCAGGAAGACCTCCTATATTCTCTCACTAGGTCATGATTCGCATGTTTAATTTTGTTTTCATGAAATTATAATTAATTTTCTTGATGCCATTGCCCTGGTCAAACTGTGACAATTACACGGTGGTTGCGGAGTTCAATGTCACAAAGCGTACGGAATCCTTACCCTATTTTCGAATCAAAAAACAGAAGCAAACAGAGAGTAGACATTAACTATACGATTGTACAAGGAACCAAACAGAGAGTCGTATTAATTTGTTGATAGATTTGAACCTAAGTAACTTCGGTTTTGAAAGTGAAATATACGAAAATTTTATGCATAGTTTTATACCATGCATCTAATTATTTTTCGTGAAATGAGAGACTCGGTGGGTTTAGTCTGCATGGTACACGAGTAATTCTCTCAAGTCCAGCCCCTGAATTCCGCACCATCTTGCTAAAAAATCGAGGACCTCTTAAATAAAAATCTGATCATATCTTAATTACCAAATGTTATTTTACATAATTAACCCACAAGAACAGCCTCATGAGTCATGCGAGTAAACAGATTAATTTCTATGGAAGAATTTTTCATGAAATAAATAAATAAAAAAAATCCGACGTTTGGCTATGCTAAAACAATTGCTGGATGTACGTATTTTTTGTGTTTCGCGTGCACAGAAAGAAAAAAAAAAGTATTTTCTAATATGTCATCTGCGACTGATAATATATATAGTTAATATATCTTAATATAATGTCCAGAGGATGTTTTAAGCTTTTGAGTCCTCTTTAGAAAAAAAAAAAAGCATTTGCTTCATGGAAAAGTGAACGAATTTCTTTAAATAATGAAGCACAGTTTTTTAGTTGATTAGGAAAAAAGTTCAACCAAATATGGAAAAGTAAAGAAACATTTTCCTTGAGGGAAATCAAGCCTTGAAAAGGTGATTTTATAAAGAAGAGAAATTAATTTTCTAACTGAGGTCAATTGATTTTGTCATCGGATTGATCATTTATTAGCCAGTAGGGTCTGTGGAACATATGCCCACGTGTATAAATATGCAGGAGAGAAGTCACAAAGCAATTGCCAAGCAATTATATATAGCTCATGATCGTGAATTAAATCATTGCATATATTATCACCCATGTGGAAGATATTTATTATATATAAGGGACCACAGGAAAATTGAGATAAGATGCTCGTAGGTTGTTGATTAGTGCTCACCTATGGATGCCTTTCAAAAGAATTTTATATATGCATTAGAAATTGATTTACATTGTTCAAATTGTAAGACTATATATATATATATGCATGCATGCATGCATGTATGCTGTTATAAAATCCTAAATGCATTGCGGGCATAAAAATTGCGAAGGTGAATATTATGATCACAAATTTGATAACACACATTTCTTTTTCTGCAATGATAGGCGCCGGATACTAACTCAAAAGTTGTTCATGTATATCTCCTGAACTGATCAAAATAATACAAGATAGAGTTTTCTTTAATTATCTCTTAATACTATGGCTGTGAACCCAAGCTCACGTGGGGGGGTGTTTAAAATCGATTGGGAAGAATTTTTTATTTTATTAATGTGCATGTCCAAATCAGTTTGCGTGCATCTCAACTAATTTCACGGATACTGAAGTTAACTGTCATATAAATCTCCAATAGCCCTAAAATTTGTGAGACTTGAACTTGTAAGACTTGAACTGATGATCTCTGGGGAATAAACCTAGAGCATGATCAGTAAAGCTACACCCCTCAAAGCTGGGAAGAATTATTTTGATTGACTTCAAGATGGTTTAAAGATATATTTAATGTTGAAAAAAAACTTTGCACACACCAATTATTATTCTCTCTTTTTTTCATGCAAAATGATTTATTTTGGACTGTATTAATTATGTCTAATAAATATATACCTTGCTAAATTTTAATTAGATCATCTATATCTATATTTGTGATGATGTATAATTAACACAAAATTTTCTCACAATCTTTCCTTTAATTCAAATATAAAAATTATATCATAACACTAACAAAAACGTTCATCGTTGCCCAAAGAAGAAGAAGAAGTTGGCTGAGACATTGCTTCCATTGAAACAGGCAACGATATAATAATAATACTCCGTATATGAATAATAGATATTATACCTTTTATTTCCGGCGGGGCTTACATGCAATGTATTTCAAACCACAGGAAAACCACCATTACATGACAAAGTATTTATATAAATAAATAAAAAATTTGAGGACCATTATGCTTCATATTCCATGTATATAATTGATGCGCTAGAAAAGAATTTTGTTTTATATATCTGCACCTCCTTTTATTGCGGAAAATAAATCAGTCGACGATTGAATTGTTAGACTACCACATGAAATTAAAATATGAACCTCGCCAAAATAATGTGGTGCGTGAATAATGCCTGCCAGTATGATGGAATCACATAAAATCAACTCCAATAGATCATGATCGATTCAATGATCACCACCAATGAATCCGGTATGTAAGATTATTGTTAAGAAAGATTTATGATAGACAGAAAAGATTGACACTGCAGGTTTAATTTCCTGTAATTGGCCATTGTGGACCAGCATCCTTTGTTTTTTCTTTAGCCTCGTAATAAAGGAGATTGAGAATATAAGCCTCCACAGTAGGTAATACAATATTTTCAGGCTGTTTTTCAAAATGTCGTTCCAAGAGAGGTGATCATTGAGTGTGCTCTCAGAAGCAAAAGCTAGCACCAAGACAAAATAGAAGAATATGAATCACAAAAGTTTGTATCATCTAAAAGTTTGAATAAAAATAATATGTTTGTGATGCAAGAGAGGGTTAGAAGCTCGACCACATTAGATTCTAAAACACCATCCAGCATCGAGAAGATGCCAGCAATAATTTCACAATGGTTTCGCAAAACACCACCTATACCTGAGGGTACAAGCTTTCCTAGCGAAGATCTATCCATCCATATTCCATTTAAAGTTGCTCTCTCTCTCTCTCTCTATCTATCCATCTATCTATCTATATATATATATATGAAATGAACAGCGTGTTCAATGTGGCTGAATGTGATTAAGTTTTAAGCTTTCTGTTTAATACCTTAATTAGTGTCCGATTTTAAGATTATGACCTGGCTTCGCAGAATGTTTGCCGACTTTTCTAATGCCTTTCTACGTTTGCGCCATCTCTATATATGTTTGTGGGTGCTATAATACTTGTTGTTTAAGACTCTTGACGGACTTGCTCTGAATATAATTAATAAAGAAACTTATTGTTGCATTCTTTGGATTGTGGTTATTTTCATGCATCATGCCTCTGCTTCTATAGAAATGAAATTAGGGGCTGGGATTTAACCAAAAGACAGCAGCTGTTGAGCACAAAGAATTTTTAAAAAATAAAAATAAATAATCTGCTACTATATTTATGTGATTATTTGGGAAATTTTAAAATTAAGAAAAAAATATGGTACTACTATTATAAATGGGTTGTTGTTAGTTTAAATATTTAGATTTAATTACAAATGAGCACTGTATGATTGACATCTAAGATATAAAAAACTTGCGAGTTTTTTTTTCCTCTCAATTTTTCGAGGTGAAAGATTGGGCCAGGTTTCAGATGAATAATTTGTGGCCGGCCGTCCAACTAGATTTTTTTTTTTCAATTTTTATTCTTTAGAGAATGGTTATATCTCCTCAAACACAGTTTGCAAATGAGTTTTTCAGCTTTACAAGTTCATGTTCAATCCTGACAGTCTCCTCGTGATCATAATTTAAAGATCTATGACATATTGCCATAAATTCTTAGGAAAAAATCCCTATTTTTGGAATGAAAGAGCACCCTTAAACCCTTGAATGTGTTTAAAATCAATTATGCATGCCCGCTTAATTTAGGTTAAACTGTTGGCTGTTGTCCAATCTACCCTAATTAATAATGCTGTCAGTTACCATAGAATATATGAGAGTCTTAGAGGTTCAGAGCCCTGTTATGGGCCGTGATGCCTTTTAGGCAACAATAATGACTAGCCTGTTTTGGGTTTCGGCCCTTGCCATCACCCAAATAAAACAGTCCCTTCGCATTTTTGACAATTAAGACGAAAAAAACTAAAAGATTTAGAGTTTTTTTTATAACGCACAATACCGCGCGCGGGCTCAGAAGACATTATTTATTATTATTATTCATGTAGCATGTTTTGTTTTTTTATTAAAGTGAGTGTATATATTTACATGTATTTTGATTAATTTTATAGATCTTGAAATTAATTATTAAATAAATCTTTTGTAATTATCATATTAGCAACCACATAATTTGAACCTGAAATTACAGGGGAGCAAATCTCATAATCAATCTCGAACTGTTATAGTTAAAAGGGGTTGAGCCAATTGTTTTATTAACTTGAGAAGTGTTTGTACAATTGATCGGAAGCTATACAGTCTAAATATATAGATACAAGTATTACAAGCAAACTGGAATTCTACTTCTATGAATCCCTGATCCTTAGGAATCCTTTCCCAGTTAGGATTCGATATATTTCCTAATACTCCCCCTCAAGTTGGAGAGTGAAGATTGAGAACTCCCAACTTGTCTCTCAATTTAATGAATTGCTCCTTTCCCAAAGCTTTTGTGAATATATCGGCTATTTGAAAAAGTGTAGGCACATGTGTGGGACGAATTATGTCAGCTTGTAATTTCTCTCGAACTATATGACAATCAATTTCAATATGCTTGGTTCGTTCGTGAAAGACCGGGTTTGCTGCAATGTGTAAGGCTGCTTGATTATCACAAAACAATGAAGCGGGAGCTTTCTGTTCAACTTGTAGGTCCTTTAATATGTAACGTAACCAAGTTATTTCCAGACAAGTATTTGCCATTGCACGGTATTCTGCTTCAGCTGATGACCTGGACACATTACTTTGTTTCTTGGATTTCCAAGAGACGAGGGAATTGCCAAGGAAAACACAATATCCTGTGACTGATCTTCTCATGGTACGACATCGTCCCCAGTCAGAATCACAAAAAGCTTTCATTTCTAAATTGTTGTTGGCAGAAAACATTAGACCTTGTCCAGGCGTTCCCTTAATATATCTAAGGATTCGTATAGCTGCGTCCCAATGCGGTTTCCTTGGTTCTTGCATAAATTGGCTTAAGATGCGAACAGGATAAACAATGTCCGGTCGGGTAACAGTGAGATATATCAACCTTCCAACTAATCTTCTATATTTTGTTGGGTCATTCAATAATGTGCCATCTGTGGGTGTAAGAGCTAGATTTTGTTCCATTGGAAAGGATTCTGGTCGAGTACCGAGTAATTTTGAGTCTTGCAGGATGTCAAGTGCATATTTTCTTTGAGACATGAAAATTCCTTTTTCTGAGCGTGCAAACTCAATGCCTAGAAAATACTTGAGTTCACCAAGGTCTTTGATGCAGAAGCGTTTGAGGAGAAATGCTTTGAGCTGTGCTATTTCCTGTATGTTATTTCCCGTGACAAGTATATCATCTACATAAATGAGGATGACAGTGATCGAAGTATCTTGCACCTTAGTAAACAAAGAGTAGTCTGCTTTTGATTGACGATATCCTGCAGTTTGAACAACATCTGAGAAGGTGGTGAACCATGTTCTGGAGGCCTGCTTGAGGCCGTAAAGGGATTTTTTGAGCCGACATACAAGATGCTCCCCCTGTCGGTGAAGTCCTGGTGGGGGAACCATATATACCTCTTCATTAAGAGTTCCATGAAGAAAGGCATTCTGAACATCTAATTGGTGGAGGAACCAGTTGCAAGCAGCAGCGACGGTAAGTAGGCAGCGCAGAGTTGTGAGTTTGGCAGTTGGTGAAAATGTTTCTTGATAATCAACTCCTTCAACCTGTGTATATCCTTTTGCAACAACACGTGCTTTGTAATGATCAAGGGAGCCATCCGATTTGTATTTTTTCTTAAAGACCCATTTTGAGCCGATAGGCTTGTGTCCATCAGGGAGGGGAACCAAGTCCCATGTTTGATTATGGTGTAATGCATCCAATTCTGCCTGTATAGCTTGTTGCCAGTTGGAATCAAGTGCAGCATCGGCGTAAGTGGTAGGTTCAGATGGTCCTGAAATTTGAGCTAAAAAGGAGCAATGGAAAGGAGAGAATTTAGAGTTTGAAAGGAAATCAGAGATGGGATATCGTGTACCTTTTGTAGAACATGGTGCCAGAGAAGAGTGAGTGACTAGGTTTGACATGTGGTAGTCTTTAGTCCATGCCGGTGGTTGCTTGGGACGAGTGGATTGCCTGAGGGATGAAGGAGGAGGTGGGGTAGTGACTGGGATGTCATTGTGGTCAGGGGAACCAGTGGAATCAGTGGTGGAAGGGATGGGTGTAGGTACTGGTATGTGGGAAGAGATGGGTTGTGGGTTTGTGTTGGCCGATGAGGATCCAAGGATGGGGTCATCATAGTATGGAGTGAAGGGGATAGTAGTATTTATATCGGTGGATGCAGAGAGAGGTGGTGTGATTGGGGATGGCGGTGAAGAGGATGTGTGGTCGTGATTAGTGGGTTGGATGATGGGAATTGGATGAGTATGGGATGGAAAATTAGAAAATGGAAAGGAGGTTTCATGAAACTTGACATCGCGACTGATAAAGATTTGATGAGTGTCCAAGTTATAAAGCTTATATCCTTTATGGTTTGTTGGGTAGCCAATGAAAACACACCGGTGGGCTCGCGAGTCAAACTTTTGGGTAGGGTGAACAACTGTAGCGTAACTAAGGCAACCAAAAACTCGAAGATGGTCAAGAGTTGGTGGACGATTGTATAATAATTCAAATGGTGTTTTATTGGAGAGCAGTGGGGAAGGTAAACGATTGATGAGATAGACGGCAGTGAGTACACAATCGCCTCAAAAAGGAAGAGGTATGTTAGACTGGAAGCGTAAAGCACGGGCTATTGTAAGGATATGTCGGTGTTTGCGTTCAACAACTCCATTTTGTTGGGGTGTGTAAACACAAGTGTTTTGGAGTTCAATGTCGTGGGTTTGAAAATAACTTTTCATAGAGAGGAATTCAGAACCATTATCTGTTCTAATGGTTTTAATTGTTGCGTGGAACTGAGTGTGAGCAAAAGTGATAAAAGACTTTATGAAATTTTATGTTTCGGATTTTTTTGACATTAAAAATATCCAAGTACATCGGCTGAAATCATCAACAATGGTAAGGAAGAAACGCGCCTCAGAGTGAGTTGGAATTTTATAAGGGCCCCATATGTCACAATGCAATAAAAGAAATGGTGCATGCGTTGATATTGTGCTTAGAGGAAATGGGAGTCTGGTTTGTTTAGCCAAAGGACAGATATTACAATTATTGTCAAAAGAAATTTTTGTTGAAAGTAATGAAGAAGCTAATTTAAGACGGGAGACAGAAGGGTGTCCCAGTCGTAGGTGCCATAAGTTGGAATGGTGAGATACTTGGTAGGAGGCATGTGGTTGATGAATAGCTGACATGTAGTAAAGACCACCACGCATCTTACCCGAACCAATCATCTTCCCTGAAGCCAAGTCCTGCAAAACACAAAATGTGGGAAATAAGAGGGCACAACAATTTAGGGAGCTGGTTACTTTGCTAGCAGACATGAGATTGAGATTAAAAGAGGGAACACATAAGACATCGGTAAGAGTTATATCAGAATTAAATGGTAATGTGCCAGTGCAAGTGATTGGTATTGAAGAACCAGTGGGCAGTTTCACAACAGGTATAGATGGCGGTCTTGTGTTGGTAAGTAAAGTAGGTTCAGCAGCAATATGATCTGTTGCTCCACTATCTAAGATCCACGGCTTATTAAATATAGATTTAAGGGAAATAAGTGGATCCAAACCTGCGGCATGAGTGTTACCATTACCAGTGGAGAGCAAAGAGAGAGCATGGGTTAATTGCTGTATTTGAGTTGCAGAAAGTGTACTCAAAGGGTTGGAAGATGTTGGCTGCGGCATGGATGTCTCTTGGGGATCTGGTATTGTCTCTACGGCATGTGCAGCAGGACGAGAAGAAAACCCCCCTTGGTGAATTATTTCCTAATAGTTATTACTGGGTTAGCTACTAGATTGTTGGAGCATGTCTTTCTTATTTTAGTTCTTTGTAGTTTTTAATTTTCTTTGTTCAGTCATAAGATTTTATTTTAATCAAATTTCAATCTTTACGGATAAAAAGAAAGGTATTGAAAAAGAACGAGATAAACCCTTCAACCAATCATATTTCAGACGATTTATTTGTCACAGGTCATCTTAAAAGGAAATTTTTTAAACAGACCATAAATGCTACTAGTTAAATAAATCTCATTTTTAAGAATAATTTAATTATTTTATTATACTTTAACTAGCTGAAAAGATTCAAGGCATCAAGCCAGCAAGATGCTGTGTGAGCATTTCAATGCCTGCAACATTTTGCATCATCACTATAGTAAAGCAATGACAGTCATGGTAGATTCTAGCTTCTCCAAAGCCAGGAATCAAGCACGAAATCATCGAGAAGTGTCCAGGAACAGAAAAGGGTGTTATTGTGTGTGCAAAGCACAAGTCGTATCATATTATAAGAGCATGGGTTCTAGATCCTTTACAATCTCCCCTTTCAAAAATTGAAAAGAAAAATTGTTTTCTTTGTAATGAAATAAACAATATATATATATATGAAATGATAAGAAGAAGAAGAAATACCATGTGTTTTTAAGTTTAGGATCTAATCCTGGTGAATTTTATCTCAAGACTTCTAGACTTGTATTATTCTTTTCTTAGGGGCATTTCGCCATGCAGAAGCTGCATCATCATCATTTTCCTTTTATTCTTATCAATTCTTTCTTTTTGATTCGCGACCTTATCAGCTTAACAAAAATATTTATCCATAACTCCATTTAAAACATATTTAAACTAATAGTAAAAAGTGAAGAGTAATTAAAGAGAAAGATCGCGGAAGCCTGCATATATTCCTACACAATAAAAAGTGCAACTAAAAGTAAAATGTAAAAATTACAATAAAAAAAAAGAAGAGTAAAGCAATCTCCCTCTAATATATATATGCACTAATTAAATATCCCTGTTAAATTTCTGATCCAACGATCCTTTCCTGCTACTAGACAAACTTGATTGATCCGAGTTAGCCAGTGAAGAAGAGACCCCATTTCCACACTTCGCAACAGTCCTCACACTCTCTATCAACTCCTCAGTTCGTGTCTCTTGTGCCATTATCTCTGCCAACTGCTCGGGAGATATCACTAGCTTAACCTTCCAAACCCCTGTGCTATTATACCTAGGAAACACCTCAGCTTCTGTAGATGATCGCTTCCACATCCTCTGATTATCAAACGACATTCGATAAGGCGTGAGCTTGGATGATGAGGTAGAAGAAGACAAAGAATTTATGGTGGTGGTGTTGTTTCGTGTATTGCTCGTTGAGGTGGTGTTCGTGTTTATAGGGAGAAGGTAGTAGGGCTGGCCAACCTGGAGCTCTTCATTGTGGAAGAGAGGTTGAGAGAAGAGGTCACGGCTACGGTAGATGGCGTGGCCAGGAAACTCGTTGGTTATGAACTCTGCTGTGATGGGTGAGTACAGCTCCATGATACCACCATTTGTTGTCACAACTTTTATCATTTCTTCAACTTCTAAGCGAAATCCTTTGAACACACAATTCCCCATATATCTATACGTGAGAGATTCTTCAGCAATCTTGCTGTTGCTGATAATGGTGATGGTGCAGGAGGAGGAGGAGGAGGAAAGGCAATGATAAGGAGTTTTTTTAGGGCTTCTTCTGCTGGGGTAAGTTTAGCCGACACAGGTATCCTTTGCTTGGTCTGAGCAAATAACTATTCTTTTTCATTTCTATATCATGATGGCCCCACGTTTCCTAATCATGAAGGTTTTGTTCTGGTGTATTGAGGATCAAGTATCATCCTTGGCTGCTAAATAATATAGGAAGAAGAACGTACAGAATCCAAAGGTCAAAATACTTGAGAGTTTGACTATCATAGTGAAAGGTCGATCATGATCATCATATAAACGGCTCAAGGTCAATGACCGCATCAATGTGTCCGTGCTTTTTATTAGACTCGCACATAGCTTTTACCTGGTGGAGCCCAGATTTAAGCCATGAAAAGAAGAGAGGACTTGTAAATTTAGGAAAGGGGTGGGGATGTTTGTCATACTCGTGAACTTTTTATGTGGATTTGTATGGTATAATAGATATTTACCGTGGAACAACCAGCTGTGTCTGTTTGGCACGACATCGTTTCACTTCACGGCAAGAAGTACTTGAGAGAGAGGTCAAAGATAGGATGGAGTTTGCTGGGAGAATCTGATTACTTATCTTTGGGGAAAAGTAAGGTTGCCATGCCAATTGATCATGGGAGTTTCATCTGTAAGAAAAGCAACTCCATAACACCTAGGTATATTTGGAGGAACCAGATCGATATATATATATATATATGAGTGTGTATTTAGATTCAAAATCTTGTACGTACCATGCACTTTGAAAAGCTCTGGTGGATCTTGCACTTAATTATACGAATGATTTGGCAGGTTTAGCGTGCTACAATCTTTCGGCGGCACTCATGGTGCATTGAAGTTTTCTTTCGCAGTTATGATGAAATTACGCCGAGGCAGAAAGACACGTGTCATGTAACCGTCCTGATATAAAGGATATTCGTGCTTTAGCAAAAGTTACACGAGACAAACTTGCAGCATAGATACACGGTACTCCAGCCTAGCCAATGCCTAGTCTTCAAAACTGATCAAATTCTCACTTCTCGTTTAAACATCTATCATCTCGTACTGGTCATAATTCGTCATATTGTTGAATTAGTGGGAGTTTAATGAGTTAACATTGAAGCTCAGTCGTGACTCGTTAATAATGAGTATATGATGATCGAGTTTCCAGAATTAATTTTGTAATGCTGAAGTCGACGCAGAGTTGCAGGAGGTGACCTGACCGTTTGTTTTCTGCTAACTGCACAATCCAGAGATAGCTGGAAATTCCTAACCCTAGTTACATCGGGCTAGAGATGAATAAAACTGTCCCGCAATTATAAACTGATCAAAAGGTTGCGCTTCTGATGTGATAATCATCTATTCACTTGATGTCGGTAGGTAGGTGATCCATATTGAAAATCCAAGATATATAAATAAAATATTATTTAGTATTTGAGATAGAGGTTAATTAATATGTTTGACTGGTTACAATAAAAACTGTGGGTGCAGCGAAAATAATCTCAAATGAGAGATTTGAAGATATTATAATGATAAAATTAGTATTTTTGTGAGAAAAGTATTAAATGATTTAAGAAAATAGAGTTTTACATTCAAGAAATAAAAATGTTTGTTACTGAGTTTTAAGTTGATAAATATTCTAAAATCTGTGTTTTCATGGTATATAAACTGCATATTTATAGTTTTAATTATGTACGAACTCTGTTATATTTTTGGAAAATATTTTATTTTTTAAATAGTGTGTTTAGTGGTATGAAAGTTTTTGAAGTTATGGTTAGAAAATATAGATTTTAAAAAATATAAATTATATTTTTTTTAACTAAGGTTTAACGTTAGAGTTTTCAAATGAACCTATACAAAACTTACGAGGTGTACATTTAAATAAATAGTTAGTGCAAAACAAAAACTTATATTTAAGTTTAAGGATCAATTGGCCATAATAATAATAATAATAATAATAAAGCAACGGTTGCATGACATTAACTGAAAATGAAGTAGATAATGCTGTTTGACTTTTCAATGCAAACACACGTATGGAGAGAAAAGGGGTTCTCTCTCTCTAGGCTCTTCTAATGTGGCAAGTTATCGTTAATCAAATTTATCGAGAAGCCCATAAACAGTTACGTAAACTAAGCATTCTATCCCTTCTAGATGTTACTTAATAGTTCTGAAGGATACGCCAGAGATAATTAAATCTATATAATTATGCAATTTATATAAATAAACTTGAGATTCAAGAACAAGTTAACAGAAAACCTAGTTCTCGATAATAAATTATGAAATTTTATTTTTTAAAATAAATCATAAAGCTTATTTTTTAAATTAATTTAATATTAAAGATAAAAATAAAATCAAGTCAACCCACCTGATTTTAAGTATGAAATTATAAACAAAATATATAGATTTAAAAACAAACAAATATTACTAAAATGAATAGTGTTTTGTGAGATGGTGAATTATAAAAACATCACCTTTTTTAATTCATACTACCGGATCAGTGACATATGTTATGTTACAGGTCAGATTAGCTTTTAAGAAAATAAAAAACAGGATATTCAAATGTTGCTATTGTTTTTTTAGCAAAAAAGTTTTTTTAATTCTGTGAGAGTTGACATGACATAACCTGATTGACTTTGCGGGTCTAAAAATAATTAATACAGCCTGTAAAAACATAGTTTGGCTAAAAAAATTGAGAAAGATATCTTTTTTTTAATCTTAAAATAACAACATATTAGATTAAATTTGATCAACCTAAATTAAGAGACTATGATATATCTATAAAAATAAATAAAATAAATTATTAATCTTGATTATTAACTAATCTAATGTTCATTGATAAAATTGAAAGAAAATAACCAATTAAAAATGACCTAAAAACAAATTCAAGTTAACATATCAAAATCGTGAACCGAGTCTTAAGGCTAAGATAACCCAATAAAAAATAAATTGTGAACTTCAATCCTCGATCAACCAAATACTAAAAGATGAGATTAAAAAAATAAAAAAAAATAACTCAAACTAGTCTCTTAAATTCATGATTTGGATCATCAAACCAATATAACCTCATTGGGATAAAATAAAATATTGTCTTTGTTTATTAAAAAAAATATTTTTATAATTTTTTTGTCATTTAATATTTAATTTATTAAAAAATAAAAATCATATGTTATTGTCGTTTGTTTTTTATATAGTTATCCTAGGCTAGTAACTTATGTCGTGGGTTTAGCAGGTTAATCTTGTTTACTTGATTTTTTTTGTTTTTAATTGATATATTTTATAATTTTATCTTTCAATATTAAATTAATTAAAAATTGAGATTCATAACTTATTTTGGTTTGTTTTCAAGAATTTAATTCTAGTCTTATGACCTAAATCATGTATTCGAGTAAGCTTATTGTGTTTATTTTTATTTTATTTTTCATTTCATCAATTTAACAATCAATTGATTAAGAATTGAGTTTCATAATTTATTTTTTATTTGTTTTCTATGAAATTATCATAATCTCATGATTCAGGTCACAAATTTAACATGTTAACTCGAATGGACTTAAGTTGTTTTTTTGTTTATTTCTATGAGGTTATCTCGTTTTTATGATTTAGATCATTTATTCGGTGGGTTAACGTGGGTTGACTCAAATTGTTTTTTTCCCTATCTCATCCTTTAAAATTTGATTATTTGGAAATTAGACTTCATGGGTTGTTTTGATTCACTTTTTACGAAGTTATCTTGGTTTGATGACTTGGATAGCTAATTTGACAAGTTAATTCGAGTTAACTCAATTAAATTTTTAATTTTATTTTTCAATATTAAATTTATTGAGAATTGGAATTTAAAATTTATTTTATATAGTTCTATCATAATCTTTTGACTTAAATTGCGGATATGACATGCTGACCAGATGTCATCTTGATTTTTTTAATTATATTATTTTTTATTGGTAGTTGCTTTTGAAATATTTAAATTGATTATATTATATAAAATCAATCCGCATGATGTAGTTTGTTTTTATATTAAAACAAGTTAACAACACAAGAATATAATAAGTACTGGATTAAACTTCTTCTCCCCTTATAAGTACTGAAGAATTTTCAGGTTTTGAGCTGTTGGCCTTGATATAAAACTGTAAGTTGTTTTAATTGAATATTTTTTTAATGTAATCCATGCCCTTTATTAACCATGTAATCTAATTTATATTCTCAATTAATTAGGAATTTCTTATCTATCATTGAAATTCCTAAAAATAAACAAGGCTAGGATTTTCATGGTCGATCGCATCCCTGCTAGAATTTTATATTAGTGTGAGGATGTTGAATAGGAAGCATGACAACTTTTTATTTATTTATTGTTATTTTACTATCATTTTAATCAAAATATAATGACGTTACCATGTTGACAATAGTTGATGTTTGAAAGTTAGTAAATACGAATTAAAATATGTAATGAAATCATGATTTTATGAAATAATTAGCATATCAAACGTGAGTTCTCTATTAATAACATTCTAAAATCTAATATTCTCTTGAACATGGTTGTAAAGGGTTTAGATAGTGAATAATTACATGTTCATGTTAATATCTCATTCTTCAGATCTCATAAGGTAGATGATTGGTGGTGAAAGGTTTAATACCTACAAAATAATCTTTTTATAGGATTTAGGAATCCTCCGATTATAAAATTAGTAACTTTTGGTAAGAGATTGTAATGAATAAGAAAATAAATTTTAAATTATAAGAACATGAGGGTTTATTATTATTATTATTATTATTATTATTATTATTATTATTATTATTATTATTATTATTATTATTATTATTATTATTATTGTATATTAAATGCTCTGGGAATTAAGGTACAAATACTTGGATAACATAAACTATGGACTTTTCACATAGTTGGTTTGGAAGGTGTTTATTACCTCCTAGCCCAACATGAGAACACGGGTTGTCTCGGCTTTTTTCAGTATTTGTTAAATTTAGATTTTTTAAAAGGAATTTTATATTTAAATTAAATTAAATTAAATTAAATTTATTAATTGCATCCTCTAGCATTTTATATGTTTTCTAAGAGATTTTTTTATAGTTTTGAAAATAAGAAGAGTTAACTTGAATTTTCGTTTTATCTTTGTTGAATCTGACTTTTTAAAAAGAAATTTTATTTTTTAATTAAATCAAATTAATAGCATGAGACTAAGGATAGGATGCCCCATTCACTTTATTATATTTTTATTTGCTTTCTAGATAACTGCTATGATAATATGTACTATTTCTTTTAGCTACCAAGGTTTCAAACTCTTCGACGTTATATAAAATATTAATTAATATCGCATAAATATTTTGAAAAAAAAGGATACAATTAATCTGGTCAGCTGCGTAACGCAGTAGTATATATTTTAACCAAGCAGTTGAGTACGCAGTCGTGTGGCTAATGGCTGACCAAGAACCCCGTGCGACATTTTCAATATCTGTCGTTTCCGGCTGAATACAACGTTAGGGTCATGGGCCATAACTATTTAATGCGACCCTGGGCTTAATTTCCTGCAACCAGAAACCTCCCTCCAGCCATAATTACACCCAAGCTGATCTCAAGAAATCCAAATCCAAGAGAGACGAGGAAGCTCGAGCTGAGAAGGAGAGATCAAAGCAATGACCGGGAACTGGCTTGCAAGGATTTATCAGGCGGTGTTCTCAGCCGACCACGGTAGCGGGGCTGGTAAAAGCAACCTCATTACCCCATCGTCAAGTAGCTTAAGAATCAAGGTGCGGGTGACAAGATCGCAGCTAAAGGAGTTGATGAGACAAGCGGGCTCGAGCCATGGCAACTCGGAGCTCGGTAGCATGATCCTCCAAGAATGCTTAGACGGCAGGTTTCGTGCTCGTGTTGTCGTTGGAGATGATGAGGGTATGGTTTCATCCGGATCCGAATATGGAAAGAATTTATGTGCTATCAAGGAAGAGTAAAATGGGTCTGTAGGTTATCCAATCAAGGAGATTGATACAGCGCCGAGGTATGTTGTGGAAATTATGTACTGCTGCTTTGTGTATAGTGTATAAAGAGCGTGCCCTCCGTTTGAAGCAAGGTCTATGGCTATTTTTTCATCCTCTTTCCTGTGTTTAATCGAGTTGCTGGCTATAATCTAGAACGTTAATTAGTATTATTTTTATTCATAGTATAAGAACTAGCTCGTGGTTGACTTGGGTCGAGGATTTAGTTGTAGGCTGGGTGGATTGACTGGCAGATCAACAAGTAGGCCAGAATATGTTTTCAAAAAATAACTAGAAAACTCAAGGTTTGAGTATGAGAAATTACTGTGTATAAAAAAATATGTCACTCGGCACCCTATTTATGGTAAGATATTTTATTGATTGACTGCTTTTTTCTAAGTCAAGTTTATATTTGTTGGTTCATCTAAAATTCAAAAAAGATCTTCCTCAATAAGATGGTTCCTGTCTTGTCATGATAAAATCTAAATTTTAATAGTATATGTAAATTTCTATTGTGTATCATTACTACACAGGAATAAACTCCTTACAATGTGATTTTATATCTCTAAATATTAAAATTTATAATTAATTCCTAATGTTTTCTTTTTGTCAATTAATTTAATTTAATATTGGAAATATGAATTACGTTGTAAAATTCATACTCCAAATACTAATTAAATAAAATACTTGCGTGATGTTTTTAAAATTTTGATCAAGTTTTAATGGATAATCTTAAATTGGTTATGATATTTATTGACTTTTTTTTGTTTTTTTAAACCACGATAAAAGTACAATTTTTTTTTCATATATATAAATATCTTTTAAGAATATGGTCATATGCACACGAATAAAAACATATTGTTATATTTTTTAAATAATGAGTTTCTATATTTTATTTTATTTTTCCTTAAAAAAATGAGTATTTTTAATATTGGGTCAACATCGTATACTGCAAGTCTATGATCTTAATATTAAGTGAAATGGTTGATAAAACATGCAAGGGACCATAAAAAAATTCAAAAATAGTTCTTGAGTTTTTTTTCCAGAATTTGTGGAAATCATTTGGGTTTTATTTTTTTGCAAAACACAATAATATGTTTTAAATCAAACAAGATACCAACTCAAAACAAGTTATTCTTTCACTATTCACTAACTTAATAATCCAAAATCAAACATTGTTAATTTCACAAATTATATTCAAATTGCCTATAAATTTAAGGAGTCAACACCAACTTAAACATAATTCATGCATCAACATATGAACATATATGTATATAATGGTTGAAACAGAGAAATTAAAAAAAAAATACTAAAAGAAATGAATTTGGATTCACATTTAAGAAACAAAAACCAGCCTTATTCTGTGTGCTAAACAAGTAGGAATAATAGCATATCACACATTATTCCCAGGGACCTTCCATTTCTATTTTTTGTCCATTTTATCGCTGCTGACTGATGGGTGCTCTCCAACACGAAAGTGCTTAATGAGTTCTGTAACATCAAATCAAATCAAATTGGTTAATAAGGTGTTTATCATTGTATTTCAAAATTGATTTTGAAAAAAAATAATTTTTTTTATTTTAAATTAGTTTTTATGTTTTTAAATCATTTGGTTAAAAATTATTTTTAAAAATAAAATAAAAATATTTTGATATATTTTTAAACAAAAATTACTTTTAAAAGCAAATTCAACCATTGTTGTATGTTTCGTTCCGTTTTGCACGCGTACGGACCGGTCCGGTCCGCCGCAACCTTTTTTTTAAATATTATTTAAAATGGCTAAATACGGTTCTATCCCCTAATAAGACAAAAATGGTGACTTTGGTACAGGGGCAGTCCAGTAATTGACCTTTTTTTTAAATTTCTATCGGTTATTGTCAGTGCGTTTGGCGCACGCGCCCACCTGTTCTCCGCCCCACGCTCTATTTAGGTGGCGTGTGCGGCGTCCTAAGGTGGCCGGAGACGAGCGTCCGTCGTGTCTCGCGATGCGTCTCCGCGTGGTCTTCCTCCCGCGGTGGCGCGTGCCACCTATAAATGTCCGTGGACACGGCGGAGGCCGGTTAAAGCCGCCGGCCACGTTTCTCTCTCTCCTGCACGTAAAAGTGCAAGAGAGTCCCCCATTGTTTGCTACTTTTTACTTCGGTCCCTTAACTTTCAATTTTGTTTTTTGTCCTGATGTTTGTTAGATAAGTTTTGATTTAGTTCGATTAGGTCCTCCGATTGGAATTGATTGAATGTCAATGTTTCACTTCGGTCCTCCTTCTTTGAATTTTCGGATTGGGTTTCAATAGTTCAATAAATACAGTACAGAAGTTTTGATTTCTTCAATTTGATCCTTTTATTAAAATTGATAATATATTTAATTTTCATTTTGGCCCTTATAGTTTTAATTTTGGATTTTAATCCCTTGATAAATTGATATTTGTGTTTTTTTTTCCATTTGTTCTTTTTTTTAATTCATTTTTTTATTTTTATTTTTATATCAGATGACTTTTTTTTACTTGATAATTTTTATTTTATTTATTGGTTTGATCTTTCTAATCTTTCATTTATTTTATTTTTTCCATTATTAACATAATAATAATAATAATAATAATAATTTAATTTAATTTTTTTCTTGCTTACTCTTTTGTTAATATTTTTATGTTTTTTTCTCTCGGGATAATTTGATAATTTTTATTGTTTTGACAGTAATAACAATAATAATTTTTTTTTGGTTTGATATTTTGTTGAGGTTTTTAGGAGTTTTTTTACTCTTTCATTTTTTCTTTCTTTCATTGTTAACAGAAAACTAAAAAAATATAATAATAATAATAATAATAATAATAATAATTTAATTCTTTTTCTTGCTTACTCTTGTGTTGATGTTTTTTAGGGGTTTTTTTTCCTCATGATGATTTGATAATTTTTATTGTTTTGATAGTAATAACAATGATAATTCTTATTTTTATTCTATTTTTCTTACTTGCTCTTTTGTAAATGTTTTTTTGTTTTTTTTTTCTCTCAAGATAATTTGATATTTTTTTATTGTTTTGACAACAACTGCAATGATAGTTTTATATTTTAAGACTTCGATGTTACTATTTTTATGATAGGGTATAATGATCTGTTTTATTATATTGAATTTTTAGACCAACATATCCTATTAATTTTTCATCCCAACAATTATAAAAACTTCTTACTCAGCCCGCAACGTAGTGTGATAATTTTTTTAAATTTTCAAATAAAATGATTTTTTCCAATAAATAATTTTTATTTTTTATCATTTTTTTTTATTTGCTCTTTGGTTAATGTTTTTAAGCTTTTTTTAGCCTTTGATTTAATTTCGTTTTCTTGCTGTTATTAAAGCAATAATAATATTAATAATAATAATAATTTTAGTTTTTGTTCCAACGTGCTTTTTTATTAATATTTTTTTTTCCCTCTCAGATTTGTTCAATAATGTTTAATTTTTTGACAGTAATAATATTGATAATTTTAGAAGTTAAGACTTCGATATTATTATTAGTATAATAGACAATGTTGATCCCTTTAAGTATATCAAACTTTATATATTAAAATATTATATTTTAATCTCAACAACTATAAAAATTATTTGTTCAACCAGCACTACACCCGCAACGTAGTGCGGGCATTCAACTAGTACAATTCTAAAACAGCACACCGAAAATATCTGAAATAAAAATATTCTATTATAATTAAAAAAACAAAACACCAACAGATATAACCGAAATAGTATTGAATTCAACCACACTCACGAGCACTCAGAAATCCAGACCAGATGGAATTTAAGATCGAAGGGGGTGATTAGAGTAACAGGCAATTGATTCAAAGGGAATCAAAGCGGGGTGACCAAGGTGGCGAAGATGTTAAACGCAGCCTCAGTTGCCCATCTTCGAGCAACTCGAGAATAAAAAATTATGACAATGGGGGCATCGCAGAACCTGGGCTGACCCAGGTGTGGGCCAGTATCAGGGGCCTGTGAATGGGCTTTAATCAACTGAGTGAATCCAATCAAAATAAGATCTTTCCCTTTCTTTCATTTTTAAGTTCAAGCTTCACAGTTTGATATATATACCGCGCTGGAAATCCTTGCTGGCTATATTCCATCGCTGATTCCCCGTGAACAGTCTATAAAGGTGTGCCCACGGTGCATGGAGGGTCTCTCGTGCCTTTTAGAGTTTTACAAGTTAATTACCCACTACGCTGCGGGCTAAATAAATATTTTTTATAATTATTGTAATTAAAATAATAAATAAATTTTGTTAGTTTAAAAATAAAATAAAATAAAATAAAATAAAATAAAATAAAATATTTATATATATAAGGTTTGATATAATAAAACATATCAACACACCTTATTATAACAATAACAACATCGAAAACTTAACATCTAAAATTATTATTATTATTATTATTATTATTAAAACAATAAAAATTATTAAATTATTCTGAGGAAAAAAAAACTTGAAAACATTAATAAAAGAGGAAACAAGAAAAAAAACTAAAATTATTAATATTATTATTATTTCGTAGATAATGAGAAGATAAATTCAATAAAAGAATAAAAAAGCCCAAATTTTTTAACAAAATAACAACAAAAAATAAAAATTATTAGCTAAAAAAATCATTTGATGTGAAAATAAAATAAAAATAAAAAGAAATATCATTTTTCAAATGATCATAAACACAAACTATAATTTAAGAACAAAATTTTTGAAAAAAATATTATCCCAACAATAGAGAAAATAATAAAAATTAAAAACCAAAATTAAAGGCACATATATATAAACATGAACAAAAATATGAACTATTAAAAAAATTAAAGGAATTAAAATTAAAAGTGTAAGGGCTAAAACAAAAATGAAATATATTATTAATTTCAATCAAATGAAAAATTGAAAAAATCAAATAAAGTATAACATTTATACATACAAGATTTGATATAATGAAACACATGAACACACCCTATTATAACAACAGAAATATCGAAGCCTTAACATCTAAAAATATCATTATTATTAATGCTAAAACAATAAAAATTATTAAATTATCCCGAGAAAAAAAATCAAAAACATTAACAAAAGATGAAGCAAGAAAAAGAAACTAAAATTATTATTATTATTGCATTAATAATGGGAAAAAATCAATTGAAGAAAAAAAAAGTCAATAACTTTAACAAAAGAGCAAACAAATAATAATAATAAAAAAAATATTAGCTAAAGAAAAATTATAAGCGGGTAATAAAAATGATAATGACATGATATTATCATTCACAGCTACAAAGAAAGGATGAAAAAATTGAATAGGTGACCTCCTCAATATTACAGAAATCATAATAATAAGGAGTGAAAGGAATTGAAGAGGAAAGAAAAACGAAATAAAGTCACGCGCAGGGTTTAAACCAATGACTCTGTTTAGGAAACAAACATCTTATCCACTGAGCTACAGGCGTTTCTTCGTATCTTACTATTAAAAATAAATAAAAAATAGTAATTTGCCGAACCAAACGACACGAATCGACTTGAAAACTGAGTAATACTATTATAATCCACAATTATTTGTCTCGCAATGCACGGTAACTAAAGCATAACCTCTTTTAGTATATAGTATAATTAACTAGTATATGGACTTGCTTTGCAGGTAGAATCAAATTTCTTTTTAAAACATATGAAAATATTTAGGTGGGTGGTAGAGAACTATTAAATATTACAATCAAATCTAACCCAACAGCCCAAAATAAAATCTTTTAATTAAATAATTAGTTTAATATAACTTAATCAACTCCATCAATATGAAGATGATCTGACTAATTGGTAGAAAACTTATGAGGATGAATTCAAGAAAAGATTATGAGTTTGATATAGCTCTAGAATTATTGCACGAATTATAAAATATAAGAGATGAATTACAAATTCGGGAATTTAATAAATAAAAAAATTGGCGTGACATTGAAAAGTATAATTAAATATTCTTGAACGTATAATTTTGTCGAATTTGCATAATCTTTTTTTAACTTTAAGATAAATGGCATGGCATTATTTTAATAAACCCCCAAGTAAGAACCCAACCGGACTTTTTAAATAACATGACATTATTTAAATCAGCCAGCGACTTTTTTTCTCTCGCAATCTTTCATGATTATAATTAACAATTTTGTCTTTTGAGAGCATGTGGCGCATACAGCAATATCTCGAGGTCCACAGTGTTTTTTTTTAATATTATTATTCTTTTTTTATACACTGCCAATTACTCCGGGCCTGGAAGCTTTCCCTTTACGAGCTTTCACTGTTTGAAAAGAGAAAAAAAATTAAAAAATTAAAGGAGAGACTGCCATGGGAGCACGAGCAGGGAAGACATTGCTGGACAACCTGGAGGTGGGTCTGAGCTGCCCTAAACTGAATAGAATGGAGGATGCTAGTCCAAGGAAACATATCTGGCCACGTTGCTGTAAAAGCCTCTCCATTTACTGATCACGTGCATGGCCGACCATCCTGATTTTCATGAAGACCAGAGAATCAACGGTGAGAAATTGATCGTGGCCGCTAGAAAACAAGACCTAGCCGTAAGTTTAGTGGTAATAATTAATACTCTATCTGGCAGGGACGTGAATGGAAAGCTCTGGCAAGGGCATGTGCTGGTTCTGATGAGGCTGGCTGAGCTGGTTTTGCAGTCCTCATGTGGACTGGTGCCCGACACATTCCTCACTTTTTTATGATTTCTTTTATTGGTCCTTTTCAACTTCTTCAGCTTGGCTAGCCTGTCCCCGAGCTAGCCTTTCTGAAAACAAATTACCCCGCTATCGATGCATGTTTTCATAGTTGACTGTACTATCTCTCTCTTAATTATCCAATTTCTTTCTTGTAGCTCCTATTCAAAATAATAAAAGAAATGATTTTGTGACACCCAAAAATAAAAAATAAACGTGCATTTAAATATATTTTTAAATAATAAGTGTTTTAAAAACAATATCTATCACGATCATAAACACACTCTATTAATGTTAAAAATATTTTTAGTATTTCACTTTATTAAAGTTTGTTTGTTTTTTTATTTTAAGAATATTTTAACTAAAAATTTATGGATTTTTTATTTTAAATTACTTTTTTTATACATGTTTTCATATTATTTTATCGTGTTGATGTTAAAAAATAAAATAAAAATATATTTTTAAATAAAAAAAACTTGAGAATATCATATAGCCGTCATCGTGATGCTCCCAATAAAAAAAGCTTACAATTATTTATTTCAAGAAAAAGTCCGGCATTATACTGCAAGTTAATTAAATTTGCTTTCAAGAGTCAACATAAAACAAATCAAAGGGCGAAATTGGGGTCCAACGGTGGGTAACCAATACCCGAGATGTGACCATTATGAAGGCACGATCATCAATACAATTAATGCGATGATGAGCAAGACGGTTATGTTCCCAGAATTATAATTAAACATAAATATAAAAACACTTTAAACATAAATATATTCCACTGATTATTAACTCATCTTTTTAAATATATTCCAGAATTATCTAGCTGTAAAAAACAACAACAAATCATCTTTTTTTAAAAAGAAATATAGAGTACTACAGGACTGATAGGGATAAATTCATTAACTCATATATTTTTTTATATATATTAAAATTACTTTCTTGTCCCCTTTACCTTAGTTTTTTTTAATCTTAACCCTTAATATTTTATTTTATTCAATATTTAATTGCTTTTTATTTTTATTATTTTTGAATCATCCCAGATAACATGTTGGTCAAGTTAACCTAAAATAACTTAGGATTTTTTTAATATTTTTTTATTTAACTTTGATTATGTTTTTTAAATTTTGATCTCAAATGAGCCCAAGTCAATATAGGTCAGGATCTTAAGATTTGTAGTTTCCTTCACTTTACTTTTCATTTCACATGGTACCTAGTCTCATATATTATATGTAAGATTATTACCATCTTGATATTTTTTAAATTTAGAAAAATTAACTTGACTGACAGCATATTACAGGTAAAAAAATATAGTTATTAATAAAACCAACTATTTCACCTAATTCAATGATTAGAGCCATTCACGCCTAGATCACTTGCTTAAGTCAATTTGAGCAAGTAAAGAGACAAGAAAAAAAGGCCGCCCGTTTTAAAGGCCAGGTTCGAATGTGAGTGAGTGTTTTCTAAGAATTTTTCCTCAGAAAATTGAGTCTGTAAAAAACAATTCGTGTCTCCTTTCCTCACGTGATTTTGAGTCATTCTCTGCACCCGATAGTGGAGCTATGGTTTGTTTGGTTGGGATTATTTAAAAATTCCATTTTTCTACGACCAAATTTTAATGAGTTATATTTTTGGCGAGTTTCAAGGAAAAGGGAGTTTTTTAGTCCCTAAGCTTTTAATGTTTGATTAACAGAACTATTATAAAATATTTTGATAAAATTATTTTTTGACTCTAGTTGAAGAATTTAAATGATGCCATGCACATCGATACAGAATTTAATTTTTTTTATTCAATTACTAACTTTTCTTAAAACGATGATACGCGTATCGGCTGCATTATCAACTCTTTTATAAGATTAAAATGTTTTTTCAGTTTTACATTTCCCTGTCACCTAAGTCGGTGAGCCTGGAATTTTACTTGATCATTTATATTTATAAAAAGAGTATTTGATATTATATTTTAAAAATACTTTAAAAAAAATTAAAAATAATTTATATTTAATTTTATTATAAATTGTGGATAATTTTAGATTATTTTAATGAGTTAATATCAAAAATATTTTTAAACACTGTTCACGAAAGGGGTAAGTCAGTGGACAACGAATATGTCGCTCAAACGACAAATTCAACCCTTTTGAAAAAAGCCCACCCTTAGCAGCCGCCAACAGAGCCGACATAAAATGGTTAAATTTTAAAAACAAAAAGATAACTTCAAAACTATTAAAAATAACAGCGAATTGTAAGAAATAAAAACAGGACAGGTTTGACCGATCCCTTCAACAGTCCACACCCGTCTGTGTGCTAGCGACAGTCATGATTCTGTTTCAGAGTATTAATTATGTCCGGTGAGATCTTATTTTCCCATTTTTTTACTCCCCTGCCTTATCCTATTTGACCTATATAAATGCTGGTTACTGCGCCGTCTGTATTTGAATTTAAACTCTTTCCTTCTTTTTCTAAAACAAAGCAAAATTTGTTTTTTTAATATTTTAAAATTGTTTTGAAATACAATGAAAACCTCCGCATGTTTTTTAAGTTTTTTATTTTATTTTTCTCCCCTTCTTTGCCCATTTAATATTTTTTTTACTGGGAGCCACTATTTGAAATAGCAGTAAACTATAAAAAACCATGTTTTAAAAATGTTACATGTGCATGCTATTTTATTTTACTATTTTTTTCTTAACTTTGTTGTTATAATAAAAAAATAACCCCACATTTTTTATAAGGAAAAGAAAAGCTGCAGGCAGCAGAGAGGGTGTTGAACGGAGCCTAGTTGGGAGGTCAAGGCATCATCTCTCGAAGGCCCGCAAATGCCATAAATAGAAAATGCAGTAGAAGGTCGAGTACAGCGAAGCGGGTGTTTATGCTGGCCCACCCGACAGGTATCTCTATCGATATGTATAGTATTATTAGGGATAACTACATGCCAGTCCCCGATGTATATAGATAGTAACGAACAGGTCCCAAGTCTTCCATTCTCTTCTCGTTTATCCCCAGAGGTGGCCGGCCCCCCTCAGTTCACCCCACGTTAAGTTTCCGATAAGAAACCCGGGTTCGGCATTAGAAACAGATGTTATCATGTCATTCACTTCGAGATATACGATTTTTGAAATTGAAAATAGGGTTCATTTTGACCAATGGAAAGTATAGATTTTATTTTAGAAAGAAACAATTTAGAGATCTTAAGAATCTCTTTTTTTAAAAACAAAATCACGAGCATGAATTTCTTCCTTAATTCATGGCCAGGATTTTTTTTGATAATTTAAAATGATTGAACTTTGTAAAAATTAAATCATTTTTATCAAAAGGATATGGATTGATGTTAGAAATCATTGATAAGAACTTTTTTTTTTATTAAAAAAAGAACATATATTAGACCGAGATGCCATTGGCTAATGGCTAGGGCAACCTTTGACAGCCCACTCCAAGTTTGGCTCCTTACCAGCCATTATTAGTAAATAAAGTAACGATAACCAACAAGATGATCTCAAAATCTTATTTTTTTTTAATAATTCATGACTTAGCGTGTATTGGATTTATTTTATTAATAATTCAATTATGATATCTTATTAATAAATAAAGTAATGATAACCAATAAGATGATCCGTGCATATATTTTATTAGAGTGATGTTTTTTAACCAATAGAAACAAGTAAAATAAGGTGACATCTAATTACATGATTAATGTTAAGATTATTTGCGGACCCATCAATATAATATCATATAGTTTTCATGCAATTTCTCTTAAAACAACGTTGACGTTAACATTGGACGTTAACTTTGGTGAAAATGTGCAAACGTTATTGTAAAATAGCAAAGTTTTGAAGATTGAAGGCTGATTCGTGAATGTATGAATATATTGGGACTGATTTGTAGTTTGCCCATAATTTTAGAGAGAGAAAGTGGCTGATACAGGGATAAAAAAAAAGGGTGGTCTTTGATCCTAAAGATTTTCATTGGACAGCCTTGCCTTCTATTGTCGTGGGTGTCCACTCGCAGCTTTTTTTTGTCTTCTGCTTTTCCATTCTTCTCCTTCTTAATTCTATCATCTCTCCTTCTCCATGATGGTTCTATATTATTTTTCGTGCATATAAATATAGTAAATATTTCATGAAAGGGTTTCTTTTCTCTTCTCCTGGCCTCGCTTGTCTCTCTCTCTCTCCCTTCAACAGTAATGATTTTCTCGTTACGGGTATCGCTGTTGAGGAATCTGAGGAGCTGTGGCTGTGAAAAAGTGGCAGATAAAGCATTAGAAAAACATCAGCTACAAGAACAGGAAGAAGAAGAAAAACGGACCGAAACATAGAGAGGCACACGAGTGTTTGTGTGCGTGGAAAAGAAAGAGTGCTTGTTTTGTTGATTGATGCGATCATCATCAAAACAAACGGCTCTTTCTGGCTTTTTTTTCTTTTTTTCTTTCACCTTCTTTTACTATTCCCCTCTTTATTTGGTCATTCTCGGGGGTGGTTGATTTTTGTTCTTGCTGAAGGGTTGTTCGTTTATCAACTCCCTCCCCCCCCCTCTCTCTCTTGTTTTATTTGGGACTTTTTTTTGTATCTTTTCTTTTGCGTACGATATTGTGTATCATCATGGCTCAAAATAGGCCCTTTCAGATGGCCGTGGGTGGTGGCAATTCGAGGCAGTACAATGACACAACTTTTACCAAAATCTTTGTTGGTGGTTTGGCTTGGGAGACACAGAGAGATACCATGAGGCGTTATTTTGAACAGTTTGGAGAGATCCTGGAGGCTGCTGTTATCACAGATAAGAACACGGGGAGATCCAAGGGCTATGGCTTTGTAAGCCCATTATTTGTTTTATATCTTTTTTTTTCCTTGCAAGGAGCATATTTTTATTGTTTCCCTCCCGCTACATGATTTTCTTATGATGTTAAAAAGAGGGTCTTCGTTTTTGTTTCTTACAGGTTACATTTAAGGATCCGGAGGCAGCCGTGAGAGCTTGTCAAAACCCATCGCCAGTGATTGATGGAAGGAGGGCTAACTGCAATCTTGCGTCGCTTGGTGGACAAAAGAATCGTCCACCAGCTCCTCAACATGGTTCATTTCTCTCTTCTCTGCCATCACATTTCCATTTCTTGTCAAGTACTTGGTAGAATACTTTGTTAATCTCAATAAATATCCACTTTTTTATGCAAAAGTTAATAATCCCTTGAATATTCAACCAACATTGTTCCGTGAAACGACGCGAAAAAAGAAGGGCAATGCCCTTTTGTCATTCATTCCAAAAACATGTAAAGATTCCAATTTTTTAACCCAGTTCATGCTGATGTTGTATGTCTTTAATCACCGTGGCAAGCTAGCTATAAGAAGCTTGTGATTACTCGATTTGTCTGCTAGCAAAACTGAAATGTGGATATTAAATTCACTGAACAAGAGGATTGAAGTATTTACTTAAGAACAAAAATGAAATCGCAGGCACAGGGCGGTTTAGACCAGTGCATGGATTAGTGGCTCCACCTTCTTTTCCTGGCTCCTCGGCTCAATATATCCACCAACCCTCTGGTCAATACTCAGTCCCTTATTCATCTTATGGGTAAGTAAAAAACAGTAACAGAGATAAATCACAAGGGTTTTTTTCCATCAATTTCCCTCCCTTCTAGTATGCTTTCAATTTCTTGTTCGTTCTTATCACATGTATCCTCCCTCATCTTCTTCTGTCATCTCACAGGTACGCTGGATATTCACAGGATGCCATGTATCCGTTGGTCAGTATTGACATGATATACTTGCATAAATACTGAATGTTTTATGCTCTTCTACATTTATCTGCGTTGTTTGACCACTGTTTTATGGCATTGTTTGCAGAGCTATTACGGTGTTTATGGAGGTCAACAATTTCCACCTTACTATACTACTGGAGGAGCATCAGGAGCACCATGGATGTTTCCACACAATTTCCACCCATTCTATACTCAATATGCACAGAGTTGCCAAGCACATGGTCCTGGAATTCAATATCCCCAAATGGTAGAGTACCCTTATTTACCTCAACAATATGGATCTACAGGAGCCGCATCAGCTCCTTCTTCTATTGCAATGGCGACTACTACAGCAGGTGATCACTCTAATAACTTCCCTAACTTCATTCGAGCAGCAAATTTATTCATTTTACGTTTTACTTAACGACGAAAGGAAAATGACAGGATGATTTGAATGTAATTTTGCAGCAGGTGAAGCCACAATGACCATGACTACGACTACCACAGCAGCAGCAGTGGCAGCACCAACAGTAACTACAGGGGTGGTGGGAACAGAACCAGGTGCTGTGCAAGCCTCTGGAACAGCTACTGAACAAGATTTACCAATCGAATAAGTTTGGAACACAATTCATTGTCTTCTTCGCATGTCTGACAACATCCACAGATCACGGACCAGGAAAAAATGATGGGAAAAAAAGAACAAGTATTCTTTCAAGTCACTGATTCCAAAATGAGGATTATGCCTGATCATCAGCTAACATAGCAACAGAAGAATGCAAGAATTCAGCATAAGATTGTTCATGTCATGGGAACAGGCATCTGAGATACAAAAGCTCACCCCACTAACTCTTCAATCATTCAAGCCCCCCAACATTATCAACTTCATCGTTATACATGTTCGGTCTAGGACACTAGGGAAGGTCTAGTAGTTGTTAACATTGATCAGGAGGAGAAATCATATTCATTTTATGTATTAGCATAAGGTGGATCCAATATTGGCTTTGGATTCTACCTAAGATACTAATCAGCAGGTTATTATGTCTTGGAAGCAGAGAGCATCCGATGGCATACCCTTGTTTATATTCGGCCGTAATCAGGGTTTAAAGATTGGTTTTATATCTTTGAACCCATCTTGGTCAACAAGAAAGTTGGGCTAAGAATAACTTGTACTCTTTTTCCTTGTTAATTTACTCATGATTGATTACTTTTTTTTATAACAGGATCAGAACATTAGCTGGGGAAAAGAGGATTGTGTCTCCCTCTCTCTCTTTTCCCCTTGTTTGCTGACAATCATCTCTTTTACATTTAATCTTTCGCTTTCAGTTGGCATTTCATTTCTTGTTCTTATCCCTTCTTTTGCATGATCACATCTTTTGGGATATGTGTTTGGAATCCAAGGGGATCTCACAGAGGGGGAGTCAAATCGTCGCTGGTACCTTTCGTGTTTCAAAGTTGGGCATGCGGGTCTGCGTTGGCATGCTTGTGACAGCTGGAATTCGGTCGCAGAGGACGGGGAGAAGTTTCTGCTAAACACTTGATGATGAGATGAATCTAGACTAAGATCATCGATATGGATAATCCATACACCAAATCACTTGCAAGTTATATGTTAATGGCTGGTGGGAATAGGCTATAAAAACACGTGTCAGCATATGAAATGCTCTCGTGTTGTTTTAATTTAAGAAAACCCTTTATATTAAAATATATTTTATTTCAATTTTATCATTTGATATTAGATCGGTTAAACAAGTTTAGAATTTTCTCACGTTACAGGTTTAAAAAACTAACTTAAATTTAAAAGTCACTTTGATTTTTTTCCTTTCTTTATACTTATTTTATCAATGTTTATTTATTTCTCAAATCTCATCTCTAATTCTCTTATAACTTTTTAATTTGATTCCATATTTAATTCAACTTGAGGTCAATTAAGGCCCAACCAAAAAGAGAAAAAAAAAGAAAAAAAAAATCACAAATTGTCCAACATGGTTAGTTAATTATGGTCGTGTGGCCATTATTCGGGTCATAATTTTCACTTGTTAACCATTATTCGGGTCATTTTAACAAGTGACCAGTTAAGATTTAATGGTCTACTAAGTCAAACAAGTCATATCATTTTTTTTTATATTTATTAATGAACATGGTGATTTATTAATTTGATCTTATATATTATTCAAGTTTTTGATGTTCATTCTAAATATTTTATCACATTCATGAAATCACTGTAGACATGCCCATTAAACATTGAATTTATTGCTCAGTATTGAGTTGTGTTTGATAATTTCGCTTCATATATACATATATTACTAGCTATATCGTCCGCGGGCATTTTTGTGTGTATAATTTAACATAAATAAATCAACAACGATAAATTTATAAGATATAAGCGTGTGTTTGCCATTATTCGGGTCATAGCGATCACAAAAGTCTTGAACTTTAGAAAAAGACCACTTGTTAACCATTTAAAATATTAACAATAGGAGTCTTAAAATCATCATTCTTTGTTAGTATAAAACAATAAAATTATCAATAAAAGCATGAACAAAATAGCAAGCAAGACAATTAAAATATGATCAGTAAATGAATGAAATATTAATTGGTTATCACTTTTAACACAATACTATGAAATTGTCTTGAGTCAAAAGCATAAAATATAATATCTATATATGCAAAGTTTAATATGACAAAACAGATCAACACAACCTATGATAACAACAACAACATCAAACTCTTAACATCTAAAATTATCATTACTATTACTGTCAAAACAATAAAAATTATCAAATTATCCCGGGAGAAAAAAACTCAAAAACATTAACAAAAGAGTAAGCAAGAAAAAAAATCTAAATTATTATTATTATTATTATTATTATTATTATTATTATTATTATTATTATTATTATTATTATTATTATTATTATTATTATTATTATGTTAATAATGAAAAAATAAAACAATGAAAGACTAAAAACATGCAACAAATTTTAACAAATTATTCGGAGGGAAAAAAAACATTAAAAAAAGAGTAAGCAAGAAAAACAATTAAATTCTTATTCTTATTATTCTTATTATTATTATTATTATTATTATTATTATTATTATTATTATTATTATTATTATTATTATTATTATTATTATTATTATTATTATTATTACTCAATATTGATTTGTGTTTGATAATTTTGCTTTATATATACATATTTTATTTGCTTTATGTTGGGTTGTGTATCAATGTCATGGATTTTTTTTATTGATTTCAAACTTCAACATTACATTAGTTCCTCTTTTTAAAATTTTGTCCATTTAAAGTTAGATTGGTTGGAAGTTGAACATAGTAATTTTTTCCATAAAATTATTTTGATCTCATGTTTCAAGTCACGAATTTGACATGTTAATTGTAGTTGACCATGTTCTTGTTTTGTTCTTTTATATTTGAGTATTTGTTTTTAATTGGGCTTCTTAATTTTTTTCTTGATTTGCTTTCAAAAACGTTATCTTGATCTCATGATCTAGGTTACGAGTTTAAAAGTAAATTTGGGTTGACTTAGTTTATTTTTTGTTATTTTTTAATTGAATGCCTTTTTTTCCAGTTTTACCCTCAAATAACTCAATCTTCTTGTTGTTGTTGTTTTTTTTTATTTTATTTTCATCTTTCATTATTATATTGTTTGGGGATTGACTTTTGTATTTTTTTTATTTGATTTGTTTTTTTAATGGAGTTATTGAGAGATCATGAATTTATCTTTGTTTTTTATTTCAACTTTTAATATTGGATTTGTTGGTAATGGAGCTTTATATTTGTTTTTGAAATTATCTCAATCTCATGATTTAGATCGCGAGTTTAACAAATATTTCCGAGTTGAGGTGGGCTTTTTTTGTTCTTTTATTAATTGATTTTTTCTATCTCATACTTCAACATTGAGTTGGTTGGAAATCAAGTTTCTTGTTATTTTTTTCTCTATTTGGTTTTTATGGGGTTATCATGATTTCATGATCTAGGTTGCGAGTTTGACGAATTAACCCGAGTTGACTCGGGTAGTTTTTTTTGTTTTGTTTTAATTTAATATTTTGGTTTCAAATTCATATTTCAACATTGAATTGATTAAAAAATGATTTTAAAAATTTATTTTAATTTAGTTTTTATAATATTACCGTGATCTCATAATCCAAGTCATAGATTTAAAAAATTAATCTATTGTCACAATCTCAATACTAAAAAAAATAAAATATAATCTAATATATCACCATCCAATATATATCATGTTCTGAGTTTATAATTATTATTTTTTATTAAAAAATGGATAATTGTTTTTATATTAAAAAAACTAACTCCGACTTGCTGCTCAGCTCGAAGCCAATGATCAGTGCTATAGCTAAATGCTGCCACAGTACAAGTTCGTGATACTACAAAACATCTCAACCTCTCCATGCTAAGAGCCTCCCCGCAAAATACGAGTAGATGTCTAACCCAAAATAAAATGAGAAGAAATATATTAGTTCAGTTCCCTCCCTTTTCCCACCACTCCAGTTACTTGACAAACTACAAATTCAAATGCCATCCTCTACTTGAAATCTACATTGGTTTTTTCATCTCAATTAGCCCCAGAATTGCCATCTCTATACATAGCTGAATTGATAGCTTCAATAAAAGCTGCCAGACACTTAAAATTTGGCATTTGTGTATAAATACACGAACGAGTAACCAGGCTTCTTGAAATACAACAATTCGTGTCTGAGCTCAAACAATATCCTTCCCTAATACAACATGCAATCTGAAGAAGTGAACAGTATTTTTCTTGAAAAGAAATGATACAGAAATTATCATACAGCATAACAGCAAAATCTATAACCAGAACAACTAAACCCTCGGCAAATCATGAGGGGGTGGGGTGGCTACAATACGCCACTCTTCCAATGCCTTCCTAGAATGGCAAAAAGTCATCCCCTTCAGGCTTCTTTACAAGGATTTGGTTGTACTCAGGCCTGGAGGTGAGATTCTTGAAGAAGAAGAAAGCGATGAGAAACAACAGAATGAAGAAGATCTCAAATTCTGCAAAGCGTACAAAGTCAATTACATTTTTCATTACTCGAGTCAGTGCTGACTCCTTCCTTTTGCTCCCACTTGTCCTAACTTCCCTGATATCATTCCTGGCCATCTCTCTATCTTACTCCTGAACTGCAGCTCTTTTAATCAATTATTATCTGTATTGTCATCAGCAAAGCAGATGTCAAGACAAAGAGCTGATCCATAGAAGCAGTATAAGCTTAGAAAATGAAGGTTATCGAGTTCAATCAATCTAAATGGGGCTCCCATCTGATTCAAATAGATGAACACACTATAACAAAAAAGGATAGGGCCTACAATGGCTACAAAGCGGGAATTAACAGGCGCTTGCAGGCTAGCATTGGACAGTCTGTTCAATTTGAGGTTGCATCAAGCTCTTAGTAGCTTGAAAAATTAAAGATCTACTTAGTTAATCCAAAACAGCAACACCATGTCATGTTCAAAGAAAGTTCAGTAAAAATATCTAAATCAAGCATACTAGAGTATCTAGACAAGAAGCTAGTATGATGGATCTCTCAAACTCCTTGAGTTTTTGGGTATACGATGAAGCAACTACATACAAGACCAAAACAATTAAAAACCTATCCAGCAGAAACCTAATCTGAATGAATATTTTCATTTAAGCAAAAATATCCCAAAAAAATTATCTGAAAGAAACCTAACATGCCAACTGTTACATGACAAGCATATTATGCAATAAAATATATATAACAAATATACTTGTTCAAGACCTGCGAAACAAGAAAAACTGCTCTGCATATCTAAGCACATAAAGACGTGCTCTTCAAACAAAACTCCTATAGAGCAAATCTAACCCCGAAACAACTGCAAACTACCATCATACAGACACTTACATCCTCGAGCGGAAAAATGCAGCAAAAGATTATACCAACAAACCTCCACAATACCTTGCCTATCATTTTCCTCCAAGCAGTAACATCCCATACCCGTTTTCTTCGTTTTTTAATTAAGACCACTTTGTCCTGAATTTAGAGGTCGAATTACTCTAAATCTAACAACGGCAGTTCATTCATTTTCAGTAATTAACACCAAGCAATCGGCGCCCTCGAAAAAGAATAAAAATATCGAAAGTAATCGATTTTCTATTAAATTCGGGAATTTATACTTTAAAAATTGTAGGTTTCATATAGAATCTTCAAATTAAAATAAAAGATTATACGATTAGAATTAAGCTCATAATCAGACAGATACACACGCATAAGAAAATATTGATGAGATCTAACTACCAAACTACATATATATAGAGAGCGAGGGAGGGGGGGGGGGGGAGAGCACCTCTTGTCCAATCGCTAGGGGCAGCAATGGAGAAATCGAAGCTAGCGAGCGAATTAATGTTTCCTACTTTCCTTCATCTGGATTTATACCAATGGACTCCTCCTCCTCCTCTTTCTTTTCTTTTTTATAATATATCATTTCACGTTGTTTTTTCCTTTGACCGCCTCTTATCGACTGGATTGACCGTCAAAAACGACGCCTTTCCCTTATTCTATTTTTTTTTCTAGACGGCAGCGTAGCGGTAACATGATAATGGAATACAGGGTCTTCGGCTCTTTGCTGACTGCTTTTTTTTTTTTTTTTTTTTAATTGTGGTGTCCGGTCAGCTTGCGTGTATCACAATGAAATCTCTGGACCCACTGAACAGCCTGCAAACACAATAAACATGTAAAACACCACGAGAATGACAAACATGTCTGAACCACCAGGCCAAGACCCTACTGACGCCTGCTATTTTTTATTTGGCTCGGTTGAAGTAGACTACAATTGTGTTCACTTCTGATTATGGATTACTCTTTTTTCCTTTATGGATTCTCGTTAAATTGTATTTTTTTAAGGTATTCTTATTCTTATTAAAAAAATATATTAAATATATTTTTTTATTTTTAATATATCAGTATATTAATTTAATATTTTTTTCAAGTTAAATATATTTTAAAAATAATAATTTTAGACGCAAGTTCATCGCTTTCAGCGCATTTAATTTTATAGCCGCCTTGTTAGCTTTTGCTTAGCGTTAAATTGATTTGAAGTTCTCGTTGAAATTTTAGGTCAAATGATGAACACTAAGTGCATTTCTTTTTTCTTGCTCCCCCTGTTCTGATAATTTAACAGTTATTTATTTCTTCGAAATGCCACCGTTTTAGACTCTACAAGAATTAGAGATTCTATTTTTCTTTCTTTTGCTTTGCTATAACATAATTCCTCTGTCTTTTTCTTAAAAAAGAAGATCAATGCAAGCTAAATGTTAATTCTTCTGCAGATACAGACTAATTTTTAGCTGTCAGATGCCCAAGACTTCTAACACCAACACAGCTTGATCTCTCAGATTTTGAGGAGCCAGAAAAATCCATTAACAGCTCTGCATATTTTCAGGTAAGCGAAAGACAAATGCCTCGGCTATCATCATAATGGTCCTGTTTATGCCACCATGATCGGTGGCAAGCAATTTAAATAAAAGAAAAGAAAAATAGAAACATTAAGATCTATTTGGAAACATGAGGGTTGGTATTGAATATTTAAAATAGAGGGGTCGAAGTGTAACATCTTGAATATATGGGATTACAAATATAGTTTATCATCAGACGGGTATTACATAATGGGCCTAGCCTTTATAACACCGAGCCTCGTAAGACACTCAAGCCCGTCTCAGATTGCTTTAAACACCTCTCTCGCTCGGATTCACAAAACCTAGACACTATTCTGTGCAGCAGCAGCTCAGGCCAAGGTTAGGGCACACGCAGAAGCAACCATTTTCAGCTCTTATTTCCACAAGGTAAAGTAACTTTTTCCCTCCTCATAATCAAAATTATTACGCTCTTTATTCATAGATAGATGGATAGTTGTGATCGTTCTACTTTTTTGTGTTTAAATTGATAATTGTTCTGTTGGTTTCTTATATTTCCTTGGTGATTTTCATGGTCACAGAAAGATGTCCGTTAGCGAGCTTGGTTGCACATACGCTGCTCTTATTCTCTATGATGATAACATCTCCATCACTGTATCCTTCAAAGCCTAGATAAATAATTCTGATGTATTCGGTTTCTTCAAATGAGTTTTAGGGTTTGTGATTTTTTTTATGAAGCGGATTTATTGGATTCCCTAACTATTGCTGATAGGCAGAAAAGATTGCAACATTGGTGAAAGCAGCCAATTTGCAAATTGAATCTTACTGGCCAGGCTTATTTGCTAAGCTTGCTGAGAAGCGCAACATTGAGGATCTCATCATGAATGTTGGTTCTGGTGGTGGTGGGGCTGTTGCTGTTGCTGCCCCAGCTGGTGTTGCACCTGCTGCTGCTGCTGCTCCTGCTGCAGAGGAGAAGAAGGTAAGAAGAAAGGAACAAGTCGTATTTGTTGAATTGGGTGGTGGTTGTTTGAAGTGCTTGATATTTCTAACTGTCGTGTGATTCGTTTTATGAAATGTACAGGAACCAGTTAAGGAGGAAAGTGAGGATGAAGACATGGGATTCGGCTTATTTGATTAGGAGCGCCTTCCAGAATGCACAAGTCCTCTGCTGCTTTTAGCGGCTTAAAGAGCAGTTAACTTTTTGCACCATTTTGCTTCTTTTTTTTGTCATTATAAAATTTTTATTGGTGAATGTAAGACATGTTAGAGAATCCTGGATTTTTATCTTCGTGCCCTGATAGTGCTTCTAGATATAATAGAAGTTTTTTAGATGAGTTTTGATTCTTATGATGTTTCCAGTTATGATCTGACGGGTCACTGTTGATGGCAGGTTTATGTATTTGCTATCCTCTTGCATGTTTAGATAGATTAGTGTAATTTGTACTTCCCTTTTCAAAAATCAGATCAACCCCCGCAATTTATTCCCTCATGGTATTTGGTCCATATGCTTTTGATTACTTTTTTTTAATAAGCCATGAAATTAAAAATATTTTTCAATCTCATATCTTTTTAATTTTAATCTTTCATATTTGGTTCTCGTTCTTTTTATTATCTCTTTTAATTGTATTTTTATTAGGCTATAAAATTACAATTGTTTTTCAATCTCACCCTCCTTTTAATTTATAATCCCTCATATTTGGTCTTCATTCATTTGATTTGATTTTTATTTATTTTCAATAGGCTATAAAATTACAATTGTTTTATAATTTCAAAATTGAAGTGGTGAAGGATTACATTTCTTGATTAAACCGGTTCAAGAATTTCAAGATTTCCATGGGCGAGGGGTTTGCTGGGTAATTTTTGTTGGCTTGTATTTTTTTGTTGCTTGTTAAAATTAAATTTCGTTTTTACTTTTTTTTCCCTTCAATATAAAGTTATTAGATAATTGAGTTTCATAGTATTATTTAATTTGCTTTCAAAAATATTTATTCTAGTATCTAGACTGGGGGTCAAAGGTTTTACACTTTGATCCAGTTGGACTTGAATCGAGTTTTTTGAACCATTTTAATTATATACATTATTTTTCATTTTTCAACAATTTATTTGTTAGAAATTTTAGCTTCACCTTTTTTCTTTTCATTTTTTTATGGAGTTATTGTTTTCTTATTTGATCTATGAGGAATTGGTATTCGGAATTGTTTTCCTAAGTTTTTTTCTATGAAATTATATGAATTATGTGTATAGCTACAAAGTTCACGTTAACCGGATTTAATTGAGGTTTTTTTTATTGTTTTTTATTATTATTATTTTTTTTTATCATTGAGTCTGTGGCTTGTATAAGTTATTTTAAACTTTTTTCATTGTTTTTTTTCTATCTATTTTTTTATAATATTATTTAAATTATGAATGGAAGCAATTCCCGAATCTTAGAAAATATTATTTTGCCGGCTCATCGCGGAGCTTAATCGACAAATCTATTATTATCTATTACGTTCAAACATTTCGTCACTGTTTTTTCTTCTTCTTAAAATGAAAAGTTGAAGAGAGAATCTATCTCAAGTTACTTGATCTTGTTACCTACAAGATACCTCAACGGGTTCAAATGGATGGCAAAGAGAGGCTTTGTACAGTTCTCGGAGGGCTTAGATTTAGATTTGATTTCACTATTGGTTTCTCGAAGAGAACAAACTTTGTTTCCGACATAAGCGCGATGAAGATTTTTTCAAATATATTTGGGCGTGGAAGTTTTATCCTTTCACGTTATTTTAAATAATCAAATCATTTCACCATATTTTAAAAATAATTTATCCTTTATAAATCTATCAAATAATAATAAACTCCGTGAAAAAACCGTATTACTCTTTAACTATCTCATTAATATTATTTTTTGAAGTATAAAATGATCATGAGATTGTTGCCTTATTTTTTTTCATTATTATCATTTTAATTTTAATAAAACTCTCATATTTTAAAAATAATAATTAAGCGAGGGGTCGTCATTTGATTCGCCGAGTTGTCGGCTCACGTGCAGTGATACCGTAGGCGAAGAAAAGTCGAGAACTTGGGGAGACGATCGGAGCAATTCTATAGCTCGGCCTCAGGGGAAGAAGCAAGAAAATTCACTACCTCAATGACAAAGCAGCCTTTTCTTCTGCAGTCGCATACATAAATGAACAAACACCATCCCACTGGATAGAAAATAGAAAAATAAACATGACTAAGAAACTAACGAGTACCAAACTACCTATGGAACTCGACCTTGACTCCTTCCTTAATTCTCATTCCACCTCCGATTCTGACACCGATAACGCCTCCGTCCCTCACCGTACTCTCGACGAAATTCTCAACGACTCCGATTCCTCTTCCCCTCCTTCATCCCCACCCTCCATCAAACAATCAGATCTCTCTCCCCCCCACCTCCACCACGCCGTCTCACTCGACTCCTCCACACAACCACAAATTCTCCAGGATCAATTAAAATCGACTCCACTTACTCGAATTACCAATTCACCGTGGCGCTTTCCTCCTCCGTCTTCGAGACAGTTGCCATCGCTTTTCGGTGGAGTGAGATCGAATGCGAAGCCAGGGGCAGCCCTTGCAGCGGCAGCTGCTGCCTCTCGTTCTGTTCCGACACCGCACGCCGCCGCGATCAAGTCCAGGAGATTGAGCAGCGGGAGTGGAACCTTCCAGACGATTCTCGATATAGCAGAATCAAGTTCCAATGGTGGTGGTGATCATGAAATTGTATCAAATTCATCGACTGGAGACTCAATTGAAAGAATCCAGTCCCAGTCAGAAGAGAGGACGGGTGAATTATTTCAATCTGCTACAATAGAGAATGCGATTCCGAATACAGAAGAGGATTTGAAGATTTCACGTGAAAGTGAAGGAGAGCCTGTTGTTCAAATCGAGGGGGAAGTACGGCCTAGTGATGATAGTGGTCAAGATATGCTGTATAATACTGGTTCGACCTCGAACTCTGATGCTAACTTAAATTTGGATGATGAAAATGTAGCTTCTGTTTCTAAAGCTAATTTTTTTGAAGTGAGTGATTCTAGTGAAGTAGACATTATTAACTCGAATAAGGTTGTTTCCTTTCAAGACGAGGCGGTGAAAGGAGAGGGAAATAATTTGGAAGAAAATATGGATGAGGTTAAAGATTATGGGGTAGGTGTTTTTACTATTGGTGATGGTGATGATGTAAGTTCAATAAGTGATATTTCGGAGCTTGTAGAGGAGAGAATCGAGCAATTGGAGAGTGAGATGATTAGTAAAAGGGCTGAGAAGAAACGGAAGTCTAGTTTGAAGCCGCTTGAATTGGCAGAAGAACTCGAGAAGAAAATGGCCTATACTGGATTGCATTGGGAGGAAGGTGCGGCTGCTCAGCCTATGAGACTCGAGGGTGTTCGGAGGGGGTCAACTACTTTAGGATATTTTGATGTTGATTCTCATAATGTTATTACGCAAACTGTTGGTTCTCAAGCATTTAGGAGAGATCATGGTTCACCTCAAGTTTTGGCAGTTCATCTTAATTACATTGCAGTGGGAATGTCAAAAGGTGTCATTGTTGTTGTCCCTAGTAAATACTCTTCTCATAATGATGATAACATGGATGCAAAGGTTACTTCCGTTCACTCATATTGCTTTTAGTTTATGTTGTATATGGCTTGTGGTTTGCTTCTTTTTAATTAGTATTTGTCCTTACCTTTTGGTTTCTTGCTTTTATTGAGGATGGATAGGTTTGAAAAATATGCTGATGCTGCAATTTATGTGCTTTCTGAGATGAGACCTATTTTGTTCATAGATGCAATGTGGAATAAGGAATGCAAGTATATTTATGAAAGTCCCTCAAATTACTGCTGGATCCAGGGTTTCCTTCTTCTTTGAAGTTGTACTTTAGGCATGGGCTTAATTTATATGCATGCATAAAATCTTTGATTTCTTTTCTCAATGGACTCCTGACTCCTGCTTACTAGGAAATTCATTGCTGTGAAGCAAACATCTAATGCTAACTGAATATCCAATTTTCAAGGAAAATTACAGCTGCAAGACATTGAACAGTCATTGTTGATCTTTTGCGGGTTAGGTTCTTGTTTATCCTTATAGGTAGTCAGCATCACCCACTGAACCATCGTACTCCTTTTCCAGATGCTAATGCTTGGCTTGCAAGGTGATCGATCTCATGCCCCGGTGACTTCCATGTGCTTTAATCAGCAAGGAGACATGCTCTTGGCTGGTTATGGAGATGGTCACATTACTGTTTGGGATGTCCAGAGGGCATCAGCAGCAAAAGTTATTACTGGGGAGCATACTGCACCAGTTGTGCATACATTCTTTCTGGGCCAGGATTCTCAAGTTACTCGTCAGTTTAAAGCAGTTACTGGTGATAGCAAGGGTCTGGTTCTGCTACATGCTTTCTCAGTGGTTCCCTTGCTTAACAGGTTCTCGTTCAAAACACAGGTAAGGACACCATTCTAGGCTAATGGTGCATGCCCATGCGTTGCAGTAAAATGTGTCAATCTGAGTCAGCATATGTTAGGTATGTGTTGTACTTGCCAAATTAATGACTTAATGTTAATTGATTGTTAATAGTGTCTTCTTGATGGACAAAGAACGGGCACTGTGTTATCAGCTTCACCCCTTCTTTTTGATGAATCTTGTGGAGGTGCTTTGCCAGCTACACAGGGAAATTCTTCAGCATCATCCACCAGCATTAGTAGCATGATGGGCGGTGTAGTTGGGGGAGATGCAGGCTGGAAACTATTCAATGAGGGCACTTCTTTGGTTGAAGAAGGCGTGGTCATATTTGTCACTCATCAAACTGCTTTGGTGGTATGAAGTCCTTGGATAACTCTGCAAATTCCATGCACCTTTTGTTTTGTAAATTAATGTTTGCTTATTTATGGACAATTATTCGTCACGTTGTGTTGAAACCATGCCTTTTTCACAGGTTAGGCTCAGTCCCAGTTTACAAGTATATGCACAACTTTCTAGGCCAGATGGAGTTCGAGAGGGTTCCATGCCTTACACTGCATGGAAATGTACCACACAATCACATAGTTCATCACCTGGTATGGCCTGGCAGAGTTTCTTAAATTTTCTAGTGGACAGTATTCTAAAAAGAATTTGTTGCAGACTATGCTCCAGAACATGTGGCAGAGAGAGTCTCATTGCTTGCAATAGCGTGGGATCGAAAAGTGCAAGTGGCAAAGTTGGTCAAATCCGAGTTAAAAGTTTATGGAAAATGGTCCCTTGACAGTGCAGCCATAGGTGTGGCTTGGTTGGATGATCATGTACGTGTTTTTTTTGGCAAATCTATTTGCTCCTAATTTGTTCACTGTTTATTGTCTTAGCATTCTCCTGTACACTAGTACATGCTCCATGGTTTATTTTTATCATTAAAATTTAAGTCAATGAGGATTTTCCCCTCCCAGATGCTGGTGGTTCTCACGGTAACAGGACAACTATATTTGTTCGCAAAGGATGGCGCTGTTATTCACCAAACTAGTTTTGCTGTTGAGTGTTCTGGGGGAGATGATCTAGCTGCATATCATACACACTTGATCAATATCTATGGGAACCCTGAGAAAGCTTATCACAATTGTATAGGTGTAAGGGGAGCTTCTGTGTACATACTTGGACCAACACATCTTATTGTTTCCCGCCTTCTCCCATGGAAAGAGCGTATTCAGGTTCTGCGAAGAGCAGGTGACTGGATGGGTGCCTTGAACATGGCAATGACACTTTATGATGGCCAAGCTCATGGTGTTGTTGACCTTCCAAAATCAGTAGATGCTGTAAAGGAAGCCATAATGCCGTATCTGGTAGAGTTGCTTATGTCATATGTAGATGAAGTATTTTCTTATATCTCAGTGGCCTTTTGCAATCAAATTGGAAAAGCGGAACAACAAGATGACTCAATGACTGGAAGCAACCCGGTGCACTCTGAAATAAAAGAACAGTTCACACGTGTTGGTGGTGTCGCTGTCGAATTCTGTGTCCATATACAGCGGACTGACATCCTTTTTGATGAAATTTTCTCCAAATTTGTTTCTGTTCAACATAGAGGTACTCCTTCAGATCACATAAAATTCTGTGCTTATTTGGTTAATTCTAGACCGAGAACTTTGACTACTTCACCATGTAGCAATTTTGAACTCACCGATTAGATGCTAGTTGTATTACATCTCTCTTTCACTTCTTGAGGCTTGAGTTTTATAGTTTCCACATTGACAATAGATAGGAGAAGACATAGTACACTATGGATGTAGCCTCTTCCTTATTGTTCATTTTGTGCTTGCTTAAGTTTTCTTGTTAAGTGTGCAATTTTCTACAATTAACACTATGAAGTGAATGCCTTTTTCTATAAATTAATGCTGCAAAGTACATGTACTTTTCTTTTTATTTCGATGCTACATACAATGATTATCCTGTTGAGTGGAACCCTCAGTTTTTGAATCTTTATTTTTCTGTATTTTAGATACATTTTTGGAGCTTTTGGAGCCATATATATTGAGGGATATGCTGGGATCTCTACCCCCTGAGGTATTGCTTGATGTTTATTGTTTAGTTTACCCTCTTTGATTTTTCCAATCTGTTGCTAACTTTTTCACTGTAATATGTCTTCTTTTTCATCCTCCTATTCTTACACATTTAAAGATTATGCAAGCCCTAGTAGAGCATTACAGTAGCAAAGGGTGGTTGCAGCGAGTTGAGCAATGTGTCCTTCACATGGACATTTCCTCCTTGGATTTTAATCAGGTTTTTCTTAATTGTTCCCTTGTTCAACCTATACGTTTGTTATGATTTTTTCACCATGAATGGTGAATGATCATCATGCATTGTCTTTTAGGTTGTCAGGCTATGCCGGGAGCATGGGTTATATGGTGCCTTGGTGTATCTTTTCAATAAAGGATTGGATGATTTCAAGACACCTTTAGAGGAGCTATTGGTTGTTTCAAGAACTAGTCAACGAGAGGCTTCTGCTGCCCTTAGGTGCATGGCCTTAACCCATGACAGATTCAATAAATTAAAACTTAAATGATTTCTAGTAAATGTTATCCTGCATCAAATATCATCTATAAGCTTACCAACAAGGCATGGATTTTCACATGTTAGGTTTTGACTGGGGAAATTCTTTTGCATGAATTCAGTTATTTAATTTTGAGAACCACACTACATAAAACTATCCAAGAAAACAAATCACATCAATTTACCTCCCTCATCACTTAAATCAAAAAATATATTGTAAGTGGATTCGTTGACCATGGTCTCTCTATTCTGTATGGTTACCCTTTACTGCTGAACTCAATTGCAGGTACAGGATGCTTGTTTATCTGAAGTACTGCTTTTTAGGTCTCGCCTTTCCACCAGGTATTATTCAAGTTATCATAGACCTTGATTTGATTCAACCATTACAAAATCCTCTCCTTTTCAATTCTTGTCATGAGATAGATTGTCATATAAAACTTTCAAATCAACTTCTAAGTTGGGTATTTAATGTTCTGAGAATTAACTATCAAGGAGCACTAGATTATTATCAAGCCTTTTGTGTGTGTGTTTTGAAAACAATTTATGCGAGCTCGGAGTCATGGACTCTCTGAAGACAGCATGCATTCACATGTTAGAATGCTGTCAAGTGCTGGATACTTTTGCTCTTTTAATTTGATATGAACTTCTAATTATATATATTTGTTTATTAAGACAAGTAACCGGCTCTTGTTGACAAAATCATTCTACTTTTTTTTTTTTGGTAAAACAATATTATCTTTCATGATGTTATAATTTATAGTATAGATAGCATCATGTTTGATAAGCTCTTTATTACAATCCTTTTCCTATTTATTGGCCCAGCTTTTATCCAATTTAATTTTTACAAGTATATTGATCATGGTACTGGTTATTATGTTACTTAATACCCACGTCAATTTTTTTCGTTAGTGTACTCTGATAAGTGTTTACTTTCTAAATAATTTGTCATTACATGATATTTCTTTTCAACATTTTATCCTCAACCTAATAGATTGATTAGACTTAAGTTTCTCCATGTATGAGGAACTTTAGCCGTTCACTCTCAAAATTAATCTCACTGTTGTTTAAACCAATGATAAACTGCTTGAATTTTGGAATAAATGATCACAAGTGACATACAGATAAAGTATGTGTTCAATGTGTAATTGGGTTTTCATGAATGATTAAGAAACCTTGAGGCATTGTGTTTGCAGGACATGGGGCTCTTCCTGTCACACGCTTGTCATCTCTTAGGACTGAACTTGTGCAGTTTTTGCTAGAGAGTTCTGATGCCTCTAATCCACAGGCAGTGTCAAGAGGAACATACCTGAACCTGTATCATCTCTTACAGTTAGATACTGAAGCAACTTTAGATGTTTTGAGGTGTGCTTTTATAGATGGTGAAAATCTGAAACCTGAGTTCTCTATGCAAGATGGTGCCGAGACCAGCATGGAGGCTAAGCAAGAAAACAATATGATGGCTGAAAGTCAGAATTTGTGGATTCAGAATATTATAAATGCTCTTGTCCAAATTTCCGAAAAGCATATATCCCGAGCAGATGAATCTGCTGTTGATAATGTTGATACTCAATTTGTGGATGCATGGCCCTCAAAGAAAGATTTAGGAAATCTGTTTGAATTCATTGCATACCATGTTGCATGTAGGAAAGCTCATGTTTCAAAACTTGTGCTGAGTCAAATTTTAGAGTACTTGACATCAGAGAGTACTGTCCCACCAAGTGTTCCTGCACACATCATTGAAACTTCAAAGGAGAGAGAGAAACAGGTGCTTGCACTTCTGGAAGTGGTGCCTGATACTGATTGGAATGAGTCTTATGTGTTACAGCTATGTGAGAAAGCACAATTTCACCAGGTATCTATGCCATGATCACTTTTGTGCTATTGTTTCAGAGAGTGTTTCTTATATCAAGTCCTTTTTTTGGTAGCCTAATGCCATTGCTTCTAATCTGTGTTTCAGGTTTGTGGCTTAATTCATACCATCAGACATCAGTATCTTGCTGCCTTGGATAGCTATATGAAAGACGTAGACGAACCCATTCATACTTTTGCCTACATTAACAATATGTTAGAAAAGCTGCGTGACAATGATAGTGATGCTTTTCGATCAGCTGTGATATCTAGGATTTCCGAGTTGCTTGTCTTAAGCAGGTAATTTATTTTTTCCAAGAAGATATGTCAGTTCTTACTCTCTGATTAAATATCCTGTCAGATTTCTGTTATTTGCGAATTTTCTTCTCTAATTGATCTTGTGATTTTTTTTTCCAGAGAGGGAACATTGTTCTTGGTCATTGACCATTTTGGTGCTGAAAGCCCACAGATCCTCTCTGACTTACACTCTCATCCACAAAGTCTTTTTCTGTATTTAAAGACTGTCATTGAGGTTCATTTGTCTGGAACCTTAGACTTTTCTAATTTAAAAAAAGCTGATGATATAGATGTTGCTGATGCAAGAAGGGTGAAAGACCAGACAAAAAGACTCGCAGCTTATCTGGAAAGGATCTCTGATTTTCCTAAGTTCATGCGGAATAATCCTGTTCATGTGAATGATGATATGATTGAGCTTTATTTTGAGGTAAGCCCATCTACTGTTATCCTAAAAGCAATTGATTGGATTTGAATGACATTGCAACACCACTCCCTCTGAAACAGTAAAAAAAATTCATGCCTTTTTTTAGGGTTTCTGTGTTCAGTCTGATCACATGGTCTCTGTAACTCTTAATTTATTTCTTCAAATTTGCTCTCAAGGTGCGCCCGAAAGGAAATGAATAAACTTAAGTGTTCAATCAAATAAATGTTGTATCGGTTTGGGTCATGATTTGTCTGTCCTTGTGGGATATAATCATCTATGTTCATTTTTATGCAATTTTTGCTTGACTAATTGCTTTGTTTTTATCAGAATTATGTTTGCTTTGGTAACCACTAATTTCTTGCACTTCTAATTGCTGCGTTTTTACTTCAAGATTTTCAAGAATGGTGTTATCACTTCTTGGGTTAGATTCTAAGTATTTTGCATTTCGTTCTCACAGCTATTATGTCAGTTTGAGCGCAATTCAGTTCTCAGGTTCTTAGGGACTTTTGATAGCTATCGGGTGGAACACTGTTTACGCCTGTGCCAGGAATATGGGATAATAGATGCTGCTGCCTTTCTATTGGAAAGGGTTGGTGATGCTGGAAGTGCTCTTTTGCTCACACTTTCTGGTCTCAATGATAAATTTTCAGAGCTAGAGTCAGCTGTGGGAAGTGTTTCTGCCAGTAGTGATCATTACAGCACTGTTTTAAAAATGAAAGAGGTTCACATATTTTTACAGTTCTATGATATGGTTTTAATTTTGTTTTCCCTGATAAGAAAGCATGCTTTAATGGATATTTAATTCACTCGTCAATATTTATCTTACAGGTGGACAACATATATAGTATATTACATGCCTGTATTGGATTATGCCAACGAAACACCCCTCGTTTACAACCTGAGGAATCTGAGATGCTCTGGTTCAGATTACTTGATTCGTAAGCTCAATACATATTATTAATTTGATTACATGCATTGTGTGACAGTAGTTTGCTTGTGACTCCTCCGACAAGATTTTTCATATTGCTTCTACCTTTTTTTCTACTCTCTTCAGTAAACCTATTAAAAAATCCAAATCTTTGGTCACCATCCAGAACACTAACAAGCTGTCTATGATGTAATAAAAAGCTTGATGATTATTGACTCACCTTTTTACTTATTTTTCTTCTATTCACCGAGTGAAAGTCCACATCTTTTGTTACCGTTCAGAACATTAACTAGCTGTGTATAATATAGGACAGAACACTTTTGAGTATTATAGCTAGCTGCCAGGATGTGTGTGCTACGTTTTGCCTGTGCATAGTTTTGAAAGAGTAAGCTAAGAATGTTCCTATCTACATTTTAAGTTTTCTTACATTAACAAAAGCTGTTCTAATATTGGTAAAAGCACACCTGGGCATGCTTAAACATTGCAGCCAGCTTTCTTAAGGGCAAAAACGCCTTTTCTATAAAATAATATTTTTTTATTTGATTTTGCAACTTAAACACATTAAACATGTTTTTTTTCACAAATCTAAGAATGACAATGTGTAACCTTTTCATCTCATATTAATTTTGTTTTATTTGAGAATGTGTGAGATCAACACCTGGTTAATGGAACTGCCATAATTAGTGATATATTCATTCTGTACTGGAATTTATCACCTGAAACAAGTCAGCAGCTGAGCAATTGTACAAAGCACACCTTTTTAATTAATTGGTCAAGTCAACCACTGTTTTGTTTGAATTTCAATTTCTCATTGCATCTTATGAGTTTTCTTTTGGGAATTTCGATATGTGCATTAAGAGAACATGCATCTCCTTTTAGATCTTGTATTATTCATGCTTCTGGCTTTGCTCCACCAGTCCCTTATGCTTGCTGTTTTATATTTTTTACATTTTCCAAGAATGATATTGTTGTGGAAGGGAACAGTACATGCATTTTTCATGTCCTAATTTTCCATATATATAAAATATATGCCTTTTTTTTGTTTAATCGGTATTGTGAGGAAATCTCGATATTTAGGTTTTCAAACTAACTATCCTTGATAAAAATAAATGCAGGTTTTGTGTGCCCTTGATGGATTCTTATTCTGATAGAAGGGCATCAAAAGCAAAGAATTATGGCGGAGAGCTAGGTGAAGTTCTGGGCTCCCATGAGGATGATGGGGCATGCGTAATCAAGTGGAAAATCTCCAGATCTTGCAAAGGTGCTCACACCTTGAGGAAATTGTTTTCTATGTTCATCAAAGAAATTGTCGAGGGGATGATTGGATACATTCGCCTTCCAACTATCATGTCAAAACTCCTCTCTGATAATGGTAGCCAGGAATTTGGTGATTTCAAAATTACAATATTGGGGATGCTTGGAACATATGGTTTTGAAAGAAGAATTCTGGTATATATTTATGACCTATTAACTTGGCCATTTGAATTTTTTCTTTATCTATTCATCTTAGAATTTGTTTTTTATGAACTTTGTGCCGGACCGGTGATGAGCTGCTCAAACCTTAATTTAAATCACAAATTTCTACTAACTCATTTTATGCATTTTAGGATACAGCCAAATCCTTGATAGAGGACGACACATTCTACACCATGAGCTTACTAAAGAAGGGGGCATCTCATGGCTATGCTCCCCGGAGTACTGTATGTTGTATATGCAACTGCCCACTTGCAAAGAATTCCAGTTTCCGTATTCGAGTTTTCAGTTGTGGTCATGCAACTCATCTTGATTGCGAACTTGAAAATGAGTCATCAAGTAGGGGTCACTTATCCGGATGCCCTGTTTGCATGCCTAAGAAGAATACTCAAGTGGGGGCTAGAAACAAATTAGCACTTTCGGAGAATGGTTTAGTGTATAAGGTTTCCACGAGACCACGGAGACCACATGGAACTAGCATTTTACACCCACATGAAGATTTATTAGAGAATTCCTATGGGCTTCAGCAAATATCACGGGTAAATGAGCACCTTAATTGTTATTGTTACACCTTTCATTGTTAGAAGTTGTTAATTGATCAAAACTCATCCTGAATTTTCTGCAGTTTGAGATTTTGTCTAGTCTCCAAAAAGATAAGAAATCAGTACAGATAGAAAGCATGCCTCAGCTGAGGCTTGCACCACCTGCTGTGTATCATGAAAAGGTGAAGAAAGGACCTGATCTTTTAACAGGAGAGAATAGCAGTGCTCTTGCTGAAGTTGAGAAACCAAGCAAAAGGAGGCAACTCAGAGAGCTAAAACTGAAAGGGACATCTCTTCGGTTCCCGCTAAAATCAAGCATATTCGGTAAGCTTTGTGATGCTCAGTTCATGTTGGTAAAATTTTGTAAGTGGGCATATCTTAACACCTGGATGATGCTTTTGCAGGAAAGGAGAAGACGAACAAAGGTTGACGTTGCTAGCTTGTATAGACTAACAAACTGTAGAAATTGATGACCGGCTTGTCCAATAGCTCATGAATTTATCATCAACGATGCTCACTTGGCTGAGATTTTTTTTCTAACCTGTGTGTAGTCTCTCTCTCTCTCGTGATGTATAAAATATTCTGTTCAGTTATCTTGTAACCATGTAGGAAAAATAAATTTTGTATGTAGTGAGGGGATGAAATTTGTTAATAAATTAAAAACCTTTTAATTTTAAAAGCTAGGCTCTTTCTTGCTTGTAGCGATTTGATGGTGGAGTTTGATGTTTGCTATCCGAAATTACAGGTAGCCTGTTTCTTCTTTGATTTTCTCCTTACCTATCCATGTGATGGAAAAACTGATCGTAAAGGCTTGGATTTTTTTAAGCTTTGATTGGACGGTTATGAGCATTCTGCTGGAAAATGGGATGGATACTGAAGCAATATGTTGTTGGCCTTGTCGGGGATTAAGGAAGATGCTACGAGTACTATAGTTGTGTTCTAACAAGCACCAGCTGAACTGCGGATGCTGTAAGAAATTATGATGCACGGCAAATTTTAGAACGTGCATTCTGGAGGAAAATAAAGGAAAGCCTGCAAATTGCTTGGAACGACCACACTAGCTAGGTGGTAGTTTCAGAGGTTTAAAATTATAGAAATACTACCATTTTGCCCTGCGCTGTGGGTTGGTTTGCCATTGAGTTCTTTAATTAGAGTTTTGAAGTTTTTTTTTTTTTTTCATTCATTTGTCATGTGATTTTTTTTTCAGAAATAAATAAAAAAATTATTTAACACTAAACGAGTTCAATTTAATCTCTCATGCTGTATTTGCAGTCTAGAATAAAAATCTGCCATGAGTTTTAAAATATGTATCAATAAGTATCCAGTGCAATAATTTTGACCAATTTTACATGAAAAGTTAAATTTCTTAAATTAATTGCTATTAAATGATGCAAAAACTCCTTTGACCGGGGGGGGGGGGGGGGGGGGGGGGGGGGTTTACCTTGAGTGTTTTTTAATTTTATGTTTACTCTCCGTGTTTTTTTAAATTATAGTCTATATCCTAAACTTTGATATACATGTAACATTTTGCATTCTAAATCATCCTATATAATTTAATTTATTTTATACTTGTCATGGTAATTTTTCAAAACATAAAGGGTAAGTATAAAAACAATTAAACTATATAGAATGATAAGGTTAATTTCCATTAAGAAAAAAAAATGAAAAGGCCCACAAACAATAAATAATCTTATACAATGTTCATAGTTTAAAATGCAAGGATGGAAATGAGAGAAGATAAATGAGATTCTAATCATTTAGTTAAATTTGGCCAATAAAATAGAAGAAGGATAATAATTAATCTATCCAAATTGAATATTGAAAATTACTAAAGAGAATCACATAGTTGATGCAGGAATGAAAATTCGCAGTTTTGCAAAACCAGGGACGAAATTGTCTTTTGAAGGTCATTAAACCGCAAAGAAAACTGAAACAATTAAACTCATGGTTGCAATCGAAATATATGGAAACTAGGGATGACAATGTTTCTTATCCAAAAGAACAAGGATTGTGGAAGGTTTTAGACGGTGTCGTTTAATGCATAAGTTTTCTCAAAACGAATAGGGCCCAACCGGGTTCGAACCGGTGACCTCTTGATCTGCAGTCAAATGCTCTACCACTGAGCTATGGACCCCAATTAGCTCTTGTGTACCGTATAGTAGTACTTATACCATAAAGAGTAAGAATTCTTATCGCGTATATTTATCGCATGCTAGGAAAGCGATAGGGTAGGAACCATACGCGATGTAAAATATAAAGATGCTGTAAATTACACATATATATATATATATATATATGTATATATATATATATGTATGTATATATATATATGTATGTATGTATTTTAAAAAAAATAATCTTGATAACCTAAAAAAAAATATTGATTATTAATATGACAAACCTGTAACCCTGATAATCATAGTCAAGTCAATCCAAGAATTCTCATTGAACTTGTGATTCATTTCATGAAATTAAAATAACCCAATAAATAAAATTATAAAGTTCATCTTTTTTTAAATAATAATTAATCCATGTTTATTTTCAAACTCATGACTCGAGTCATTAGATCTAAAACATCATATTTTAAAAAATCATGAAATCCAATTCTAAATCAATCAAATATTGAAATATAAAATTTAAAAAATAATTTCAATTATACAAAAGGATTCAGAATAAGAAATAATAATTAAAAGAATGAGAATAAAAATAAATTCAGAAAAAGGACAAAAAAATAAAAATAATAAGGATAAAACTGGTAAAAATAATACATCATAAATATAAATTAAAGGATGATATCGAAAACAGATAAACCTTTACAAAAGAGCCAATAAAAAAATACAAATAAAAACATTGAGGATCAAATTAAAAAAAAAAAGTAATGAAATCATTCTTGGTTGATAAAATCCAGCAATTAAAAGATTATAATTTAAATTAATTTTATGATGCCAAATTAAGACTTGATTAAAAAAATATGAGCTTAAGAACATTGGATTCAAGTCTCCACCCAGGAAGTCCATAACTTCAACTTGATGTAGAGAAATACATACAACAAAAATATGTTGATATATTGATTTCAACAAAACAAATAATTAAGGACTTATATTCTCATAGCCTGTAAATTGCTCCAAATCAGCTTTGATAATCTTGAAAACATATGATTGGATTTTTAAAAGACTTGTGGAGATCGAAGAGTGTTGAGATCGCGCTGATAGGCTATCATGCATCAGTAGAGTATGCGAGAGTCCGTGTTGGCTTAGGTTGTGAAATGTGGTGTAAGGTTTCCAGGGGAGGAGGTGAGGGTGGTTTCGTCTTCTTGCTGTGTTGTGGTCGGGGATTTTGTGGACAAGTGGAAGTTTTTCATTTTTGGTTTTTTCTTTTACAATTAAAAAATTTCTAAGTTGAAATCAAATGGCTGGTTTCTAATTATTTAGATCCAAACAACTTCTTTTTTTTTTAGATTTATTAATGATAACAAACATGGATGTAAAAGAAAAAAAGAAAGGAGAAATTAAATGGGTCCGGGGCAAAATCTCGGAGCCCCGGAGACTCCGTTTTGCAAATGGGGCAGACCAGTTTTGTGAAAGTGTGTGTTAAACCATATCCACTTGGAGAGAAGAAGCTCATTTCTCCAATGGCCACCAGTCTCTTAGGAGGACCATCCCCTCCCCCTTTACTTTCTTCTCCTCTCAAAACCAAAACCAGACCACCATCAGCAGCCTCAATATCGTTCTCTCCGCCAATCCAACTTCAACACCCAAAACTCTGCTGCTCCCTGCCCCTCTCTAACTCTCTTTACTTGCCCTCAAGAAAACTTCTCGCCGTTTTTGCATTTGTAGATAAGGAAACCGTGATTACGGAGGACATTAATCATGTGAGCGAGGAGATTGATGAGTTTGAGTTGAAGAAGAAGCAAGCAAAACCATGTGAACTATACGTTTGTAATCTTCCAAGGAGCTCTGACATTGCAGACCTTGTCGAGATGTTCAAGCCTTTTGGCTCTGTTATCTCTGTTGAGGTATCTATCGCTTTGGACTTTCCTTTCTTCTCAATAAGAACTAGGTAAGGTTGGGTTCTGTAAAGAAATAGCATATCTAGTTTAGTTTTCAAAATCTTCTTAAAGGCATTCAGATAACTGTACCTAGCTCCGTCCTAAATTCTCAAGAGATAAATAGAGTTTTTGTGGTTTTATCGCTGCTATGCTCCGTCATCATTTTTTTCTCTTATTGTTTTGCTTCAATTGCAACAACTACACTGTATAATTTGGAAACTTGCTGGGGGTTTTGCCAACAAAAGGAAAGATGGAATTCTGTCAAAGTTTGTGGTGGATTCTGATTGTTTTTTGCTGAAAAGTAAAAGGATTGAAACAAAATTCATCTGACGGGAAGTTGGGCTGTCTCCAAATTTGCAAACTTGGTTTTAGCTTAATATAAAAAAACAGCGAAAAATACTCATCATTTTGAAAGCTGTGGGGTTGCACTCAAGTTCCCCTTCCTTGTTGAGTTAATTGCAGGTTTCTCGTAACCCTGAGACGGGTGTAAGCCGAGGATGTGGTTACATCACAATGGGTTCTATAGATTCAGCAAGGAATGCAGTTTCTGCATTGGATGGATCAGTTGAGTGTGAACTAGCTACCTTTTTTTAATTATTAGTGTCATTATTTCTCTTATCTAATTAATGTATTGCCTGGAATTCGTTTACCATTTTGAAGGATGTCGGTGGCAGGGAAATGCGGGTAAGATATTCAGTTGAAATAAGTTCCGGGAGGAGGAACCCCGACACACTGAACTCAGCGCCCACAAAACACTTATTTTATGAAAGTCCACATAAGCTGTACGTTGGTAATCTTCCGTGGAGTACAAAACCGGATGAGTTGAGGAATCTATTTAATCAGTTCGGGATTGTGGTTAGTGCAAGGGTGTTGTCTGATCGTAAAGGAGGAAAGAACCGAACTTATGCATTCCTTTCCTTCTTATCTGTTGCAGAACGTGATGCTGCACTTTCAATGAATGGAACAGTTGAGTTTATTAACATCTATTTTTTTCAACTTTCCTTTTCTTTTGCTTCTTTTTGTCAACGCAACACGTTAATTTGAGTTTTTCTTGCAGGAGTTTTATGACCGCATGCTAGTTGTTAAAAGAGGGGTTGAGAAACGACCGAGCTCTTTCTGAAATTTTCCTGCTTGCATATATGTTATGAGGTCCTGACAAATAAGATAGCTCGAAGCATTTTTCTCAGTTGAAACATATTGGCAGAGGGTTTGCTTTCTCATCCTCGTTCCTGCAAATTCAAGTTCTATATCTCACACTGAAGTTTGAGTACCCTTCAAAGTTTTGTAGGCATCAACATTATATTAAAAGTACGTTGAGAAAATTTAACTACATCTTGTAAAGTTGGAATTTTAGCTTTTGGCAAGGGATTGCATATTCATATGCTCTCGCATACACTCTTTGTTTCTTTGATTTGAAAAGGCAGAGTGTATTTACTCTATCTTGTCTTGATATCTTAATATCTGGATTTGTTTTTGCCGAAGTAGAGATATTTTTCGAGTTCATGAGAATTTTAAGGTGTGGATTATAAATTGGCACCTGTAGCTGGGTTGCTGAGATGGTGATGTGTATATGAGGGAGAGGGGGGGGAGATGAATCACATTATCAGAATGATATATTAATCGACCTTTCAAACTGGTATAGCATGGCGAAATAGTTAAGCTTGCAAGTTGCAACTTCTTAGAAAAGTATATTATGTGATTTTTATTTTTATTTCTGTAAGACGCAAGTAGAGGACAACAGCTGCCAAGATTTTCCCTGGATTTGAGCATGGAATTGTTGTTTGTGCAAATTAGGCATGGTTCTTCAAACTGAAAACGATGGTGGAAACTTTTCCTTTTGTGTTTTTCCAGAATCGAAACTACGACGGGGAACTTGATTTCCATGATTACACCTATGTGCTTGCCCTTGCTATTCGTCAATCAGTATCCTCCCGTCAATAGTTTAATAAACATTGACCCTAATCAACCATAATGTTCTGGCCTAGTGACACCAGTCTTAGGATCTTTTTAATACTGCAAGCAGGGCTAGGCAGGAAATTTTTAAGGTGCGACATCCAATCTCACTCAAAAATCTTATTTTTCATCTCGTAGCAGCAGTTGTATCCATACATGCATATTGTAATGATTAATCACCCAGCAAGCAATACAGCAGTCTTAAGACTCGGAAGAATACAGAATCGTGATGATAGAAATTATATAAATGGGATATGTTTTTTTAACACCCATCAAAAGGAGTAATACACCGGAGGGAATTGCAAATGTATACCCGAACTAGAAATCTACAAGCTTTAGACAAAAAGAGCGAGGGAGAGTTACAAGTAGTATGCCTTGAGGGAGGGGAGGCGCCTACTAGAAAGACCAATTATTGCATTACACATGGATATTTTTGTATGTCCAAACATCAGCAATGACGAAAGTAGAAGGAGATTCTTTTGGTTAGTAATCCACATGCAAAATCAGCAACCAGTGTACTTTGTAGCAGGAGACAGTGCAAAGGGCAGGTCGCAGCAGGAAAGAGAGAGGCAGACTAACACCAGGGAAAAATATCACCTCCTATATTCGAGCAGTAATTCATTAAAAAAACTACAGAATTCTGATTCCCAACACAAGCCACCTGATGAAATCAGTTTGCTTATATCAACCTCAAACAGCAGGAAAGCTCCGAGGTGGTAAAGTCGCAACATCTGCATGGCACGAGGACATCAATCTATAACGAAGTTTTCATACTCATCGCATCAGCATTGTAGAAAGATGACATCAGCACCATATCTAGAGAAGAGCAGAGTGAAACCGGATAGAAGTATGACTGATCTACGATAATCACAAGCATGCAGATTACAAGACTGAAACAAATCGGCAACATAGAAAAATGAAGAGACCACAGCAAGGTTATAGCCATGCAATAAAATCCATTTGATGCATAAATCCCTGTTAAGCCGAGCAATCAGCAAAGCCATTTGCTTCCCTGGGAATATGAGCGAGTCAAACCTAGCTAATCTTACTCGAGAGGTGGATATGGAAGACAGATCATGAGCCGTTTTTCATGGTCTGCCAGCTGCTTTACCAAAGACAAGACACCGCAATGGCAGAGTCAATTTCAATAATCAGATTCTTGAAAGCATTCAACCTCTCCATGCTTTTTGTTGTATCCTTTTGATCAAGTACTCCTCCAAACCAATACCAGCCTCCACTATTCTAGTGTCACCCTTTAATTCTACCTTCATAACTTTATCCAAAGTTTCCCCTATTCTCTGCAAATCATCCACTTCACAAATCCTAGAAACCATCATCACCCAAGTCTCCGTATGTGGAGCTTCTCCATGCTTCAGCAATTCTTCCACAGCACCACAAGCTTCCGCAATCTTACCACCATTGCAAAAACCCTTTATCAAAGCATTCGAAACAGCACAATGCGGAGAAAATCCCTTCAACATCATTTCCTCAAGGTGACTCTTTGCTTCATCAAACATCCCTTGATCACATAACCCACCAACCAAAGTCCTATAAGACACCAAATTTGGCAGGCACCCATTAGACTCCATATCCTCAAGAACCTTACAAGCATCCATCGCACGTCCCTCTCTACAAAAACCCAATATAACCTTATTATAATGAATAATATCAGGATTGCATCCTTTAACCTTCATTCTACAAAGAAGCTTATAAGCCTCCCTGAGCTTCTTCTTCCTACACAAACTATTCAGCAAAGTAGTATAACTTAATGCATCCGGCACATATCCTTTATTCAACATATCTTCCAACAAACCAACTGCTCCATTGACCTGATTTTTTCTACACAAAGCCTGCATCAAAATCCTATAAGACACAACATCCGGCATAACATCTCTCCTAAACATTTGATTGAACAATGAGTACGCAATACTTAGTTGCCCATCTAAACAAAAGGCACGTATCAAAATGTTGTAAGACTTGGTATCGGGGAAAACACCATATCTATGAGCATCCCTGAAAAGACCAAAAGCGGGTTTAATATAGTTCTGGTGAGAAACAAGAATTTCAAGAATGCCATTTAAATGTTTGGGCGAAGGATTGCAGTCGAACTTGAGAATAGTGTAGAATATTTTGAGAGCTTTATCCGGGAGATTCGCTTCTCCGTAGATTTTGATTATGTAAGAGAAAAGAGTCGGGGTCACAGGGTAATTTTTGGATTTGAGGTCAATGAGAAGGTCATCAATGAAAGAGAAGTATTTGGCTCGACCGAGTTTGAGAATGAGAATAAGATAGCATGAGTAAGAGTGTTGGAAATTGGGTTGGCGAGAAGCGTAGTCGAAGATTTCTTTGGCTAAGAGAGGATCTGATTGGGAAGCTATGAGTTTCTGGACTCGAGATGGTGACCCAATTGGGGATTTGATGTTGGCATTTGGACGGGAATCGGAATGTTGTGTTTCTCGTTTGTGTTGTTGGTGATGGCGGGGTGACGAGGAGTAAAACAAGATTGATTGAGGTTTTGGCAGGATTGAGACAGTGCGTGTGCGAGGAGAAGTCACTAATGATAAAATTTTGCAGGCAACCAGGAATGGTTTATGCATGTTGAAAAGCACCGTGGATCATAGCACAGATTCATCACCCATTAAACAAGAACTCTGCAGTCATCGGCAGAAGCCATCCAAGTCGAATCCATCTTTCTGTCTACAGAAATGAAATATACAGTGTGAATTTTGTCCGCCTCAACAGCGGAAATTAGTCGAAGATGACGACCGACGGCTTCAATATACAGTGCGAGGATGTTTAGGTTTCGCGGGCTACCTGTCATGTCAGGAGTCTTTAGAGTTGATAAGGAAAATCACAGCAGGACCAGAAGCCTGGTAGAACTAATGGGCTATCAGCCCAGTGACTCACTTTCAGGCCCATTATACCCGGGACATTAGAAGTTTAATTATTTGTTATTATTATTATTATTATATCATTACTCCTTTCTTTTTCCCCGAAAGATAAAGAGATATAAGAAGTTACAAACCCCTTTACAAGAAAAACAAATCAGGAAATGAGGGTTTATGGCTATGCCTAGTAATATTTATTAACGGATGGAAAATAGTCTCATTTCCGGTCTTTTTTATTTACAATGTTTTATATTTTATCTTAACCTCTTAATATTGATCTCACCAGGCTTAATCTTTTTTTCCATATTCCAAATAAGGTTAATCTAATAACTAAATATTCAATTAATCTTAATAATCATATATTTTACAGTTAGAGTGACGGAATAGTCTTAAAGAAGATCATCTGTAGTTAAGAAGATTTTCTTTTTAGATTTAAACTTTTAGATCAACATCCGGAAAAACTATTAAATTTATCTAAATAGTTTTTTTTTTTAAATCACCTTCATAATTAAAAAGATGTTATCCTGCATCTTAAAAACAAGTTATAAAAAAATTACCTTCATAATTTTTACATGATTGTATTAAAAAAATAAAAAATAATGATTACCATGAGAAGACTATGTAAGAAATTACAATAAAAAAACAAAATAAATATTTTATACGAGCAATTTCTTAAAAAAACAAAATCTTCATAATATATTTATTATGATTACTCACGAAACAATTGGTAATGTAACTATAAAAAGATATAATGTAACGCTTTATAATTTTATGTAGATTTCACCTTTTTAATTATTTGTATTCGTGAAAAAAAATAGGGGTTTGTTTTTAAGGTAGCATTGAACTTACCAAACCCACTTTCTCATCATGTAATAAAGATATACTATACTAAATTTAAGATAATAAAATTATAATATCTTTTTAAATACATAATTTCCATAACATGATATTCAACTTTCCTTTTTATTATTTTCAGAATTTATATATTATTATTGACTTAATAGGCATACAATAATTTACTCTAAAATGTTAATCGATTTTACAATTTTTCCCTCAAAATAATTTTATCTTCGCTATTAACACATACATAGTAGTTGAATGACTTGTGTCGGCCGCATTGCTATCTTGAAGCGACGTGTGTGATTTGTTTTGGTGGTGAAAACAATTCTCTCACTATATTATTAGATTCGTGTTGATGTTCTCTTATTTTTTTTGAACAACATGTGCATTGTGATTATATCCAGTTTGGTGCCAAAAAATTTTCCTTTTCATTTTTCTCTTCTATGCCTTGATTTGTGTGCAACTCGTGAGAAAATCACAATATCCCTTAAATTAATTTTTTCCTCGGATGTGATCCTTGTTCTTTGAATTACAATTGCTTTATCATGTTTGGTCCTTGTTTATTTTCTTTCTATTTTTTTTCCAATTATATCGATCTCAATTAAATTGGTTGTAATTAAGCTTCTTGCTTGAACCCAAATCTTTGATTTTATGAGTTGTAATTTTGAAATATTAAATTGGTTTATAGGATTTACCCGAACTTGTTTGGTTTTACATGCTATTAAATTAGAGTTTATATATATATCACTAGATTAATAGATTACTAGATAAACCAAACTTATTAAGTTCAATTGATTCAATAACTTGGGTCTTATAATTTTTTTACTTATTTGGAAATACTAGGGTTACCTTAGATTTTTTTCCATTTTAGGTTGAAAAATTTACCCCACCCCAGGGCATTGCAACGATCATTGATACAAGTTTACTCAAATAATTTTTTGTTCTTTTTTATTACCTTTTAATTTTTGGTCTTTAATATTTACTTGTAGTAATTGCTTTCTATTTTGCTTCCTCATGAGTTTTTGTCACTATCTTATATCCATGTTGCGGGTTTTGTAAGTTGACCATTGTTATTTTAGTTTCATCAAATATGTTGTTTAATGTATCACTATTTAAGTGTTTATAAAAAAATTCAGCCAATATCTATCTATCTATATATTTTATCTTTTTAGATTAAAAAAATAAATTACCCATGGTGGAGCACTGAAAAACTAACTAGTCATGTACATTTCTAATGCTCCACATCCCGGTAACTTTTTTAAATTCTGGTAAAAGATGAAAAATAATTTTAATTCATTTCTAATAAACTAAAATAAAAATTTCGTAAAAACAATGGGCGGTGATGGTAATCCAGCTGAACATAGCATTCACATCATCAATCATGATATGTTTTTAGTGAAATCTAAACAGATAAGGCACATGCAAAAAAAATTAAAAAATTTAAAGTCACTGCTAACTTAAGCTGAAAGCCCACAAAGAGGATTCTCTTGAATGTTCCACGTGTCGAACTCTCCACCATGTGATCTCAAATTGCGATCATTAGGCCAACGTGGCAAACCCTCTGATAAAATCGTCTTCCAACAACCCCAAAACCACGCAACACGTGTCCACTAATGGACCCCACCAGATACACATAGTGTACCGTCCCTACCAGAAAAAGCAAACACACATGGTCCATATTATGACACGTCATCTCAACCAACCACAAGCCAACGGGAGCCCACCTTTTGATTGACCCTCAGATCTCCTCAATCAAAAAACGAAACCAAAGGTCCAAAACACGCTAAAGCATCGAAATAAAAAGAAAAAGAAAAGAAAATCCTCCTTGCGAAGATATTTTTTTGCGGTTTTCGTGGCTGAGAGTGAAAGTTGGAAATCAAGAGGCGGTTTTTACTATCTCGTTTAGGATCAGGTTACTCTCCCTTAAGCACACTCTCCCTTAGCACACTCTCCCCTCTCTTCCTATCTACTTCGACGACTATTGTTTTCATTTTGAATTTTCTGCAGATATAAGGGTTTGTTTGTTCCGTTGATTTTTAAGTTTAGATTTTGTTTTCTTTGCGAACAATAGCGTGTTTGAGAATGGGTGAGGTGGTAGTGAGTAGCAGCAGTGAAGAGGAGGAGGGGATGGTGGTGGAGTTTGAGACGGAGAAGGATATTGGATCATCGGAGGTTGTTCGATGGGAAGAGTTTCTACCAAGGATGGTGCTCAGCGTTCTTTTGGTTGAAGCTGATGATTCTACTCGTCAGATTATTGCTGCTCTTCTCCGAAAATGCAGTTACAGAGGTGGTTGATTCCCCCATCCCCCCCCCTCCTCTTCGTTGACTTTAGATATATCATTTTTATTTCTTGATGAACTTGGATTGAGTTCTCATTTCTTTTTTCTTCTTGATCATCTTATTTTTATTAAGTAGACTACAAGTTGATTTGTTTGGGGATATAAATTTGTCGATCTCTCGTGGCTGCACTGTCATCTGGACTTGTTTATGCTGATGGAAAATTATATGTAACGCCTTGTAATCTGAATGGATATATCTGCTCTGAGTTTCAAGACGCATTACTGTTTTTGCTCTGTAACTTGTTGATTCCCCTTTCCCGCTTCCTCTGTTACCTATACGATGTAATGGAGCATTATTCTTAATCTCCCAGTAATATCAAATTAAAAAAATATATATTTGAAGTTCAATTTTTTGTATCATTTACTTCGACTGAAAATGTATGTTTTCTTTTCTTCTTTCTGAACAGTTGCTGCTGTTCCTGATGGATTAATGGCATGGGAAACTTTGAAGGATGGACATCATAACATAGATCTCATATTAACTGAAGTGGAACTGCCTTCAATATCAGGATATGCACTTCTTACTCTGGTCATGGAGCATGATGTTTACAAAAACATTCCTGTCATAAGTATGTCAAAATCATGTTTTTGTTAACTTTACTACCTTGATTTTTTGTTTGACATAGTGCTTAACATGCGAGGGTTTCTTTGCATCATGAACATACAGTGATGTCTTCACACGATTCAGTTAGCATGGTTCTGAAGTGCTTGTTAAAAGGAGCAGCTGACTTTCTCATTAAGCCTGTAAGGAAGAATGAATTGAGGAACTTGTGGCAGCATGTTTGGAAGAGGCAAACTGTATGTTTTACCTTCAAGCTCGTCCTTTTCATTTTTCTTGGTTTGTTTTCTTCCATATGATAATGGAAGTCTATTAATTTAACCTTTTTTTTTATTATTAATTATAGGTGTTTGGCCAGCTTGCGCATACCTCGTCTAATTCTACGGGCTCTGAAGTTAACGGCCATGTAAATCTCCAGTGGTCATCATATTAGCAAACACAGGGCTCAAACCTGAAACCACAGAGGAACCAAACCCCTTAGAGCGTGCTTAATATTGTGGTTGCTTTTGTGGTTGAGGTTAAAAAAAATAGTTTTATAAAAAACACTTTTAGTTGAGGTTTATAACTAAAATTGAAGTGTTTGGTTCAAATTGTGGTTAAGTTTGAGGTTTAATGAAAAATAATTTCTTGTGTTTGGTTAATATGTTTTTTATATTGATGTCTTGTGAAATTACTTTAAAGAACATACACGCGCGCGCACCCATATATATATATATATATATATATATATATTTTAAAGTATTATAGATTTAATAATCATATTTACATAATGTAATTAACAATTCAAGTAAACTAGACTCTTGTTTTTATTCTCCATCAAATTATTTGCAATTTCATCACGAAGAAAATTCATGCGTGAAGGCCTATACAATCCTTGACTATTTGATAGAAAAACATATGATAAAATATCATCAGGAACAAAATAAGAATTGCGATCATATTCGGCAAGTCATATCATCTTGTGATCTTCCTCTAATATAGTTATTGTTATGTTATGCTGCAACTACAATTTTCACTTATGTTTTGTATGGATAAACATATATATTTTGTATAATTCTTCACCTTTGTTTCCATACTCCAAAAGATTGTTATATCATATTATATAGTGATGAGTGTACACGATTAAAAACTTCTTCACGACCATTTGGTTGTCCACGACGCCTAAACTCTTGTAAATGATACATCTAAACTTTATAAGGATCTAAATACCTATACTCATTGGGATATCTAGCATCAACCATATAATATATTGCCTGTAAAAAAGAGGAAAACACATAATATAAAATCAGAAACTGGTGAAGAATATTATTAATCTTAATTTACCAACTCTTAAATGTATATGAAATGTCAACTTTCTGGTGGTTTGAGAAATTTAATATTATTATTGTTAATAATCTTTAGAAAAATAGGTGTCGTGTGTATTGTCTTCTCATCTTGCCCACACAAATGTGAATTGCATGTTAAAACAAGAAGCAACCATAATATTTTAGGTCGGTACACCTTTTCTTTCTTCCAGTAAATGGAACTTGATTATTGGATGATATGTAATCATGAACATGTGTTCCATTAATTGCATCGACATAATTCTACATGAATAAAATGAACATTCTTATTAATTACAAACATCAGTAAAAGAAAAGATATTCATTAAAACATAATTAAAATAAAACATCTAACCTTGAAATGTTGCATATATCTTGGATTCATTGCAATTTCTCTAGGGGTGTTTGTAAATTTTGGATCTACTGATTTTATGACTTCTACGATGACCAAACATACTACTTTAAGGACTTTATTTATGCATCTACTAACAGTTTCATCTGAATATTGTAATCTCTCTTGTACTTCCATGTTTGACGCTCTAACAACTACCGTATATAAAAACATTGCTACCTTTTCAATCACGCTCATGCGTCTTGAAAGCTTCAAGCCATAATATATTTCTAAATCATTACACAAACTCAACAGTGTTTATGTCCATCCTAAACATGTTAACACACTGTTTCCAATGACGTCTTAATAATTCGGTTAGTCAACGCATACCCTGTACTGTATAAAACCATACATGATTTTTTATGCATATAACTTATGTAATACATGTTTATAACTATGCATGTAATTAATTTGTCCATGTCAAATGTATCCTTAGAAACAATTCATTTTCTTTGTCAGTGTCATCATCGTCATCGATACTATATCATTGTCATCATCGTTGTTGTCATCGTTTCCATCATCGGTACCCCCATCATCATCGCCCTCTATCGACACACTAACACCTTCAAAAGCATGATAATTAATGTGTTCTACGTGGTTCATAACATTGTCATAATCGTTATCAAAATCTTCGTTAACTATATCATTATACCATGGATCATTCGTATCTTTAAATTCCATGAAAAAAACAAAAAGACTCCTACTTATATAGGAAATAATGAATGATTCCTTGGAGAAAAGCAATTTATTTTTTGTACCAAGTGAATTGCGTATAATTGTTGGCAACAATTACGATATATATGAGTTGGAATAAGCATTATTAATGTCCTTTGATATCAAAATCTTGTATTTCATATGGGTTGCTTCCAAATTATTTTTTTCTTTGTCATTCATTATGCCTTATCCCTACAACTTTAAATTTCTTTGCATCATTTCATTATCCTTTACCCATAGTTAACCAAATGAAAAAAAGCATAAATTATTGCAAGCTTCTTTTTACATATGAGTTGTTGCTACCTAATTTTTGACCCATTATTTTTATGTTTCGAAAAAAATATATATATATCAAAAAAGAAAAAAGAAAAACAGAAGACAAAAAATCCAAAAAAATATATCTTGGTACAAGGGCAAAATTGAACAAATTGAGAGTTTAATGGCCAATGGAGGGTTAAATCGAGAAAATCAGAAACCAAGGACCAGAATAAAAAGGTCGCGCAACGCTAAGGTTGATATTTGAAATTCTGACAGGAGTATAATTGAACAAAATCATAAGTTTGAATTCAATTGAGGGTGCAATTAGAATAATTATAAATTGAGGGATATTTTTACCTTCAAATATTTTTTGGAAATTGCATATTCCGGTTGTATGTTCCGGCGTGCCCGACTTTGAATGATCGGGCGCGCCTGCATTCAATATTCAACGGTGACACCCTGCATTAAATATTCTGGCAGCCGAAGGGTTTGTTTTATCTACTATAAATAGCAACATGCAAGGAAGGAAGGGGGGGAAGAGAATGAAGATCGAAAACGGGGAGAAGATTTTTCAAGCAAAAAGAAGAGAAAAAAACAGAGGAGTGAAAAAGGAAGAAAAAAAAGAAGATCAAGAGAGAAAATTTACGTAAAAAAACTCAAGCAATTTTCTTCAACAAGCCCCGACATCACCAGTTTTTTTTCCTTTTCTTTTTTTCTCTTCTCTCTCGGTCGGTCGACCGTTTCTCTCTCTAAATCCAGAGGAGCCTCTCTCTCTCTCTCTTTCTCGGTTCAGCAACTTCGGCCACCAGCTTCAACCACCAAGAGCCGCCTTGTCATCACCAGCAGCTACCCCTCAACTCCAGCAACCCAGCTGTAGCCACGAAGAGCCGCCTTGTCATCACCAGCAACCACTCCTCAACTCCAGCAACCCAGCCGTGGTCTCTGGTGAAGCAAAGGCAGAATAGCCCCAGCAACTGCAACGCCACCGTGCACCTTCCGACGTCCACTTCGGCCACCATTTCCAACACCACCACGACTAGAAGAACCACCTCGACCCAACGATATTGACAGGTACGTCGTTTGTCACACTCGAAAATTCCATCATTTACTGTTCATCTTCTTTGTTACTTGCGCAGGGAGTGAATTAATTCACTCCCCCGCATAGCTGGTTGGGCTGGGCTTGGTGTCGGCCCAACCCTTTGGAAAGGTAGGGTTTCCAGCCCAAAGTGACTGGGCTGGAAACCCAACCCGAAAATAAATGGGCCAAAAGCCCAACCCAAATTTAAGTGGGCCTAAAGCCATATAAGTTTAAGTGGGCTGGAGGCCCAGCCAAATTTTATAGTGGGCTGGAAGCCCGGACCAATATTGGGGGCTGGAAGCCCAGCCCAACATGATAGGGGGCCAGCCCACTAGCAAAAAATATATATATATATATATATATTGCAATAAATAAAAAATATATTTTTTGAGAAAATATCTAGAACAAAAATGTGATTTTGTGCATACGGCCAATACACTAGCATATTTTAAAAATTCTTTTTCTTTCAAAAAATATATATTATCTCGGAGTTTGAAAAAAAAATGTGTTTTAGAATGGATTTTGCAAAGAAAAATAATTTCTCGCATTTTGAGATTTTACATGTTTGTAAAAATCCGAAAGGTATTGGCCAATATTCCAAAAATATCAAAATCTTATTTTTTTTGGAAATTTATTATTCATTGTTGGTGTTTGGATAAATAAATTCTAAGGGGTTAATATCCAAAATATTCGGCGGGGATAATTTGCTATTATTCACTGTCGGTGTTTGGATAAATAAATCATAAGGGGTTGGTATCCAAAATATTCGGCGGGGATGATTTGCTATTATTCACTGTTGGTGTTTGGATAAATAAATCCTAAGGGGTTGATATCCAAAATATTCGGCGGGGATGATTTGCTATTATTCACTGTTGGTGTTTGGATAAATAAATCCTAAAGTAGGGTAATATCCAAAATATTAGCGGAGATAATTCGTTGTTATGCACCGTAAATATCTGGATAAAGAAACTTTAAAATAATAAATATCCGAAATATTTTCTACAGGAATAATGCCAGCATCATTTAATCAGCATATTCTTTGGAAGATCAAAATCATAACAGATCATAAGCAAACCAAAACATCAAGCAACTTACCTTAGGTAGGGCGTATTATGGGTGCTAAAACCTTCCCTTTACGAAACCAGTCCTTGCCTTAGAATCTCTGAAAGACCAATTTTAGGTTTCCTAGTGACCATAATACTAGGTGGCGACTCCCATTTTCACAAAATAAAAGATAAGACCCCGACATGAATTCCCTCGCTCACGGGGAGGGTCGTCACGGCGCCGCGCTCTCGCGATGGGGTGCAACATGAGTGAACAACACATTGTTTGGAAGTAATGCTGGAAAACAAATTTTAAATAGTGGCAGCCAAGTGTTCTTATTTTACAACATTATTGACAACATAAACAACAGATTTTTACCACAGAAAAAAAAAAGCAATAAGAAAACCCATGACATACCTTATCAATTACATGTTTACAATCAAATAATTTATGCGGCCCGAAACAGTCACTCATGAATTAGAAAATTAATCACACTCATGCATTAATACAACAACAACACAATCAAATTATGTAGCCCATAATAGTAACTCAGGAATTACAATTCAAATAAAGGGAAACACAATGAAACCCAACAATCCAATAACTCAACAAGTTCATGGCCAAATTAATGAATAAACAATACAATAACAAATTCAATGATTAAAACATACATAATAATTCAACAACGAAACACATATTCAACAATGCATGCATTGCAAATCATGTCAAAATTGTCCACGCACTATGCTGCAAATGTAAATATATACATAAATTATCAAGCATGTCAAATAAGATAACACATTGCATTTAACTAACATTCCAACATAAAAAAGAATTTATAGTTTAGAAAAGAGAGCCATATCATCGGTTATCGGTGTTTAGTCCGTGCATACATTTTTTCCAACCATTTCAACTTCTTTTCAAGACCTCCCATAGTAGACCACATTTCTCTCTTACTTTGTAAACTCAAATATTTTGTTCCAAAGTCATGAAAACCATCCTCAATTGAGACTCAAGGAATTGAATGAAGCTCAACCATAACCTCATGAATACTACACCCTTCTCGATATATATGCAAAGAATTAAAATCACTCCTTGTCAAACTACGTCCACTTTGACAGTAGTTGAACGCCAATATCAAACGTCTTCTTCTACTTTGCTCGACCCTCATAAGCATCCTTTTCTTTTCTTTTTCCATTACTCCTTGTGTTGCTGCTACTTGATATGTTTACCCCCAACTAACCAAAAAATCATGTAGGCCACTTGTAGAGTGAGGAATATTTCTCTTATCAGATTACGTTGGCTTCACGAAGCGTTACATAGAAACTGCATATTTTGCCACCTCCCGTTCAGAGCTCTTGTATGACCCCTTGCTTGGAAGCCGAGAGTGCTCAGATGCAAAATATGCAGCGACTTTCACAGCTGAAGTATAGGAGTGCTTCAAATCTGAGCAACACAGATAGAGAGGAGTTCGAAGAGATGCCAGATTAGATAAATGCCCTGTAACTCCTGAGAACAAGACTCTGACACAATATTTGTTTCCATTGCAATGTTTCACTTATCGTTTATTACAACTGCTTGAAAACTGTGCTCTCTTAGTTCAATAATACTTGACAAATGGACATCTGACACAGTATTTGTTGCAGAAAGGTACTTTAAATAATGGTCCAAAGACCACATATGTACACTCTAGTTTACATTATGGCACCAGCAAGTTCGAATTCAATCCACAACTTGAACTCTCAATCAAAAGATTGTATCCCAGTAGCTCAAAGAACCAAGGGGTAGATGAAAGATATGCACTGAACCATTCCAATGCCTCGGCCTTGTCATGGCAAGTTTTTGTAGCCCATGACCTTACAAGTAAACTTGGAATGCTGAAAATTAGATATAACTTGTCGCCAGCATATTGTTTTCCATGAAAATTAGATGTTAGGCATGTATGTATCGATGATGGAGGAAGCAGGAGTGCCGGGACAGTGGCCGTGATGTTTTAGGTGGCTCTGGTTTTCCTATGTCAATATTGACATTAGATTACCAAGGGGTGCTCCTCAAATGATGAATCAAAGGATCATAATTACATAATTTTATTTACTATAATTGATCCGTTAAAGAACAAGAGCTGTGGTTTACAAAAAAAACAAATCCAATGTGTTTTCTGTTTTAAAAAACATTAATTCTATTTCTCAGAGACATGGTGCCACTTCGAATGGGAATCAAGATGTGACAATTCCAATCTTGGTTGGCAATATATCTACTGGATGCCTTCATGATTTCTCCCCTCTGTATTATACTCAATCAAGTGCAGCATGGAGTCCCAAACTTTCTGGGCAGCAGCAGTCTCCGTATCCTCTTGGTAACTCAATTCATTCAAATCCTGATGTTCATGATTCCAAGAAAAATCACAGGTGCTCTGATGAAACTACTTGCAACTCTGCTGACCAAAAAAATGGCCATCAGCAGAACAATACCTAACCTGTGGACCAAGTGAGACATGGCTCTGCTGCTGGTCAGAGTGAGACGTGATAATTTGCTTTGATAGTATAAAAATGGGCTTGTTTATTAAGTTAGCTATATCAGTATCGTATCTTATGATTGCTGAGAAGCTCCCACATTGTTTGTCTAAAATTCATGTACTCTTCAGCCTTGTTTTCTGTTGCTCTTCTATAAAATATGGGATTTGTAGATAAACTCCTGTTGATCAATCAATTGGGAGAAAGTGGATGCTAATGGTATTCTTTGTTTCATCTGGTTCAGTAATCTTTGCCATTTGGGGTTCTATCTGACTGGGGCATCCCTTCCCCTAGCTCTCTTGACTGCTCTGCTATCAACAGCAGTAACTTATGGATGCTTAATCCATATTACGCACGTGTCACAGTTGAGAATGTTGAATTGTCCCGGGAAAATTCCTGAATTAGTAGTCCATGGATTGTGGCTGGGAAGGAAGTCACTTGGTTTTCTCGGGATGGTATCATGAATGGCTGCAATTTGCCTTCACACGTGGATATTTTTGCTAGGGAGAGGAGAACGACATCAGATGCGCAAGTAATGACGTGTAAACATGGACCCGAGCCTCATAATACAGGACGTGGACTGGTGGATATCTGACGAGGCACTAGCTATGAAAAGAGGAAACACGTAGAAAAGTTTGTCCTCGGCTGCTTTCTTTTTTCTTTTTTCTTTTTTCTTTTTTCATGCAGAAACAACTGGATCAAGTCTTATCCATAAGTGAAGGAAACTGTCACTCGTCCTACTGCCTTTCAATGGACAGACCAGAGTTCCCGTTATTATGGGATGTTTTTAATTGTGTTTTACAAATATTTTTGAAAATTAAAAAAAAATTATTTTTTTTATTTTAAATTAATTGTTTTTGGTACTTTTAAATTATTTTGATGTCATGATATCAAAAATAATTTTTAAAAAATAAAAAAATAATTATTTTGATATATTTCTGGAAAAAAACACTTTAAAAAACAACTTCTACTACACTGCCAAATATTTACTTATTCTCTCGTTTTATTTTGGGGCCCGTTGCCGAAAGCATATATGGTTTGGTGACAGAAGTTATTACAATAAGAAAAGAAAAATATTACCATGAAATATTTTCAGAGTAACAATGAAGAAACTACAAAAACATCTTAATCGGTAATTGTTTAAATATACTAAGAGAACGGTTATATATACTAATTCTTGAAGATAAATTGAAGGTAGACATACCTTTGTCTTAACAATTTTTCAGTTATAGAATAATAAAAATGAGTTTATTTATCTAAATTTTCTTTAAAAAATAACAGTGAACTAAAAGCATATACCAATAAACCATGATAGGTTTAAAGATTGGGGTGTTGTTGCCATATGAAACGAAAAGAATCATCAAATAGGAGTGATTGGCTTCATTCATGGAAAACATTGGAAGGGGATGCTCGTGATGCAATTATTGCACAAGTCTTTTTGCCAGGGAATTTGCTTTCTTCACCTCTTGGTTTATGTTATGTTAGTGTTATTTTTTGTTGAGATGGGGCACTAGTAAGACAATTACTCATAAAGTAATTATTAATATTATCGTAAAAAAACTTTAAAATTTTGAAAGACATGGTGTAATAATGAGATTTTTCAGATATCATTTTAATAATTTTAATCTTCAAGGGGCGTGACGTGATGACAAAGAGCTTGTGATTTGTACAACATGTCTCGAGCTCGAGTCAGGGCGTGTATTTTTTATAAGAACCTGAGACAACCAGAGTTTTACTCACTCACCTGGATCCACAAAATACACTTTCCAGGAAATGGGGTTTCCTCGTATAAAAAAAAAATTGTATAATAAAAAATTAAATAAAAAAAGAAAAGTGTTGAGCTTAAAAATGTGCTAGGCATTGTTGGGTCAGAACACCAAACTCGAATGATTTTTTTTAAAAAAAAAAAAAAAAAAAACTCAAGCAAATGATAGCCAAATAGACAGGAAGGAAACAAAAACTATTATCCATTGTAATAAGTTTTAGCTAACTTTGGCGACTGAAAAATCAGGATATATATAATTTAAACTTCAAAAACTAAATTTTAATTTTTTTATTTATTTTATCTAAAAACACTTTAAAAATATCATAGGAATCTAAAAGACACTTTATTTTTAATATTAAAACGCATTCTAATCGATTTAAAAACTTAAAATTAAACTGAAAAAAAAAATTGAGTTCAAATCTATTTTTTCTATATAATTAAAAGACAACCAAATTGATTAAGTTTTTTTTTCTCTATGATAAACTCATTGACACTGAGATTTTTTGTGTGTGTTTGAAATGTAGCTAGCTAAAACCTCTCTACTCTTTCAGCATCAAGGACTGAATCATAATAAAAATAAATTTAAGATTAAAATATAAAAATCTAAATCACAGTAATTAAAAATAACAAATGGTAAAAATCAGGACATATCGAGCCCAAATTTTGCACTTCAAGCAAGCAGTGCTTGAAGAGTAAATCCCTCCAGTCTTTTTGTTTCTTAATTTGCTAGTGTATGTTAATTTTTATAATAGTTATCACGTGACATTATAGTTGACCTATTAATTGTTATATGAATTGATTTTATTTTTCTAATAATTTAAGTTATTAAATTCGAAATTGAATTTAAAAACACGATATCGATATAATAAGATATTTTGCTTCGAATTATAGTGTTAGGGCACCCACGTACGACCTTAATTTATTATTTTAGCACTTTTTTTATTCCTTAATTGCTGATAATTCTTTCTCTCTCTCTTGCCAATATATTTGTAAGAAAAAAAGAAAAACAAGAGAACCTATTAATCCATATATAAAATTAAAAAAAGAAGATCACTTTACTTCCAAGTGACCCAACTACCTTTCTTTCCTCTTCAATTTTTGTTCCATTTGTCCCATACGTACATTCTTCTCCTTCGGCTCTTTTCCTTGTATCTTTTTATATATATATATATATATATATATATATATATATATATATATATATATATATATACTCACTCGTCATCTTCACCACCCACACTCTCCTTCCCTTCCTCTCTCTGTATTTTCTATATACACATAAACAACCTAATATTATACAATCGCATTTCCCATGGCAGAAGAGAAACAACCAAAAGAAACCAACCCACACCTACGCGGAATGAAAGAAGGGAAACGCGCTGGTCATAAAAAACAAGAGGCAGACAGGCCAAAAGACCCACGCCGTGCTCTCTGCATATTCATCACCATCTTCCTTCTCTTAGCAGGTCTCGCAGTTCTCATCGTCTGGTCAATTTACAGACCCCACAAGCCACGGTTCACTGTAGTTGGGGCAGCTGTAAACGACCTTAACACCTCATCCCCACCTTACATTTCAACATCCATGCAGTTCACTATTGTCACTAGAAACCCCAACAGGAGGGTCTCGATCATGTATGATAAACTCACTGCTTATGTATCATACAGGAACCAAGCGATAACTCCTCCAATGGTATTGCCTCCATTTTATCACGAGAAAAAGAGCACGGTGGTCATGTATCCGGTGCTTGTCGGGGAAGGGGTGCCGGTGTCAGTGGAAGTTTCAGATGGGCTGGTGATGGATGAGGCACATGGGGTTGTGGGGTTGAGGGTGGTGTTGCTGGGCAGGTTGAGGTGGAAGGGCGGGGCCATAAAGACAGGGAGATATGGAGTTTATGTGAAGTGTGATATCTTGGTGGGTTTGAAGAAGGGTTTTGTGGGGCAAGTGCCCTTGCTTGGGTCTCCACAGTGTCAAGTTGATATATGAAGTTCATTATATAGATATAAAACCTGTGTAAGGCCATGCTAGCTTCTGGTTCTTTTCCTTCTTTATGTGGGTTTTAGTGCTGTTAATTTCTTTTTTACTTTTCTCTTTTTACTTTCTTTCGAAGTTTTAACTTGTAATATGAATGGCAGATCGAAGGAAGTCTGCCTCGGAGAATGTAATGTTCTAGCTAGTCTCAGTGTCTCTCCATGCCTTGGCTTATGGCTAGATCATGATGATCATAAGCAACAAAAATGATTTTTTTTCTTTTTCCTTCTCTAGAACTCATTGCTTACGCTAGCTGACAAGGGCTATGCATGATGTGTTTGTTCTCTGTCAATTCTCGTCTCGGTTCTTCTTCTTATTATTATATTTTACAAGGATTTTACTTAATTTGAACTTAATCATGCCACACTAGGCGTGAAAACAAACGAGACTCATAGCTCTCCATGCAGCCAAACACGCACCATTTGTCTTTACCATCTAAAAGTATCTGATGATATATGTGTCCAAAATGAGAAGCCGTACGTTTGTCCATTAATGGTGTCGACTTTTAGCAGCAGATTAATAAATAAACCATGATAATCGATAATCAATCTTTACTTTGACCTACTTTGAATTTGATGACTAACACATGAGCATTCGGATATAACCCGTATAAATGTGCTCGAACGGAATATGGAGCGAGTCAAAATGTGGATAAGAAAAGCTTCTTTCCTTCCCTGGTCCTGAGGGAATTATATATATATATTGTTCAAAAAGTGAGTAGCTAGCTAGCTAGGGGGGTAGGAAATGAAAATCTGTTACATTATGTGACATGGTAGTGATTTGAAGGTAGGGAAACAAGTGAATATAGCTGAGATTTGTAGTAGTAAATTAATTTGAACTAGTTTATTCCAGAAATGGATATACGGTACTTGAGTTTCTGCAGTGAAATAGGGGTGGGATGCAAAAGCCAGTAGGGCTCTCACTGGTGAATATTTGCGATGAGGCTGTGCATGGTATTACGACTGATGATCGAGTGATGACACCAGGGAAACTGGATAGCAAAATGAATTAATTAACCATGCGAATCTGATTTTGCTGTGCTCCTTAATTTAAACTTAGAAATATGTATATAAATGGATAGATTTCAGTTCAGATTACGTAAAGTTAACATAATTCTAACCTTGAGATGGGGGCGAGCCCTTGATAATTAATTAATTGATTGAGAAATATTTCACTTCTAGTGGTCTAGAATACTACGAAGGATGCATTATTGCTATATACTCCAGCATGATAAAAGATTCGAAGGATCCCTCACTTTTTGACTAAATGTGCTTCACTTCAAAAGCGAGGCGAAATATTTTCACCGACAAATTAAAGAACTTCTTATTTAGGTGCCTTTATATATATATATATATATATATATATATATGAGGAGCAACTGAAATTAAAGAAGGGGAAGAAGGCTGAAAATGAGAGCTTGTATAGCAATAAGACCTTGTATGCTAACAAGGTTCTTCATGATTTTAATGATGATGTTATTTTTCAACTTGATGTTGATTTTTTTTATCTTAAAAGATATTTTTCATATTCAAGTTTGAGTTGGTTTTCTTTTAAAAAAGAAAGGATGATACAAACCTGGTTAGATATGAATCTAACCTTAAAATGTTGTTGACTAGTTTTACAATATTGAAATATATCTTTCACCCTGCATTGAATAGGGCTAGAAGAGATTAGAAACATGTAATTATATTTTGATAAATTTTAAGTTAAAGCAAAAGTTGGAAAAATATTATTTTAAAGGGTTGAGGTCATTAAATGAATCTTATCAAATCTTCTAAACTAAACCTTTGTGTATTGTTTGGTATATGTATTTGAAGCTTGTTAGAGAATAATATAAATCATATTATGGGGCCTCACTTACAAGCTTGAGCTTTTAGGTGAGATGGTTCCTTAACATGGTATCAGAGCCTTGTTGACCCAACGGTCACGAGTTCGAATCTCACCACCCCCATTCTATTTGATAAAAAAATCAAGCACAAGGTGATGTGGGCCTGTGCAAGTTTCAAGCCCAAAGAGCTTTCACTTGAGGGGGGGTGTTAGAGAATAATATAAATCATATTATGGGGCCTCACTTACAAGCTTGAGCTTTTAGGTGAGATGGTTCCTTAACAAAGCTACATATGGAATGATTATGTGAATCAAGTTGGGATAAAAACTAAACATCTCAGAATTTCCAAATATATACATTAATAAGCTCATTAATCCATAAAGACAGATAAAATGACATGTTTGAAGTCAACATTTAAATTTGCCAACACAATGCAAAATTTTGATTTTGGGCTACAAGGAGGATTTGTAGAATAAAGAATTTATTTTTTTCTTATTTTGTTTATTTGTTTTTGAATTTGGGTTTGTTATAGTCCATTAGGCATTGTTTAGGTTTATTTTATTACTAAATCAATATTAGTTAATTACTAATGTAGGTTCATTAACTTGCAATTCAAAAATAATCTATTAGAGTTAATTAGAGCAGACTATATTATATTTTTTATACGAGGCAAGTTGAGTAATAAATATGAGTTTTCATTTTGTTTATTTGTGGAAAAAAAATCTTTATTAACTTATCAAATATTAATTAACTTCATGATGTTATTCATGTATTTCGGTTATTAGATACAAGGTGATTTCGAGATCCAAGTTTGTTTTTTCTCATTACTTTTAGTTAATAGTTACAAGTTTATTTCTATATTAGAGTTTTATAGAATATGTTTTTTAGCCTTATAGATTTGTTATCTAATTTGTAAGAAAATATTTACAGTGGGGTGAGACGCCCCTCATTCTGGGCATCGCATCTCTGAATAGTATTTGCTGTACTTACTGAAACTTGATTCTGTAAATGACGTAGATGCACAAGGTATCAGATTCATAACTTTGACAGCTTAATGCCAATCCACTTATAGAGTAATTATTCAGCTGCGCCGGGGATGATGAGCTTGTATTGTAAATCAATTATCAGAGCCTGCACAGTCAAAAGTGGAGGCTGTCTCTCTCGAATTAAGAGCTCGGTCGCAGCAAGTGGGCTGCTGTAAAGATTCAAAAAGATAAAAAGCTGGGAAGGAAATGTAAAGATTCAAAAAGAAAAAGTCGGCAAGGAAAGGGAAAAACAAAAGGGGGCGGCGGTTCAGGCGCCCATTCGTGAGCTTTCTTTAATTAAATATTTGAGTAGCTTTGTTAAAATCAGGAGTTGACTTGTATATGATTTTACAAATTAAAATAACAAAACTGGTTGAATCGGGTAGAAAAATCAAACCCTGTTAAAATTAGATAAAAAAACCATCAAAATCAATTTTTTCACCTTCACGATTTTAACTATGATTTTTATACGGTAAAATTTCAGGTGTGATTTTATAATTTTACAATTCTAATTTTACAATCCGAGTTCAGAAACTACTTCAATTGTAGCTATCTACTTATTGATATGAAGCCAATTATATAGCCACTGGTCACCTGTGCATTTCATTCCCCGCCCCTGTAATTGGCTACAAATTTATGAAAATGCCAATGGGCTTCTTGTTGGCCCAAACAACAGGCTTAGATTAAACATTGTCCAGAATCTCATCTCGAGGCTTTACTGTGGTTTGGGCTCAAAAACTCATTAATCTTTCTGCCTTTTCAAGTCTCTCTCTCTCTTTTTCGTGAAAAATATCATTTCTTTCTTCTTTTCGTGCGATGCCAAATTCAATGCCTCACCTTCTGAACTAAAATCTGCACTCCAAGACTTTTCTGTATCCAAATTTGCATCTATTTTGTCAAAGAGTAAAGGTAATTAGTTTATTATAGCAAGAGTATATTATATATTAAAAACACATTAGCACGCATACTAAATATATATTATAATTTATAATTGATATAAAGTTTAAATTCTAGCATACATTTTAATAGCAAAAATAACTATGTTTAAATTAAAACAAAAAAAAATCACTTCTTTGAACAATTTGAATAATTTAAAGTAACGAGTCTTTTGTTGTTGCCAATGATAAATCTTTTATCTTTAAAGTCTTATTGTTCTTCACTTGTGTAATTATAATGTTTGCAATACAAACTTTAAGATTCTGACAACACCATCTTGCTTTAAATGCATTTCTAAACCAAAATTTTTGAATCAATTATCTCTCGGCAACATGAACTTATATTTAGACTTTTTTTGGTGAAAAACCAAAGTGTGTAAAGAAGAAGAAAATATACTAAAAATAGGGTGAGAAAGAGTAAAAAAATCTTATTGGCTATTAAAGTATCTTAATTGTTCAAAGTTGAATCTCACCACATGAATTAATGTGCAAAAATCGGAATGAAGATGAGTTTATCAATTCAACAAAGTGTGTGCGCGTATCAAACTACTACTCATTTTGTATTATTTCAGGGGAGACAAGATGGTAGAGGAGAAAGGATGGAAGGACAGTCATGCATCGAAGACAATTAATGGTGGCATGTGATGGATCATCATCACCCAATTCTTTGTTAAGCTTTTTACTTTTTGAGTCATAAACCTCTTTTCTTACTTGATGAACTCTGATATTATAGATACTAGAAACTTTATAAACTTATCTAATAGAGAGGGTAAAATATTATTTTTGAAAAAAGCTCGGGTTTTTTCATTGACTTGGTCATACTAAATCCACGTGTTTGATTTTTTATTTTTCTAAAAAAGAATTAGTAGATAGGCTAATCACACATTCAATGAGGAACTTTCTCGCTTAGTACCATTACATATATGAACGGTTCACGCCATATTATATTGAAGTTAAAATATCTCTAAAAATAGAACCGATCAAGCATAAATACTTGAACATAAAATGTAGATTGGGTGAGTCTTGTGCCTACTGTTTAAACCAACTTCTTGGCAACAAAAATAAAAATACTTCATAATTTGGCATGGGGACTTAAATTATGCACTCATCTCCGATATATCGGTTTTCAAGGCCTCCCCCCGCCATAATATATACAACCATCGAATGATGTTAAAAATAACTATGTATGAATTACTAGATTTATACATAACTCGCAAAGTAATTATAAATATTATCAAAAAAAATATAATTTTATTTAAAAATTATGGAAAATCATATAAAATTTTAAATATGATTTAAATTATTTAATTTCTAATGAGTCTTATTCGAATAAAAAAACATTTTTTTTTAAAAAAACGTGTAATATAAAAAAGATCAAGTGCTAAGCCTAGGACCCTGCACCTAAAATTGCTTTGCCCTTTTTTTTTTAATGAGTGGGCAGTGTAATTTTACAGCGATATTGTAATATAATTTATCTTTTAATTAAAAAAATATAAAAATATTTTTTTATTTATAACATTGACTTATTAAAATCATACAAAAACATTTTAAAAATAAATTTTACATGGCTAGATAAAAAATAACTAGAAAAAAAACAAATTATAACAGAGAAACAAATACTCACTTTTCACTTGTGATTAAGGAATAAAAAATAAAATCCAGGTGGGATGGAGTGGAATCTAGAAGGATGTATCTGGAAGGGGCGATGTAGTAGTATAAATAAAAAAATGGAAGTTATACACAAGAAAACAAAAGGTCCCCACTTCCCATTCCCAACATGCTGGATGGAAAGGAGGAGGAGGGTATGGACAGAGACGCGAGTGAACTGACTGGGAGATTTATTAGATGGTAGAAGCAAGAAAGATTCAGGAACAAGAGCCGTTATTTTTTTATTAATTCAAGGTAGGATTTTCCCTTGCTTGTCACACCTCTTCTATGAATTCAATTCATTTGTTTATGTTAAAATGTTATTGTTATAGCCATTTATGATGTATTTGCTAATTGCTTGCTGCTGCGTTCGTTTTCTTTTTTCTTTCATTAAGTATAATCTGGTTTTTGGTTTGGTTTTGGTTTAGCATGGATCTGATTGTACCAGATCCTTTTCCTAATGATTCAATCAAAAAGTGTTTCGGATATGGGTGTGTTTAGCTTCTTATAGCAAGAAGATTCGTTCTGATTTTCCGGTTGTTAAGCGATGCTTTTTAGGGTGCGGGGTGATGAAGTACCATTTCCTTGCATTGCTGGCTTCCTGTAACTAGTAAAGTTCGAGCGCCTTGAAAGCTAACCTACTAGCTCATCTCCTTTATGGCTTTACTCTGCGGTTTTCTTTTTTCTCTTAACCTTCCATTCGAGCTGTTGAATGCGCGGCACATTGTTCCCTGTGAATTTTAGGTGCTTTGTTTGTGCGCTTAAATCGCTAATGACACTGATTACCTCCTTTCATGGATTTGGAAAGAGAATTGTAAAAAAGTTGTTTATATTTTTAATTGTCGTTGAACAAGTTGTGGTGTCTTTTGTGTCAACCAGCTATAGAATGTAGGCAGGGAATGTTCTGCTGTTGGTAGGTTTAGCTAGTGATCATCACCTTTTGAACTTGATTTTCTAATCCATCTGAAATTCTGAATTGAAGTTAGTGGCCTTCTTACACTCTAAATGTCTTGATTTTACTGGTTTGGGCTGGCTATGGGAGTCGCACTGTATGGATTCAATATATCCGTGTTTATTTCTACTGTGAAGTTTTGGGGTTACGAGTGGCACTGTACAGAATCAATATATCTGTGGGCTTGTTTCTACTGTGAAGCTATGGTGTTATTTCTAATATATGCCACTTCGATGGCGTATTCATGTTTGCATAACCTATCAAATTCGTGTTTAAGGTAGCATGGCTTGTCATTAAGAGTTCAGGGTCTAGTTCTATCAAGAGTACTCCTGTCTTTGAAAAGGTCAGATGAGGAGCAAGGTTACAAGTTCAGAATTACAATATTACTTTTAACATATTCATGCAATCAAATAATCTTTACAGCTTTTGGCGATTAGACTTGTTGAATATTGAACCTGGAATTTCTCCCTTTGGTGCCTGAGTTATTGACTGTTCACCTTTCATTTCTTTCATTTTTTTCTCTGTATTGTTGGTTCATCATAAACTTGTTTTTCTAAGTTGAGACTCATTAAAAATAAATGGCCGCCACTACAAATACATAGATACATAATCCTGTTCTCCTAAAACAACACCAATTCTCCAAAAGACCAAAATTCCTTGTTCTAACACTAGCTACATAGATGGTGTATTTACTGCTAAAATGTTTAGGATGATATATGTACTCTTCCATGTTTCAATTATAGAATACACCGGGAAACTTCACACTCAGGCATGTTCTGTTAACAGTTCATATGGTATTTACGGTGTTGCTTTGAACTGTCAGATGAAAGCACAAAATCATCAGCATGGGCATTCAGTTGAAATAGGCGTTGATATTCTTGAGGGAGAGAGGAGTGGAGGAAGTAAGGGATGTGGGGAAGCACCTTGTGGGTTTTCAGATACTGGAAATAACTCCAAGAATGCCAAAGAACGTTCATCTTCAATGCGCAAGCTCTGGATATCCGTGGCACTTTGTATAGTCTTCATGAGTGCTGAGGTAGCTGGTGGCATCAGAGCTAATAGTCTGGCAATCTTGACTGATGCTGCACATTTGCTTTCAGATGTTGCAGCCTTTGCTATCTCCTTGTTTTCCTTATGGGCAGCTGGCTGGGAAGCCACACCCCGCCAATCTTATGGATTTTATAGGGTTGAGATTCTCGGCGCATTGGTTTCCATACAGCTCATCTGGTTGCTTGCAGGGATTTTGGTTTATGAAACCATTGTTAGGCTCATCCATGATACTGGTGAGGTAGACGGGATCCTTATGTTTCTTGTTGCTGCATTTGGTCTTCTGGTGAATATCATAATGGCGCTTGTGCTGGGACATGATCATGGACATGACCATGATCACAAACATGGGACTGGCCACAGCCATGGAATCACAGCTAGTACTCATCACCATCATCGTGCAGAGCACCCAAAACATGATGACAATCACCATGACCACTCGAACAACGAGCACCATCATGCTCATGAAGATCATTTTGAGCCGCTGCTGGTTAAAGGGGAAGCCATGCATGAAAAGAAGCAGAGGAACATAAATGTACAAGGAGCTTATCTCCATGTTCTTGGGGATTCCATCCAGAGTATTGGGGTAATGATCGGAGGCGCAATTATATGGTATAAGCCCGAGTGGAAGATAATTGATCTAATTTGCTCTCTAATCTTTTCGGTTATAGTTCTGGGTACGACAATCAAAATGCTGCGGAACATACTTGAAGTCTTGATGGAGAGCACTCCAAGAGAGATAGATGCTACGAAGATTGAAAAGGGGCTGGTGGAGATGGAGGAGGTGATGGCTATCCACGAACTGCATATATGGGCCATTACCGTGGGCAAGATTCTCTTGGCTTGTCATGTGAAAATCAGGCCGGAAGCAAATGCAGACAGGATGCTAGACAATGTGATCAACTATCTCAGAAGGGAATTCAATATAAGCCATGTTACCATCCAGATAGAGCGTTAGCAGAGGCAAAGGAATTTACTGGTCGAATCTGGGGCCTGAAGTTTCTGAAAGTTACGATTTTTCTGTCACATAAACTCATATACTGTTCATAGTGTGATAGCTTTCACTTGTTGCCCTTTAAAATTGATTTGTAAGCACCGGGTAGAAATTTCATCTTTAATTTGGCCATGACCGTTTGTTGTCTTCTTGTATTGTGAGTTTACACGTAGAGTTGGTAAATATAATTTCTTCAATCTTTTCTACCGCTGCATGTCGCACAAGTTTATAAAAATATCCATATACACACGAGCAGTGAATTTTGTGTTTTTTTTCTAATTGGGTTACCAAGATTTATTGCTTTTTAATTGTATCCTTCCAGTCCAATTTGGCAACCAATTTATTAAAATTATTTAATGAAAGAAATGTTAAATGCTGAGGGACGGTGTGTGAAACATAGATTCCATCCTCCAGCTTTTATATTTCACCTTTTAAAGTCCAATATAGTTTTCCAAATTTTTTTTGTTGTTTTAAAGTTTTTTTTTGTCATTGTGCTGTAAAGAGAATTGAGAAAGTTACTAAAATTTAATGACGAAGGAGAAAACCATTGGTTCACATGGATTGTGGCCACTAAAAAAATCAATTTTGGTATTATAAGTTTTATTTGACGAGAAAAAATTGATTATTATTATTTTGAATCTTAATATTTCATAAAAAAATAGATGGTTCAAGATTGATAAAGAAAAATCTTAATTGGTTTAATTTTGTTTTTTCGATTTTTTACATTAACAAGTTTGATTTTTTGATGTTCTAGAGTGTTAATTTAGGTGGCTTTATGCAAAAATATAATGAAAATAAGTTTTTAATAAATAACAAAAATAACTCCTCATTTTTCGTTCAATATTGGTGGTTGAAATTTGGGTCTTTGCGAACCTTGCTTACCTCTTTTGTTTTTGAAAAAGACAAACATTATTTAAATAAAGATGGTCATATTACAGATTGGAGCTTGGAAATGAAAATAAGAGAGGCTAAATTAGAAAAATTACTTTAAGAGGGCAAGAAATCATTTTTTCCTATTTTTTGCTAAGACTTGTTGAGGGGGCTGGAAAAGTTTTTTTTTTTTTATAACCGGGGTGTCCGGACTAGCTTGCGCGCACCACAACTAATTCCATGTCTCATTGAATATCGTACAAATCTAATGAGCGTGTAAGACACCGCGAGGTGACAAGCATGCCTGAAAAAGCTTAAACTTAGGATGATAGTAAGGAAGAAACTCTTCTTAACCAACCGACCAAGACCCTGCTGACGGCTGGAAAAGTTTTTTGCTTGTAAGTGTCGGAGCCCCTGCCAGCATCCATGTCTCTGCCACTGGGCATATGTGAATCAGCAAATGTCAGTGTTTATTTTGACTGATGACACGGGGATTGAAGTTATTGTAAGTTACTAATGTTCATCGTATTATCTATAGGAATTTAACTTTTTTTTTGGATATCCATATAGGAACGGGAGAATCACATGACCCGGAAAGCGCACTTTGTGGGCCCAGGGCATGCATAAACCTCCGGCTGTTCCAGGCTCTTACGAGGAGAGGTTGTTTCCCGGACTCGAACCCAGGTCTGCCGAAGCAGATCCCAAGCACCAGCCGCTAGGCCACCACCTCGGGGACGGAATTTAACTTAACACTATAGAAATAACATGTTTTTTAATTTTAAATTCTTACCACTTGGTCATATTATATAATTAATTTTTTTCTTCTTTCCCCTCGTAGATTCGAATCTACTGTACATATTTGTCTAATGTTTTACTTAATTTGTTCGTTTTTTGGAAACTTTATTAGTTTTTTTTTTTACTTTTGAATGCTGATTCCTTCTCTTTTTTTTCTGTGGCCCAATTTATTTATTTATTTTAGTTTTTGAGAATATTTGGAAATATCATATTGTAATAAATTTTATTTTAAAATTATTCAAAAAAGGTGATTTTTTTATCATATAATTATTTTGTAAAAAAATATATTGAATACAATGACTTGATGTGTTGACTTAGGTTAATACCAAGGTTTTTTTTTTTTGAAAAATTGTTTTAAACCCCGTAAATAAAAATATATAAATTTTGTTCAAGTTTCATATATAAAATTTCATAAATTAACTCATAGACAATGATAAAAAAAATTTCCTGTAACTTAAATATTATTTCTCTTACGTAAATGTTTTTACCCAGCACGTAAAGTAACTAGTTCTTTCTGTAGGAAGAAACTTTCGTCGGGCTGGGAAAGGAAATTGGTTTGTGAGCCACCACAGGCATGAATCAACTGTTACAATGAGTTGGGGTCTACACTGATAATCTTCTAGCGTCACAAACACCAAATTGAGGGAGATGAAGAGTCTCACCAGTCAACAGCTCAAGTGGATGTGGGGGCTCTGGTGTCATCCCATCGAGTGAAAAGATCCGTGACCTTCCTTCTAGCAGTGAAATGCTGGCAGGACAATCAGTAATCTGGCTTGGTGATGCGGTTGATGTTAAAAAAGATGCTGAAACAGGAATTACTGCAGAGAAGCTACTTGACCTTGTAGGATGAGAACAAAATTGATAGGTGTAACTTAACCAGGGCTAAGTTGACGGGTGGGTTAATGCCAGAGATGTTATTTTCTTTTCCTATGGTTTCTGGATGGGTTAGGATTAATCAGCAGTCAGCTACAAGACAAGTTCAAATTGCTGCAGTTTCTTGAGAATGACCCTGCAGGCTGTGTGCTAAAGCTGTACGGTAACTTTATACGAGTAAAAAGGAACCACATCATTGCTCAAAACGGATAAGGCTCATTGACATTACCAGATGAAGTTTTGGTTTTTTCAAGCAAAGGTTCAATGGATCCAGTTTTTCTTCTTTGTAAACTGTGTATTTCATAGACTATTGGTTTCTTCCATCTAAGTTGAAGACACGTCTAGCATCTTGCCGCTTAGAATTTGTCATGGTGGTGTGCTGTTGGACTGCTCGCCCTGATGTAGAAAGGGGAGGCTGCCACATGCGAGGTGACTGCAAGAAAGTACACAGCAAGAAGCCAATGAAAGAAAAAACAACCCTTATTTGCACTTGAGGTCGTAGCCTCTGCACTCGGGTTCAATCCTCGGGTTCAATCCTCTCTATGCATGTCTATTATCCTGCGATGTCTTATCTCTCTACTGGGTTGCAAGGTGTTTAATGAATCCGAAGATTAGTTGAGAGGCAAGAGAGGATTGATGTTTGGAAAAGGGTATATGGATGGTTTTATGGGATCCCGTGGTTAATTTTAATGATGGTCCTTTTTCTAAGATGTAAGGCTGTCTTGGCTACGATTCTGATCAGTATCTGGGAGTTAGAAGCATGGTGCCCACCCCGCTTATGAATTATAGGCATGATGCTGATGTTAGGATCCTCAGAAAATTGTGAGACAGAGTGCCTTGATCATGAGGCAATCTATTTGTCTGATTGAAGGACAATGTGAAGCTGGGGTCGCCGGTTTCTGATTTTCCTTTCTCCCTTGAAACTGCTGAAATTAGAATTCGGGTGGAGAGAACCTCATAATAACATTACTCGGTTATTTTTTTAATCAACATCTATTAGCAGTTGAATTCTTTAAAGTGAAAAGCTTTTTATTTGAATTAAGCCAGGAAAAATAAATAAATAAAAACTTTGATGGCTACCCTGCTTAATATCAATAAGCTATCTCTTTCTAAAACTTAAGCTATTAGGTGAGGTTTCCAAATATAATTTATATTGTTCTTTAATACACCCTCTCAATTAAATATTATTTGGGCTTGAACTAGATACATATCATTTTGTGCTTAATTTTTATCAAATAAAACAAGGGTGATGAGATTCAAACTCGTAACTATTAAATCAATAACGCTTTAATACTCTATCAAAAAATCATCTCATATAAAAATTTAAACTATTAGATAATATTTTGTTATTTCTATTAATTATAAAAAAAGAATGAATTCATGTTACGAAAGGATTTACCCCATTAGTGGCCAGCAGGGTCTTGGCCTGGTGGTCATGAAGGGCTTCTCCCTTCCTCTCACCCCAGGTTCAAGCCTTGTCAGGCACGCCTGTCACCCCCGCGGTGCCTTACATGCTCATTGGATTTACAGGATGTTCAGTGAGCCCGGGGATTTAGTTGTGGTGCGCGCAAACTGATCCGGACACCCCGGTTATCAAAAAAAAAAATTACAGTACGACAGCATTGGATGAAACAAACTTTGGACCTGGGTGTTTCTGTCCAGCTCGTTCTGCTACTGAAATTCTATTTTCTGGGATCTATCAAATCAACAAGAACTGGAAGCTCAATGTCACGGGAAGGGGTTTCATATATGCAACCTTCGAGAAGAAAAAAAGGTTTACTCCCGACATAATAAATGCCAGTATACCAACAAATAGAAACCATCCAAAAAAACATTCAATGACCCAGGATGAAACCAACTGCAACGCCCCCCGCATCTCTCTTAAATATCAACGATGAAAGATGAAAGACGAAAGGTGAAAAAGAAGAGGTAAAGATTTGCTTCTCTTTTTTTTTACCATGTTGCTCTAAGAATGTGAACGTCAATAGTTCAATTAAATCTTAATAAAATCAGTAGATTGTGGTGGGGACATACAAAGTTTTTAAGTATAAAGACATTATTAATACACTATTATTACGATTGTATCTAGCAATTTCAGCTTTCCATATAGTCAAATTACTATAATTCTCTGTGTTACCATATGAACAATAGAGAACGAGCATTTAAATCCAAATCTTTTAATGGTTTTGGGTAATATTTATTTTTAAAAAAAACCCTTAAACGAGTGTTATTTGTAAGACTAGATGAATACATAAAATATAAAGGTGAAATTTAAATTTTTAAATATAGAAATACTAAAATGAATGAAAAACTACCATACCCAACTATAAATTTACACCAAACTTAGAAACTTTCTATTACAACCTAACAAGTTTTTTTTCTCAATGAAAGAAAAAGATAGAGGTGAGGTTTGTTGTTAACATTGTTTTTATCTTTAAAAATATTTTAATTGCAAACTAAAAACTTTATGTTTATATTCAATAAAATAAATAGCTTACATGTGCCAATAAATGATAACAAATCTGTAGATTCTAACGAAAGATTTAGTTGGGAAGTTAAGATAGAAATACACATTAAGTTATCTAATGATTTTATGTATGCCTTCAATATAATAAATAAAGAGTTATATATGCCAATAAATGATAACAAATATGCTGACTCTAACTAAAGATGCAGTCAGGAAGTTGAGATAAAAATGCATATTAAGTTATCTAATCTCATGTTATGGGGAGCTCTTCAAATCATTTTTATTTAATTATACAACAATAAATTTGTTTGTTTTATAAAAGAAATAATTTAAAATCCATTAAAAAAAAAGAATTAGAATTAGAATTAGAATGAATATATATTGTTGATACTAAAATTGTCTATTTTGGTTGTCGAAATATGGCCAACAGATAAATTTATTGTCTATTTTGGCTGCCAAAAAATGATCGATAGATAACTTTCTTTCTCATTTGATATTTTACAACAAGATTCTCTCTTCTTTCTCTACCCAATGCCTGAAAAATTAAAACTGTTAATTTTTTTAAATAAAATGAAATTTCTCCACCTTTTTTTGTCCTCCTTACTTGATTTTGTTTTGCTATCGTAAATATCACCAATAACTCGTTAGATATATATATATATCCTATAACTTTGTGATCCTGTTTGAATTAGTGATAGAGTTTGAGTGAACCATGATGTTATGTGTTTATTCAACGTCATATTTTATTTTTGTTGATTGTTTTATACTATTTTAATTGCACATAGAGGAAAAAAAAAGACTAGTGAATTATATATTTGATTATATTGATATATTTTTCCAACAAAGTTTAATTAACAATAAATTACATGTTATTCTGTAAATTGAGATTTTCTTTCTAAGAGGTTAAGTGTTTGTGTGATACTACGTTTTAAAAGTGTTTTTATATATTTTGATGTGTTGATGTTAAAAATATTTTTTTAAAATAAAAAATAATATTTTAATATATTTTCAAATAAAAATACAACTTTTAAGCATGAAAATGGTAAAAAAAACAGAGCCGTAGAAACTTGCTAAATTCTTCGATTATAATAACAACAAAGCAGTCATAGTCGTGGGTTGGGCTCCCATGTGCATTGTATATATATATATATGAACAGATGCATACGAAAGGAAGTAAAAATATGCTATTACTGTATATATAAATATTTTACTTTACTTTGAAGTTATTTTTAAAAACAAATCCTTATACCATTTTCTTCATTAATTTTTTTTAAATACATTTTTTTATAAATACTAGCAATAAAGTTTCAATTCATTTTTAAAAAAATAAAGTAACAGACATAAACCGACCGTATCATCGCCTCCTGAATTGCCAGTACTAAATATATCCTTGTATGAAAAAACAAAAACTGATAGGAAGAGACTGCTGTTTGTGCAGGGGAGATAATCATAAATCCAGTCCCTCTATTTCATCAATATTTTTATTCGAGTCCATATACTTTTATTATTTTTTATTTTAAGTGTTTCTGTACTTTTAAAACCAAACGAATCAAGTACATCAATAACAAAAACAAGGTCATGAAAATGTTCCTGATACTTGTAAGAAGCGCAAAGGGAAATTAGTGAGATACCAAAGTTGAAAGGACGCATCATCAGCGGAGTGACATTATCCATTGAAGGACTTTCCAAAGGTGTTAAAATAATCGCTTGAAAGAGGAGAGCGAGTGAGTCCCCACAACCGGCTGTCCCCGCTGTCGGACAAAACTGCCACCGCCAATAATGCCATGGGGACCTTTCAGACCAGACAACTGATCTCCCTTCCCTTCTTCTCTCTGTGTACCTGCTAAACCTTCACCAACTCTCAAAACTCTTCTCGCTCACTGCTCTAATTTACATCGTTCTAGCTGACTTGGGTGGTTTTTTTTTTAAAATAAAATCTCAGACACCTGGTTTGATTTTTAAGCTTCACCCATCTTGAACATTTCTTCCTGGGCTCCGTTTCTAATTACTAACACTACTGCTAGCTAGGTTAGTTACTCTCTCTCTCTCTTTCCCTGTAGAGTTAGTTCTTCAAAGCATTTAATGCTATTATTCTATATAAGAGGATCACCAGCTGCAGAAGACAAAGGAATATATTAATTTTGTGGTTGTGTACATGGGGTCTCCCCTTCTGCTTCCTGGGGGTTACATTTAATACTGTTGTTTTGTTAGCCTCGCTATGGAATGTTGGTGAGGAAGAGAGAGAAGTTAATTTGACGAGCAAATTTGCAACTAGCTGGCTGCTGCTCCTGCTGCTCATCAATGGAGAGCCTGCAAGGACCCATCAATTCTTGTGTAAGCTACTGCTATTCGTTTTAGTACTTCCCTCTCTTTCTTGAGTACCTTAACAAGAATCAAAGAAATGGACTTTCATTTCCTTGTACAAATGCTGGCATTCAATGCGTTGCATTATTTTTTTAGAAATGCTAACGTTTCCTGCACTGTTTCCTCCATTTCAACTTTCTATTGTCGTTCTTCTTTTGTTTCACTTTCTCTATTGAAACTGGAACACCCATCAAATCCATGACAGTTAATTATTTCTCTCCATACTTCCTCAGAAGGTTAGGTAATTAGGTGTAAAACCCCAATCAAGAACATCTCGCCTTACCTTTCTTTTATTGAAGATTAATTTTTAATGAGTTTTTGTTTTCTTTTTGCAGTTCTTAGAGGAGCACAACTTGGATTTGGGGTGCTTAGACCAAGTATTTATCGACACAGAAAGCTTAAGATTTGGAGAAGAAGAACCACGCATCTCAAGCCCGAGTTTTGAAGACAAAATGCCTTTTCTTCAAATGCTTCAGACAGTAGAAACCCCGCCATTTTTCCCCTGCAAAGAACCCAGCTTTCAGACACTACTGAAACTCCAACACCTCCAAAAACCATGGAATATGAGCACTTTTTACATGCCTGAAACAGACACCCAAGTTCAACCACTAGAGCTTGAAAGTTGTGTCACCCATGACACAGTCGATGTACACTCTCCAGTCAAATCTGAAACCAACCCAAACCCACATTCAAATTCCTGCCTCGTAGGTGTAAGTCCTGAGCCCGCAGAACCCTATTCAGGCTCTTCAATTCCATGGAGGACTCGACCCCAAACCGTGCCTAATATTACAATCCCTTTCTCCAAATCCTCCACCATAATAATCACCAGAGAAAGAAGAAAGAGAAAGCGTAAAAGGCCAACCAAGAACAAAGAAGAAGTAGAGAGCCAACGCATGAACCACATTGCTGTTGAACGCAACCGCCGTCGCCTAATGAACGACCATCTTGACTCTCTCCGCTCTCTCATGCCACCCTCTTATATTCATAAGGTAGTCATATAATTACTATCGAAATCCTCAGTTGCGTTTTTTTTCTAAAATTACTCTCAAGAATCTCATTTTTAGACTTGCGAATTCAAAACCCCTTAATTATTTCCTTTTCCACTATTTGCCTCGAGAACTCAGTCTTGTATACTGTGGACTAAAACTTAGTGTCTTTTTTTTTTAATTAAAAAGGGTGATCAAGCATCGATTATAGGAGGTGCAATAGACTTTGTGAAGGAACTAGAGCAGTTTGTTCAATCTCTTGAAGCACAAAAAAGAATGAGAGAAATAGATGCAGCCTCCTCCACGGGCATTTCTCCCACCCAGTACTCTACCTCGCAGCAACAATGTGACATTCTGGTGGAGGAGGGAGGCACTTGTGAAGAGGAAAGAGCAGTGATGAACAAATCGGAGGCGACGGAGATAGAGGTGGCCGCAGTACAAAACCATGTGAATTTGAAGGTAAAGAGTCAGAGAATTCCTGGGCAGTTGTTGAGAGCTATCGTTGCATTGGAGGACCTTGGGCTTACGGTTTTGCACCTTAACATCACTTCTTCTCAAGCCACAGTTCTTTACTCCTTCAATCTTAAGGTACCACTCCTTGTGTTCCCTGAGCTATTTCCATGGTTTCTTTGTTTTGGTCAACTGTTTTGACTAGCCAGCTAGCTAGGTTCTTGCCCTAATCCAAAAGATCCCAACCCTATTATCATGTCAGCTCTTTCTTTTTATGGGTTTTATTATGGTACTGTCATGGCAGTTAGAGGATGACTGTAAGCTGGGATCGACGGATGAGGTAGCAGCAGCAGTTCATCAAATATTCAGCAGTATCAACGGTTAGCTAAAGGGTAGGACTTAGGAGTTCTGTGAGGCAAGAGAGCCAGCAAATTTACAGCTGAATTCACAGGATTATTAATATTACTGAACCGGCCCTTTTATGGAAAACAAGAAAAATGTAATTTTGGCTTTACGGGGATGGTAGATGAGGAGCAGACTATGCAGAAGGGCAACACCATTGTCTCCATTCTAAGCTCTTACTTTTCAGTACCGCAGATAGGGTTGCTAGCAGTGCACAGGGGCAGATGATGCTTACTGCTTGACTTGCTAAAATAGATTGCCTTGCTTGTTTATTAGCCTTGCTGAGTTTGTAGTGTAGTATTTTGTAAAACAGTTTTCAATTGAAAATAAATTTAAATAATATTTTTAGATTTTATATTAGCACACTCAAATTATCAAATACATCTAAAAGATCTAATATAATACTGCTTTAAGAGAAGTGAGACTTCAAAATAATGGTGTTTCTGGGTTTTGGGATCTTTTTATTTTATTTTCATTTTTGGTGTGGGGGAAGAGATAAAAAAAATAAAAAAAGGGATGGTGGCACTGTGGCAGGGTGCAGCTGGTGGTCCAAGCTAGCTGGGAGTCGGGGGCAAAAACAATAGAATAATAATCTGACATCTCTCATCATGACAAATTGCAAATGATGTTACTCTTTTCATATTGACTTTTGGAAGTCCGTATGCATAGATTTGGATGCTCATCATCATACAACATCCTTCTCGTCCTCTCCTTTTCGCCTTGGCTGGCTTTAGGTTTTGTGTCCATATTGGATTTTATTTCGTGAATACTCAAATGTAGTTTTATGTTCGAAAATTGCATCGACATGAAACATTGAGTTTCAAATTCAAGATTTGGATTGTTCAAGTGCCAAAAAAAAAGAAACAATAAAGTTTCGAGTATCTCAAATTAAACCAAATCACACGCATAGCCCGCCTGTATTATAATTAAAATAATATATAGAAGATGATGAATTCTTTTAATGGGATTCTCCTGAAAAAGAATATGCCTGAAAACTCCACTCATACGAGCGTTACAATTCGAAAAAAACTTTCAAGATACGAGGCACTGCCCTATGATAAGAAGACTATAATTACATTTGGATTAGATTCTAATTAGTGTGTAGTAGCTAATAGCCTTCTCGCTTGTAGTATCATTGCCTGCCCCATACGATGATTGCTTCGATTCCCGTTTAGCCAGCCTTTGATTCCATATTTGGAAATGAAACTTGGGAACGGCAGGGAAAATGTTGGGACCTGAAGGTTAGCACAGTATTTGCAATGAAAACACGTGCGTTGATCAGCCAGCCCAGGAAAACATCATGACGTGTCCCTGCTTCATGTTAAAATTTGGAGGCGTTTCCATAGCTTTTTTTTATAAACAAAAAATAACAATAAATATTCTTAAAGCTTTAACAATATCTAATTAATAGGTTTTTAATCCCAACACCATTCCTTTATGATAACGTACGTAGAACCCGCCTATGCCAACAAAACCAGGCTTGCCAAAATAAGACTCCTCCATATTCCAATATTGTAACATAAAAGGCTAAGGGCAGATCTAGAGTTCTTGATATATCAGTCCAACTACTTAAAAAGCATTTTCACAGCCATAGACGACAAGATGGAGAGGTGAAGTGATAGAGTATGGGGTCTGGTTTACTAGGAAAATGCCCGATTGTTTGAAACCGAGTCCCAACGGCATGCAATTCTTGACATGTCATGTGTTAAAATTTTAAAATAATCAATAACAATACAAAACTTGGTCATTATCTTGACTTAGTTTAGTCTCTTGGATAATTTAATATTATTATTATTAAAAAAATTCATAGTAATTAACTATAAAAATAAAATTTCAGTAAGTATAATAGTTGAAGCTAGAAAAACAAATCCGTTCAAAATTTATTGTTGCTCAACTCGGGACATTGCTCCACCACTAAAATACTTCTAGCATCTTTATCATTTAAAGCAGCAACCAGAAAAGTAAAATCAAATAAAATATGAGATCATTTTACATATAATTGATTTATTCCTCCTTTTAGCTCAAGCTTAACCTCGTGGATTCATTCGTCTTCAAATAAAGAAGAAAAGGTGTTGCTAGCAGCAGCAAAGGACGCCATTTTAGGGCAGTGAAGTCTATACTGCAAAGCAGAAGATACTAGTGACGTGGCTGAAGGGCAAAGAGTTTGGATGGATGGAAATGGAGGCGAAGTCAAATGGTGAGGAAAGGAGAGCCCCACCTTCCAAGTTTCTGAAAATTGTCATCGGCGTCAGATTGAGAGATGCGAACTGTACAGCAGCTATAGCAGCACACATCCCCATGCGAGAAAGATCACGAACGTCTGGTCAGAGACATCACCCTCCATTTTCTAGCCCAGTCCTAGTCATTTCGGGCATTCGAGTCTCTTCTTTTTACAGCTTTTTTCCCGTCCTCCTTCTCCAAGGTCAGTCTCGCTCTCGAATCATATAGTTTAACGAACTTTTTTAAATAAAATAATAAATAAAGTAAAACCACTGCATTTCACCAGCTTATAATATCCATACTATCACCGTTCGCTACCATCTTTACTTGAAGTAGTTTAGTAAAATGAAGTAAGAAATATATTTCTGAATAATTGTAACGGATTGGACTGTCCAATGCAAAATCTGTGTATACAATTACACAGATTGAATTAGGTACATGTATGAAGTATTTATGGACGTGTGAATACGTATATAGATCATCAAAACTGCATAATTACGCTGATATGGATGGTGTTTATATGGTACGTAAAGTATTTTCCTAAATACTTTACTCACTCGATTTCCTAGATAGAGTGTGTAAAGGCCATTTGTGTGGTTTAGGTTTTTTAATGACGGATTACGAGACATGATTATTAAAAGGAATATTGCTTATCCCGATTTATATTTTATTAAGGCTCGCTAACCTTGGGCAACCTCCACCTTGATAACAATGGATCCAGAAGGAACATATTGGTCTCAGATATTGGAATAGGAGACTGTTTTATTTGAAAAGCCGAGCCAGCATACTCGAAAATTAATCTCGATTTCCATATTATTCTTAACGTTTCTGGTTACTGCATGCATGAGAAGTTGAACTCTCAAAATGGTAGGTTACCGAAGATATCGCCGTCAGGTTTGAGAACATCAATGGCGGAAAATTTCAAGGGGAAAAGACAAAAATAAAATAAATAAACAAAAATAAAGGGAATCATTAGAAGTCATGTTTTTCCCCCTTGAAAATCCACTTTTCCATTGTTTTTTCTCATGATGATTCCTCCGCAGCATCTTCCCCGACTTTTCTATGCCTAGTAACTTGGTAATGTCCTGCGTTTCTTAAAGCATCTCCAACGGAAATGCTCTATGGAAAGACAAGAATAAAAGTAAAAAAAATATTTTAGTTTTTCAATGTTTATTACATGTTTTAAAAGTAGTGTTCAATAAAATGTCGTTCATATAAATACTATTCTTATATACCTTGCAAAAATAATTAAATATTATTCATGGGTTTAAATTAATATAAACAATAAAAACTCATGAAATGACCCAAGTCCATTCTAAGTATATTTTTAACTCTTGTTTTTTTATTAATTAGTATGAATATAAATTGGATTGATTCATCATGGATATCACTCAATTTATTGTTTTTCTTTAGGTAGAAATAATTCAATTGCAGAAACAACAATTTATGCTTTTCATTAATAATTAAAGACTTGATTTGATATGCAAATCACACACTGCGACATTAGCCATGTAAGTGTCGTATCCCTTTAATTTCTTAACCACCATTGTTATTGCTGCTGCTGTTTTATGAAAGAGCTCTGCAGGTCCGGCATCAGATCCTTATTTCTGGGTATCAGATCCTTTCCTTTCATTGCTAGCTATGGTTCATGGCATCGTGGGTGGAGGTTGATGATGATCCTTTCAACCTAGGAAAGGAACAAGAAGAAAGCAATAAAATCTAACCCTTCAAATCAATCTTCAAATTCCAAAGAAAGGGATGAAAATCCACGTACAAAAGTGCATCTTATTGTTACCGATGCCTGTCCCTTACACTCCAAATTCCAAAGACAACCTGTCTCCCATCTGACTGGTGTATTTTGGCCTCTCTGCGAGCTCCATTTTCAAATGTTAAAATACACCACTGAGCCTAGCTGATACCCAGAAACAAGTTGTCTTCTTCATCGGTTGAGTGTGAACATGGGTGACCTGGTAAGGGCTGACGTCCATTATTTTTCTGGTGGTTCTCCAGGACATCGCCAGAGATTCCCCATCTTAGCTAGACCATCCCGTATCCTAGCTAACATGGTGAGCCCCCCCATGTACAGACTCCATGCACCTGCAAATATATAAAAGAAATTAGGAATCGCGGGGCCAAGTTGAAGCTTTTCTTAGAGCCCCCATCAGCATCCACCTTGCAGAGAATTAAAATCATTGTTCTGATTATTTTGACCGAAAAGAAATCATATATCATCACCACCTGCAGCTGAATTGCATGATTCTGTTTTTTGGATGGTTACACCGAGCGCAGTGCAGTCTTCCCATGGATTCTTTCTTTTTCTCAAAAAACCAAGTCAATGAAAATAAGTCAAGAGTCAAAAGGTTTGATTATTGGCGTTTGTCTGGTCAACCACGCTTCCACCATGCCTAGCGCGCGTGTGACATGTCGGTCGCAGTGGCGCTTTTCGTTGGGGCTGGTGCATGCTTTTGCACGGTTGCATGAAAGAGTTTGTGTGTATAATAAATATTGGAAAGGCTTTTTGCTTATGTTAGCTTTCGGCGTGTGATAGTACTAAGCTATGGCTTTCCCATTTAAATAATAAATAATAAATAATAAATAATAATAATAATAATCAAGAAAGGTGCTTTTGCACTTCAATCAGACAGCAATAATAATGGCTACCTCAAAAGTTACGTAATAATACAATTACAAGGCCCATAAACAGTTATGGAAGAGATCTTAAATTATATCTTATTTTTTAAAATACTTTTTTATAGATACATTATGTATTCTTTTATTTTTAAATTTAATTTTTGATATTATTATATAAAATGATATAAAAAATAAAAAATAAGTATATTCAATCACGATTTGTAAATATTTAAATATGTAACTATTACATTAACATCTGCTCTTGAGAAATAAATAAAAGAAACTAGTTATAAAATATCTATAGCTATTCCTGTAATTTATTTTTTATTTTATCTAAAAAACAATTTATCCAGGGGTGAAATTGTGGTGATGAGGAATTTGGATACCCAAAAGAAAAGACCTTTCTCTTATGATCATCCATCTTCGTTTTCAGTGATAATTCAACTAGAAATGATCTCCCATGTCCTGTAGTGCCATACCTTTTTTCTTTTGCCTTCCTATTGGATTTGACCTTTTTACCGTTGTGTGAAACAGGCCATTGCTCTACATTATCAAAGCATTTTTCCTTGGGATTATAAATCAACAAAAAAAAAACACTCTTCCCGTTGTTGATATTTTCTTTTTCTATCGAATTTCATAGCGAGCACCAAGTCCCCCCCCCCCCCCCTTTTATTTTAAAATAATATTTTTTAAAATTATGTTTGAAATGGATCACTAAGTGGATATATTTCCGATGTTTATGCAGAATTAAAATATTTAAAAACTATTTATATACATATAAAAGCATTGACACGATAGGAATATTTTTTTAAAGTCATGATTAAAATCTTTATAAGATAAAGTTGATTGGAAAATACCTATATTGTTTAAAAAAAAAAAACAAAGAAAAATAATCACGAGCACACTAGCATGTTAATTATCAGTCAATCCCAAATCACGACCACCATTTTTTTTTCCCTCTAAGAGGAGACTTGTGGATCGGTAGTGGCGACTTGGTGAACCTCAAGAACCATGGCGCCTGGAAAGACTTGGCAGGCAATATTTGAGCCCAAATTCAGCCTTTTGAAGGTTTTTTGTTTGATATTTTGCTGAAAAAAAATGTTTTTAATTAAATATATATTAAGATAGTGTTTTTTTATATTTCAATTTTTTATTATTAATATTAACACATTAAGATTATTTTAAAGCACCTAAAAAAAATCAGTATGAAAAGCCCTAAAATACCCACCAAGAGATCCCCCCGGGCCCAGACTGTCATGCCTAAGCCTAACATACTACTAAGAAGTACGAGCCTAGGTTGGATTTTAAAACTTGAATTTCGAAATGTTATTATAAAAAAAACATGAATCTCTATTATTTCAAACCACAAGGTACACTTTAATCAACCTAGAGAATGCAAAATCAAATTAAAACAAACTTTTTGTACATTTATTGATATAATTAAAGGTCAAACAGCCTCAATTGAAGTTTGTTTTTCAGTACAAATTTATTTATTTACATCAAAATTAATATTTTTATAATTAAAATAGAAATATTCAAAACTTTTCTCTCTGCTTCCGCTTTTTTATCTCTTTCTCATCTCTTTTCATTGCTAAAGAGTGTAATATAAGAAAAATAAAGTTTCATGCCTAGAATAAAAAAAAACTAAAAATTATAACGATCAAAGTGCAGGAAGACACTCTTAAATAATGCAAATGAATTTGTTTTTTTTTTTTAATTTTAGCCTATAGTTTTATTTCATAATAGTAATCTTTAATCTAATTTAGGAACTATCCATTTAAAACGCATTTGCGAGAGCATCCACACCGAAAGATATTTCAACAGGCAAAACTAAGTCTAAGATAACTTTCAAGGACCAAAATACAAAAACGAAAAGCACAATCATCGAAGCGGAAAATATGAAAAACGTGAGGGAATATAATAGATATTTTCTGCCTTATTTATCAAAAAAAAAAAAAAGAGAAGAAGATAACAAAATAAAGCTGTAAGCACAATAGAGCTCCAACCTGGAGGAACATATCCAATCAAACACCATAGATTGGCTATCCAAACAGCCATATCAGCATTCTATCTAGATGAAAAGAATGTGTGGTGCTCTAGCTTCGAACTTGTAAGAAGATCTATCTCCGCATTTCAATCAAGAAAATTATCTAGCACCTCAACTAAGCCGACAAAAAAAAAAAAACAAATAAATTAACTTGACCATTTTGCGGCCATTTCCGCGTTTGCTCTCCCTAGTAGAATTCTCACGGGACAAACAATACAGTGACCTCGAGGGATTCGCTACTACAGTCATGGCTTCAGCTTCGTCCACACCCCTATCAATCTCCTCATCATCAAGCCTTGTTGATGCCAAGGCTTCTCGCCAATCGGCAGTTGCTTCACCACAGTGTGTGAGCCTCCCTACACTCCCCCCTCCTCCTGTCCACCCTCAAAACCGCCCCTGGAAAGCCACCGCTTATTGTGAGTCTCAAATGACAAGTAGACACGTAGTATTTATTACATACCAGGCATACAAATGTGCTCCTTTATTCTCGGTGACTTTTGTTTTTAATTTTAGGTCGGAAGATAGCTCGAAAAGTTATGACTATGGCCACAGGAGAGGCTCCAGCAGAAGCTGCCCCGACTGAGCTTCCAGAGATTGTCAAGACAGTTCAAGAAGCTGTAAGTGTTCTTCCTTTGATGAAATGTGCTTTAATGGAATTGGGGGGGAATCTTTAATGAATTTGTTTTGGGTGGACAGTGGGATAAAGTTGAAGACAAGTATGCAGTGAGTTCACTTGCGGTAGCTGGTGGAGTTGCCCTTTGGGGTTCGGCTGGGTTGATCTCGGTGAGCTGCTTCTCTCTCTCTCTCTTAATGTTATTCCTTTCATCCCTCTTGTGTGTTTGGCACTGATTTTACTCCTGTTAAATAGAATTTAAGAGATTGAAGTGTTTCTGTGCCAGGCAATTGACAGGCTTCCTTTGATTCCTGGGGTTTTTGAGATTGTTGGAATCGGGTACACTGGAGTAAGTTCTATTTACTCAACATTGCCATGCTGGTTTATGTAAAAACATCAAATTTTCCCAGTAGATTTTGGTTTCCTTGTTAAATTTGAGGCTTTGATATCATCAACATCCAATGGAATATTTATTGTATGATATATATATATGGGAGCCTGTACGAATATCAACACATGATCTTAATAATCGTGAAATAATAATATTTTATTTTTGTCCGTGACATTTGAAAATTTAAAACTTGTTTATAGTTTATACAGTGCATGTGGCGAGTTTATTTATTTATTTATTTGGTTCTATTGAGCTCTTATGCATTGCTTGTTTTCCCTTGCAGTGGTTTGCGTACAAGAACCTGGTTTTCAAACCAGACAGGTAAATATATGCTAGCTACACAACCTCGTAGAGATCGGTGCAAAAAAGCATCATGATTGGCGCACTAATATTATGTTTATACACATGGGAAAATTGCAGGGAAGCTTTAATCGCGAAAATAAAAGACACATACAAGGAAGTGATCGGCAGCAGCTAAAGAAGGCCAGTTGAAGTAGTGCTGCTGCAATGAGGTGAACTTTCAGTTTTCACAAAAAAAATAAAAAAACCATGCAGCATTGTGCATGAACATGTTGCCTTGCTTCATTTCCTTAAGTTTCTAACCACATTAAAACCGTGTAATGTACCCTTATCTTAAAGATCCATGTAATTAAATATTTTGCTTCCCCGCACAAGGAACTATTTGTGCCCATAATCACCTTCTTTATGGAAGGTCTACAGCACCTAAATTTAGAAAAAAAGTACTTCGAATTTTTTAGTAATTAAATTAGTAATGGATCTGAGTATCAAAAGCATTTGGGAAACGTTTACGAGCTTCAAAATGTGACATTCCGGTACCGATTCACTGAATAATCGAGGGTAAAAACACCCACCTATGGCTTGGCGACTATAGCAAGTTCACGAAATCATGGTTGTCATGAATCCGAGGCCCGAGATGATGGTAAAGAAAGGGTTACTATTACATTATCAATCACTCGATTGAAACGTTTGATATCACCCTGCTTACAGAATATGATCCCCAGTTGCCCCCTAAACTATTTTTTTCTCAAGAGCCTGTTCGAAACCATAATTTTCTTGTAAAAATCAAAATCATTTTGTGATTAACTCAGAGAGTTTAAACAAGAACTAAACAATTAGATAATCACCATCACCCTAGATAAAAGCAAAGACAAGAGCTAGTTACCCTACAAATTCCCATATCAAAGATCCCATTAGTAGTGTCAAGTATGTTGCAGACCAGAGAAGACACGTCTGGAATCTGTGATACTATTAAAGAAACTAGAACGGTTCTGTGAAATAGCATCTTCCAAATGATGCTAATTTGTAGATTCATAACATCCATGCACCACCGAGTTTTTTCGTACCATGTTCAGACAAACTCACCCAAACTCCAGTTCTGACAGGAAACTTCAAATCAAACAACTTCATTTATCATCTAAGACGAGTAACTAAAAGGGGGGCTAATATGAGCTACTGCTTTTAAACTGGGATAACTGCAATCCTAAGAAGGCAAGGATATCATCTACTTCAAGAACTCCATAACCCAATAGTGATAAACATAAGATACAAGACGAACACTTTTAAATCCAGCACTGAATGCCAAGTTGAAAAGTTGATTTTGCATCCGTTCCTTTCCTCCTGGGGTTTGAGTCAGTGAAATCATATCATGTTGAGATTTGTCTCTGGAAACAGCAGTAATCTCTGCAAAAGTTGGAAGAATCTGCTCCACGACAATTATCTTTCCATCAGCTGGAACAGACAAGTAGCAGTTCTTTAACAATGTCAAGCAGTGTTCATCATCCCAGTCATGGAGTATCCACTGCAAGATATCAATAATCTCCTTAGATTTCATCAAAAGCATTATATCGATCAAGAACAATCCAAACCAGGTAGCATGGACCAGATTTAGTAACAAAGATGACAACTTAAAAATTACATGCATGTGGCTCATTTCACTGGTCTGAAACATAAAGTTAAGAAGAATAGTCATCATCCGTGACATATATAAGGTTTCTAGCATTTTGCTAGGCTACAGTAAAACATGATTACCTTGATTGAATGGGGCCTTGTCAGTTAGGGGAAAAAATCAGCAAAATTTAACTCACCTTCAGGATAATAGCATCTCCCTTTGGAACACTTTTGAACATATCTCCCTCCACGTGCTTTACACCTGCACCATAAATGTTCTCTTTCAGTTGCTACTTTGTTATCATTTCACAACAGGGCCACCTTGGCTCCTTCTATTCAATCTAGGATCGAGAATTTATAGATAGTATACGAGTAGAGTTAATAGAACCTCTATTGTCTGTCATAGCTAATAACAATGCGTACTCAGTAGAATTGATTCAGTTGAGGATAAGGGCATTGAATGGATAAATAGCACTAGCTTCTTGGCATGCTATAATGCATTATATTTTAAAGGATCACGAGTCACAAAACCTGAACTCAAACAACTTAAATAAAGACAATGGGTGCAGAGTATTTCGAACCAATATATCATCCATTTCTATCACAAATGACTGTTAGTGATATAGTTATTTGGAAAACTTAAACACAATGACTACACTACAAGAATTGAGGTGAGACTAACAACTAAATTATGTTATGGCAACATGCTTTTGTATAAACCCTGGTATGCAGGGCACCCTGGACTAATCATTTTAATCATATGAAATTTATATCCCTATAAAATAATTCATCTCCTTAAATATGTATGCCTGAATAAAGGAGAATATAAATATGCAATATGACAAGGAAAAAGAAAAGTTTGCATGGGAAGAGTTTTCATACCAGGAAATGGAGGGGCATGCTGGATAACATGAGGTAAGTCAAAGTTAATAGCATTGATAAAAGGGTATTTGAAAGCGATCAAGCTAAGGGCTACTCCAATTCCACCACCAACATCAACCACCTGCTTGAGGTTCTCAAAACCACTGTAGGACTCCAAAATCTTCTTAAAGACTAGATTAGTATGGTTGAACATTGCTGTGTTGTAAACTTGACTAAACCTGGCATCTCTGGCAGAGTACTCAAACAAATTCGTCCCATGGGCCCTGTTAAATGGAGTTTTTCCCTCAAGAATTGCATCCTTCAGATTTGACCTGCAAGATGAGGAGAGTTAGCTGGATATTTTAGTGACGGGAAAGGCTCGGTGAAGGTCACTGTGCCTACTATACATCCTCGTCAAGTAGAAACAGAATCGCATAAAACAGAAATATTGAATCGAAAGCAAACACATCAAGATCAGAATATTCGAAGGCAAAAACAAGATAGTTCTTCCGTGCTGGCTTTAATATCATTTTGAACACCATGGGCTCACAACAAAGAATGTAAATTAGCTGAAGCTGTTTTTGGAGTCGCTAGGTATGTAACTCAATACCAAGAATTGCTCCTATTGTGAAAAGACAACAGCCAACCAAAAGAGATTCTATATATCATTAGATAGATTCGACCACAAGAGGGAGGAGCAGAAGTGGTTTTCACATTCCACAACTTGGTAATCACAATGCTCACACTAGACTCATGAAGTGTATATGGAGTTGTGACTCCTCATATTCTTACTATATTTACTCTTAAAGTTTCAATACCCTTAGTCTCTTTTCCCAACAAGCAAAAACTAATTATAAAAATTCATCGAACTTCGGTCCTCTGGAAACCCATTAAACACGAAAAACATCCAATTTCATTCTTGCATAAATTAAGTACGTCATCGCAGCGAAAAATAATACTAAGAATAAAGTTCCCGATCGATAAATTTAAAAAACACTAGATTAATAAAAACAAACAACGAAAGGCAAACCAGGTTTCCAGGTAGACTTTGTCGTGAGCCAAGGCCATCAAAGGGACCAGTGATACACCACTGTCATCACGCACAAAGTATTTACCCACACGACCCAAGCGATACTTCATTGGGGCCTCGTCAAAAAGGGCATGACTGCAATAAACAACATCCTCGTTCATCAGCAGCCTGAGGATTCGCTCCAGCATTACAGGGGCCTCCGGATTCAGGGCAGGAATCCTCTTGGCAATCTCTGCAGCAGTGAGTCCAACATCAGGGTCCGCCGTGGCTAAAACTTCAAGGACACCAAGATCAATGACGGTTTTTAAAGCCAGGGGAAGGACTGAGGCGTTCACGAGTGTCATGGCATTAGTAAAGCTCTCTCGTTCTTCTTCGACGGTTTGTTTTTGGTTGTCATTTTGGGTAGCTTCTTCTTCTGTAACAGAGGCAGCCATTGGCATTGATTGACTCACTCTGTGCTTTTGGTTCTTTTGCTTTTGGTTCTTTCTGGCCATTGCTTTGCAGAAAAGTTAAAAAAGAAACGAAAAGAAAGCAGAAATATAGCCACTGTAGAAGGGCAGTTATGGCAGCCCTGATACGGCGTGCAGACGTGGGCTTTGATTTTTTTTATTTTTTTTAATGTTGCCGTCATAACTTGAAATGACATGGGAAGTAAATCCATTATTTTAGACTACAATATTTTTTATTTAATTGCTAAGATTTTTTTGAGATTCATTAGTCTTATTTGAGGAGGAAAGATATTTATTTGAATATTTAGTATTATTAGGATTCTGGTTTTATTTTATTCTATTTTTTATTATCAAGATAAAGGCTGTTGTTGCTTTTAGTACGAAGACTTTATAAATAAAAATTAAATATTTTAAACATTATTCTATAATTATAATATGTTTAGTCATTAAAATTCTTAATTTATAATAAACTTTGTCATCTTTTGTTATCACTGCATTTAAAGGAGTGATTATATAAATATTAATTATAGTGATTAATTGTTAAAAAAAAAAATTGACACTACACGAAAAATATAATGTAAAATTATATTATAAAATTGGATCGTAAAATCACAAGTATATTTTTGTACTATATATGGATAATTTCAATCAATAAATTAAATTATATTAAAATCTAATAAATATTTTTTAACAATATCATATTCAATTAGGAAATGATTCGGAGTCACGGCGAAAACAATTACTGGTAAACGAAATGACCTCCACCAAAGTACAAACAGTTTCCAATTTATTTATTGTTTGCAAAATTACCCAAAATTCTAAGAGAACTGGACTGTTCATATGAATCTTATATTCTGAAAATTATTTTAAAGGTTTTTTAAAACAAGGTTCAAGTTAAGTGAAAATTGATTAGTAAAAAAATAAGTTTGAATCTGTTGTCCCTAGTTTCTTCCCTTTAATGAATTTTAAATATATAAAGATGGATTTTTAAAAAGCAACACAAAACTTTGCCTATTATAAAATAAAATATGAAATACCGATGGGTTTTTTTTTCTTCTTGCCTATTATAAAAATGAAAATACGTAATTATGATTTAAAAAAAATATACCGTTGAAGGCTTTGATATGTGCTGTTTTAATTAATAGGGTGATGTTGGATTAATTAGGAACCCAATTAAAAAAATAGTTTTCTTTTTGTTGCAATTGACATGGCAAAGTCACATCAGCCGAGCTGATGAAGCAAAAGATGAAAACCTTGGACACGCCACGCAACTTTCGTTAGGCTCATTGCTCCGTCCATGACAGTTCAATCTGCAATCGAGCCTGCCATTTTTTAGATAATAGCCGAAGCGGGTCCAGATGCCAAACTCTCTGCTTCAGATACGGCTTCCCAGTTGCCCACAAAGCGCCCAGATGCACCCCTGACGCTGGACGGCATACTAAGGCTCTTGGCTAGCCACCTTGTACTCTGGCTTGGACCCTAGGTTCAACCAAACTATTGCTGTCAGTGCTTGAAGTTTTATTATCAGTTCAAGTCACTCCCCACACTTCTAACGTTCACATTTAGTCCTTTTATACCTGTACACTTTGGTATACTAACTTTGTGTACTAACTAATTGTGAGCTAACTAACTGTAACCGAATGCTAGCTGATCTAACTAACAGTAACAGCCTAACAAACTAAAACAAACTCAAAAAATTGTTGATGGTGGCCTGGGACACACTCTCCACACAGTGACCTGTAAATATCCTAAAACATTAAGGGGATCAATCTGGACTTGCCACTTGTTGTGGAACATGCACCAGCCTGTCCTGGTGTGATATCAGGACTCTTTTGATCATTTTTAATTTTATTTTCCTGTTTAAAATGAATTCCATTTTGTCTCAAGCACGGCTTAAGTAAACCTTTAGCTGCCGGCTGTGAGGAACAACTGATCAGAGACTTCAGAAGAGCCTGAGAAAATCATTTATCAATTAACGCCTTCTCTTAAAATCTGGAGCTGAATCCTGAAACAAGAGCCTGAGAAAATCCTGGTGGAACAAATTTATCTCTCAAATTCGAAACCAAGAATGCAACAAGTGGCCGGCCTGCTTTATATGATCTTGAACCCAAGCTGATTATTTGGTTTGGTCCATTTTTTTTAAAAAAGAAATTCTATTTGATGTGATTTTTTTAATCCAAACCGACCGAACGAACCAACTTTTGCATTTCATATTATTTTTTTACATTTTTTTTTGTGGGTGGAGGCATTGAGACAAGATAACAAATGAACGTATTTTACACCATAAAATGAAGATGTTTGGTATCAGGTTGCACCGGAATTTGGGAAAAAGTTATGGCTTTTGTATTTTGTTATGGTTGATAAGTTAAAAAATTGATGTGGGTTTCATCTCAAAAATTCAACAAAACTCGGTTGCATAAAAAGCAACTAATAGCTGTTTTTCATGCGTCTTGCTAATAAAGTATTTTCTAGTTTATTATTTATTATATTTTTTATAAAAATATATTTTTAATATTAAAATAAATCTAAAAATTAATTAAAATATAAATAAATATATTATAAGGAGATCACAATATAATTTTTACCTCGCAATTCTAATTTTATTTTAGATGATATTTTACTATATGTTGTTTCGGGATCGCAGAGGCTTTCACGTATGGATTTATAGTTTGTGATGAAATTACAAGTAGGTTGAAGGAAAATAAAAAAAAGTGTCTAATTTACTTGAATTATTAATTATATTTTATTATTATAATTATTAAATATTTAAAAAACAATATACACTTTAAAGTAATTTCACAAGTTGAAAGCAATATGAAAAGTTTGGTAACCAAACACTTAAACTGTTTTTCATTAACCCCAAACTCAACCACAATTTTAACCAAACACTTTAAAAATTATTTTGATTCACAGCTAAAATGTTTTTCAGATCATAAAACTTTTATATCTCCAGCCACATGCCACAGTATTTTTTCTACACGATTTAACTTTTTAGTTTAATTTAGCATGCATTGCTAATATTTTCAATAACAATGATTTTTATGTGCTATTATTTTTTAAAAATAATATAGCATACCTTGAATTGCTAAAAACTATCACATCATCATGACAACTAGTTTTTTCTATTAAGGGTGTGTTTGATATTGCTTTTGATTTTGTATTTGAGATTTTAAAAAAAAAAATTATGAAAAGTACTTTAGCTGCGATTCAAAATAATTTTGAAGAGTTTGGTTAAAATTATGGTTGAGTTTGAAGTTAATGAAAAATAATTTAAATGTTTGGTTATCAAACTTTTCATATTGCTTTCAACTTGTGAATTTATTATAATTTTTTTTATGTTTCTAATATAATATGCACGAGATAAACAATAATTATATTATTATAATTCATCTTTGCATGATTTATAATATGGGATAGTGTGGGTTTGCTTTCATCTTTGCATGATTTTTTAAATAGTAAATATACAGATTTGCCCGTGAAGGCACGCAAAAAAGTTGAAATGTTAATGATGCTTTTGGCGTTTTCAAGAAACAGTGTATAATGAATTAACATCTTTACCTTGCCTGCAATAAAAACAATGGGTTGAAAGGAAAGGTACTTTAGATTTTTCATGATTGAGTGAATAGTATATTATAAAAAATATTTTTAATAATATAAGATCAAAATAAAATACAAAATATAATAAATATTTCCAAAACAAAATTTTAAAAATCATAAAATACGGTGCAGCGTGACTCATTTCCTCACTACTTTTCAAGGTACTGTCAAGCGAAAAGTTGTGAAAAGATTTCCCACCCATTCAATTCAGTATTTTTCCATTATAAATAATGTGAATGATGGAAGTCCAGTATTCATAAATATGCATCCAGTTTCTATCTGAAAACCAAGGATCAACCAGCCTCCTCCAAGAACAAACATGGGATCTCTTAAAGAAAGTCACGCTGAAGCAAAAGATGAAAACTTTGGATATGCCATGCAACTAGCGTTGAGCTCAGTGCTACCCATGACTCTGTTTTCTGCAATTGAGCTTGGCGTTTTTGAGATAATAGCCAAAGCAGGTCCAGATGCCAAACTCTCCGCTTCCGATGTGGCTGCCCAGTTGCCGACGAAGAACCCAGATGCACCCATGATGCTGGACCGCATACTAAGGCTCTTGGCTAGCCACGATGTGCTTGCTTGCTCTGTGGATGGCTTGGAGAGGCTCTACAGTCTGGCTCCTGTGTCCAAGCACTACGTGCGTAATGAAGATGGTGTTTCTTTGGGCCCCTTCATGGCCTTGATTCAAGACAACGTTTTCTTGAAGAGCTGGTTTGTCACTCAATTCCAATGATCGTTTTTCATTTTCAGTTTTTTATTTTTTACTTCCTTTTGTTATAATAGTTTGTCGCAAGTATTGTACCTCTATTTTCCTTTTCTTTCTGTTCTCTTTCGTCGATTAGGGTTGCTAGCTAATTTCAGTGGTCAACCATTCACTGTTAGGTCTCAACTAAAAGACTCGGTTCTTGAAGGAGGAGTTGCATTTGACAGGGTCCATGGAGCACACGCCTTTGAGTACACTGGCCTGGACCCTAGGTTCAACCAGGTTCTCAACACAGCTATGTACAACCAAACTACTATAATCCTAGAAAATATGCTTGAGGCATACAGCGGTTTTAAGAACCTGAAAACGCTGGTTGAAATTGGTGGTGGCATGGGACACACTATAAAAGCAATAATCTCCAAGTATCCCCAAATTAAGGGTATCAATTTCGACTTGCCTCATGTTATAGAGCACGCGCCACCCTGTCGTGGTATGTCTTGTTCCTCCTCTCCTGTTATGTAATTTACGGTGATCGTTAAATTTCATGCTCTGTTTAAACTAATAATTGGAACAAGTTAAATTCAAGAATTGGGAGATTTTAGGACTGCCTGATAAGATGCTCTGTGTTAACTAATTTGCCTGAAACTTGAAACCTCATCTGTCCAAAATCGAAGGTGTTTGGGATCGAGGTTGCACAGGAGTTTGAGAAAAAATTATGACTTTTGTATTTTGTTATAGTTGATAAGTTAAAAAATTGATGTGGGCTTCATCTCAAAAATTCAACAAAACTCTAATAGTTGTTTTTCATGCGACTAGTAAAGTATTTTTTAGTTTATTATTTAGTATTTTTAATATTAAAATAATCTAAAAATTAATTAAAATATAAATAAATATATTAGAAGGAGATCACAATATAATTTTTGCCTCGCAATCCTAATTTTATTTTAAATGATATTTTACTATATGTTGTTTCGGGATCGCAGAGGCTTTCACGTATGAATTTAAGTCCGTGGTGAAATTACAAGTAGTTTGAAGAGAAAATAAAAATAAGTGTCTAATTTAATTGAATTATTAATTATATTTTATTATTATAATTATTAAATATTTAAAAAACAATCACACACACTTTAAAGTAATTTCACAAGTTGAAAGCAATATGAAAAGTTTGGTAACCAAACAATTCAACTATTTTTCATTAACCTCAAACTCAACCATAATTTTAACTAAATATTTTAAATTGAATCGCAGCTATTTTTTTCTCCATGAAATGACCTAAAACTTGAGTCATAAAAAAGAAGAGAAGAAGTTTGGAGGAAACCCCCCAGAAAAATAACGAAATAAGCTGGTTTCTGATTCAGGTGTGGAACACGTGGGAGGAGATATGTTTGGAAGTGTTCCAAAAGGAGATGCCATTTTTTTGAAGGTACCAATCTAATCATTTTGCTCAATTATGGACCCCAAAATCACTAAAATTATGGTCATTTCGTAGTGGATACTCCATGATTGGAGTGATGATCGCTGCTTGAAGTTGCTGAAGAACTGCTACAAAGCTATTCCAGATAATGGAAAGGTGATTGTTATGGAATCAGTTCTTTCAATCACCGCTAAGACAAGCCCTGCTGCGAGAGCGATCTCTCAACTTGACGTGCTGATGATGACTCAAAACCCAGGAGGGAAAGAACGGACCGAGCATGAATTCATGGCCTTGGCCACCGGAGCTGGATTCCGAGGAATCAGATATGAAGCCTTCGCTTGTAATTTCTGGGTGATGGAGTTCTTCAAGTAGATTATTGCGCGTTTCTGGAAATTGAAGAACGTATCCTCACTTTCTAGCTATCAGGCTTGAAGCTTTCATTGCCGCCCCTGTGGATCGAAATTTATGAACCAAATAAATATATAGCTGTTCATCAGCCTGTAGCATTTCCAAGGTAGCAGCTTGATGCAGTGTAGTAATAATAATAATAATAATAGATTTTCTTGAGGCTGCCATGCAAAAGTTTATATATTGAGGAAATAAAATGATTAGTTAAGAATTTAAAGGTACATTAATTTGAAAATATAATATATTATTTATAAATACGAGTTTAATTTTGATAAAAATCTATTATTTCCTTAAAAAAATTATACAAACTCTAGATTATGTTTATTAGAAACATAAAAAACTTTGTAATAAATTTATAAAAGCTATTATCTATATCTTAATCCTAAAACAAATATAATAAGAACATTTAATAACTAAAAAATAATAATTCTCACGGCTCAAAACTTAAACAATACGCACTCTTTACACGATGCTTAAAGAAATTCGATGGCCTAATTGGACGAAGGAGCTGAAACGTGTCTTTTTGCAGGTGGATTGATCTTAGCTGTGAGACTCGGTGAGCTGCTGCTTGTAAATGTAGTTGATGTTGTTTTTTAAAATATTTATTGTTTAGAAATATATTAAAATAATATTTTTTTAATTTTTTAAAAATTATTTTTGACATCGGCACATCAAAATGATCTAAAAACACTAATTTTTTTAATTTAAAATAAAACAATTTCATTTTTTTTCAAAAATGCTTTCCAAACGCACTATCAAACACACCCAAGTGCTTGTTTGAGAGTGTGGTTCTAGTTGTTTTTTAAAGTGATTTTTGTTTAGAAATACATCAAAATAATATATTTTTTTTATTTTTTTAAAATTATTTTGACATCAGCACATAAAAATAATATAAAAACATCAAATTTTTTAATTCAAAATAATTTTTTTTTAAATACTTATCAAAAACATTCCCAAAAACCCCTAAGCCGAGTCCGCAGCTGGTTGAAGGTGGGAAATAGGACTCGCTATGAATTATTCATGGACAGCTAAGGTGCACTAAATGTTTTTAGGCATACTTTTTTTTAATTCGACCAAACCACAATTACTTTATACACTTTTTTTGGAGGTTCACGTTTTTGTTGAGTGAAACTCTTATAAACTTTAAAAAATGAGTATTTTTTATTTGAATCCGAGATTCGGAAGAGATTTGGAACTTTTTACTATGACGACATACCACTTGGCACGTTTTTAGGCACACCTCCAATCCAGAGATGGTGGCTATTCTATGAGAGATTCTTCGATACATGATTGTCAAATCGCAATTTTAATATGAATCGGAAGTTGTTTCTAAACTTAGATAGTAAATTTAAAATTATAAAATCTTACTTAAAATTTATCGTTTTAAAAATTATAAAATCACAATTAAAATTATGTTGATAGAAAAATCATAAGTAAAATATTTTCAAATACAGTATAATATAATTATAGCCATGAAATTTTATTAGTTAAGGTTTATACATGATTTCAAAAAAATTAAAAATACATAGCAATTATATCATTATATAAGCATTTAAAAAATACAGATTTTTTATTTATTTTAAAAGGGGTGGGTAGCCTGGGGACTGGGGAGAGAGAAAGGGATGGGGAGCAAGAGCTAGGTGTGCAGGTGATGGGTAGGTGTATTTTTGAATAAAATAATGGGATTGTAAAATTACATCGATCCGATCCGATTTTATGATTTCATACGATTCTGACCGAGTTTGATCCAAACCAATTTTTTTATCGGAGTAACAAGGTAACTCGTGATTTTGACAACTATAATGACAACATACCACTTGACACGTTTTTAGGTATGATTCTTGTACCTATAGGCTATAGTTTTTTTTTTATTAGCCACATCAACCACCGATCTTGATTACACACAGGAACTGGAAAACGACAGTGAACATGCTATGAGAGATTCTTGGACCCGAATGATAAGATTGATGTGTGGTCTAAATCTCATATATGAACTTGCCAATATATTAATGTCACATGTTTTGGCTGCCAGAAGTTCCTTGTCTTCTCGAAGTTTTTTTTGAATTATATTATAAAATAATATAAATTATATTTTGAAATTTCACCTAAACGATTTAAATATTTAGATGAAATGATTCTTTAACATGATATCAAAGTTTTGTTGACCTAGCAGTTATAAATTTAAATTTCACCACTCTTATTCTATTTGATGAAAAACTAAAACACAAAGTAATGTGAGCATGTGCAAGTTTCAAACCCAAATTTTTTTTCACTTGAAAGATGTTAGAGAATAATATAAATCATATTTTAGGACATCAACTAACAGTTTAAACTTTAAGATAAGATGATTTTTATTCTGTAATCTCACCTACCAATTTAAGTTTTAAAATAAAATAATTACTTAACAATGTTGTTCAAAACAATTACTTAACAAAGTCAATCTACTATCATCTTAGACAATTTTTATTTACTTTAATTAATATCACCTTCAAAATTTTATTTTATTAAGCTTACATGATACTTTTAAAAATTGTTTCAGATATAATTATGATCACAGTCCAAGTCTCGAATTCTAAAAGTTTTTTTTTTTTTTTTCATTTTATAAATCAACTCAACACAAGATAATGTTTGAATTTCTGTTTAGGTTCACATTTCGAGGTAGATAAATTTTAATTAAAAGAGATGGGTGTTAAGTTAAAAACACAAAAGGCTATTTTCACTTCAAACTAACCATCGTTTGTGATATGAGACGGGATAGTCCTTTATTAATGGGTACTTTTATTTTATTTTAAAAAAAATATTAGCACTTAAAAAACAATTAAATAATCTAATGAAACTCAATGTTTGGTTATAAGACTGCCTTTTTTTTTTCTTTATCTTATCTTGTTGGCAGTGACTTTCATCGTTTATACAAATCACAAAAAATACATTAAAAACAACACACACGAAATTGATTTGCTACTTTTCTTAGTTTAATTTTTTTATTTGTAAATCTACTTTTCTTAGTCTTCCCGGTTTCTCTTCCTATTCCCTATCACTGATTTGGTTCGATGGTCATTTTTTTTTGGAATTGTGGAGGTTCATGTTATCAGTCTCTTGAAATTTATAAGACCGGTGATATCTAAAAAATAAATCTAGAATTGGACCACTGAGTTGCATCTCTCAAGGTTAGTTTGATGGGCTTTCACTTGAGGGGGTGTGTTAGAAAATAATATAAATCATATTATGGGGCCTCATCTAACAGCTTGAGCTTTTAGGTGAGATGGTTCCTTAACAATTAATAGCATCATATAATAGTAATATTAGAATTATATTATAGAGGTTCGATGACCGACCAATATTTTTCATTATGATTGATTCTTATGGTCATAAAATAAATAGTTTGGACTCATGGTCCTATCCTAGTTTAAAAAGTAATCAACCATCCTTACATTTAGATTCCAGATCAAGCTAGATATAATTTATTTTTGTGTTCTTAGAAGAAAAAAAAGTAATTTATTCTTATATTTTGAAATTAAAAATATTTAAAAATAAAAATAAAAAATACATTATTTTGATATAACTCTAAGCAAAAATTATTATTTTTTTAAATCCCTACAATACCAGGAACAACCCCCTTAATTTATCAACTGAGTTAGGAAACATTCTTTGAACAAACATCACGGGGAAGGATTCTCAATGACATCTCTATTTATTAACTAATATTGATTTCAATATTAAAGCATCGCAAGCTTTTATAGTGGATATTGTTTTGCAAATCTTTTGTGATGAGTTTTTCTATCGATTATTCCAACCTCATTGGCTATGTTTCGAAGGACCAAACCCAACCACTTGTTTATAAAAAGCTCATTAAGACCTGAGCCTCATTAGCCCATGCCAGTTCAAGGATTTTAATCATCAAGACCCAAGCTCAACCACTTGTCAATGAAGGGCTCGCTAACCACTCTTAACGGCTTATCTCTTTGGGACTCGTCTAATCCTAATCTATTTTTATTTTTTCATTTATTTAAGATCCTTATATTAAAGATCTTTGTACATGAAGAGTGAGGTTTTATGAGAGGAAATGAGTTTAGCAAGAGGATGTAAGATTAAGTTAAATGATATATGAATTAAATCTTTTTATTCTTTTATTTAAATTTTCTTGTAGATTTCAAAGTCCATCTTATCACTTAATGAAGATATCAATAATACTCACAATAATTAAATCAAAGAAGAGACTGTTTGGGAGTTACACTTTTCCAAAAATTTTATTTTTTAAAAATGTTTCGAATTAACTTCTTTAAAAATAATTATTGTGTTGATGTAAGAATATATATTATTCAAATGTATTTTCAAGTAAAAAATATTTTTTACCACTCTCTCAAACAAGTGTTAAATAGAATTAATAAAAAGAGTTTTATTTAATTTACCTATAAAATTCCATGACCTAGCTATGGAAAACATCACATCTATATTTTATACCTTTAAGTAAAAAATTGACCAAGAACTCGCGGTCACTCTTTGTCTGCTTATTTAAATTGGAAGAAAGCATTTTGTAGTTGAAAGAGTTTTAGACTACTCCATGAGTAATTATCAAAATTTACTCCATGAGCTCACTTAAAAGATCATGGGAATTATCGAAAATTACTCCATGATCTTGTGTATTCACTAGCTTTATACAGAAGAATGAATTTCAATGAAGTGTTTTTAGACTTTTATCTTGCTTAAAAAAGTATAGTTTGATTATGTTTTTGGATCAATTTAGAGATATTTTTAGTTTAGAGATTTATTTATTGAGAATATAAGAATATTTTTTAGGTGTTTTTAGATCAATAACAGTTGAATATAGATTTTAAAATTAAAAAAATCTCACACTGATTTTTTTACCATCTTTTCAATGATCAAAATCTATATATGTCGATGACGAGTTATCTATTTTTTTTTTAAAAGCAAACAACATGCCATATGAGAGAGAAGAAGAAAGAAGAGGGCCCTGCAAATCCATGCATGTTAGGTTCTTTGTATATTGGATCTTGTGTCATATCCTAGTCTTTTTGTATATTTTTTTATTTATATTTAGATGCACTATAAAAAATAATATTATATTTCAATTATTATTCTCATATTTCCCAATTACTATTATATATTTTAAAGGAAACATTTACCATTTTTTTCCAATTATGATTTACCTAATATGAAAAAAAGATGTCGTACATTCATTTAGCGTAAAACTTATGCTGTTTTAAATTTGGGATATGTTTGTTTTTATATCATTTATCAATTTTTTTGGTGTCGAATCATATACACGATACTAGACCTAGTTGTTGGCATGAGCTGTCATTGGAGTGATTGCTGAAATCACGAGAAGATGACCGTTAGCTGCAGCAAATATGGGTCACCATGATCCTAGCCAAATTCTATGTAAATATTTATTAATTTCCATACTTAGCAGTCTTGTATATGCTATAAGAACATGTACACATTCAGTATTATTCGAATGAGAAAGAATACTTTTCTACATGGTATCAGAGCCTCAATCCTAGGATCTGTCAATTTTTTTTCTTTCCTTCTTTCCTTTCCGCAAGACAACAGGAAGAAGGAGACAAAACAACAGAACTCTAGCAAATTGAGAAGATGACAGACCTTACCTCCCCTACAGACCCTTCAATCCTTGCTGACTTAACATCCAAACTTACACAGATGTTGAGTCAGACAACTACTGCACCAACTCACGACGCTGTTGCTGCACCGATCGGTATCAAATTGAATGATACGAACTATGGGTTATGGTCCCAAGTGGTGGAGATGTATATCTCTGCCAAGGATAAGTTGGGGTACATAAATGGCGATCTTCCCCAACCCTCAGAAACAGACCCTGCTTTCAGGAAATGGAGAACTGAAAATGCAGTGGTTAAGGGATGGCTAATAAACTCCATGGAACCAAAATTGATTGGAAATTACATTAGATTTCCAACAGCCAAGGCAGTATGGGATACTGTGGCCACAACGTATTTTTGATGGCTCCGACACCTCACAAGTCTACGATCTAAAGAGGAGAGTGACAAAGCTCAAACAAGGGGAAGGATCGATTGAGACATACTACAACTCTCTTCAAAGTCTGTGGAGAGAGATCGATTTCAGGCGACCAAACCCCATGAAATGTGAGGTGGATATACAAAAATACAACTCTATTATACAGGAAGATAGAGTCTATACCTTCCTGGATGGGCTTGATGACCGCTTGGACAAGATTCGAGCTGATGTGCTTCAAATCCATCCTGTTCCAACAGTTGAACAGGCGTATGCCCATGTTCGACGGGAAGATTTGAGACAAATGGTGATGTTGAACAAGGCTGATACAAGTTCAACAGAAAGAAGCATGGCCATGATATCAAAAGGGGGACAGAGACCACAACAACGTTCTTCTCTTCAGATGATAGTAGATGGGAAAACAGGCATGAAGTCACGAAGTGAGGGAGGAGGATGCGAACACTGTGGAAACATGAAACACACGAAGGAAACATGTTTCAAACTCCACGGGTATCCAGACTGGTGGCACGAACTCAAGACAAAGAAAAAACGTGAGAGTGGGCGGGCTGCACTGGTCATGACTGAAAGTGGGCATGCGGCAATTGATGAAGAAAAACCGTCAATCAACCCTAATTTTTCCCTTGTATCGCAAGATGATTTTTTACCTCCAGCAGCAGCGAATTGTTCCCTAGCCCAGAATGACTCAGGTAACAATGATTGGATTGTTGATTCGGGGGCAACTGACCACATGACTTTCGATCCACAGGATTTTTCCGAAACAACTCAGCCAAAACGGACATGCATAACCAATGCAAACGGTGAAAAATATCCAGTTACAGGGGCTGGAGAAGTTGCACTGTCACCATCTTTTTCATTATCAAATACCTTACTTGTTCCAGCTCTTTCCAATAAATTATTATCGGTAGGACAAGTTACTGAGGATTTGAATTGCCGAGTACTAATGTATTCAAAAATCTGCTTATTTCAGGATATTCTAACCAGGGAGATTATTGGTCGTGGTACTAAATGAGGGGGGCTGTACTACATTGACGATTTCAAAGTCGGTCAAGCAAACAATGCTCGTCACCTCAGTAATAAAGAACGTGATATATGGCTGTGGCATCACCGTTTGGGGCACCCGTCATACTCCTATCTAAGGCATTTATTTCCCAGCTTGTTTTCCAACTCAGACAATTCAACGTTGAAATGTAAAACCTGCATTTTAGCTAAGAGTCACCGAGTTTCTTATCCAATAAATTCAAAAAGGTGTGAGACACCATTTATGCTAATTCACTCGGATGTATGGGGACCAGCTCCCGTTTCAGTTTCTTCCGGCATCAGGTGGTTTGTAATTTTCGTGGATGACTGCACACGCATGACATGGCTATATCTGATGAAACATAAAAATGAAGTGGCAGGGATTTTTCGCTCTTTCCATACGATGATCAAGACCCAATTCTCTGCCAAACTTCAGATTCTCCGTTCTGACAATGGAGGGGAATATGACAATAAGGAATTGCAGGAATACTTTCAAACGTATGGACTATATCATGAGACAACATGCCCCCAAACACCACAGCAAAACGGTGTTGCGGAGAGAAAGAACAGACATATCCTGGAAACAACCAGAGCCCTTCTAACAGCAGCAAATGCACCTCCACGTTATTGGACAGATGCAGTCACAGCTGATGTCTACTTGATGAACCGATTGCCATCTAGGGTGTTAAACTTTAACACCCCCTTACAAGCTCTAGCCCATCACGTGTCCCTCCCGTCCATACTTATGCTCCCACCAAAAATATTTGGATGCCTAGCTTATGTCCATCTTCACAAAAACCAGAGAACCAAACTTGATCCATGTGCGGTTCGCTGCATATTTCTGGGCTATGCACAACATAAGAAGGGCTATCGATGTTACGATCCTACAGCAAGACGCCTTTATATCACTATGGATGTTACATTCATAGAAACTGAATACTTCTATCCAGAGCCAAACCCCCATTCTTCTCTTCAGGGGGAGATGATTGATGAAGAGCAGAATAATGAGGAGCAAAACCACGGTTATAATTGGGAGAAATGGCCATGGTTTACAGACACAGACCCACCAAGATTTGAGCAGATTGATGCACGAATCACCAACACAGAAGACGGCACACATTCGAGTGATGAGCAAAATAATGATACGGGGCATGAGCAAGAACAACCCACCAGCACAGAAGATGGCAGAATTGAACAAGACAACGAGACAGAGAATGAACAAGAACAGCCCCCTCTCGGTTCAGTGTCAACCAATCATCTTCCTGAGAATAATCCTGAGGTACAGTTCCCTAATCCCTCTCCTGTTAATATTGAAGATAATTGTGTTGGCTACAAATTACCCCCCAGGTATAACAGAGGCAAGCCACCAAGACGATACTCACCAGACAACAGAGAGGAGAAAACCAAATATCCAATTGCCAATTATGTTAGTACCCAAAAATTGGCGCAACCACTCAAGACTTTTGTGCAAAAAATGTCTTCGGAACACATCCCAAACACAGTGCAAGAAGCCGTGGGAAATTCAAAGTGGAATCAAGCAATTATGGAAGAGATGGCTGCTTTACAAAAGAATGAAACGTGGGAACTTATGCCATTACCGGAGGGGAAGAAAGCAGTAGGGTGCAAATGGGTATTCTCTATCAAATATAAAGCAGATGGGACAATAGATCGATACAAGGCAAGACTCGTCGCAAAAGGATATACACAATCCTATGGCATCGACTATCAAGAGACGTTTTCACCAGTGGCGAAATTGAACACAGTCAGGGTGCTGCTGTCAATCTCTGTGAATTTAGATTGGCCACTCCACCAATTCGACGTAAAAAATGCGTTCCTTCATGGGAACCTCGAAGAAGAAGTATATATGGATGTCCCACCAGGTTTTTCTACCTCACATACCGGAGTAGTGTGCAAGCTGCAGAAGGCACTATACGGATTGAAACAATCACCGAGGGCGTGGTTTGGACGGTTTAGTTTGGCCATGAAAAAATATGGCTTCAAACAAAGCAATTCAGATCACACCTTGTTCCTAAAACATCGTGGGAAAATGGTAACGGCCCTTTTAATTTACGTTGATGATATGATAATCACAGGAAATGATGAGGAGGAGATTTCGAGACTACAAGAACAACTGGCTACTGAGTTCGAAATGAAAAACCTCGGAGGATTGAAATATTTTTTGGGAATTGAGGTGGCTCGATCAAGCAAAGGAATATTTCTCTCACAAAGAAAGTATGTCCTTGACCTGCTAGCTGAGACAGGGATGCTCGATTGCAAACCAGCAGATACGCCAACGGTCCAAAACCTCAAACTAGGGGAGCACCCAAATCAAATACCGAGTAACAAAGAAGGGTATCAAAGGCTAGTTGGGAAGCTGATTTATTTATCTCATACCCGACCAGATATTGCCTATGCCGTAAGCTTGGTGAGTCAATTTATGCATAACCCAAGTGAAGAACACATGGAAGCTGTAGTCCGGATTTTACGATACTTGAAGGCGTCTCCAGGAAAAGGGCTTATGTTCAGGAAGTATAACCACTTAAACATTGATGGATATACAGATGCAGATTGGGCCGGAAATATCGTTGATAGGAAGTCTACTTCTGGGTATTTCACCTTTGTTGGGGGAAACTTAGTCACCTGGAGAAGTAAGAAACAAAAGGTTGTGGCATTATCTAGCGCAGAGGCTGAATTCCGTGGCATGGCCAAAGGACTTTGCGAGCTTCTGTGGCTAAGGGAACTCATGGAAGAAATTGGCTACTCATCTAGGCCAACCATGAGGTTGTTCTGCGACAACAAAGCAGCAATACAAATCGCACAAAATCCAGTTCAACATGACAGGACAAAACACGTGGAGATAGATCGGCATTTTATCAAAGAAAAGCTCGAGGCCAAGATTGTTCAATTTCCATTTGTAAAGTCAGAAGACCAACTAGCTGATGTTCTTACAAAAGCTGTTTCGAGCAAAGTGTTTCATAGCTCGCTAGACAAGTTGGGCATTGAAGACATCTACGCACCAACTTGAGGGGGAGTGTTGGCATGAGCTGTCATTGGAGTGATTGCTGAAATCACGAGAAGATGACCGTTAGCTGCAGCAAATATGGGTCACCATGATCCTAGCCAAATTCTATGTAAATATTTATTAATTTCCATACTTAGCAGTCTTGTATATGCTATAAGAACATGTACACATTCAGTATTATTCGAATGAGAAAGAATACTTTTCTACACTAGTGTTATTTACTTTATTTTTAAAAAAAATTACTTTTAAGACCATGCTGGATTTTTGTATAGAAAACATACTTGCAATTTAAAAACATGTTCAATAAAACAATCCACAGAAGCATTAATAATGAAATAGCTGAATTTTTGTTTCACTAGAGTATATTATATTACTTTGGTTAAAAAACATTAAAATCTAATTAAATGAGAAAAATTAAACAGTGTCATGCATGACATGAGATCAAATATATGAATAATTATATATATATAATTATTCATATATTTTTCTCTATTTAGTTAATGAAAATCAAGACCGACATTTAAATATACAAAATCACTCGTGTCTTCACATACAAATGGAAAAGCTTTGTTAGAGTCTCATACTTAACAGCAATGATTGAATTTGCTCCGCGTTACTAATCCAAACTCCAAAGTAGATGATAAACATATTGGAAAGGAAAACTCAGTTCTTAAACGTGCCAAGACAGGTCTCAGTTGCAAGCCCATGCATGGTTCCAGAACTTCTGGTACGTAGTATTCGCTGTAAGGAAAGTTCCTACACAGAGCAGGGTGATCACCATCAATTAACGATGGGGCTGGGCCACTAACTGCATCAGATGACGGGCAGTAGAATGCAGGGATAGAGATCCTCTCCTTGTCGCCGTCCACCACAGCCCGATGGAACACACTCCTGTAACGATTATTGCTACAAAGAGTCACAGAAACTTAGATGGATCACAGGCAACTGTTAATTGTTTAGCAAGACAAAAAAACAAGATTACTATCTAACAGATATTTTCCAAGTTTCTAGATGAACAAACACTCTATGATTGTGCTGTCTTCTTGTTTTATAGTACAAAGATGCCATTACCTCTTCCGACGTCGTGCCCTGAAACTATGGAGCCTGTTTTCATTTTTGGATGATTTGTCGTCCACCGATTTATTTTACTTTTATCATCCTCTTTGGCTCAAAACGCATCACAGCCCTGTAACTGGGCCGTATCAGACACACACCTTATATATTAATTAGATCCCGATCGAGTCTCGCCAACATAGGTAGGAAGTATCATGTTCAAACAATCGGAGAGATGTGAAGATGATTTGGGAAATGGAGGACTATCTCATGGTGTAGTCTAAAGTTCGTGGGGTCGCCCAAATGGAAAAAAAGAGAGGAAGTTCATAGGACCAAAATAATATTGAATCATTCCTACTGCAGTACTGCTGCGAGTATAGATCATGGACTGATCGTCTCGAGTTGAGTGTGGTACAAGAAAGAGAGAAAAAAATCATATTTATGGGAGAAAGGCAAATCAAGCACTCCTAATCTTTTCCTTACCTGCATCTAATCCCCAATGTTGACAATAAACGTATATGGAATCGGGTTTATAGCAACCCATTTGTCATTTTGGAGCACCTGCAAGCCGGCACATCATCCTGCAGAAGTATATATGGTGATGATATTAGGATCAGCATGGGCAGGCAATCCAGCAATCCATACGTGAGCTCTGGTTGTGGACATGGAGGATAATAATTAATAGCCATATGCTGTTCATGCTTGCTCAATGCCTTATTGATGTAATCTGTTTCAAGACACAAATTACTTTCTGACATTGCTTCAGGCAGTCTGAGTGATAATTCTCTAGCATTCCTGCAATACACCAAGAAGTTCTGTTAACCAACAAGATAAAGACAGGAAAATCTCAAAATATATACAAAAATGCTGTTACAAAATAATATAAATTATATTCTGGGACTTCACCTGACAGTTTAAGCTTTTTGGTGAGATGGTTTCTTGACATGGTATTAGAATCGTGTTTAATTTCTTCATAGGATCATCAGAGTAATTCTTCATCCTCTCTCAATCAGTTCGATGGAAAAATTCTGTGTGCTCGCACCTTAAATAATGATGGGGGATATTTATTGATGAGTTTATGAGTTTTGGTTTCTTCTTCATGCCTCTTACAGTGGCTCTACACTAACTTGAGGAAGATGTTAGGTCTCTGTTTGATTTTATTGCCTCCATGATTGGTGAAATATCTTATTCTACGTTGGATAGTTATCAATCCAAAAATGGAGTATGTCTAATTGATTGGAAGATGGCTAATATTTGTTTAGTCAAAACTTAAAACAAATAGTGTGATGAGGATGCCTGTAGGAAGAACAACTAAAAGGTTTTCTAAGGGACTGCGCAAGAGATTGATTTCATGGTTTCTCTTACAGTATTGGTATTTGTTCATTTGCTAAAGTTGAATCAGTTTATACAATTGCAGTAGATTTCATCCAAGATATTCAAATGAGTCATGATTTTAATATCAAAGCCATCAACTTTATCCAAGAACTTGCACGACCATAGTGGGTTCAATTTCATCATGTTTATACGGAGGCTAATCGTTGTGTGAACTGGATGACAGACCATGCTCTCTAGTTACACCATCGGCCCAGTTATTGGCCCAGCTCACAGAAGCAGGGCTGTCCTACTGCCCCATCTTCTAGATTTTTTTAGCAAAGACGCTACTTCCAGATTCACCCATGAGTAAATAAGAAACGTTTAACGGGCAGGATATTCACAGACTTCCATCCCCTCGATCACACCGTCCATTACGAAACTACCCCACAGTCAAAGATAACGGCACTGGACGAACTTCACGAGCATTCACTGGAGTCAAAACCATGAACCCTCGTGCACTTCTCCGCGTTTTCTCCATAAACCGCCACGTAGCGGTATAATCTCCACGCTGGCATAAAACTGTCCACCTTTTCCAGTCAACCCCTCCGTACATAAACGCTACCGTATAGAGCAGCTCCTTCACAAAGAGCCACGTCACTAAAGGACCCCACACGCAATATTGGCTTGTACGGATTTAGCCTTGAAAGTCAGGGAATTTGTGGTGGAGATTTGAATGGAGTGAGGAGGGCAAAAATAGGGAAAAAGTGCAGGGGTGTGCTAGACTAATCAGCCACTAAATAATTGCCACATGGCATTATCTCTCCCATCTCTCCCTCACAGTCAGCCTTCAGCTTCAATAACAGCCTCAAATAATAAAAATTGATAAAAATAAAAATAAATCCACAAAAAATTATAGTGGCTGAGATTGTTCCTTGGTGTAGTTTCTGGTGTTATAGGTCTCGCCGAAACTTGGGCTTGTGCTTCTCTCTGCTTCTGCTTCTGCTTCTGCTTCTTCTCCTCAGTTTTCTCTCAACAGAGAGTTTGCTTTCTCCTCCCCTCATTTCCGATCCACCATTGCCGGAAACAGTGAGTTCTAATTGAGCTCAGTGAGTGCATGATCGCGAACTCTGTCCGTGCTTCTACGGATTTACTTCACCATGGCTTTCTCTCAAGGTACCTTCCCTCATATCTAGATATTATTTCTTTTCACTTTCCTTTTGGTTGCCGAGAAATCCAATCAGTATCCCCCCCCTCAAAATTCACCCAGACTGTTAAATCAGTGTAAATTTTCGAGATTTTACTTAATTTTTCCTTGGCATCAATTATAATGTGCCGTTGAATTTATTGGAAGCTTTTTTAATTACTGATTTGGATTTCACTTTTTTTCTCTTGGGAAGGAATTGGAGTCTATGCGTTCGTTTTGGTGAGGATTCTGAATGAAGGAATTTTCATTTAAGTTGTAGCGGAGAAGCGTGTCTCTCTCTCTATCTGTTCCGGTGGATTCTTTTATGTTCTTGAATGATTTATTATACATATACTCTACGTTTATACCAGCAGTAATATTAGTAGTGTATTTATACATACACGTAGAAGTATAACTACATACATACGGATTAAGGAGAGAGACGGATCTCTATCGATTGTTATTTTTTGTGTCTGTGTGTTTGCAGCAGTATTGAATAATCTAATTTTACGGAGTTGAAATAAAACGACGGCTTTATTTGTAGTATTGAGTGTTGCAAGAAATGAAGGGAGGTTTCCTTTTTATCCGTTGCTCGTTAGAGAGGATTTGAAGCAGCGTTGGCTGCCTAAGGTCCGCTAATGGAAATATTCTCTTCTGGGGAAGACTTGGTTATTAAGGTAATTTTTTAATTTTAAAAATCAATAGATTATTATTAATCTTTAACATAACTCTTTCAATTTGAAAAAAGTATTAATTTTAAGTGCTAATTTAATTTTATCTGAATTATTAAGTTGTGTTAATGATAGACAAGGAAGCCATATACAATTACCAAGCAACGGGAAAGATGGACAGAGGAGGAGCATAGCAGGTTCCTAGAGGCCTTGAAGCTCTATGGACGAGCTTGGCAGCGAATTGAAGGTCTAATCTTCATATATCTTTTTTTAATTTTTTTTATTGTGTGAGCTGATTTATTGTAATTTATGGAGTATTTTTGAAATTAAACTAGGGGAATGATATGGATATTCCTTATAGGAATGCATGAAATACTGTTCGTGTATTTTACTCTTAACTGGAGATCGGTCTCTTCTCTCTGTGTTTTCATCTTGGTGGTGTGCAGAACATATTGGTACAAAGACTGCCGTTCAGATCAGAAGTCATGCACAGAAGTTCTTTTCAAAGGTCAGTATTCATCTGCCCCTGTATCAATTGTATATTTTCCTGCTTCTATATTTTTTTGATTGGTGTATCATTGCTGATCCTTCAGTTGCATGCCTTTTTAATTGTGGAATATTTTCTATTTTAATATCGTATGCCTCAAGATTATTTTGTCATCATATATGTAATTTGAATTTCTGGTCATTTATCTAGAAGCGAACTGTTTCTGGTGCTTGGGAGTGATTAGAGTGTATATGTTGCTCTCAAACATGCTCATTGCACAGCACCCTCACAGCTTATCGGATTTTTTGCGAGTTTGACTGTCGTAGACTATTTGCTTGGACTTATTTGAACTATAATTGACTACATCCATGCATAATAGTTAATAATATTTAACTTACCTTTCTGAGGAAGAGCAGAGATGGATATTGAGGTTTGTTTGTTACTCCCCACCTTTTATCCTTCATCTTTCAGAACATCCTCACATAAAAATATTTCTCTATAGATGCTTGGTCATTATGTAGTCTGGGAAAGTTAGAGGACAGAATAGGGTGCTTGAAACAAAAAAATTTTTGTCCTGAAATAGAACTAACTAGTTTGATTGCCCGCACTTCGTTGCGGGCGGAGCAAACAATTTTTACAACTGTTTAGATTAAAATATAATATTTCTACATGTAAAGTTTGATATAATGAAACAGATCAAAATACCCTATCATAACAACAGTAACATCGAAGCCTTAATTTCTAAAATTATCATCACTATTACTGTCAAAGAAATAAAAATTATTAAACTACCCCGAGAAAAAAACACAAAACAATTAACAAAAAAGCAAGCAAGAACAAAAACTGAAATAATTATTATTATTCTTAATATCAATATTATTATTGCGTTAATAACAAAAAAACAAAATTAAATCAAAGACTAAAAGAAGTCTAAAGACATTAACAAAAGAGCTAATAAAAAAATAAAATAAATGATAAAACAAAAATAAAAATTATTACCTGAAAAAAAAAGCATTTGACTTGAAAATTAAAAAAATTGACCGCACCACGTTGCGTGCTGTGCAAACAATTTTTATGATTGTTGGGATTAAAGAAATTAATAGGATTTGTTGGTCCAAAATTAAAATATAATATTTATATATGCAAAATTTAATATAATAAAATAGATCAACACACCCTATTATAACAATAGCAAAATTGAACTCTTAAAATCTAAAATTATCATTGCTATTACTATCAAAACAATAAAAACTATCAAATTATCCTGAAAAAAACACACTCAAAAACATTAACAAAAGAGTAAGCAAGAAAAATAATTAAATTATTATTATTATTATTATTATTATTATTATTATTATTGTGTTAATAATGAAAGAAACAAAACTAAATGAAAGACTAAAAAAATCTTAAAAACTTTAACAAAAGATCAAACAAAAAAACTAAACTAAAAATAAAAATTATCATTGCTATTACTGCCAACAAAATAAAAATTATCAAATTATCCAAAACTAAAAAACATTAACATAAGAGTAAGCAAGAAAAACAATTAAATTATTATCATTATTATTATTAACTAAAAAACATTAACATAAGAGTAAACAAGAAAAATAATTAAATTATTATTATTATTATTATTATTATTATTATTATTATTATTATTATTATGAAAGAAACAAAAATAAATGAAAGACTAAAAAAATCCTAAAAACTTTAACAAAAAAATAAAATAAAAATAAAAATTATTAGGTGAAAAATATTCAAGAGAAAAGGTAGAAAAAAAACAGAAATATCAATTTTCAAATGATTATAAATACAAAATAAAATTAAAAACCAAAGCTAATGGCACATTTATATATACATGGACAAAAATTGAGATTATTCTAGAAATATAAAAAAAAAATAGGGATTAAAATCAAAAATTAAAAGTATAAGGGCCGAAATAAAAATCAAATATATTATCAATTTTAATCAAAGGATAAAATTGAAAAAATCACAACTTCCGTACTGAATATATTAAGGTATTTAAACCCAATTCGGAAATTAAAAGGAGGACCGAAGTGAAACATTAACATTTAATTAATTTAAATCGAAGGACTCGATTGAACTAAATCAAAACTTATATAACAGAAATCAGGACCATACATAAAATTAAAAGTCCAGGAACCGAAGTGAAAAGTCAGCAAAACTGGGGGTCTCTCCTGTACTTGCGTGCAGGAGAGAGAGAAACGGAACAAACGGCTTTAATCGGCCACCGCCGCGTACACGGACACCGTGTGATGAAACGCGCTGTACCGAGAGGAAGACCACGCGGAGGCGCATCGACAGAGACGCTGGTAGCCCATTTCCGGAGACTCTATAAGCCCTCACGCGCCACCTTAACAGGGCATGGAATACTGTCGGTCGCGTGTCCCGCACGCGCCGACAGTATTTCGAAAAAAAATAAATTGATGGTCAATTACTGGTATACCCCTATGTCTAATTCATCAATTTTGTCTCATTAGAGGCTATATCCGTATTTAGCCATTTTCAAAAAATATTAAAAAAAAGGGGCAGCGAACCGGGGCCGTACGCGTGCAATTACTGCCGCACCCCTCCAGCGTGGAACCGTTTTTTGTCCTTTTCGAGGTACAAAAACATTAATCCACTGTTCAGCAAAGAAAAAAAAGGCTCATGTACGCGCGCGAAGCACGAAGAGCGAATGTCAAGTCCACAGTGTTTACACTCACATTGCACAGTAACCGGCTTATCTGTTTTAGTATATAGGATAATAGTTACACAGTGTGCTTAGAAGCCCAAGGAAAATAGCCACTTCAGGTTTTTGAGCACTTTACACACCACCTATCAATATCCTTGATTAAGTATCCATTAGCAAGATAACTATTGGGGAAATTTTGCTTTTTGTATATTGTTTTCCCTTTTACAGTGTCTGCAGTCATGTAGGTGGTACCTTTGTCTGTTATAATAAGCAAGCTTCATATTGACCTTTAGGCAACGGGTTCTGGATAAAGTAACATAATTGAATTATTGAGGTAGCAAAAATTTATGCTGACACTTGATGCATCTGAACTGACAATATATATCATCCTAACTTTATCCTCTCTTTTGATCCTGTTCTGATAACAGAAAGTTTTTTGATTTGTTACTATATTTGGTCCTATGGCCTATTCTTTCTCAATCAAAATAACATGCTTTTTCAAAGTTCATAGAATAGAGTTTCACACTATATATTAGAAGTTTTAGAGAAACACTTGTCCCATAATAGAATGCTGAGGTGTTACCCTTGATTGTGGACTACTACCAAGTTGCGGAGCATATATTTTTCTTGTATTTTCTTCTTTGTTGAGGATGCTTACAAATATTTCCATTGCAGTTGGAAAAGGAGGCTGTTGTTAAAGGTGTTTCAATAGGACAAGCACTTGACATAGAAATTCCACCACCACGTCCCAAAAAGAAACCAAGCAATCCTTATCCTCGAAAGATAGGCGTGGGTCCTCCCGCATCACAGGTGGGTGCAAAGGATGGAAAGCTTTTAACTTCAGCTTCTTTTCCACGTTGTAAGCAAGTTTTAGGTTTGGAGAAAAAACCACTTCCTGAGGTGAACTGTCATTTTCCTTTGTCCCTCTTCATTCATTTAGTTGTTCCTTCCCTTTTATTACCTTCTTTATAATGTACATTCTTCAGAAAATTAATGGAGATGAAAGGCCAACCAATGCTAAGGATAATCAGGATGACAATTCCTCGGAAGTATTTTCCCTTCTCCAAGAACCTCACTATTCTTCTGTATCTTCAGTCAACAAGAATCCTGTACCAACGCTAGAGATTCTCAAAAAGACTAGCCCTTTCAGGGAGTTTGTATCTTCAGCGAAGGAGGGAAATCATGATGCAAGTAATCAATCCTTTGTCACCGTTGAGCTTGGTGCAAATCAAAAGTTGGACAACTCTGATGTCAAACAGACAGTTCAGGATAGCAGCACTAGTGAGTTCTCAAAATCAGAAAACTTCTGCTCTTTTTCTGAGAACTTGTTTCAGCAAAAGAAATCAGATGATTTTATTGGAGCATTGCGAACAGATGGGATGCAAACCATGCATAACTATCCAAGGCATGTCCCTGTGCACGTTCTAGATGGGAGCCTAGGAACATGTATGCAAACTCCTCCCTCAGATTTTTCGTTTCAGGACTCCATGTTTCATCCAATAAGAGAAATTCCATTATGTCCTAATTTGTACCCACATTCTGCCGCATCCAAAACCACTGACCATCCAAATCTTTCGCCAAGACCCTCTACACATCAATCATTTCCAATTTTTCCTCCATTTACCCCAAATCATCATAATCAAGAAGACTACAAATCTTTTCTCCACATATCCTCCACATTTTCAAGTCTTATTGTATCTACTCTGCTACAAAACCCGGCAGCCCATGCTGCAGCAAGCTTTTCAGCTACCTTTTGGCCCTATGGAAATGTGGAGTGTTCTACGGATTCTCCGGCATGTGCCCAAGGAGGTTTCCAATCCAGGCAATTGAACTCGGCTCCTAGTATGGCAGCTATTGCTGCTGCTACAGTGGCAGCGGCAACCGCATGGTGGGCAACAAATGGCCTACTTCCCATGTGTGCTCCTCTCCATACTGACTTTCCCTGCCCTCCTGCAACTGCAATTCAGTCTGTGGATACTGGTGAAGTCTCTGCAACAAAGACAGAAAGGAAGGAAACAACTGAAAATCCTTCTTTGCAGGGACACATACAGGACCCAGAGCATACTGAAGCTTTGCAAGCTCAAAACGCATCTAAATCACCAAAGATAACATCATCAGACTGTGAAGAGAGTGGAGGCTCGAAGCTAAATACCGTACCTGAAGTTGTCGATCATGAGTTGACTACAACACCTCACGAGGTCCAGGATTCAAGCAAAACAAAGAGCAGAAAACAGATTGACCGTTCTTCATGTGGTTCAAACACACCCTCTAGCAGTGAAATAGAGACAGATGCGTTAAAGAAGGTTGAGAAAGGCACTGAAGAGCCAAAAGAAGATGATGCAAATCATCCAGCTTCCGAGTCTAGCTCTCACCGCTGCAGAAGCAGTAGCAGCGCGAGTGATTCATGGAAAGCGGTCTCTGAAGAGGTGACTACATGAATATTTTTCTCTGTTGATAAAATGTTTAATGGCATTCCTATGACCCAGAAGAGTAGAGCTTATGATTGTATTTTGCATTTATCTCATCTCTTATGTTTACGACTTTTATCAGGGGCGGCTGGCATTTCAAGCACTCTTTACTAGAGAGGTATTGCCCCAGAGCTTCTCACCTCCATATATGCACCAGAAGGAAGATACTGGAGAAAAGAAAGATGCAGATGAGAAAGATGGAGATGCGTCACTGATAGATCTCAACAGTAAAACATGGGAGTACTGCTTTGGTCATCATCAAGAAGGGCAGAAAAATGCTTTGCCTAGATGTGAAAACTATGGGGAGGAGGGGCTGCTGACGATTGGGCTTGGACATGGAAAGCTTAAGGCTCGTCGAACTGGATTTAAACCTTACAAAAGGTGTTCACTGGAGGCCAAAGAAAGCAGGATGGGATTCGGCGGCGGTCAGGGCGAGGAGAAAGGCCCCAAGAGGTTACGTTTGGAAGGGGAAGCTTCCGTTTGATACTTGATATTGCTTGCTCAAACAAGGGAAAACCTTTGTTTTTGCATGTAATTTATGATTCCCCCCCTTGGCTATCATTCCTTCAATGTTTATAGAGTATCTGCAACCCGTAAGACTTGTTGTGCAAGTGTGTGTACTATTTGTCAACATTGGCTTATTTACTTTCTTGAACCCATTACCGCTGTTTAGAACTTCGTTAAATAGACGTAGATAAGAACTCAAGAACCATTAAGAATTGAATTGGCCTTCCATGGCCCTTTTCCTCCGAAGTTCATCATTATTTTCTAACATCTATGTCTACTGTTCTCTTTCCTCCTCGTCACATTATGGCTGTGAGCAGAAAGGATTTGCTCCTGCTGGTGAGTTGTCACTTTCCATTGAAATGAGATAGAAAATGTAACTTGCATTTAGAAATCTTTGGGCACAAGTTGGATTTACCCTTTCCTTTTCCTTTCTTAAAAGTGGGAATCTGCTATTCACCTCATCATATCAAACCTTGAAAACAACAAATTTGAGTTAACAATGATGAACTTTAAACTTTAAGCAAGCAAGCACTCTTATTCACAATTCTCCCAACAAGAAGAAGAGGAAGAGGAAGCTGTCTTATTTACACACCTCAAACACAGACTGTTCCTTTTTCAGGATGACGAGTCTGCTCTAGGTTCTGTATATCATACATGCATCAGTGTTTCCTTAGCCATGTTAGCATACTAGCGTGCATCCATTTCACGAAACATGCAAACTTAAAATTGCATGCCACATCTGACCTTAATTTACGGGTGATGTGTTGGTGATCTGCAGCATAGCAAAGTTTTTTAAAGTAGCTGTACATGAGTTGCATTTTACTTGGGAAGATAATCCGAGGATTGCTCAGGAATTGGCTGCGACATTGAAAAGTGAGACCTACGAGACCGCAAGTTGAAAATGTAGCTTTGTATTCGCTTCCTATTAGCAGAAGTTAATGAAAATGGAGGGTTCAATGGGAGATATGTTGCTTCTTCCGTTATAAAATGAAGCATAAGCATTGCTTTGGAATATGAGATATCAGCACCATCCTTGTTCTCTACAAACTCATCTACCTGAAGGAAGACAAGAACTGCCCAGCATTAATGTATTTGTAAAAGGAACAAGACAATTGACGCTTGTGGCACAGACGTTGGTCACTTACAGCGCCACTTGTCCCAGCAGCAAGTGCTTTTTGGAATATCAGCTCCATGGCATCAGGCATCACAGCAGCAGCTACAACATATTTGACAGATGAGGAAATTGCAAATGCAGTAACACAGGAAGAAAAAAACAGGAAGCATCAGTACAGCGCATTGAAATAAGCCATACCATCCATGTCTCGGAGGCTATTTGATAACTTCTCTGCATGATCAAATGCAAGAACGAACCCTTTTTCTGCCCACTTGCAGGCTGATGAAGGCTCAGTAAATTCCAATTTACCAATTGCAGGTGGAGTTAAATCTGTGCCTCCATAAACAAGGGCAGATTCATTGGCTGAACTGCTTTCATGTAATTTGCTCCCTCCACTAGAGGCTACCCAGTGGTTGCAAATTTCGAGAGCTTTCTTCCATATAGCCAAAACAACAAGCTCGACTGAAAATGATTCTAGAAACATCCCAGCATCATACTGCAAGCAACAGCAGAACTTTACATTGAAAACAGAAAGGGACCATTTCATTTCTCAGTTCAAGTAAGAAATAAGGTTTGTGATAACAATGCCTGGTGCCTTAATGATCAATGATGTAGGAGCCAGGAATCATTTATACACCTTAAGAACTCAAAAGATCACAACAAATAAAATACTATGAAAAACAAGGAGCATATAACATCTGCCATCTGCTTCAGCTCATTGGTTTTGGGGGGGAAATGCCAAATCCCTTGGGTAAGTGTTTTGAACATGTTGCTCATGAAGAACTTAAAAAAAAAACTGTTCGTGTAATTTTGCAACAGGCATCGTCTGGATTTATAATTCATTTTTTCTTAGTGCTAACCAAAGAACATGCCTGATGAGTGATGACTAAATTTTAACTTCGATTACATGTCCAGTCCAATATTGACGGATTAATCAGCAAAAGTTGGACAAGAGCTCAGCATAACATGCCTAAAACTCACCTTTTCTTGGGCTAGTTCTGCAATTGCCTGTGCATACTGATTTAAGAATTGAAGCTTAATCGAGGGATGTAGTATGGGTAGCCCTTGCGCTTCCCTTAATATAGTTGGCACACATGACACATTTAATGGTTCTGATCCATGAACCTCAGGATTGTTTGCACTGCCAACAGAACTACCAGTAAACTCCTTTATTTGTGTAGCACCTGCTGTGTCCTGGTTATTCTTCTGAGGTAGGTGTACGGAAGCTTTGCTGGTGGAGCTATCATGCAAGGATGTCTCAAGGTAATAAGAGAGATTTTCTACTGAAGCGCAATGATGATTTACAATGACGTAATCCTTCTCTATGGACTCCATTAAATCAGCAACTGAATAGAAAAGAGAAAATCATTGCTTGCACAAAAAGAAAAAAAAACATAAGCTTAAACTGTAACATCTAAGAAAGCAAACAGAATAAAATATAAAAAAAACAGACCTCGAAGCTTATCCAACATAGATTGGCTGCCATCAGCAGATTTCCCCATCCTATCATGCACAATATTTGGCAAAGACCCATGAACACTTTCATTTCTGTTATGAACCTTTGGTAGCACTGTTGGGTTGTCATGCTCCAGATAAGACCATGAATCAGAAGCAGATGCATCAAACTGCCCAACTGCTGATTTCACTTGTGGAAGTGGAGAAGATTTGGCACTCACCAACAGCCTACAAAAGTTTGTGCTAGTAATCATATGTAAGTAGCTTCAATATGCCAAACTGTTAATAAGACAAAGCTGAAAGTGTCAACATACATGAAAATGCACCGATAAGAATGCAAAATTAAAATGGAGGTTCAGATTTCAGAACATTACATTGGATCCCCAAGGAACTTGTGATTGAAGAACTCTTTGAATGTTAACCTCTCAACTGCAAATCAAAGTTTTGAAACATTCACATGAAAATTTTGTAGGTAAGTTGTAGCAATGACTATGCAGTGACCCATGTACTTTTTGAACTTGGCTTGTATACTTCCACCACTAAACCACCCCACCCACATGCAAAGACATAGCATGTGCACATAAACAAGCACAATAATTCACCATCTTGAACAGTACCAGGGTTTCGGCGTAAAAGGCCTCTGCATAGATCAACACAATCTGGATGCAGCTCCTCCAACGCACCTTGTGGAAACCTCAGCTCTGTAGAAGTCAAAATATTCTGGAAAAGCTGTGTGCAGCAATAGCAGTGAGAATTAGCCTTGAGCTGCATAATGTATGAAAAAAAATATTTTTTCTCTTTATGTTTGGTTTGCATATAATTCTTTTGAAACCTGATATTGACTATTGCCATCAAATGGCGGCTTCCCAGTTACCAGCTGGAATAAAACTGCGCCAACACTCCACAAGTCAGCCTGCATATATGAGATATTATGTTGATGGTAATACTTAAAAAAGTAACTTTTATTACTGTCAATTTCATGTAAACTCAATGTTACATCACCTTTGCATCATACTTTTTATTCTGAATAATCTCTGGAGCCATGTATAATGGTGAGCCACATAGTGTATCAGCTAAGTCTGATGATGTCAAGGACCTGGCAGATTAGAAATTCAGGGATATGACTGAGTACAACAGAATATCTCGTGAACATTACGCAGCAGCTTAGTATTTTAGGTTTTTTCTGTTTAGATCAATAATAAAATTTGGTCAAGTTTAGCTGCTCGATGAAGTTGATTTCACAATTTTCCCAGTGAACTAGACTTTTCTACATACTAGTTATTATGTAGAGTTAACAAATTCATTTACAAAGCCACTCAAAAACTATGTTTGCACAGAGGTCTGACTATAGAAACTAGCAATGGCCCTTCCGTGACCACTCCATTTTGCTACTATCTCTTAAATTTCCATGTTTGTATTTTTACATGACATGATGATTTCAGCTTATGTTTTTCTTTCTTTTTTTAGCTCTTTTGAAAAAACAATAATTTATGTTAAAGTAATAATTGAAGATAAGTGATTTTTTAATATTAAAAAATCATAAACATCAAAGCATGCTTACCTTGCAAAGCCAAAATCACCTATCTTCAATTGCGGAGTTAAATCATTCGATGACAAAAGTAGGTTCTGCAAGTACGACAGTTTAAAATCACATCAGGAAGAGCGAAGCTGAATTAGTTGCTAATAACCAAGGCAAACAAGCTGGAATGGAACATAAGAGTACTGCGTGAGTAGATGAGAAATAACACGTGCAGATGCACAGGCCCTGACAAAAAGGATTCTGTTTCGAGAATAAGAGTATTCACAGCAACTACAGCAATAAGATAATCTCACTAAATGTTATCAGAATAGAACTATGATAATAATCAAGTACCTGTGGTTTCAAGTCCCTGTGAATGAGATGTTTTTCTTGAAGCACTTGCAACCCCGCAGCTTTATCCAAAAAAAGAAAATAGAATATGTTTGTTTAGTTCCCTCGTGAACAGCAGTAAAGGGAAGGGATAAATACAGTCCCAACAAACTGTTTTGTGAAAAAGCTCCCAGCTTTCCAGCTATGAAAAAACCTTGAATTAAAACCCTCTTTCCCAATTCAATTTTAATTTATCATCCTTAAAACGAATAGCAAGTATTTTTAAACTTAAAAAGACACCCAAATAGATCACTATAATCAATTTAACACTGATTAAACAGCCAGGAAAAAAAAATAGTTGCATTGGCAGGTACCAATCGCAGAAAACACTAAAAGCGTGAGATGAACACCCAAAACAGTATCTTTCCATGTTCAAACGTTAAGAAACTATCTAAAAAATTCATGAAAACAGAACCACCGGAAAATTTTATAAAAGCAAGATTGATAGTGTAAAAATGATCATGTACAATAATACCCAATTGCCTCATGAGGTGCCTTGCAACAGCCCCAGTCACTTTCCGATGGCGTTGAATATAAACAGCAAGATCACCTCCCTCACAGTATTCCAGTACAAGAAATATCCTATCCTCAGTCTAGAAAAAAACGATATCATCAGAGATAAAAAAGAAAAAATCAAATAACTGCAAGAACGTTTTTTTTTTTAAAAAAAAAAGGGGGTGGGGGAATCGTTACCTCAATAGACTCATAAAAACGAATAATGTTGGGGTGATTTATAGTGCTAAGAATAGAAATTTCTTTAAGCAAATTCTCACTAACTTTAGGACTAAGTAATTTTTTGTCAATTTCTTTAACGGCAACTTGTAAACCGGAAAAGCGGTGTCGAGACCTCCAAACAACGGCAAAAGAACCCCGCCCGATTCTGGAGCCAAGTACATAATCACCGACCAAACGAGTCTGATCAAGGTCCATCGAGAAACAAGTGAAGGTAAAAAGAAAAACAGCAGGAGTATAAAAACTGGGTACTGGGGTAGGTGTGATTAAAGAGTGACAGACTATTTACAGTGTTGTTGCTTTTTCATGTAGTCTTATGCGTGTTGTGTTGTAACGCGGGGAAAAGACGCCGGTAGCCTATTGATGGATGGAATGAATGAATGTCAGACACAAGGGAGCGAAGAACGCAACGGAGACAGGTTATGCTTCTTCTCTTCTCTTATTTGTTTATTTATTGGTTTTCAGTGTTTTTGTTTGCACCGTATAATTTTTAGTTGAGCATTCCCAGTTCAATTCTTGTTCTAATTATTTGTTTCCGCTCTCGATTTGAATTCCTACTGTTTAAACTTTAAACAAACAAGTGAATGTTTATAGATTTTATTTGAGAATTGTTTTTATATATATGATTTAAGTCAAAAAAACAATTTATGGTAATCACGTCTGAAATAATTGGGACTGGAAAAAGAGACGTTAATTAAGTATGGGCTAATAATAAAAATAAAATATATTTGTTTGAAAATATAAAAATAAATTTATTTTAAAAATAATTTTGGAAGTGAATTTAAATATTTTCAAAACAGGATATTCAAATAGAATATTTTATTAATTGCAATATTTATTACTGCTACTACAATATACTTGTTACAAACTCTCAATTCTAAAATTAATTAACTAAAATATATAATTATAAAAATAATTGTTATTATATTTTAAAACTCAATTCAAGTACTGATTATAGGCAAATTTCAAATTATTTGCTGAGACCTAGGTCAAAATCAATATAAAAATAAAAATGAATACTATTATAATTTTAAAATTTAATTCAAGAGTCGATCTAAGATAATATTCATATCACAAGTTATGAGGATCAATTCTAAATGTTTTTTTTTTTAAATAATCAAGATAAACCATGTTGATAAAAAAAATCAAGTGATTTTTAACCCTAATTTTTGCATGTCAACCCAAATTGTTCTTACTACATTTAGTCTGAGTTAACAATTATCAAATATAATATCATCTCCATCTTTTATATTTATTATTTCATCTCTCCTGCATTCATCTTTTTTTTTATTACATAACAGTGACAAAACACGGTTGTTGGTTTCAGGGGCCGGGGAAAAAATGTTCTTCGGGTATTGAGATTTGATTTGACAAATATTAAAAACTTGGCCTTCGAGATGAAAATGGGCCTCCACCCTTTTGATAAACGGTCTAGTAAGCCTTAATGAGCAAGAGGGCTCGGCCCAGAATAGTCCACTTATCTACAATCTAACTAACTAATGAGCAAGAGGGCTCGGCCCAGAATAGGCCACTTATCTACAATCTAACTAACTAATAATCATAGTTGTTTATTTTATTCTATTTTGGCCGAAATTTTCAAAACATTTTATATCAGTTAAAAAAATAAGATAAAACAATATTGTTTTATCTTAGTTTAAATTCCAGTCAGTTCTGGATTTTTCGGTCAAATACTGGCCGAAACATTCCGATTTCATTCCGCCTGTTCTGTTTCTGCCAAATAATATTTTTTAAAATAATAAATAATTTTACAATATCAATCATATCTTATAATCTGACCATTAGATTGAGATGAAATTTTACAATAAGTCTCTTGATATATTTATATATATTATGTTAATCTGACTGTTAGATTGAGATGAAATTTTACGATGAGTCTCTTGATATATTTATATATGCTGTGTTAAAATTTCATTGCAATCACAAAATGTAGTGAACTTTTGAGATTGATAATGATATTCTCGTAATATTATACATGTTCATAATTTTATTCGGAAAAATTATTTTATTGTGTATTGTATCAAATTAAATTACACAATTCTAAATAATTTTATTATTGAATTTGAACTAATTTTTTTAAAATTAATATATATATATATAAACAGTACAATTCAAAAACAGTAAACCAAATAGCTCCAAAACTAAAATATTTCATTTCAATTAAAAAATTAATCGCCAACCGAAAACAACTTTGCTAATAACAGCCTTAACTAGCAATTCCACGTGTGAGATTGTTGGTTCCCCATGACTGCTAAATACCCTTATTGTGCTCTGTTCGTCTGCTGCCTCCAATCTGCTATCACTTTCTGCTGCGCTGCAACATGCTTGTGTTCCATTGAAGGTGTTTCTCGTAACATCACTCTTTCCTGTTCATTTTATTATTATTATTATTATTATTATTATTATTATTATTATTATTATTATGTTGTAAAATAGCATTGATCTCTTGAGAATGACATCAATTCGTAAATTTAACATAAAGTGGTAGGGACAACAACCGCATCAACTACCAACAGAGATGTGACCCAGTGGTTGAAGAGGGCTTCCTCCACAGATTCAAGTTCGAGTTCCTAGTGGGAGTGGGAGTTGGAGGGGTCCTCCTCTTATTCCTGGATCTATTTCTGTGCGGTATGTCTGTCATCCCAACGGTGTCTTATATGTTCACTGAGCTTGCAGGATGTTTAATAGACCCGGAGAATAGTCGAAGTACGCGTAAGCTGGCCCGAACACCCCGATCATAAAAAAAAAACCGCATCAACGTGGGAGCCTCACTATCTCTTTATTTTTATTTATTTATTTTTGTGTTTTCGTGCAGTTATGCCGATATAAAAATAATTTAAAAAAATATTATTTTAGTATATTTTTAAATAAAAAATATCATTAAAAACAATCATCACCGTACATTCCAAACGAATGTCCTTTTATCCAACTTTTCCAATAGGAAAACAAAACCCTACTATGGACAGAAGGGGGTTTTCCGATGAAACGTGCAGCCAACTGGGATCGTATTGGAGAAATTGGACCGGCAGATAGAAAGGTAGTTAAAGACTTTACTAGTTTTTTTTTTTTTTTTTAAGAAATGGCCATGGACAAAGTCAATATTTCAATCAGCATCGCGACAACACCAGAGGATTACTTTGCATTTTTTCACCGGTCCTTCTGCCACTAAAATTCATCTGTCATGACACGAAAATGAAAAAATAAATAGCTGTAGGAGGTTTCAAGCTACCTTCTCTCTTCTTCAGACACGACGATTTGACCAACCCTTATTTCTCTCCCTCTTCCTTCCATAAATACCACAGTACAACACATAACTACACACCCTTCTCGCAAGGTTAGGATCGCTTCCCTGCCCTCCTCTCTTTTCAATATTTCCGTGCCTTCTTCGCCATCAAGGTATGTTTCTTCTTCTTCTTTCCTTACATATAAGGTTTCCTTTCTATTCCCTTTTTCTGATTCCTTGCATATACTCACCGATCAAGCTTTTTGATACTCTTTGTTTTTGTTGATATCATCTTACATTTCATAATGTTATGTTTTTTTTTCTGGGTTCTTGTGCAGAGGCATAAATCCCAATTCTTTTTTTTTTCTTTTTTGGGTGGGAGGAACTTTGATTCTAACTCTTGCTTAGATAGTCAGAATTTGAGCTCAGGTCAAGATCAGATATATATTCATTTTGAACTCCACTATAGATAAAGGTGTTTAATTAAGTTTGTGATCCTGATGTCCTGAGAATGATATAATAATTGGAGATCCATTTAAATGCAAACTCAAACTAATCTTCACGATATACTTGTCTATAAATAGGCTAGGGAACCTTGGATCCATTTAAATGCAAACTCAAACTAATCTTCACGATACATCACCTGCACTCCATTGAAGCTGATGATATTGATTCATTGTGTTTGGTCTTCGTAACTTGGCACTGCAAGAATTGGTTTGGATTATCAATCTCATGTGTGGATTTTATTGATAAGCCTTTAATGAAACCAGATCAGTGTTAAGTCATTTAGGTATTTATACCAACGAAATGTATATGAATCCTGAATTGTATGAATATTATTGATCCATGATCTGCATTTTCTTGGTCCCTCCTGGGCTGTATGTTTATACCATATTTAGACTTGCCTTGAATTGAGCTTTATCTAGCCGAGAATAATTTCCTGCAAGTTCAACAAAGATCATCTGACATTGAAGTAACTTCTTCTGGTTACAGATGAGTGATGAAATGAAAACACAAGAAAATGAAATTGTTGAAGCTAAGCGCCAAGCACCCCGTGCGCCCCGTCTGAACGAGAGAATCCTTTCATCTTTGTCAAAGAGAACTGTTGCTGCACATCCCTGGCATGATCTTGAAATTGGTATTTATTCTGAAGATGATCGTATTTGATGTTTGTATTTGATTTACATTCAAGAAGATTTGTGAAGTTAATTATGCTACAAAAAAATGTTGTCTGCAGGGCCTGGAGCTCCCCGCGTTTTCAATGTTGTAAGTGTTTCTTCTAACTCTATCCATCAATTAAGGTTAAACTGCATGAACCCAACAAAAAAGCTGAAATAAAGGACATATTTATATCATATGAAAAGTATTGCATCCAATCATTTGTTTCTTTGTGTAAGGTTTCACCAACGTTCCTTTGCTGAGGAAACAATTGTGACTTGTTACTAGAGTGCACATTTGAGTGGTGATTTCCAAGCTCGTAGTTTTCCTGGTGAAGTATTTTATTGATTTTAACCCCTTGAATTAAACAGGTGGTTGAGATAACAAAAGGAAGTAAGGTCAAATACGAACTGGACAAGAAGACAGGACTAATAAAGGTATGGATGATTCTGCATCCGTCGAAAATGAAAAAAAAAATAGCCCTAGACTCTGGACTATGAAGTCTTTAGATGGAATTTGCTTTCTTTCCATATCTTTCATAGCCTTTTGTTTGTTTTTTCTGTTAAAAAATGAATGCTTAGGTTGATCGGATTTTATACTCCTCGGTGGTCTATCCCCACAACTACGGTTTCATCCCTCGCACATTATGTGAAGACAATGATCCCTTGGATGTTTTAGTACTCATGCAGGTGACTTGATTTCTATTTGATATTTGATTTCAAATTCAAGATTCTGCTTAATGTTTTTCCTGCAAACCTAATGGTACCAGTTTTTAATTTCCCACCTTGTGATCCAATTGAATTTTTGATCTTAGTAGGAGCCTGTCCTTCCTGGCTGTTTTCTGCGAGCCAGGGCTATTGGACTTATGCCCATGATTGACCAGGTAATCTTCTGGAATTCTAAAGCTAATTAAATCACGAATACTAAAAAGATTACTTTTCTACCATTGATAATTCCTTTCCTTTATATTGCAATTAAATTACCTTGTCATTTTGATGCAGGGAGAGAAAGACGACAAGATTATTGCAGTTTGTGCTGATGATCCAGAGTATATGCATTACACTGACATCAGGGAGCTGGCCCCTCATCGTCTTTCTGAGATCCGCCGTTTCTTCGAAGATTGTATCCTTTGTCTCTTGCATTGACCAGTGTTAATTTTAGCAAGTATTGTTTGATGTTTGTTTACAATGCGATGCGTACTGGTTTTGTAACACACCCTGTCTGGGTTTCTTAACACACTTGCACAGACAAGAAAAATGAGAACAAGGAGGTTGCAGTTAATGACTTCTTACCTTCAAATAGTGCTGTTGAAGCTATCCAGTACTCAATGTAAGTTTCTCTAAACAAAAGCATCTGTGCTCAGCATCTCCTCCAATGCCAGTTATTGAATTCGATGCAGTACCATTTTTTATGAACTTTTATATATTGTTTGGTGCAGGGACCTCTATGCTGAGTACATTCTGCACACCCTGCGGCGGTAGACACCTGACATGGCCGTGGTGCTCCATGTTTTTCCATTGAGGGAATTCCTTTGATTTTAACAAGGGGATTGTCAACCATCATTTAAGACTATATTCAAACTTCAATTTCGACTTTATGTAATTTGAATTGTTTATGGCGCTTGTTTGTTTTAACAATGCTGCGATATCATTGATGTCAGTCTTGATCAAGGAGATTGGGAACGATGAAGTAATCGTCTATTTAACTTTTGCTTTCCTTAGTAAGGCGAGAGGCTATCCCTCGTTGCAAATAATAATTCACTACAGAGTGTCTCTGATACAGAAAGACCGCGCAGCGTTCTCTGCCTGAAAGAGCAACGCAGGGTCGTTTCATTTTGTGGGACTACCACCAAAATCTCAGGTTTTGGAGTTGGACTCATGCATAGGTTTAAGATATCATGCTGTTCAATACTCAATGGAATAATGAATCAAAGCGCCCCGGACTGCTAAAAAGTTCGTTAGTTAACCTAATCTGTGTGTGAATTCTGTCGAACGACTTTAGATTCATTTAAATTGTATTTACAGCGGATAGGCGTTTGCCAGGATTCTCTTCGGATTCACCTTCATTTGCTACAAAAGCAAAAAACTGGTCCATTTAGCTCTAGAAACCAAAAAATGCGAACCGTACTTTACGGGCAGAGATGGTTTAGCTCATGAGGGGTAAGATACATACAATCTGGGTTTTCAAACCGAGGGGATGAGAGATTCTTGCAGCATGAAACACCCCGTCCTCTTGTTAACGGTTGCAGCTTACCAATTCAACTCCATACCCGATAATGATACATGAAATATAATCAATTTCCCACTGAATACACCCTCTGTTGTGCAAGGAGAGAAAAAAGCTTCTTCAATCTTTGAGGAGACAGAATATTTCCATCACAGACCCAGAGAAGTTTTCCCTTCTTCAGGCACATCCGAAACGAATCAAAGCTATCGGTCATGGCATTAGCACATGGCGATTAATAAGGTATTCGAAATCTTCAGATAGGAGGAGAGAAGGGGTGAGAGCTAAGAAAACCATTTTATTAGGGAAAGCAACGAGGATCACAATAACGAAGAAGCTCGAAAAAAATAGCGACGGGGGAGCTAGTAACGGGAGGAGCAACTTGTGCTGTTCCAGTTTCTTCTTCTTCTTCTTCATTTAACTCTCTCGGTGCTCTTATCGGTTCCACTTCCAAGGCTCAGGTTTCTTTTTTTCTTTATCAATTCATCGAATTTTTTGCACTACTTTGTTTTTTTTAGTGATTTACGTATGTCATGACCTATTTCTTATCTTTACTTTTAAATATTTCAAAACATTTAAAAGAAAATCAAAAAATATATTTTAATTTCCAGTAAATTTAGTTAATTTTAAACATTTTTTTATTTTTTGTGCATAGAATTTATCATAAAAACTACAAAAAATACATAAATAAAAAATATAGTTGAGATTAAACTTTTATTAATATCTCACAGCTAAAAACACGAGTCTTAATGATTTAGGTCATAACGATGGTACAATTAAAAATAATAATTTGGCTACGATTAGAAAAATTAAAAAGCTAAGAATGAATTTGAAATACTTGTCGAAAATAAAATTTAAATAATAAGATCAAGAAAAATCAACTATAAAAAAACAAAGCAGAATAAAAATTAAGAGTTAATTTTCTAAACCCACTACTCAATTATGATATCGAATAAGAGAATCTAATATCAAAGGAACGAATTTTAAAAAAAATACTAGTCACTCTAAGGGAAGAATTAATTCTCCTAATCAATATTAGTTTACGTTAATACCGATTTTAATCTGGATTAAAAAAGTTAAAACTCAACCCTTATTTCTCTCAGCATGTCCATTAAGATAATTCAACATTCAAATCCTTAAAATATATTTCTAAGAAATAGATTTGGAGAAACAAATAGAGTTTCCTATTCAAATTTACTATTTCACCATCCAAAAACCCAAAAAATCGTCCCGTCTTAACTTTTGTTTCTTCGGTATGCATGTCGCGGTTTAATTTCGTAAAAGAAAGAGTAAAACCTATTTATACTTTTCGTATTAGGGTCTTACATTTTTGTACAAAAAAAACCCTGTAATAACAGTCACCAACGTACAGATTGTATAAAAATGATTAATTACATCCAACAATTATTGATAATTCTGTACAAGGATAGGATTTCAAAAATCCTGTCATGACCCTTCGTGTTTTTGTTTTTATTTTATTGTTAGAATACATATGGCGCATGATTGACATATTTCATTTGATCTATCTTAGCATCAAATCTCAAATTTCAACTAGAACTATCGACCGGATATAACTTGACCTTAATCAAAATGAAAAAAAAAAATAGTTAATTTTAATATAAATATATATAAGCTACATTTATATATATTATTTTTAGCATTAGTGTGGAGAGGGGAATATTCTAGGAGGTGAGACATATAAAGTTTCATTTTCCAATTGCTCCACGAATCCAAAAGGAATTGGAAGTTTTTATTATTATTATTAACATGTGTGTCCAGGTTATTTTATGCATAACTCGATTAATTTTATGGGTCCTGAAATTAATGAATATAGAATTATCCAATTGTTATTATATTAACAACTATAAATTTCATACTTGAAACCATAATATAATAAAACTTTTAATTCTAAATTCTTATCGCTGGACCGTTGGACCACTAACTAGATGATTGAATTTGAAGTCTTGTGGTTGTAGGTAGAGAGACTTGACATGGAAATCCATTGGGTTATATGCAGATTTCATCAGAATGTGAACCGAATCGATCACATGAATTATTGACAAGTTATTAAACCTCTCAGAAAGTGTCGTCGTCGTCATCATTCATGCTCTGCCGTATCTCCAGCCAAGCCCCCACCCAATTTTTAAAGTGCTTGTGGATCATGCTTAGATCACATATATAATCAGACTAAAGTTCAATTATCAGGTGGCCGGGACCGTCCATTCATTGCCCTAGCATATAAATCTCACTTTTCACTGCCTGGCTTATGCCCTAGCTAGTAGTACAGCACTGCCACCATATAACTTAACCTATAAAAAGTTAAATAAATCAATAAATTCCCCCTTTTAAAAACGTTGAAGGTTTTGCACTGTTCAAATTAACAGTCGAGCAAATATATTCTTTATTAGATCTCATCACGTCAAAATATCCGAGAAATACTCAAGAATATTAATTTAAAAAAAAAAAAAAAACATTAAAAAAATAATGCCCGAAAGACCCCATTATATAAGAATGTGAACAATATTTATTCTCGAATTTGAACATGGAGGTAGTGCTAGGCCCATCTTCTTGTAAAACTGGCAGTAGAGCTCTAATAAAATTCTCATTCGCGCACACTTGGAATTCAACAAAACCGGATCGGGTAAAACCTATGGTAGAAACCCAAATTTGGGGATGGATGAGTGTGGAGACAGCTACCTAGGCTCAGCTAGGTTGCTTTTGAGGTGTAAAACAAAGGAAATCCTATATATATAATGCTAATAGCTCCTACTTTTTTTTTAATTTCTTGGTTACTACGTTGTTCCAACATTTACTAATTTGCTTACTGAAAAGGTGATGGAAAAAAGAAGAAGCAGAACTGAGTCAGTAGATTAATTAAAATGATAGCTGCCTAGTGCCTAAGAAAAAAGAAAAAAGGGGAGGGAATCGGCAACTCATTAGCCATAATTTTTAGGTAGTCTGAATTATGAAACTTTTTTCGTGAGTATTTATTATGGATTTCTGTTCTTATTTGTCTGGCGGCTCTCCATCACAGAAGCAGCTGGGGAAGGTTTCATTCATGGAATCAAAGAATGAAAATAACCCACAATTTATTAGAGGTTTCATTCATTCATGGAATCAAAGAATGATTTTTAAGTGGAAGGGGGTTCGAATTTGAAACCTCTAAGAAAAACACTGATACTAGTTGAACTACAATTTATTAGTTATATATTAATGTTTAATATATATATATATTGTGCTCATCTACCTATCTAACACAATTAAAATCTTATAATAATTTAATTTGTCTGGTTCTTGTGCCTCAATTATGAAAAAAAAACATTTTCCTCATAAAAAAATATAAATGGAATTTGGCTCTAGACCACCACTTAAATTATTTTGGAATAATCGATTCGAAAAATATATATTATTAAAAGCCACATGAAATCATATTGTAAAGAACTAAAACATCAGAATAAATAAATCTTCATCAAATGAATCGCAACATCATGAAGTAAAATTTAAGATTATATGTAATTGAAAAAAGAGTGACAGGATAGATTAGATGCACCCACGTCAACTAAAAATTAAACCAGGTCGGATCACACACATATCTAATTAGATTCCGATCAAGATTGTGTTAAGATTAGATTCAATCAGATCAAGTGATGTGTTGGGCATCCTGAATACTCGCGCATCGGGTAAAATTGCCATTAATATTGATCTACGGAGCAGCGAGCAGGAACTGCATGGAGCATATTTTTTTATTTTTTACTTATTTTCAGCAAGGTCGGGACCTATTTTTTAAAGCGGTGGCACTTGAACCAGCTAAAGGAAGGCATGCAATCCTGTGGTTACCTGAAGGCGGATAAGATTATAGGCTGTGTCTTTGTGAGTATATATATACGTGTGGTGGAAAACGGGAGAAAACTAAAAAGAGACCACAATTCACAAACATGAATAAATGAAAGGGCCAAGCTAATCTAGCTGCCGGCTCTGTGTCATCTAATGAAAGAGAGAAAGCGATTTAACACCAGAGAGGCTCAACGGTTTCTCACAGGGGCAGAGGTGGGACAGTAGACTGCTAGTGTGGGGTTCTAGCTTATAGAAGAGGAGGAGGAGGAGGCTAGTGGTGGCTCTGGCTCTGGCTCTGGCTCTGGACTATAATACACACACGTATATATGTATATACATACACACTTGTGCTATGTAGACTGCTGCTGCTGCAGCTGCTAATCCTACCAGTTCTTGTAGCCCCCACTTGTTGGGTGCCCATAATATTTTTCAAAAGGAATTATTTGGGTATCCTCGCCTCCATTCAAGTTCCTTTTCAAGCTACCTGGTTGATCTGCATGTGTGCCCCTCCCCTAACACATGGGCCCACTTAATAGTCTCTCCCAATTGCTATACCATTATTTATTTAACCCTCAAGTAGCATAGCCCTCATGAAATTTGTCGTTCACCCTATGCTACTTAGCCCTAGACTCTGGGGCATGACAGTTGTTACCATTATCATCCTCACGAAAGGGATGCCACTACTTGATGGAGACCCGTCCTTATGTTTCTATGCTGTGTATATATATATATTTATATATGGTTGTTCATACTTGATATATTATTATTTAAAAAAAACTAAATGAAATTGTCTCGAGGAGTTTCGGTGAACAAATATCAAAATTTGGCTTACTATCTGGTTAACCAACTCCCGGCCCTCTTCTTCAGGGCTGCATATCTTCTCTCAAAACTAGACCAAATAGCATAATTTAAGAATCTCAAGCGCTCCTTGCACCGAGCTTTTGACAAGTTGAAAATAGCTAGCAAGTCTCTGCGTGGTATTATACACGGCAACTCGTGATCATAGGTCATAAGACAGAACTAATCAAGCAGCGGTGCTTGCATTCTTGAGAGAAGGGGACAAAAAGCCAGCGCGAGAATTATGAAACAAGGTAACCGCCAACTGGATCGTAGTGCAAGTGTGTGTGTGTTTTTGTGGCTGGATCTCCAGCTAGTACTCAGGAGTGGTCCAACCCTAGCTCGATAATTTTTTGAACAGCTACCGGCCTATTCTGAACATATAACAATTGCAGATTTAAAATCTGCAATTAATTGCAGCCCCTAACATATATTAGAGTAAGCAAAACCACACTAGCATTTCAGCTTAATAATCAACTATGTCTAAATGGGCAGGCATGATCAGGAACTTTCATCTGAATAAATGATGGAAGCGTGGGCCGGCAAAGAGGTCCCCATTAGGGTTTTCTCATAGGCTTTATCTTTAGCTCTAAAAAGGGCACCCCCCCCCCGGCCGGCCGGCCACCACCTCACACCCTTCTCAGTCTTGGTAACCATTCGCTACGATCTGTTTGTGTATAACCATGATTACAATATTTATGAGCCTGAGTTATTAAGCTGCTAGCTGTGTAGTACACGTATGATACACACACAACCACATGTGAAACGAAGCAACTGGTTAAGGTACTAAACAAGCAGTACTTTTGTTCATTCTGCTTTTGCAGTTCATTTACCACGCCCAATATTTCTAGTGCTTTCGTAATGCCCTCCTTACCCTTCAAACAAAATAGCACCGAATTTTAAATATAATTAAGCAGTGCAATACGGACACGTCGACAATTTCTAAGATACGATATATTACGGATAAGCCAAAATTTTAAATATTTTATAATAGTAATGTATAATTAACTGAAAGACGAATAAATGGAACTTAATTCTTTTGTTTTTTTTGACGTGATAGAGATACAATCGTATTTTCGAATCCGTTCAAAATTTTTAATTTTATTTTTTTCACCATGTTAGTTTTTTTTAATTTTATTTCAAGTAGATTTTGAGAATAACTTAGAAATAAGTTATGACAATTTAAAAACAAATATCATCCATTGCCACCATTTTTTTTTAATTCATCCAATATATATTATATTTTGAATATATCATTATTATTTTTTATAAATCATGTTAGTAATGCTTGAATATATTTTTAAAATTAAAAAAAATTATTTGGCTCAAAACTAATCTAATAAATCAGTAAGGAGTAATTAAACTGGTATCTGTCTCCCCTTTTCCGTAAATAAGCTTCGAGCTCAAACTTCTCACTTATATAAAAAAAAAGAAATACAAGTGGTTGCATCTCCGCATTTCAGAGAGCTTTACAGTCATAGAGTTCGAGATTTGCCCATGGATTTGATGTGATTGTCAATTAGTTGTGATTTCATTGATGGTGATGGTAATGTTAGCTCGGTTGAGTTTGTTTTTTAAAATATTTTTTATTTATAAATATATTAAAATTATATTATTTATTTATTTTTTAAAAATTATTTTTAAAATCAACACATGAAAATAATATATAAATATTAAAAATTTTTAAAAAAATATTTTTGAAACTCAATATATAACACCATCTAAAGTGTGAATTATTCTATGTATATCACTACTGGCATGGAAGTGAGGGTAAATGGGTAAATGGGGTGGGTTAATTTTCGGGTAATATACGTGGATGAGATGTGTGACTTGCTCGGGTAATAATATTTTGAGCTTGATTTCTCTATAAATGTTTTAGGGAAAAAGAAGAAGGAAAGAACTGCCTTTAAGCGTATGATTATATTTAACCCCAGGATTTGTAGGTAAGTAAGTGGCCTTTTATGTGATTGTAAAATTGAAAATAAGTCTTATCACATTATCAAACCATATATGATATATGAGTTATTTACTTTAATTTTTCAACGGATACTTTTTTTTTAAAAAAAAACAATTGTATAGAAAAGCCTAAACTTATTTTTTAAACGAAGAAATCACATAATTTGGTGTAAGGTT